>OZ010799.1:378956652-379599152 GCA_963932465.1 Maratus speciosus
AGCATTAATAAAATTAAATTATAATTCGCGTCAAAATGTAATTATTAAATTTGAATAATTACGAATAAAATTAAGAGTTTGCGTTGTGAATTATTTAGACGAACTCTTCCACTTATGAATTAAACTAAAATTTAAGCTGTAAAAATAAATTGACACACTTTAAACATTATCAATTAAATAATTACAGAAACTTTTTAAAACTTGATTAAATATTTTATTTACATTGAACACAACTATATACAGAAATAGATAATATTATTTCAAAAAAAAAAGAAAGCAACACCTTTGTTTGCTTCTCATTATTTTATGTATATTTAATCTTAAAAAAAAAGACAATATTTTCATGTACTCTAATTATTATATTTTTTTCTTTTTGCTAAAAGAATAATTCTCTTTCATTATTAAATTACCTTAATTTTATTTAATTATTGGTTTTGTCGGATCTCAGATTACTCTCTACCATAAAATATCAGAAAAGTATATTTATGATTTTTCATATGATCTTAAGTGGTAAAAGAAAAAGTTTAAAGAAGTAACTTTTTTTTATATACGGGATGGTGGCCTTTATTCATCAAATTCAGAGTTGTCGCGTTGCTTAGGACCATGTCCATATGTCATCCGGAATTCGCTTCGTATCAGAGCGGCAACATCGGGATGGCAGGATGCATAGCTACGGACCTCTGTAGAACAATCTTCTTTATTTTAACATCAGGAAGACATCCTCAATTTGGCTTGCTTAGGCTCACTCCGATATGTACATCAGGAAGACATCCTCAATTAGGCTTGATTTGGCTCACTCCGATATGTACATCAGGAAGACATCCTCAATTAGGCTTGATTAGGCTCGCTCCGATATGACCATCTCGCCTGGGCATTACTAGGGCTTTTTGGATTCATTGCACGGTCTTTCAGGAGAGCTCCTGCGTCCTCTACATCTTTTTTCAGACTCTCTTTTTCAAACCTTATTCTTCTTGCACACCAACTCCTGCAGTGGGTGGAACTATTTTTGTCTAGTCCACTGTTATTGGATGTGAGAAGATTTTTTATTATTCTTCGATAGGCCTATTAGCTAACAGTCTGCAAATGGCCCCTTACATATACTTTAATATTATTATCTGCCTTAAAGTTTGGGTGGTCTGAAAAGCCATAAATTTATCCCAACACTTTTATTGAGGCCATAAATTTATTCCAACGTTTTTATTATTTTACGATTTCTAATTATACACGACTTTCCATTGGCTTGTCATAAAACGACACCATGGCGTCTGGCTATTGTTGTTGTCTGAGATCCGAACTCTATTCAACATTATACATTCATTTTACAATACAACAATTTTTTAAAAATATATATTTAATATTTAAAATCAACTTAATAATTTTTGTATCAACTTACACTCCAATTTTACTTAAATATATAAACATTGTAATTTTACACTCATAATTATATTTTATAAAAAATATTTATACAAACAGAAATAACAAATTACGCAATTTCACTTTGATTTAACCAACATGGTGCGGGAACATATCATTTTTAT
Source organism: Maratus speciosus (assembly GCA_963932465.1). Taxonomy (NCBI): domain Eukaryota; kingdom Metazoa; phylum Arthropoda; class Arachnida; order Araneae; family Salticidae; genus Maratus; species Maratus speciosus. Next base: position 378,958,191 of record OZ010799.1, read on the forward strand.
ATGTTGCCCAGCATCTCTCCCGGTAGTCAGAAAAAAAAAATAAAAACTGATTGCTGGTTTTTTTTTTTTTTTTTTGTAAAGCTTAAAGGAATGTACGTGTCCATATGACTGTGTATCTACACAGTTTTTGAACTAAGTCTGTAAAGTTCAATTATCAATGGTTCTGGTATATTTTATAAGAAGTTCTTCTATTTTTCATAACAGAAAGTTCAACACATGATAGCATAGTTGTCTGTTGACATTCACATTTATAGAAGACCTCTGTACTGAAAATCTGACGTCTTTCTCGAAGCCTTTTTTCTTTACCACACACATGTTTAATAATTTTGTAACTTTACAGTTTAAGTGCCCAAAATACATTCAAAGCTATAATTTTGTATGAAACTAATATGCCGAAATAAACCTAATTACAAGAAAAATAATGGCATACCCATTTGACATATTATTTCCTCACATATAACCTTATGACACAGTGTTTCATTTAAAACACATTTTATACTGAATAAAAGTAAATACAATGCTTGTAATATGACATGTTATATTTTCACATAATTAATCTGATGTATTCAAATTATAATCAGAAAAATATTGTATACAAACTGGTTACATTATTTTATTTATTTATTTGTTACTTCTAACATGTATGATACGTCAACATATACAAGCTATTTCATCTCCTTTAATATATTATTACGTAATGCTTTCCAACTTTACCCGATACGAGAGAAAAAAAAAAAAGAAGAAGGAAAGAAGAATAAAACCAGTTTTTGAACGTCCCCGATCCTTTCGAAACGAGGGGTTGGTCAAGCTACTAATCACTTTTTGCGAGGTGATTTGTGCTGTGACAAAATTTTACGACTTCCCAAATATATGTATTTAAAACCATTTCATGCTTGTAATTACCTTATTAATTAGTATAATTTCTTGATATACTTTCTTCTTAACTAACTGTGCATGCCTGTATGTAATTTTAAACATAATCTATGCATAAACAGTGTATGTATTTGTATCATATCTAATGTAAACCTTCTGCTTTTTTTATTATTTTGTAGGGGAAAATGGCGATTCTAGCATTTGAATTCTCCTGCCTCATACTGCGACTGAAGCGAGCGTGGCTTTTTATGCTGTCAGGTTCAAATCTAAACCAAATTGCCTTTCAGGATTTAAGAAAAAAAATGCCTATAATTTTCTTTAACAGATTACATTGTATATTTTTAGACCTTTCTAACAAACACAAATTTTGATTCATGATATTGTTTACTATTAAAATGTAAACAACACGGAAATATGACTTCTACAGCCTCTCAAAATGCAAAATATGCATTACGCTGACCTTAAAAATGCTCCTTCATTTAATACTATTAAATAGTGTTGTCAGAAAATACCATTGACGAAGAAGAGAACATTTTTTTTTAATTATTATTTATTTAGCCCACAATTCTATCTTAAAAGATTGTTAAATTTTCATATTTATTTATTTACTGAATGAAATAAAAATTTATTTATTCAAAAATTAATTTATCATTAACATTCCGTATGTGAATTCTACTGTCTAAACTTTAATGATATGTTTAAAAAGTAAAAGATACTAAATTATTATTATTAATCAAACATTAATAATTATTATTTAATTATAAAAAAAATGTACTTAATACACTTGTATAATTTGAAAAAAACAAAACAAAAGGAAATGATAATTACTACGTAACATCGTATGCAGTCATCTATGAGTACCCGGCCGGACCAAAGAACTTCTGCCAGCAGAAAAGAATCTTTGTATACTCATAAATATCTACACCCAATTGTTACAGATTAAGTTTAAAAAAAAAATTACTGTATGTACTATAAAAAAAATTAAGTAAATAAATTTATTAAGCCATACTACATATTTTGATAAAAATAAGGCCAATATATATAAATATATTTATTTATTTATTTTGTTTTCTTATGTTAAATTGGCCAAATTATATAAAAAAAATTTTATGAACTCACACACTCAAATTTATCAATACTATGTATATTTATATGTGTTAAATTTAGAATTGCATTTAATTCTAAGGGAAAGTAAAGAGAAAAAAAAAATGCTTAAATTCTAAAATAACATAAATTTATAAAATATTTTATTTAAAAAAAAAAAATCTAATTTCTAGCTGATTTCAGCAAGATGTCATTTAATATTTATATTAAATAATTTTGCTAATACATTTTATTAATTATTAAATTTGCATATTTTTATATATACAATAAAAATATAATAGTCTTACATAAAATTTTACACTACAACAATGTTATTAATTAATTTAACTTGAATTTAAGCCTACTTTAATTCTAATTGAATACCGTTAATAAAAGTAAATTAGCTTATCAAGTTAAATATATAAACTATGTTTGTCTATTGTTAATTTTGCTGAAAATTCCATAAATTTTAACTGTAAATGCTAATTGCTATACCTTTTGTTATTTATTTTGAAAACAACACCAACTTATATTTTTATTTATTATTTTTTTTATTAAATCTAGGAACTATACACTGAGCTAGACACTCCATAAATGTGTAAAACCTAAAAATCAAAAGTTTTCCTAAATAAAACTCAAAATGCTGCTTTTTACAATACTAGGGGGCTCGGCCCCCTACGAGCTACGCTCGCCAACCCCCGTCCAGACACCGCAGACTCTAAATGCACGCTAATTTGATCGGCTTTAAAAAGATTTCGAAAGATTGAATTATAATTTAAAAAAAAGTGGCGATCTCCCTATAAACGAATTTCTATTCATTTCTCTTTGATTGGGGAATTTTAACGCCAAATCCGCTGCGGTACTACTTGATTATCCTGTCGACCAATTTCGCCAAATTATATAAATCGCCAAACCACTCGCCAAATTATACAAATTGATATAATTTTTGTTTTAAATAACGAAAGAACAAATAAATTCGTACAACATTAATAAAAACACAAATAAAACGTCGAAATAAAAATAACTTGATGACGTATACACGTGTAACAACCTTTCAAAATAAGCTAATATAAAAGGAATTAAGTAAAGAGAGTCTTTGTCTCCTGGTATTTTTTAACAAAGCGAAAAGAAAGTTCTTTTAAATGAGACATTTTAAATTAATTTTCAAAATATCAAATAAATGTCTAGCGCAATTTCTAAATTTAAACTTTTTTGCAATATTATTTTGTGTGTTCATTTTATGTAATAACTATAATGTGACGTAAATATGACGTAATTTCTCCTAAGACTTCTAACGCATGTTAATGAATTTATTATTTTACAATATCCTTTCTCCTTTAAAATTCACGTGTATACTTTTTATGACGTAATTTTTAATAAGTTCCTGCTTTTTATACGTAATTATTTAATACTAATTTGAAAGTTTTTTTCCTGTTTATAATAGTCACGTGTAAATAAATTTTTAATTTGAAGCAAACATTATTGCTTGCGCTTTTTATACAGATGGCAACAGTTTAAATTAGTACAATTTTCTGAAATCTGTAGAAAATATCTCTAGAAATGCTGAAAATTCGAATTTAAAATAGAAATAAAACATGAAAAAATGAGTCAAAATAAAAAAATTAATGCAATCTGCACTCCGGCAACTTCTAACGCATAAAATGATCTAAAAATGATTACACTGCCATGTACAGTTTTTGCTGCTATAAAACTTTTTTAGTGGAACGATTTTGTCCAACTTTAGCATTAAATAACTCTTAAAATAATTCTTCGATTTGAAAACTGTCTGCATCAGCGTGTTTATCAGACATTTCTGTATAAAACCACCGATTTTCATATTTTTGTATGCATTATTTTTGTTAATATTAACGAAGAAAGGCCTCCGGTCACCAAAAAATCAAAACCGGCGGCGGCGGCGGCGGCGGCGGCGGTGACAGCGGGAGTTACTTTTTTTTAGAATAGAGAGATAATATTACTAATTTTATTGTTTCTGAGCATAACATCTAGTAATTATACCATACTTAATTTTTTCTTCGATTCCTTTTTCAGCCAAGAATCCTGAAATTTATAACTAAGTGATGAAAGATTTACCTTGATGAATTGATAAATTTTCTACAAAAATTTTGTTGGTGTTGGTGCATACCCAGCCGTAGGCCAAATTTGCACCTTATACAGAAAGCCTTTGGTGAGAAAATTTTAATTTTACTTCAATTAATTATTTGTGTATTTTTTTTACTATAATTTTGTGTGCAATCATATTGAAATAACTTGCCTTGTCCATTGTTATACATATATATGTTTTTATAAAAACCAATGTGCTACACCAAAATCCCTTTTTTTAATTTTTTATAACACTTTTGTTCATAAAACTTATCCCTGCTGTCTAAATTCTAGACTTTAGCATATAAGTTGTAATTGAACTACCGGAATAAATCTTAGCACTTTTTGCATATTTTATTATATTTAGGCTTATAGCTGACCGCTATCCTAATATAAAGTGCACTAATAATTTATTCCTTGTCAACCATATATTTATATAAGGAAAAAATATATATATGAGTATGTTATAAAGCTGTTCTAACTACCCTGAACCTATAGCTTACACCTACTCATTTTAAAGAGTAATTCTGAAATTCTGTCATCTAAATTGTAAGGCTATTAGCAAAGGCTACCCTTATAGAAGACAAAAAAAAAATTCTCTTTTTTTTTTTTTAATTACTCCAACATTATTCACTATTAAATTAATTAAGTTTTAATGTTATTTGGCTTTGTTAAGATTTTATATTTTCTAATTCATATTCGAAAAGAAAAATAAATATAACTTTTGCCTGGAGATAAATATTTCACTGCTCCAGTGAAGTTTTGTGAAGCACATTACATAATTTTATAAGTATGTTTTCGGGTGCGCCCTGCACATTTGCTCAATATTGTAACCCTGAGACAAATTGGCGTTCCCATGTTCCTATCCTTTCTTATTATTATTTTGAATTTTAAAAAGGCAAGTTATTAATTTTGTTTCAATTTTTTTTTACCTAAAAGAGAAAAATTTATTTTTAAATTTTGAAAATTTTTAAATTTTGAAATTCGATTAATTATGTATTTTGATTTATTTTTAATACCAATTCATATCCCATGGATAATATTGGGGAGGGGGGGAAAGGGTAATGATCTTGTATAACATCCCCGTATAAGTTTGTATATGGTGTATAACCATATAACGACATATTTGTATCATAATAATCTGTTTGATACTTTAAATATGGGTCTACATTCTCAGAATATTTATTATTTTTTTTATAATACTTTTTAGTAAGTTTGTCCCCCTTTTGACTCGTATTTTTGTCTAATTTAAACCAACAATTTTCAGTTGAGTGTGATTTTCTCTGACAAATGTCACATTTATTTTTGCAATTTTTATCACCCTTAATTTTTTTCTGAGACCCCTGTAAATTCGTAATTTCCGCCTCTGTATGACCTGTTGCATATTTCGGAGCGTACAGCTGATCCATATGTCGTTTGATCGGCTCTATTGATTTATCTGGAACATATTGTAATAAATAATTAAAGTTTCTAAACTTTTTAGTAACTTCGTAGGGTCCTTGAAATTTTGGCTCTAATGCGCCTGGTTTTCCAATACATTTTAAATATACTGTTTGACCCAAATTTAAATCCTTTACTTTTTCGTATGCCTCTTCATCTATATATTCTTGCATTATTTTCTCCTGGTTTGCAAGGGATTGAATTTTGATTTCCTTCATATGCTGTATTCTGCTTTTAACATAAGAGTGGGTATATATTTCCTCAGAAAGAATATGGGCTGTGAAGGGATTTTTTATTTCCCTTGCGAAAAATAGCAGTGAGGGACTATATCCCGTAGCGCGGTGTTTCGAGGAATTATACGCTAGTTTAAAAAAATCCAGTCTTATGTCCCATTCCGTAGTGCGTTTCGACATAGCTACAATTGATGTTTTTAATATTTTATTGGTAACTTCACAAAGTCCATTTCCTTGCGCACGGTATACACTCACAAATTTCCTTTGTATGTTTAAAGATTCCAAATATTCTTTCATAATTTCGCTTCGTAAATATTTTGCATTATCAAAGATAATTTCTTTACACATCCCATAATTTGCAAAATATTTATTTAGTACATTTAATATAGTCTGTGACTCTACGTTTCGTAGGGGAACAGCTTCCAGGAATCTCGATGTCGAATCAATTATAATTAAAATGTATCTGTTTTTCCTTAACGTGAGGTTTAAGGGTCCAATGACGTCAGCATGCAGGACTGTACCGACTTCGTGATCTTTCACCATTTTTTTAACAGGGACTTTTATTGTCGTGTGTTGTTTAGATGTGAGGCACTGCACACAATTTGCACAATACTGTTTAATGTCTTTGTACATTCCGTGCCAAAAAAGCCTTGTTTTCACATTATCATAAGTTTTTTGAAATCCGAAATGCGCTTTATGAGCTTCTTCTATGGCTGCAATTTTTAATGAATCCGGGGTAATTAAAAGCTCCTTTTTATCTGAACCAGGTTTCAAAATTAATAATTTATTTTGATTCAAAGCAAATCTCTTCGTGCTTCTATTATTTTTGTCTTTTTCGATTTTATTTATTATAATCTTTAATTTTTCGTCTGCATATTGCTCCGATTTAATATTTTCGTCTGTAAGTGCTATGTTACTTGCAAACAAATTATTTTGAAGTTCTCTGTCTGTTGTAAGATTATCTAAATTCCTGCTCAAATAGTCTGCTGGATTGTTAATTCCTTCGACGAATTCAAAGTCGAAATTAAAGTCTTGTAAATCTGCTACCCATCTGTTTATAATTTCCGATTTATCTTGTAAATGTAAATGCTGAGTTAGTGCTTTCGAATCAGTTAACACAGTAAATCTTCTACCTGAAAGCATATATTTAAAATGCATAATTGCTTCATGCACTGCTAATAACTCAAATTTAATACTCGGATAATTTTTTTCCGGTTCTCTAAGTTTTCTCCCGAAAAATTCAACAGGTAGCAAATGACCATCCTTTTCTTGAGCTAGAACACCTGAAATTGCAACTTTGCTCCCATCCGTGAATAAGAAAAATTCCTTGTTAAAATCGGGGGGTCTGAGTGTTGGTTTTTGTACAATTTCTTCCTGAATTATCAGGAAAGCTTTTTCTGCTTCTGGACTCCACTTGAATTTAACTTTATCTTTAGTCAGCTCTATTAAAGGGTTAACTTTGTCTGAATAGTTGGGTATTAGCGTCCGAAAATAATTCGCTAAGCCCAATAAAGATCTGACCCCCTTTTTCGATTTTGGTCTGACTAAATTTTTCACTTTTTCAATATTCTTTTTTGATGGAGAATATCCCATTTGATTCACCCTAAATCCTAGGAATTCTATTTCTGCTTTGCAAATTTGCATTTTTGAAGGTTCGATTGTCATGTTGTGATTTATTAATACCTGTAGAACTTCTTCTAAGGTTTTCGTCATCTCTGCTATTGTGTTTGCAGATATCAACACATCATCAATGTAGTATGATACTTTGCTTTTGTCAAAATGACCCAGAATTTTATCGATTACTTCTGCAAAAATTGCGCTAGAATTTCGTGTGCCAAAAGCTAAACGAAGTGGCATATGTTTTCCAAATTCCGTAATAAACGCTAATTTTTTGCAATCTTCTGGTCTTAAATTTATTTGGAAAAAAGCACTATGTAAGTCTAGCACCGTATAGTATTTTTTACCGCTTATTTTTTGTAATAAGTCTTTTACGTCCGGCATCGGATAAGTATAAGGTTGTAAAATTTGGTTTAATAGTCTTAGGTCCGTTGCCATTCTAAACTTGGGTTCTGCATTCGGGTTATTACTCGGATTTTTCTTTCTAACGAAAATAACTGGAAAAGCATACTCGGAGTCAGTCTTCTCTATAATTTTAGCCTGTAACAATTGTTCAATTTCCCTTTTCGCATACTGTCTTACTGCCTGAGGCAGTTTATATGGCTTAGCTTGTACCGGGAATTCATGATTCAATTGAAAACTTGGTGCGACAAACGCTGATTGCCCCAATGTTTGATAACTTTTTGAAAATGCATGAACATTGCCCATTAAAATTTTTCGAAATTTTTGTTGTACTTCCTCCGATAAATGGCTTAAATCGAAATCCGTCTCTTTAATTTCTGCTTCTCGCAATTTTCTTACATCTTCTATATTTAAATTATTTATTTCATAAAATGTCCCTTTCTCTATATTATCAGTTGAGTCATCTTGCTTGCACTCAAAGCTCTTTATAATTTCCCCCATTTTAGTTCCTTTCTGAATAATTAACTTTACTAACAGTTTATTCTTTATTATAATATTTATGTTATTATTTTTTTGAACTTCGTGTAACGAAGTCTCGCATGAAAATTTACTATTTTCTTGAATGGGGTCAAAAATAATCACATCTGACATATTTATATCCTCTGGGCATTTTAATTTTACAATTTTCGATTCTTCAGGTTGGAGAAAAATTCTATTTTTAGTAATGGCAAACATACTTTTATTTGAATGTTCCTCTGAATTACATGGCGTAATGTTATTCACTTCATAATTATTTACTTCACTTGCAACGTTTAATTTAATTTGTTGATTTTTAAATTTTAATGTTTTATTGCATAAATCCAAAATCATATGATTTTCTTTGAGATAATCGTACCCTAATAACATTTGGTACTGCCTATCAAAATCATCATTAGTGACATAAAATGTGCCTGTTGTGAATATACCTTTTAATCGAAAAGTTAATTTTACACATTGTTTAAAAAAAATCTTTGAATTTGTTAAAGTTTTAATTTGGATCTGATTGCCCAAATATTTGATTTTGACGTTTGTATCTTTAATTTTTTTAATAAAGAAGGTGATAAAAGGGAAACAGCAGCTCCAGTATCCAGTAACGCTTGTATTTCGACGCCTTGTATACTTAGTGATATAATTGGCAGACTATCTTTGTCTGCATTTGTTATATTTGCGATTGTTTTATTTATTTTATCGATTTCCGTCTCTGAAAATCCCGAATCTTGATCCGATTTCGCTGTTTTCTTTGCCCATTTTTTTTTCTTTTTGCGCTTTTCAAATTGATAACCATTTTGATCATAATTCTCAGAAATATATCCAAAATCCCTATTTCCCGAATTCCAGTTAGGTTGTGAATAATCATACATCCCATAATGCGTCGGGTAATTAAAGGAATTGTAGTAATCATTATAATATCGTTCATAATCATTATAATGAAAATTGTTATTGAAATGGGGACCCTGATAATCATTGTGTTTATTAAAGAGTTTCTTATTCCGCGGAACACTATCATCTCTAATTGCATGGTTTTTTTTCTTTGATTTTTTTAGTTTTTCAATCTCCCCTTTTAATTTCTCGATTAGCTCTTTGTTTTGCTTACTTGATTCTATAATGTTCTCATAAAGATCTTTGTTTTCTTTATTTATTGCGTTAATTTCCTCAAACTTTGATTCATTATACGCACTTTCCATAAGTTTTGCTAACTCGCATGCCTCCTTGAAGGACCTGGGTGCATTTTTACGAACATCTAGTGCAATATCCTGTCTAATTGAATTTAAAAAATTCGACATTTTTAAGATTTCGATAAAATTCTCTTTCTTATTATCCACATTTTCGCCTGCACTTTCGATATAAGATTTTACACCCTTTTTAAACTCCAAAATGAAATCCTCTATCGTTTGACTTGCGGCCTGTTTTAAATTTAGGAAGTTGCTCTGAGCATTAAGGAAGCTTAGTTTTGTACCAAATAACTCCACCAAATTATTTTTAAATAAATTATAATTGGTCTCGTTATATTTTTCAATCTGTTTACTTAAAATATGTTTTGCGTCCCCAGTAATTTTAGCCTTTAAAATTAATAATTTAGTTTCTTCCTGTATATCTGTCGAATTCAAAATATTATCAAATTCCTCTAAGAAAAATATAATGTTTTTGTTCTTTTTATTGTCAAATGGTGACACTAACTTAATACGTGTATCTATATAAAGCGTCTGAGTCATTTTTAACAAATATTAGTAATCAATGTATACTTTTTCAAAATATCAATTCAAAATAGATCCTATACCTCTTAAAAGAATATTTCGCATCTCATACTATTTTCTCTATATTACAACATATGTATGAAAATATTCTAAATTGCATAAATACATAAAAACAACAACACTAAAATTTAAAAAAAATTTCTTAGGGGATGAAGTTGTTTTGTAGATTATTCTTTTACACACATAAATACCCCTAAAATGTTTATAATACACGTATATATAAAAAAAACAACATAATTTCATTTAACAGAAAAATATCTGTCTTTTTCTACAGAAAAAACAATCTTATTTTTTTTTTTGTAAATGTAAATAATGTACTACTACTTCGTAGCACGACTCATAAATTTTCTTTTGTATCAAGGTGATACAATTTCAAAAATCATGATCTATTGACATTTCAATCATTTTTATACCAGACATATTATCAAATTTTACTTATTATTCTTCTTCTTATTATTATTTATACAGTATATAAAAAAAACTATTTTTACAAATGTGTCATCTGTGATGTGCATGCCATTATTTCTCAATGGTAACTGAGATCCAACCAAAAGAGAAAAGAGAGAGAAAAAAAAATTATAATTCCTAAATTTACCTATTATAAATCCCAGAATTATTTTTTTCATTTCCCTTTTTTTTTTTTTTTTTTTTTTTTATTATTGCTAACATATATTATTCATTTTATTTATTTAAAATTATTATATGTGTGTCATTATTGTTACAATAATAAAATTAATTTTAATAAAATTTTAATCAATTAAACTTACATACCTACAATATCTTTAAAATTGTGACATTAAAATAATACTTAAATTTATTTTCCTTTATTATTATTATTATTATTATTATTATTATTATTATTTCTAATGACCTCAGATGAACGTTCCTGAGTCATAGCACCATTTTACTATGAAGGGGGGATGCTGGACAGATAATTACACCTGTTTATTTTCTATTTAATTTACATCCAAAATTGTTAATTGGTCCAAATCATCCAAGCAACCTCATAGCAAATTGGTATATAATTTTATATACCTTAGAAAAATTCAAATAATATAAGTGATCGTAATTACATAATTCTAGTAGAAGAGCAACGCGAAGCATTAATAAAATTAAATTATAATTCGCGTCAAAATGTAATTATTAAATTTAAATAATTACGAATAAAATTAAGAGTTTGCGTTGTGAATTATTTAGACGAACTCTTCCACTTATGAATTAAACTAAAATTTAAGATGTAAAAATAAATTGACACACTTTAAACATTATCAATTAAATAATTACAGAAACTTTTTAAAACTTGATTAAATATTTTATTTACATTGAACACAACTATATACAGAAATAGATAATATTATTTCAAAAAAAAAAAAAAAGAAAGCAACACCTTTGTTTGCTTCTCATTATTTTATGTATATTTAATCTTAAAAAAAAAGACAATATTTTCATGTACTCTAATTATTATATTTTTTTCTTTTTTGTAAAAGAATAATTCTCTTTCATTATTAAATTACCTTAATTTTATTTAATTATTGGTTTTGTCGGATCTCAGATTACTCTCTACCATAAAATATCAGAAAAGTATATTTATGATTTTTCATATGATCTTAAGTGGTAAAAGAAAAAGTTTAAAGAAGTACCTTTTTTTTATATACGGGATGGTGGCCTTTATTCATCAAATTCAGAATTGTCGCGTTGCTTAGGACCATGTCCATATGTCATCCGGAATTCGCTTCGTATCAGAGCGGCAACATCGGGATGGCAGGATGCATAGCTACGGACCTCTGTAGAACAATCTTCTTTATTTTAACATCAGGAAGACATCCTCAATTTGGCTTGCTTTGGCTCACTCCGATATGTACATCAGGAAGACATCCTCAATTAGGCTTGATTTGGCTCACTCCGATATGTACATCAGGAAGACATCCTCAATTAGGCTTGATTAGGCTCGCTCCGATATGACCATCTCGCCTGGGCATTACTAGGGCTTTTTGGATTCATTGCACGGGCTTTCAGGAGAGCTCCTGCGTCCTCTACATCTTTTTTCAGACTTTACATATACGTGTAATAAATTAAAAATTTATTTACACGTGACCATTATAAACAGAAAAAAACATTTGGAATTAGAATTAAATAATTATGTACAAAAAGCAGGAACTTATTAAAAATTACGTCATAAAAACTATAATTACACGTGAATTTTAAGAGAGAAAGGATTTTGTAAAATAATAAATTTATTAACATGCGTTAGAAGTCTTAAATAGGAGAAATTACGTCATATTTACGTCACATTACAGTTATTAAATAAAATGAACACAGAATAATATTGCAAAACGGTTTAAATTTAGAAATTGCGCTAGACATTTATTTGATATTTTGAGAGGATACTTTTCAACTATTTTTGTTAGGAAAGTGCAAATAATATTTCATTTCTAACACAAGTATTTTCACATGAATATTAAAAAGAGAAAGAATAGTTTGGCCACAATTACATCAGATTAAAAACGATTAATTTAAAATGTCTTATTTAAAAGAACTTTCTTTTCGCTTTGTTAAAAAATACCGGGAGACAAAGATTCTGTTTACTTAATTCCTTTTATATTAGCTTATTTTGAAATGTTTAACTTATTTTACTTAATCAAAGACGAAAATAGCGATTGACATATGTATTTTTGGTACTACTTAGTTATCCCGTCGACCAAAAATCTATCATTCGCCAAACTATAAGATTAAATGCCAATAATGGTTGATCGTAAATGTCACATTGACTTGACTTTAAGCAAGTTACACGTGTCTACGTCATCAAGTTATTTTTATTTCAACGTTTTATTTCTATTTTTATTAATGTTGCACTAATTTATTTGTTCTTTCGTTATTTAAAATAAAAATGATGTCAATTTGTATAATTTGGCGAGTGCTTTGGCGATTTATATAATTTGGCGAAATTGGTCGACGGGTTAATCAAGTAGCGCAACGGATTTGGCCTTAAAATTCCCCAGCCAAAGAGAAATGAATAGAAATCCGTTTATAGGGAGATCGCCACTGTTTTTTAAATTATAATTCAATCTTCCGAAATCTTTTTAAAGCCGATCAAATTAGCGTACTTTTAGAGTCTGCGGTGTCTGAACGGGGTTTGAAGAGCATAGCTCGTAGGGGGCAGAGCCCCCTAGTAATGTAAAAACCATCATTCTAAGTTGCTACGGGAGTTCTAAAATTAGTTGAACTCGATTATGAAAGATTTCAAGTCAACTAATTTAATGCACAGTAAGTTAGATAATATTTCAGGGATTTTTTCAATATTTATCATATCATTCTGTGTTGTTTAGTTACGAGCTATGCGGAAAAAGTTCTGAGTGGTAGAGTAAAGAAAATTGGAAGATATACGCTCAGAGATAGGGTATACTAGAGAGTATATATGCTATAGTTATGGAAGTTGAGCTGAGTTCCTTAAAAAATCCAGAAGTGATGCAGTATATACCTACTCCTACCTCCCAGAGAGTTCTATAATCAGGTTAAAGCGATTATGAAAGTTGTATTTAACTATCTCAATATATATATATAATGCAAAGAGAAATTTCATTCCGGCCGCTTATATCTTGAGTTCTGCTGAATAAATTTTGACGGGACTTACATTGTTAGTTTGATAATTTTTCAGAAGAGACGTTAGTATAAAACATAACGTTCTACGTTGCTTAGTTAAATAATTATGAGGAAAGTTCTAAATCAGATGAACCCAATTTTGAAAGATTTACTTTTTTTAAAGGTTCCACTGAATGAATTTTTATGGCATTTAAACTGTTAATTAGGTCATTTTTAGGGAAGGTTTCGGTGTATTTTCCAGTTTAAAAGATTCTGCTAAGTGGATTTCGATGCAACTTGATCGGTTAGTTAATTTTTCAGTGAATGTTTTAGTATAAAGCACATACCATTTGCTGTTGCTTGGTTGTTCGGTTGCTTGATTGTAGAATTATAGATGAAAGTTCTAGAATCAGGCGAACCCTATTATTATGAACGATCAGCCTTTTCAATAAGTCAAATTAACAGATTCTGATGAGACTTGCATTGATAATTTTTCATGAACGCTTTTAGTATATTACACATTGTTCTATTGTTCTTTACCGAATCCTACATTAACAAATCAACTAAAGAAATTGGTCCTTAACAGTCTAAATTTTGTATGACTCAATAAAAGATATAATAGCGTAATGACATTCATATTGCTTTCAGCAATTCGGTTGGATACACCAGGTAAATGTCCATATTGCTTTAAAACGCATGATCAAATTCACAGATATATTTTGTTTCATTCAAGATTTCTTTAGAAAAACCGACCAGCGTAGCGGGCGAAGGCGGCTAGTAATCTATATAGCTTTTAATTCGGTTTTATGCGTTTTTGGTGGGCTTATAGTTAAATTAAACGAAATTTAATATCGAATTAAATATTTATGTATTTGACAAGTGAAATTTAAAACATCCATGATACTTTTGCGTGCAACTAAAATAATATAGGTAATTTTGCTAAATTTACGTATATTACGATAATACATTTCAAATTTGGCGAGGAAAAGTATCAAAGATTGTATAATATACAGTCCCACATAGCATTTTTAATTTGCAGAAAATTAGGAGAAGTCCTGCTTTGAAAACCTGCAAAGTTGCAACAAGCTCAGCATGACAAGACTGAAAGTTTTGCGTGCAACTAAAATAATTAACAACCGCCGCGGCGAGCGGCCTCTTTTCGTTCGCAGCCCTTTATTCTTCTACTCTAGTCAGACTCTTTTGTGGAAGCAAGTCTCGTGGGTCCCCGGCCACGTCCCGAGTATAAGACATTCTAGCGGAAGCCAAAATGAAAAAAAAATCAAAATTTAAAACCAGACAAATTTAAAAGGAAAATTGCACAAAATAAAGACACCGAAAAACGGCAAGGTAGGGCTACGGGCGATAAAGCTACCGTATGACCCCTAGCTGCCTCCAGTACATTATTAGAAATACATGACTGGAGCAAGATAATGCAAACGCCGAAGTCACCACGCTTTGAACTTGCAGCTAACTTGTCGTGCAAGTTAAATTCATGCTGTATTAAATTTATTGCAAAATAACGGCAAACTAGTAATCAAAGATACTGCAAACTTACTGCTAGGGATCGGGGCGATGAAGTTACCGTACGACCCCTAACTGCTTCTAGCACATTAGTAGAAACACATGACTGCAGCAAGATAATGCAAACGCCGAAGTCACCACACTTTGAACTTGCAGCTAACTTGTCGTGCAAGTTAAATTCATGCTGTATTAAATTTATTGCAAAATAACGGCAAATTAGTAATCAAAGATACTGCAAACTTACTGCAAAGTGGTAATCCTTCCATGCCACATTAACTGTTTACAACTGTTGGACTATAAGTTTAGTCCTTTCGAACGGGGCCATAGACCTGATCAGGTCTATTGATGCATACGCAACGTTAAGGTGCATGCATCGCTTTTACCACCATAAACAAGTTAGAGTAATATTTGTACTTTTCAGCTCGAGCCTTTTTTGGTATTTGATAAGCATTGCGTTTAAAAACAGCGGTGCCAACCGAATAAAATGTCTGCATATCTGCTGATTGTCTATTCTCTCAACAGAGGGATTTTTTGCTTTCGTCACTTTCGTGAATTAAAGACAGTCTTGCCATCAATTTCACAACAAACTACTCATGCAAGTGGGTATACCTTGCAGGAGATTTGATGCGAATTTCTCAATTCAAATTCGTCACGGCAAGATAATATCAGAAAACAATCAAACTTGCTGCTAATGTTCATGCTATCTGGGGTGATTCACATTTGCTTTTGGACACTTGTGTTTTGAAACATACTTATAAAAAACATCATCTTAAATATCAAAGGATTTATTTAAAAATTTTTCACATGAACATTCTTTTGTGAACAAAAATCTACATGAACAAAATCTACATATTATAATGAAAATAAATACAAAACTGTTATTTGAAAAAATTAATTTACCGAGAAAGTGTTAAAAACGACCTCACATAAGTAATTGGACTCTTTGAACGTTCAACAAATGTAAACAAGAATCTACAAATAATCAAACATTTTAAAACTTTGTTGAGTTTCCTTTTGCTGAAATTACACTTTTAATACGTTTTGGACTATTTTAGACTAGTGAAATTAGTTTTTTTTGTGTAAGAATATTCAATTTTGTACCATTCCTCTGTTAATATTGCTTTAAATTGTTCTCTCGAAGAAATATCGAGTTTTCTTGTTCTTTTCTCCAGTTCATGGCACACATTTTCAATTGGGTTTAAATCTGGAGAATATGCTGGAGTGTTGATAACTTTGGGACAATTGTACAGCAGTCATAAGCGAACATTTAGAGCTGTATGTTTGGGACCATTATCTTGATACAACTCGAATGCGTTTTTCATCCCATGTTTTAGCGCATAAATTTTCAAGTTTTCTTTCAGGATATTTATTACTTATATTGGTTTATATTATTTTAAATGAAAACTAAATTTGCCATATTAGAAGCAGCAAAACATCCCCAAACCATTATGCCTCCACCTCCATGTTTAACAATTGGCAATAGATTTTTTGGATTGAGCTCTTCCTTGGGCTTTCTCCACACAGTTATTCGCCTATCAGACCGAAATATGTTAAATTTTGATTCATCCACAAATCTGACCTTTTCCCAAAACGATACATCTTTGCCTACCATGGATTTTGCAAAATCCAGACCTAACTTTTTTGCTCTTTCATCAACGAAAAATTTTCTTCTGGCAACTTTACTGTTGTATCTATATGATCTGATAACTCGTCTAAGAGTTTCAGGGTTTACATTTATTGCAAATCTGTTTTCTAATTCTATTGCAAGTTTCACTGCAGTCAGTAATCTTTGAATTTTTCTTGATTTTATGCATAATAAACCTTCGATTCTTGAGAGATAGCTTGTGAGCAGCTCCTGATTTTAATGCTTTTTCAACAGTTCCACATAGATTCCATCGTTTTATACTAGCAAAAATAGTTGAATGACTCACTTTAATAAGTTTTGCGATAGTTCGGATGCTGTTACCATCTTTAAAATGTTCTATGATTAAATTAAGAATAGAATTTGTTCTAACTTTGTAGCGCCCGGCCATGTTCACGTTAAATAAAGAAATGCAAACAATTTTACTTAAAGTAGTAGTAATTTCAAAGTGGAGAATTTCATACATATATCCATTTAAAATAAAAACAAATAACAAAAAATGTATTTGTCAAAAAATTTAGTAAAGCTTTCAAGTTTCCAATTACTTATGTGAGATTGTTTTCAACACTTTCTTGTAAATTAATTTTTTGAAAAAAAAAAAGTTTTGAATTAATTTTCCTGACAATATGTAGGTTTTATTATAGAGAAAAGAAAGTTTATATGTAAAAAAGTTTAAGTAGATCCTTTAATACTTCAATGGTGTTTTTAAAAGTAAGTTTCAAAAACACAAGTGTTCAAAAAAAATTTGTGAGTCACTGTATATAAGTTTAAACAAGTTGGAAATTGCTCGTCAAACGTTGCAAATGAGGTGCGTTTGTACTATAACTAGTTTTATAATTATTTTTTGCACCCCATATTGTACTGAATGTATATTTTTTTGCGCTTCATAAGTGCATAGTCTGTAACATCATTAAAATGCACTTGCAATAATTTCTTCCCATTCCCCGTAACGTAACGTTAAACTTTTGACTGTCCCTGTAATTAAACTATACATGCGATTTTCATAAAATTTGAAATGTCTCGACAAAATTTTGCAAAAATTATATATTTAAAATTTCAGACCATTTGGAAGGCTGTAACATCATTAAAATGCACTTGCAATAATTTTTCCCATTGGCCGTAATGTAAAGAAAAACTTTTGACTGTCCCTGTCATTAAACTATACATCCGATTTTCATAAAATTTGAAATAGCTGGACAAAATTTTGCAACAATCATATATTTAAAATTTCAGACCATTCGGTTGGGTAGTTTTTGCTCTGATATATGCGGACGGACGGACGGATGGACAGACGGACTGAACGACGACTATAGGTACTACGCATTTATATAATTACGAACGCACCTAAAAAGGGAGAGGAGAAGTAAAGATAACCATAAATACGCTTATTCATCGAGATAATTCAATATATATATTTAACAAAAACATAATTTGAAGAACAAATTAAAAAAACAAAATTTATTTCCTACATTGTTTAAACCCGAGAAGGGGCAGATATTAAGATATTTCATTCAATTAGTTTTACATTTAATGTTAAATTTTTGTAACAAATTAGTTAAGCCAATTGAAGATTAAAAAATAAAAATAAAATTCATACAATATGATACTTAAAACACCCTAAAAAATTAGATTCCGTTCAAATGAAATCGAAATAAATCTTAGACTTCTTCCATTTTTAATTGAAAATATTTGTATTGCAGATTTTGCATTATGTTTATGACAATTGTGCATAAAATGATAAGATGCATGCAAAATACAAAACTTAAAAAAAAAAGACTAAGATTTATTTCGATTTCATTTGAACGGAAACTAATTTTTTAGGGTGTTTTAAGTATCATACTGTATGAATTTTATTTTTATATTTTAATCTTCAATTGGCTTAACTAATTTGTGACAAAAATTTAACATTAAATGTAAAACTAATTGAATGAAATACCTTAATATCTGTCCCTTCTCGGGCTTAAACAATGTAGGAAATAATTTTTTTTTTTTTTTTAATTTGTTCTTCAAATTATGTTTTTGTTAAATATGTCAAGTTTTTTAATAACTACTGCACTCAGACGAACGCATTTCAAAATTAATGGAGAGTATCATTATCAGGCGTTGATGTATGCGGTATTGCATCACAATGTGGGATGCAGTTTACCAATGTGTAATTCAAAATGTTTCACTACTGTAGTAATGCAGGTTGCGGTAGTTTGGACAAAAACTTAAAATCTGAACGTAAAAAATCTATAATCAAAACATAAAAAATTAACTTAATTTAAATTTAGATACCCTATTTCCCACTCAGGAACGCTATGAATGTAAATGTAAATTGTGTTGAATTCTTACTGCTAATATTTAACAATATTATGGCTGTGATACAGTAAAAAATAAAAAAATAAAAGTTTTACTTAAATTTTTAAACCCTATTCTCTCCCAAGGGGTGATGTAAACACATCAGAAAATTATTACCTAAGTTTAACTTGGGGTATAAATAGTTCTATCTCGGAAAAAAATACATTTTTAAATTTAAGTTATGTAATTCCCCACTAAGTTCGCTACCTTGCATAAAAATAGCTATCCATTAGAAACTTTTTACTAAAATATAAACTTGACCAAAGCAAAAACTTATTCTGAAAATATCCTTTTTATTTCCACTATGACGCCATATTCAACTTTTTAATTTTCGAAAAAAAAAAAAAAAAAAAAAAAAAAAAAAAAAAATAACTAGCTCAATTTAATATTTTACGTGAAAATCTTTCAACTAAAAATAAATAAATTATTATTACGGCTTTTGAAATTTTTGCAACAATGAAGTAAAAATGTTACATTTTCTAAGAAAAATGTCCGTGTATTTTCAATGGAAAAAGCGAAAATTGGAATTGTTAAGAAAAATATTTGAAAAATGTAAAAATAAATTGGCCCATGTTTCTCTTTGGGTTATAATTCACCCATATGCAAAGGCATTTTACCATTCGTTTTGACCCTGACGTCAGGCAATCGTTTTTACACTTTAAATTTATAATATCATTAAAATTATTAAAGAATAAAAAATGAGTGGCATCAGGGACAAAAAGGTGGGGAGAAAAAATGAAAAAGTTTTGATCTCCATAGGCTTTTCCATGTTAAATAAACATTGAGAAGTGACACTGGAAATAAATAAGTATTGCGCTGCCGCGCAATACTTAAATTATATATTTTTGAACTCAGCACAAATATAGCTATTTTCTCCTTAAAAATCTTATCCATACTTTTGCATTCAAAACAAATGTTTAATTATTTCTATAAAAAAATTAAATTTTTTAAGATGAAATTTTTAGCTTATTTTTATATTTGTTTATTAATATTGCAAACACATCATTTACAGACGCACAATATACGAAGAAAAGAAAATTGTTTTGTTTTGTGGAAAACGTATTTTAATTACAGAAAGATAATATGAAGATAGAAGCTCAATAGCAGAAGTATTCTGTGGATGTTTCTTCACCCTTGTCACTATAGGCGCTGCGATCGCCATCGCGTTACCATTATACTCTATGATAGCGTCCAATCTTGTATGTTTATCTATGCTCCCTACTCCACCCCTCCCCGCTTATATCTAAAATCGGCCTATTGCGATAGTGATAGACATTCATTTGTAATGCAGAAAATTTAGCAATATAAAGTGGGCGGAGCATTGTGTCCATTTAAAAAATGATTATATTCATTATATTCAATGTAATACTCAAATGTAATAATTTTTTTTTTTTTTTGAGAGACATTCAATAGTAATTTGCTAATACGCACATTACCGTTTGATTTAGCTGGATTTCATAACTGAATGTAATCAACAACAAATAAGAAAAAAAGGCCCAAAGAATATATATCTATTAGGCCCTTAGAAGATATCGACAGCACACTATAAATATGCATGACCTGAAATTTTATAATGTTGTAAAAAAAAAATACTTAATTTTCAATGTTTAGAGGTGGAATTTCTTCAAGCTTCAAATTCGCTGAACTGAAAAAAAATTTCGGTCCCAAAATTTCCCTTTCTTTTTCTATCTCTTTATACATTTTTATAGGTATATTTGTAAATATTAATGTGGATACCGATATTGCGCAATTTTGAGATAGCTCTCTGAACTTAAAGAAAAAAAAAAAACGTAACTAACGCTGCTGTCATTGAATTTATTGTGACCGGGGGCTCTTTCTCGGCTTACATTAACCCTCTAATCGTCACGGTTTTTATTTCACGTGCAATTTGCCCGTGAATTTATCGGACGCGATGATTAAGGGGTAAGATGAGGGGTTCATCTTCCGGTCCCAGGCCCTTTTCAGGCCCATTTGTCGACGCAAGGAACCACCCGTGAAACAAGCCCCGCGACGCGTCCCGAAGGTCGCCGCCAGACAAGCTCCAACAGAGCGGAACCCCACGCCAACTCCGGTCAAACCGACACCGCTGCCCAGCGCACACGGTGACGGCTATTTTCAAGAAGAGACGAACGGCCGCTACGACAGTCCTCACCACCCAGCTAGAAAACCAAGTGGTCCCTAAACTTGGTTACTCGAGCCGGTAGACCCCGCAAGCCATCGCAGGAACCAGACGCCTATAAAGACGCTGGGCCCACGGACTGAACCGAGGCTTCCCGACCCGAATTTAATTTACGGACAGGCCCCCAAGATCAGATACCATTTTCCGGCAGAGACATATTTGTGGGCCAGCCGATCGGAAAGTTAGTGAGGAGCCCCTAGCTTGAAAACCAGGGAGGACGGGGAAAATCCCTCCGGCCGTAAAGCGACCCAGCTCCTGGCTTTTCAACCAGACCACCCGGCTCAACTGACGGAACCCCTCGCGGATCTCGCCGGGAGCCAGTTGGCCCAGACTAAGTGCCGTTAGCGACCCCAGGCGGGCACGGAAAGCTCCATCTAGACGGAATAGACTCCGCCTCGCTAGGGGGTTGGACGGAACGGAGTCCCGCCAGCCCCCACCGACTCGACTCCATCCTAGGACAGAGAAGCCAGCGGAGGCCGACAGAAGCCCGCCCGCCACTACCTTACCTCACGGCCGTCGAGGGTACCCAGGCCCGAAGACCCCTGACCCCGTGCAGTGACCGACCGCTACCTTTGTTAGTGCGTTCGAAAGTTAGGTGGAGACACCTCTAGGTCCTCATCACCAGGCGAGGCAAACTCCGGTACCGCATAGACACGGAGGACCTGGATCGGACCAAGAGTTCACCTGAGGCACGATGAGCCGCCGCGTTACCGGCGAGCCTCCGGCCCGTTTCCCTGCGGGAATAGCGTTCGATGGTGGACCTGCCGGCCGACCCCCTCCCAAGGGTCACGGCACGACATGGAGCAACCAGAGCCACACTGGCCTCCCCACGCGACCGCTCCTTGGTCGACGGGGGCACCGCCAAACCCTACCACCCTAAGGGTCGGCTCACAACTGCTCCAGCTGAGGTCCTCGGAGGGATGAGCCACCCAAGTCAAAAAGTAACCTGGGCGCTGTCCGTAACCCTCGCCCTTCGGTTGCTCCGGGAGTCCCTGCATGGCGTTCCCGCGAGCCCCGTCGTCACTAGCGAGCACCGAGGACTTTCCTCTACAAAGCCCTCACTCATACTTCAGGCTCCCTCTTAGTCAATTGGTGGATGGGGTCCTATCGCCTTAGCTATCCTTTGCCCAGAGTCACCACCCGGCCACCGCCGGCTCTGGGATCAGACTATGGAGCGTTGCTACCCGGCTTGGCCAGAGAACCCGGCTGCCGGAGGACCGCCCTTTTGACAACCCGCCGAAGCGGGCAACGGCCCTATGCACAACGTCCGCTAACCGTGGCCACCGTGCTCAACGCCTGTCGGAGATGAGCCTCTCGAGGAGGTGGCGAATCGTCCCCATCCGGCCCCCTCGCATTCGTACACAACGAACTCTGCCGAGCTTCCGGTCGCCTCCCCCACTCAAGGGGTCGGATCGGAACCACCCGGAGGGGCGGCCACATGATTAAGGGGTAATATAAAAATATGAAAACTGCTAGTTTTATTCGAGAAATATGATAAATATGATGAAGCAGACAGTTGTTAAATCAAAGATTTATTTTAAGCACTAGTAATTGTTAAAATCGCTCAAAATAGTACACTTGAAAATGTTTTATAGGATCAAAACCATACACAGTAATTTAATATCTTTCGCAGGCACATATTTGACAAGACTGAGGTGTGCAGTGTGCAATCACTTTTTAAATTTGTTTAGTTTTTTAATCATTTTTATTCAATGTTTTATTCAAAATTTTATTGTCCGAAAAGAGATTTATTTCATATTTCGAAAAAGTCATTTTTTTACCTAATGTTGCAAAATTTTAAAAACGGGCAAATAATAAAATTTCCAAACTTCTTTCAATTGAAAAAATATATTTACATGTAGACATTAAAAAAGATAAAAAAAAAAATTAAATTATTATGTGAGAAAAATCTTTTATGAGGAAAATTACACAAAAGCTCGCACAATAAATTGACAAACAGTTTTTAATTAAAAATCTATATATATTTACACGTGAATAGTAAAAGAGAAAGAAAACTTAAAAATAATTAAATTATTTCGTGCGAAAAGCATGAAATGGGGGGAAATTACATCACACTCGAAACGATTTTTTATTGCATCTATAAATAAAACTTGTTTTAGATGCTATTAAAAAAAGTCCGGGAGGCAGTGACATTTTTTTTACTTAACTATTTTATACAAGCTGATTTTCAAATGTGTGATAAATCTTAATAACGAAAAGCGTTGGATTCTGCCTTAGGTACCAAAAAATTCCACAGTCGAAGAGAAAACGATTACAGAAGATCGCCACAGGTCATGATAATATCCTTCAATCTTCCGTAATCGAGTAATCTTTTTAAAACAGAGTGATTTTAGATTCTGCGGGGTTTGGCGAGCGTAGCTCACAGGGAGAACAAGCTCAGAGATACTTTCTTAAATTCCCAAAATTTTACTAGTAGCGGTGTGGTTACATTTCCATTATTTGAAGAATGACTGTTTCTTTTTTACCCGTTACACAGCAAGGAAAATATCTGTCAATTTAAAGAACTTTCATCAAATTTGGTCCCTATTATAACAGATGATTCTTTCTTTTAATTACAGAGAGTGCGCAAACGAAGTCCCATCCCAGCTACTAAAAATTATGCACACCAGGCAGCTGCAATTTGCGGATGTGGCGAGCGTCAAAAACTCGATATGCAATGAGCAGCCCATGATCATGAACAAGTAAAGGACGGACCTTACTAAAACTTTAGATTCAGTTAGTCTCAGCAAGATAGGTGATGGCAATAATGGAAAAATGCTGGCTAATGGTCTACCACTGCATGACCGCTGCTGGACAGCTTCAGTCAACTTTGCTGTTGGAAATCATCAAATAAAATTCTGGTGGGTATCCGTTTTATCTCATGCACTGGCCCACCACTACATGCACGAACTTTTGCAGTATTATTGCTGGGAACCCTTACGCTAGGTGGCGCTGCGAATATCGAAGACATTGAGTATTTGAACACAAATCTGAAATGAATATCTTAACACAATTTAAGCTGCGAAGCTAATTTTTTTCTTTTAAACTGTAAATCAGTGGTTCTTAACCCCTTAACAGTGACATTTGTTTTCTTACAAAAAAATTAAAAATGGGGCTGGACACCACTTTTTCCATACTAAAATATTTACCTTACTTAATCGAAAAATATCTGACAATCAATGAAGATAAATTTACAGTTACAAATTAGTGGTATCAAAATGCTTTTAATAACGAAGCAAGCAAAGTGTTCTTGCCCGAATCCAGTTCGGGGTCCGCGGACCCCAAGGGGTCCTCAACGCTTCGTCAAGGGGTCCGCAAATGTCTAACATTCAAAGTATATTTTTTCAATTATCTAGAAGATGCGAAAAATTTTGCGATTAAAGAAAAAATGTTAAAATATACTACATATTTAAGAAATCTCCCACTTTCTGTACAATTAACGGAGATTTGTAATAAAAACGCAGTTTCTTAGTCGACGAATGCGATTTATATGACGATCTTTCTCAGAAACACAACGTATACACTACAGCTTGTATAAAAAAAATCAAGAAAACGACGAGATAAAATCAGCAAAGTACAAATATCGCTGGTTGCACTTCGTTTTTAAATTAATATCGCTTTCCCTAATCCCAATTTCTCGAACGGTGTTTCTTATATAGTTTTTCCAGATGATGACGTCATAAGGTTTTTCTGCATTTTATGAGTAGATTCAATAATTTGTATCATAATTTTCATTCCTTTTCTTCAAATTTTTGGCTGAGGGTTGACAATGAAATTCAAAGTGTTCGTCAAAACAAATCAGCTGGTCAACAGCGCAGTATATGGGTTTTCCTGTTCATACGTAGCTTCTCTTTCTCATTTTTCAATATAGTAATTTTCTTATTATTATTTGACGATTTGTTTTCGGTATTATAGTTTATACACCTCTATTGTTTTATGTACAATGTAAACAATATTTTAAAGAATATAATTTGAGACTTAAATACATAGTCGTAAATATTATTAGAGGGTCCGTGAAGACAGGGAAAGTACGGAAAGGGGTCCGTGATGCCTAAGAGTTTAAGAACCACTGCTGTAAATAATATAGCACCACTGTCACCTACAAAATAAATAAGTAAATGAGTAAATAAATAAATTCTTTATTTGAACGTAATTTTTTTTCTCCTTAAATCTGGTTTTACTAAGTTACAAAGGATTTCGGTTTTCATAATTTACACAGTTCAGAATCAATAATAAAAAAAGCGTATAAAATATATAGGATTTCTATACAATACAATAATTTCTATACCAGTTTAATGATTGGGAACGTAAATCACAAAAGAAACAAACTTGAAATATTGTAATGAGAGCTTGAAAACTGCGAGCGGTCGTAGCATACGCTGAAAGTATTTGTTCATGTCCCATCACGAAAGCCAAACAGCATCGAACGCGGTTAGTACTTGGGAGGGTGACCACATGGAAACCGCTGCAAGTTCAAATATTTCTGTAGACATTTCTATAACTCTTGTTGAAACTAGCTTATAGAATAAAGAGCCGTAATTCTACAATACTTTGTTTTTTATAGAATTCTATAAGAAATTTTTGTAATGGAAAGTGCTGGGCCAGCAAAGGAATAGCAGTGGGATAGGTGCTAGCACTGCAGGAAAAGTGACGGATTGAAGTAATGTGATGGCATACCAATGCTGGCCTGCTCTTGACCATCACTGATGGGCCAGCTGCATTCGGCACGGACACTTTTGTACTGGTTTAAGTAATGGCACCATTGCACTTTACCGCTGATGGCAGTGCTGGCTGCCATCATTTTTAAAGCTGATGGCCCACTGTTTCTTTCTTTGCTGGGGTCCCTGATATAAATTGGTGCTGATTACGTTTTAGTGTAAATCGCCCAACAGGTGGCGCTGCTATGTTGCATCATTCATGATTTCCGGAATAGCTCTATCTCAAGAACTAATGCACAGATTTTCATCAAAGTTTAGATTCAGATATGCCTTGACATAGTTTGGTACTGTTTAGTTTTTGGCGTAAACCGCTCAACAAATTGCGCTGCTATGCTGTATTTTTCACGATTTCCGCAAAAGACTCGAGAACTAATACACGGAATTTTATAAAATTTTAGATTCAGTTAGTGCCTAATTTAAAAAATAACTGATTACTTTTTGGTGTAAATCGCCGAAAAGGTGGTGCTGCCATACTGCATTTTTCACGATTTCCGCAATAGCTCTATCTCAAAAACTAATGCGCGGATTTTCATCAAACTTCAGATTCCGTTAGACGTTGACATAAGTTGTTGCTGATTAGGTTTTGGTAAAAATCGCCCGATAGGTGGCGCTGCTATGCTGCATTTTTCAAGATTTACACGATTTTAGTGATCGTCATACCTCAAGAAATAATGCACAGAATTTCATATCTTTATAATCCTCATGATGGGAATAGATTGTCGTTTAATTTTGTCACTGTGCTAGCGGATTTTGAAGTACTATGAGATAGAAGAAGGTTTTGGGATTGGCACATCCTACTAGTTTACATTTGGTAGAAAACGCAAGCAAGTGAATTTATTAAAAAATATATAAATTTTGCTATTGTAAATATAAAAGTCGTAGGGAATTTTGCCCTCTTTAAGATTGTAATTTACAAATAATATGCTACGGCAGAGCGTCTCGAGATAATTAAAAAAAATAAAAAAAAGTTCCAAAATCTTGGGGATTTTTTGGCCACAGAAAATTCTCCCTTAAGAAATTTTGTTGTAAAACTTGGTTTTTCCATGCTGGCCTCAGTATAAACAAATTGACAGTAGAAAGTCGGCGAGCGGTCATTTTGACCGCTTCCAAAAGTGGTTCGAACCAGAAATTTCTTTATAAAACTAGTTTAAAAGATACAAAGAAAACAAACGAGTAAATAAGTTAATAACTTAAAGTTAAAATTCTGGTGTGAAATATGTTTACAAAATTTGAGTAAAATTCTCCGCCCTTCTAGTGTTAAAAAAAAATCTTCTACCCGACCTTTTGCAAGGTAGAATGTACATTCCCCTGGAGTATATCTTCAAAAACGGATTTTTTGGCACACTTTTCGAGACTTCATTAAGAAATAAGATTTTATTTAAAATATTGTTTCTTTAATATTCTGTTTTATTTTGCATTGAACTGCCGTTGATATACTCTGTTACAATCTATATAAATTATTAGATGAGGCGAAAACTTAAAAAGTGAGTAACTTATTAATTTTGAGCTGTAGACCGTTTACGAACGGACGGGCAGACAAACAAACCGCAATCATAAACACTTTTCAATTATGTTGGAAAATGTTAAAAATTATCCAGACGTAATAATGTTTAATTGTATAAAAATAAAAATAGTTTTTTTAATAAGCTTTTATAAGCCTTCAATGTTTATCTTAAATAAACGTCTAATTTCATAACTGCAATTCATATTGTTCCAAAATATCTCCAGGAAAAATCAAACTGTTTTATTGATGCTTCGTCGAAATGACAAACTAGCGAATTGATAAAAAAAACATAACATTTTTCCTCAGTATCTTTTTAAGATATGGCAACAGAAAAGGTGGAAAAATTGTATTTTTAATGTTCTTGTAACAAAAAAAATATTTATTGACAAATCATGTGGTATTCACGTATAAGGAAGCGAAGAGCAGAAAAAAGTACGTTTTTCTTCGCATTTTGAAACTGCACAAAGTCGCTTTCATACACATATACTATATACATAACCAAGTATTTTGGGTATTTTCCAGGTCTTCCCGGGAATGTTTGTTTAAAAAAATATTAATATTTACCTTTTCAAAGAAAAAAAAATCTGACGTCGATTTTATTTTTTTTTCTTCCACATATTTACAAGTCCGCATCCATTTTTTTTACTAGCTTGAACAAAAAGTTCTGGGACATTTGTGAAAGTTGCGTTGTTATGCGCAAATTAACAACAAAAGCAACAAGGACTATTCTTCAAAGTAGAGACCATCATAGCCCACGACTTTCTGCCATCGTTACTGCCAGATTCCGGATTTGCTGGAAGTACCATGGCGGCTCCTTGGAATCGAAAAACTCTTGACATGCTTCTTCAACATCATTAAAGGTTTCAAATCGACGGCCCTTAGAAAAGTGTTGCATTGATCGAAAGAGGTTACAAAGATCGAGAGAGCCACCTCTGGACTGTACCACTAGTTCTCCTATATACGATGCAAATTCTGGTAACTATTAGATTCAAAATTTCCCAGAACTTTTTGCTCAACCTAATATATTTTAAAAAGTGCGGCGGGAGGAGAAAAAACACTTATTTGTAGCATCTTTCCCATCCACAGATGTTTTTGTTAAAAAAATATATATATATATATATTACATCATATCAAAATGCCAAAACACCATAACTCCAAAAGGAAGGTGTATATGTGCAGAAATTTTTTAACTATAAAATATTTAAAAGAACAAGAAAGACAGGTAAAAAACAAAAACAGTCTGTTCTTCACCAGTGGGAGGACAGACAGAAAACTAACTCCTTATTACTAGTTTATTCTGCATGCATGCTTGTTTTGTTGATTTTCTTTTGTTTTTATTTTAATGGTAATTTAAGTATTCCTCTAAAAAACCTTTTATTAAAGCTTTTTTGTTTTTGTATGATAATTTTTGTATGGTTAACATTATGTTTGTTAGTTTTAATTTCAGTTATTTTAGTTTTTTATGGAATTTGATTAATAAAATGACAATAGTTTTTCAGTATTGAATGCGGGGTGAGCATGTGTTCAGAAACCTGCAAATTTTAAAAGTGGGGGTGGAGTTAGTTTTTTGTCTGTCCTCCCACTGATGAAGAACAGACTGTTTTTGTTTTTTACCTGTCTTTCTTGCTCTTTTAAATATTTTATAGTTAAAAAATTTCTGCAGATATACACCTTCCTTTTGGAGTTATGGTGTTTTGGCATTTTGATATGATGTAATATGTTTTATTGCATTTGATATGTGCTGCTGTAGCGCCATTCATGCAGTAATTTTTCATTAATTTTGAAATAAAATATTGCTATATGTGACTCGGATAAGCTGCATTATTGCGCTTCTGGCATATATATTTATTCAATTTCATTACGGCTTTGAAGGTTGGTGTATATCTTTGTTTATTTTTGTTGTTTGTTGTTTATTGGCATATTAAGCCTAAGTGCTTACAAAAACTTTTTGAATAAATATGTTGCGATATATATCTAGATAAAAATATGAGATATTATAAATGAAAAGATAAAAGATGTAAAACTTGTATAGTTGGTCATGCTGACAGTCCACCTCAAGTAAATGATTATATTCCTTTTTGTAAATATAATAATATAATTTATAAAATTGATTGTTTAACCTGACAGCAGGGTTATGTAGGGCAGACGGAAGGTGAATTACATGTTAGAATTAATCAGCATAGATAGGATGTATATAATGATAATAAGAAATGCCCCACGTTTGAGATTTTGCATTTTAGAATTCACAGTTTTAATAATATTAATATTCAAATTTTGGATCATGTTGATGCTAAAAATAATAGAATGGATAAAGAAAATGATTATATGTTGCAGTTTAAAACTATATATCCATTTGGACTAAATACATTGGTTAATAAAGTTAATTTATTGAAGGTTAAAAATGTATATGATTTATTTTATAATTTTGATGATAAAGTTGATATAAAAAGAGAAAAGAGGGGGTCTCGTAAATATAATAAAGTTACTAATCATATAATTCCTAATATATGGATTAAGGATTTGGAATTTGTTTTTGATAAAAATTATAGTGTTAAAAATGTTAAAATGGAGGTTTTTAAGTTAAAGATTAATGTGCTTAAGAAAATTAAAAAATGTTTGGATGTTTTCAAATTTAAAAATTTACAGTTTAAAGATTTATTATATGATTTAATTAATTTTAAGTTAATGAATAGAGATAAAGTTAATAAAGAAGTTATTTATTTTAATATAAAATTTCAAAAAAAATCTTTTGATAATTTGAATTTAAATGCAATATGCAAACATATTTACGACCTTTTTCCTCTTAAAGAATGTATTATTTCAGTTGCATATAATTATCATAAACCATTAAGTAATAAGATTTTTAATTACAGACAAATAGCTTTTTCAAATGTTAATACAGTTTTAACTTGTTGTTGTAATAATATGGAATTTAAAGATTTTATAGATAATTATCATGGACATATAATTACAGGTAATCTTGATATAATCAAGAATAAAAATGTAAAATATCTAATGAATTTTGGTACAAAATTTAGAATTAATAGTAAAATTAGCAGCAATAAGGTACTAAAGATTTTTAAGGTTAATGTCAATAATTTTATAAAGAAATATAGTTATAAATTTAGTATGCCTTTGGAGGCTTTTTTTGAATGGAGGTCTCAAATTTTGGAGCATTTCAATAATTTTTTAACAGATTATTTAAATTCTGATGAGTATGACTATCAAAGTTTTAAAGATGAAGATGTAAAATTTATTGAAAGTTTACAGAATAATTTTGTTATAGTCCCTGTGGACAAAGCAGCTAATAATTATGCAATAATATGAAAGAAGTTTTATATTGATAAAATAGAGAGTGAATTAGGTAATGGAAATTTTTATTCAAAAGTTAATATTGACAGAAATCCTGTTGTTAAAAATTTTTTTGCATATAAAAATAAAGTTAAAAGTATGTTTTCTTATAATTTTGATGTTTCTAATCATCACTGTTTGCCATTTATTTTCTTAACGCCTAAATTTCATAAAGATCCGATTAAATTTAGATTTATTTGTAGTACTTCTAAAAGCATTAATAAAAATTTTAATATTGGTTTACAGAATTTATTAAAAAAGATATATGATTTTTTAAAGTATAAATTTAAGAAGTATAGTTATTTCTGGTCAATTGATAATAGTGTTGAAATTCTGGACAATTTGCCTTTGACTCCTCTGAAAATGCAGGTATTCGATTTTGAAAATCTGTTCACCAATATACCTATTGATTCACTTTATGATGTTTTAATGAGTATTTTTGATGTTTTTAGTATAAATGATGAATTAAATATAAATAGAGATTTATTTTCAAGCTTATGTCATTTCTGTTTTTATAATAATTATGTAACTTTTAACAATAATACCTTTAATCAGATATGTGGTATAGGGATGGGAACAAACTATTCTAGTACAGCAGCAAATTTATTTTTATTTTATTATGAATTTAAGTATACTATGAAATATAATAGGTCTTTAAAGGTCTTTAGGTATATTGATGATATTTTAATTTTTAATTTTGATTTTTCTAATGAATATGATATATATCCAAATTGTTTAAAATTGAATAGAGCAAACCGTGATGATTATAATGCAGAATTTTTGGATATTTTATTCAAAATTATTAACAATAAATTGATTTTTGATTTCTACGGTAAGAGAAATAGTTTTCAATTTTTTACTAGAAGCATGCCACATTGGTTTTCAAATTTGCATAAAAAAATTTACATAAATATAATCATTAATCAATTAATACGTTTCAATAAAATTTTTGCAGAGACAATAATTTTTATAAACAGATCTTTAAGTTATTGGCTAATTTATTTTACAATAATAATTACCCTATTAAGTTTTTGAAATATTATTTAAAGACAGTTCTAAAAAGTGAATGGCAACGATGTGGACTGGCGGCATGAACATGTGATGGCGGCCTTCTGGAACTTTCTGTATGAAATAGGCATCCTAAAGTCTTGTTAAAAGAACGGGTGTGTATTGATGAATTGAAACAAAAGAAAGTTGCAGACCTGGAATTCTGGTTTTTGACAATGACTTTGGAAGAAAAATTTATTTGTTTATTGTTGACGGGTGAGAAACATTATACAGGTATTCATGTTTTGAGAAATTTTATTTTGCGGGTTTGGGGGGGCGCATGTTTATTCTGCATTCATGCTTGTTTTGTTAATTTTTTTTTGTTTTTATTTTAATGGTAATTTAAGTATTCCTCTAAAAAACCTTTTATTAAAGCTTTTTAGGTGCGTTCGTAATTATATAAATACGTAGCACCTATAGTCGTCGTTCAGTCCGTCCGTCCGTCTGTCCGCTCGTCTGTCCGCATGTAACAGAGCAAAAACTACCCAACCGAATGGTCTGAAATTTCAAATATATGATTGTTGCAAAATTTTGTCGAGCCATTTCAAATTTTATGAAAATCGGATGTATAGTTTAATTACAGGGACAGTCAAAAGTTTTTCTTTACATTACGGCCAATGGGAAAAATTATTGCAAGTGCATTTTAATGATATTAGAGCCTTCCGAATGATCTGAAATTTTAAAGATATAACTGTTGCAAAATTTTGTCGAGCCATTTCAAATTTTAGGAAAATCGGATGTATAGTTTAATTACAGGGACAGTCAAAAGTTTTTCTTTACATTACGGCCAATGGGAAAAATTATTGCAAGTGCATTTTAATGATATTAGAGCCTTCCGAATGATCTGAAATTTTAAAGATATAACTGTTGCAAAATTTTGTCGAGCCATTTCAAATTTTAGGAAAATCGGATGTATAGTTTAATTACAGGGACAGTCAAAAGTTTTTCTTTACATTACAGCCAATGGGAAAAATTATTGCAAGTGCATTTTAATGATATTACAGCCTTCCGAATGGTCTGAAATTTTAAAGATATAATTGTTGCAAAGTTTTGTTGAGCTATTTCAAATTTTAGGAAAATCGGATGTATAGTTTAATTACAGGGACAGTCGAAAGTGTTCCGTTACATTACGGGGAATGGGAAAAATTATTGCAAGTGCATTTTAATGATATTACAGCCTTCCGAATGGTCTGAAATTTTAAAGATATAATTGTTGCAAAGTTTTGTTGAGCTATTTGAAATTTTAGGAAAATCGGATGTATAGTTTAATTACAGGGATAGTCAAAAGTGTTCCGTTACATTACGGGGAATGGGAAAAAAATTATTGGAAGTGCATTTTAATGATGTATCAGACTATGCGCTTTATGAAGTGCAAAAAAGTATACATTCAGTACAATATGGGTTGCAAAAAATAATTATAAAACTAGTTATAGTACGAACGCACCTCATTTGCCACGTTTGACGAGCAATTTCCAACTTGTTTGTTTTTGTATGATAATTTTTGTATGGTTAACATTATGTTTGTTAGTTTTAATTTGAGTTATTTTAGTTTTTTATGGAATTTGATTAATAAAATGACAATAGTTTTTCAGTATTGAATGCGGGGTGAGCATGTGTTCAGAAACCTGCAAATTTTAAAAGTGGGGGTGGAGTTAGTTTTTTGTCTGTCCTCCCACTGATGAAGAACAGACTGTTTTTGTTTTTCACCTGTCTTTCTTGTTCTTTTAAATATTTTATAGTTAAAAAATTTCTGCAGATATACACCTTCCTTTTGGAGTTATGGTGTTTTGGCATTTTGATATGATATAATATGTTTTATTGCATTTGATATGTGCTGCTGTAGCGCCATTCATGCAGTAATTTTTCATTAATTTTGAAATAATATATGTATATATATATATCAACATTAATTACTTTAAAGCATTACATAACATTATAAATTTTCATTTCACTCATAAAACTGAATTATTAAAAAATATTTCCAGTAGCCAAATTTATTTAAAATGGGTTCAGTTGAATAGATGATGCAACACTGACGCGGAGAGTCAATGAATGACCCTAGTTCGATTCCAGGCTTGGATACTTTTCACTCTTTTGGCTGTACGCCTTTTAAGCAATAAAAATTTAAATATTATATGTTTTTTCACAAATATTAATAAGATTATAAGGGTATTAATTATCACAAATTGAATTATTGAATTCATATTTATTTTCAGTAATTATTTCTGTCTGCCCTATAAAAGAAAAACTATGAGTTAAAGTTGAATACAGTTAAATTTTAGCTAAATTTAAATAAAAGACGCAATTTTCGACAGTAAACATACAAATAAAAGCTCCAATCTTCATTTAGACGATGAAATGTGTAAATAAGCTCAATTTCTACAAAATTATACAAATTACGTTTAATACCCGAGTTTTGTCCACTCCCTTGAAACGCATCTAAACCGGGTTCGACTGTACTATGAATTATGGATTATTGATTACGAAATATGAAGTTAAAATACAGATTCTTTAGACATGTAAAATGTTTAACAGGACTCAAAAATAATATGCGTTTAGGAAATAACTTTCCAGTCAGAAATATTAATACAAAATATTTTTATTTAAATTTACGTAACTATTTTGGACGTCTTCGATTGCGAAAGTTTTTCGTTTATGTCGAGAAACGTTATATCCTTTTTGGTCATGGTCAACGTCGTTTACTACTAAGACAAGACAAATCCGCACCGCAAGGCATTTCCAAATCCCGCCGAAACCGATCTCTGCTCATGTTTTCGTTCTTCAAAGTCTTTCGTCTCTAATATATATATATATATATATATATATATATATATATATATAATATCGTTAAATGCTGTCGACTGTTGCCCTATGGAGAAGATAATAAAATGCAATTATGTAGTTCTGAATGCTTCGGATTAAATATGTTTTCTAAATTAAATTTCGGTGTAAAATGAAATCTTTATATAGTAACTAGGGGGCTCTGCCCCCTGCAAGCCGCCCTCGCCAACCCCGTTCAGTCAATGTAGAATCTAAAAGCACACTAATCTGATCGGTTTTAAAAAGAATAGAGAAGATTGAATTATACTGAAAAAACCTGTAGCGATCTCCCTGTAAACGGGTTTCCATTCAATTCCCTTTGATTGTAAAAATGTTAAGTAGAATCAGTTGCTGAAAAGACATCCAATGGTTGTTTTCGTGTTTGGTTAAAGAAGATCAGTTAAACATTTGAAAAGAAGCTAAAATAAAATGAATTAAGTAAACAGAGTCTTCGTCTCTCGGTATTTTTAACAGCGTTATAAAACGATTGACATAATACAATTACTAAAATTTGCTGCTTTAACCCCTTCAAGGGCGGTGGTTCATTTTTGGACCACTTAATTTTAATTCTTAAATGCCACATTAGCATCAGAATATTGGGATGAAAATTCCCTTTTATTAAGAAAGTGAACAAAAACATTTTTGTATTTCGAAATTCGTTTGTAAATTCTGGTGCCATTCACTGATTTCAAGATTTTACGAATAGAAGTGCCTTGTCCGTGAAAGGGTTAAACGCATATTAACACTAGAACGGCGGGAAATTTTACTCAAGTTTTATAAAAATATTTCCCATCAGAATTTTTACTTAAAACTATTTAACTTATTTATTTAAGTTGTTTTTGTGCAACATATATTAATCTTAAATTTAAAAAAGTTTTCTGGTTAGAATCGACATGTATTCGTTTGGCAGGGGTCAAAATGACCCCTCGCCGCCGTTCTAGTGTTAATGTATTTATTATATTAAAGTTTCCTTTCCCTTTTAATATTCACGTGTAAATACAATTTTCAGGACATAATTTTCAATAATTTCCTGCCTTTAGCACGTACTCATTTAATAGTAAGTTTAAAGTTTTTTTTTCTGTGTTTAATAGTCACGTGAAAATGAATTTGTAATCGTTAGGAAATATTATTCTTTGCG
Source organism: Maratus speciosus (assembly GCA_963932465.1). Classification (NCBI taxonomy): domain Eukaryota; kingdom Metazoa; phylum Arthropoda; class Arachnida; order Araneae; family Salticidae; genus Maratus; species Maratus speciosus. Next base: position 378,994,072 of record OZ010799.1, read on the forward strand.
TTGTTTTTAAAATTGAAAACAATATCTATAAGCCTAAGTCATGTGACTATCATCAACAGATCCAGGCGGATCCCTTCGCTTTTTATATTCCAGACGGCCATTTTGGTACTTTAATGTTAGCCAGTCACAGGTGTGATAAGTCGCCGAATATTATTCTATCCCCATTACTTCGTTTATATTATAATAGTCCAAGTCTTCCACGTATTAAAAACAGGTGTCATTTTAACGGCTGATAAGGGACTGGCGATTTCTTTTAGGAGTGATAACTTTTTTCTACGCATCCTAAAAATTCGAAATTAGTACCACACGACTGGGAAAAAAATCAGCTTTCAGAGACTCTAAAATTTATCTCGATCGTACCATAAAAACTCGAAAATTCGTTAAAAATAGAGAAAAAAAATCTTTCATTTTCCATCATCTGTGAAGGCGACAGATGTCTGATGGCATTGAGTTTTCGGTGATAAACAAGAGAATATAAAACAGATGTGTCTTGCGGTCAGAAACGAATACAGAATTCTTATACAGGACCATTTTTTTAAAGTATCAATTTTTGAGCTACGATTTTTAAGCCATCCGACGTAAAATTCTATTGTCTTTTGGAGTATGTCTTTATTTTTTAATTTCGACAATCGGAAGCAAAGATAATTAATTTTTTTGTAATTAATTCCAGAATTGCATTTTTGCATTGCAGGTCACGTGACAGGGAACGAAAAAAAAATAATTTTATACTAGGGTTTGATAATCGCAGTACAAAATCTTTTAACTATTGATTTTCCAAATTTGGTTCTTTCGCATCCGGATGTTATTTCATACGCTGATTCATAAAATTAAAAAAAAAAAAAAAAATGGACCACCTTCCTGATATATGAAAAAATCGGTTTTTAAACTTATAAAAGAGATGCTTTTTCGCGCAATCGACGGGAATTTGTTAAAATTGGGAAAACTAAAGAACCGATCGCTTTTAAAGCATTGTTCAGAACGGTGTCATATTTTAAAAAATACAGCACGCATTTTACTTATTCAATAAAAAAATTTTCATAAGTCTTGGCACCACTGTTTTCGAATAGTAATCTCAGCAAATATCTTAAATTCTTGCTTAAGACCATTTGTAAATAGTACCAATTGTTGATACTATTATTTTAGAATAGTAATTTAGCAAATATCTTAAATTGGTGTTTAAGACCGCCACCCACTTGACTAATGTATCTACGTATAAGTTTCGTTCAGATACACTTTTGTTAAGAATAGAGTACGCTCCCTGGTGGTGAAATGTGGAACTAACAGACCGCGATTTTATTTAAATTATGAAATCTAACAAAGCGATCTGTTGAAACTTTAAGATAGTTTATAACATATATTAAAATGTTTTAAAAATAATGGCGTGAGAGATTTCGGGAAGAGGGGGGGAGGGGCGTTAAAATGTTTTTTTAAAAAACCTTAACGGTTTTTCCTGTTTTATGTGCGGTTTTTTGACGGAGTCCTGAGATAAATGCTACTTATTCAATATAAAAAAATTCATAAGTGTTGATACCACTACTTTAGAATAATAATTTCAGAAAATATCTTAAATTGGTGTTTAAGACCGCGAGCCGCTCGACTAATGTATCTACAGATAAGTTGTAAAAAGGAGTTTCGTTCAGATACAGTTTTATTTAAAATAGAGTGCGCTTCCTGGTGGTGGAATGTGGAATTAAAAGAACGCGGTTTTATTTAAATTAGGAAATCTGACACGGCGATCTGTTTTAAACTTTAAGATAGTTTATAACACATAATAAAAAGTTTTCAAAAGAATAGCGCGAGAAATTTCGTGGTGGTGGTGGGGGGGTTGGAGGCGCAATTTTTTTTAAACCTTAGATTTTTTTTACCGTTGCTATTTTAACACTTTCCAACGAAGTTGAAAAGTGTTTATGCATTCGGCTTGTCTGTCCATCTGGTCGTCCACGCTCTAACTCTCTTAAATATACTCGAATTTTCATGCAATTGATAAAACTTATTTAGGGTCACCAAAGCTTGTTTGTTATTACATATGAAGTATGTAGGATTAACAGTTCATTTACAGGGCGCCCAAAAGAATTCCATTACATTATAATATATGGAGAAAAATCGTTTGCAGAGTATTTTAATGAGATTGCGCTATTTCAAATGCATTGAAGCTGATATAAATCACTGAATTTCACTACGATCACGTTAGAACAGAGCATTCATAGCATTTTTTATTCATTTACAGGGACACTCAAAAGAAATCGGTTACAGTACTGTCTTTGGGTAATCATTGCTGCAGTTTACGTTTTAAAATTCGGTATGCGCTTTTAAAGTTAACTAATTTTTTGCATGTTACTCGTTATATATATATTCTATAGCTCATGTTGCATATAAAATCTATAGTTACATATAAATTCTGCACAGAAGTATTCACGTACCATTCTCCTTACTAGAGGAAATTGCTGAAGGGAATTTTCAACTGAAGTATATGTATTTCTTAAGTGAACTAAATTCTGGCATGCATGTAGTTAATAGATTCAAATCTATATATCATATACACGGTTGCTGAAAAAAAATCGGATCTTTTCCGATTGTAGATGGGAACAGCTGAAATTGGATTCTGAAATGTGTTATGCGTTTCCATAGAGTTTAATTAGACGCAATATTTTAATATTTTAAACGGTGCAGTTTTGTTACATTATTCTGAATGTATTGGAAAGTGTTTCATAATCTATGCTGGACGCATGATTTTTCTTTCTTGTTAATTGTGGTAAGAGTTTTTAAATTTTACAATTTTTTTCATATTACTTGGTGTGTACAAATTCTACAGATCCTATGCAAAAAATTAGAGTGCATTTCCGCTTATTGTCAAAAATTGCTAAAGGGGAATGTGCGTTTCAAACTGAACTCAATTTTTGCTTACTATGTAGTAAATATACAAATCTATAGAACACGGAATACATGGCTGCATAAAAGAGCTCAAGAATAATTCCGTTTAGTGAGAGAAACTCCTAAATGGGAATTTTGAACTGAGCTATGCGTTTAATTGAACTAACTTTTAGCGTAGCATGTAATATAAATACAAGTTTGCAGATCATATACAGGGCTGCACAAAGGAATTCGGCTGTTTTTCCGACTATAGATGGTAATTGCTGAAATTGTGTTTCAAATGTGTTTAAGCTTCCGAAATTGTTTAAATTAGATATTCTATTTAATCTTATTTAAAGGAACAAGGAACCTTCAAAATCAATAATCGCTCAAATTCACGAAAAAATTTTTTGTCCCCAAAAAATCAAGCTCCCTGTAAGCTTTCATCTCTAAGACGAATTCTTGCAATCGGATGATTTTTTAACATTTTAATTACATTTTTGTAATTAATTAAAGGGACCTCGTAATCAACTGATCTTTCTTTACAAAAGTTTACAACTGAACTTCATAATTTTTCTTCTGAATATTTTGAAATTTTCTAGAGCTGTTTGTCATTATATATGTCATTATAATATTATGTATTATAATGTATAATATTATATTATTATACATTATGTTATACATTATTATTATTGTTATATTATACATTATGTTACTACGTTATACATTATTATTGTACATTATATTATACATTATATTATATATACATTACATATACATTATTATATATACATTATTATATATACATTACATATTATATTACAGGTACATCACATTATATTATACATTATATTATACATTATTATTATGCATTATTATATATACATTATTATATGTACATTACATATACATCACATTATATTATACATTATATTATACATTATTATTATACATTATTATATATTATGTATTATAATGTATAATATTATGTCATTGTATATGTCATTTAAATATGTAAAATTCGATGCACAGTTTTATTTGTGTATATAAACTAAACTTGCATGAAAAATATTCAGGATTTTAATGGATACGAAATGCATATGGGTCATTTTGAAAAGTTCTTCATAACGCTTAAAAAATATTCAAGAAAATTCCTTATTTTTCTCAAATTTTTTTTTTAATTTCTTCTGTGAAAAACATATGCCATTATGCATATAATATGTCCTTCAATAGCATTTAAAGTGCAATTAAAAATTGCATAATTAATTTCATAAAATTTAGAAATTTCTTTTTTCTTATCTTTATATTCAAATATGTAAAATTCGATGCACAGTTTTATTTGTGTATATAAACTAAACTTGCATGAAAAATATTCAGGATTTTAATGGATACGGAATGCATATGGGTCATTTTGAAAAGTTCTTCATAACGCTTAAAAAATATTCAAGAAAATTCCTTATTTTTCTGAATTTTTTTTAAAAATTTCTTCTATGATAAATATATGCCATAATGCATATAACATGCCCTTGAATAGTATCTAAAATGCAATTAAAAAATGATAAAAAATTAGTTTGAAGGCCCCTTGTCCCTTTAACCCTTTCCGGAACAGACAAATTTTGTTGTAAAATGATGAAATCATCAACTGACACCGGAATTTACATACGATATTTTTAGAAATTAAAAACTTGTTACTTTATGCTTTCATTGTTAATGTAAAATTTTATTAAAATATTCTTGGTGCCGTTTGTAAGTTTGGAATTAAAATTAGGTACCCCGACACGGGCACACTGCCTCAGAAAGGGTTAAACGGTGAAGTTTTGTTACAGTATTCTCAATGCGTTGGAAAGTTTTTCATAATGTATGCTTGTTGCATGATTTTTATTTTTAGGTAGATTTCATAAGCAACACCACCTATTGCAGTCGTTACCATGTTGCGACTTTTGAAAAATTCCTTCATAACTTTTCATTATATGACCCCAGGAACCCAAAACCACCCACACCTAAAAAGTTTGTATCGCTCACCAGCAAAAAAAATGACACTTCTCGCAAAAATTCATTTTGCGTTTTATTTCACTAATAGGTCTATCATATCTTGCTACACAAACAGTCTCATAGTTATACGGGAAATGACTTTCTTACGCTATATGTTCATTTGTGACCACAAAAGAGGGGTGGATTATGTGGGGAGGTAAAATTACCCAACCCTCCAAACATCATCCTACGTGTTCATTTTTAAGAGTTTTATGCTTTTATGCATGTCTTTATTCCTGCATGCAGAGATAAGTGCTATAATTTCATGTTACAGTGAAATAATGCAAATTTCTTTTGCCTCTCCTGTGAAATTTACTTTTGTCGAGATGTGTCACATTTCTTGCGGGTGAGCGATATGTATGTACTAAATTTTGTCCGCCGATAAAAGTCGTAATTATGCACGAATCGTCTTCAAACTCGCCAAAAACATTGAGATGGCTAATATCTCGACGGGGATTGCAAATGGGCAAAATCGGCCCAAGGAGATGGGAATGGGAAGGGTTCAAAATTTTGAATACCGTTTTAACATGATTCTGATAAAACCAGCTCTTACACACTCTAAAATTGGGAGGAGCGAAAAGCTCACTCTTTGAATGAGTGACAGGAATTTTTACTCTTTTTGGAGTGAATTTTATAAAAATACACTCCTTAAAGAGTGGAATTTTCCACTCTCTAGAAAGGAGTGAAATGTCTCACTCCTGAAAGAGTGACTTACGTATGCATTGCTTATTAACCAATCAGAGTAGCAAGGCGACGACACCCTTAAAAGATAAGAAAAATGATCACTTTTTCCTCCGCCATCTTAGGATTAACAGATTAAGATATCATTAAATCTATTCTTTATGGAATACATAAAATAAAGGTAAGTCTTATTTAATTTTAAGCATTTATCCTTTAGATATGTGGAATGTTAAGATTATTAGCTAAATAGTTGTATGTTGTATAGAAAAAGATTGATCGTTAGAATGTTCAAAAGTGATTGTCTGTTATATTTCTTCATGTAGCGGTTTGAAATATAATTCATTTAACATTTGAATACGCACTAGAGATCTCCACGGGCCGACTCGGGGTCGGGCTCGGGCCGATTTTCACTCACGGAACTCGGGCTGGGCCTGGGCCACACTTTTTTCTGAAGGCCCGGGCCGGACGTAGCTTATTTTTTCTGTACAAAGCCGGGACTGGCTCATTGCGAGTCTTCACGGCTCAAAATTTTCAGTCCTAATTTTGACCCAGCCCGTATGAAAATCATTGTCTCAGCGTGGTCTGGTCCATTCAAAGGTCAGTAAAATTAGGCCTGGCCCAAACATTTTTGCAAAAAATGCATACATTTTCAAATGGCCATTATTCTACACTTAAACATTAAAATTTATTCTTTTTAAAGAACACTAGATTTCTGCGCTTATTAAAATATAGCTAAATTAAAACATAATAAAACGTGTGAAAAAGAACCTGCCTATGACGGAACCCAGTTTTAAACTCACTAGCGTGTTGATCCATGCTTAATTAATATACTAATACATAAGAAAAGAATATATAATACATTTACACTCGCTATGAAGGGAACTTGTCTATAACGCTTTTTTTTTTCTTTTCTATGCAATTCCGTTTTACTGTATAGCATTTTTCAGATTTTTAATATTTCAAAAAATAAATAAATAAATAAATAAATAAATAAAAAAAAAAAAATCAATGTTTTGTTGAAATTCACTCGGGCCGTGCTGGGCTCGGGCCGAGATTTTAACTTTTTTTCCGTGCCGGGCCCTTGGTCCAAACTTTTAAGTTTTTTACCGGGCCGGGCCGAATTTTTTTCTATGAGTCGGGCCGGGCCCGGGTTTGGAAATTTCAGACCGTGCAGACCTCTAATACGCACAATGCTTAGCAAATCATTAGTTCGGGAAATGTGAATAAAAAAAAATTACTGTAAATAATTTATTCTTCTCTTTCAATGCTGTGTTGCAAATTATTTTTGTCGACGATCAAAACAAAAAAGTTTTATCTCTTTCGTTTGAAAGGGTGACTGACTCATAAGAGAAGATATCTGGAAGTTTTAATTTCGTAGGAGAGACATTCGAAAACATTAATTTGCCGTTACATGAGATTTTTTTTTGTTTATTACTTAATTCGGATTATATACAGTTAAGAGTATTTATTATTGTTTCGGAGTTAAATATGATATTTGATGTTTATGCTATTACGAAAAGGTTGGTACAGTGAAACTTCACTGTGCGACCAACTCCATTAGACGACCACCTCCCTGAACGACCATTTTTTCATGGAACGAAATTTATTCCCATAGGTTCAATACTAATTTTACCTCCATTCAGAGACCATCCCAGTAGAACTCCCTCCATGAGATATCGATTTCTATGAAGAAAATGAAATAAATTCCGTTTTTTCGTGGTCGCTTGAAGAAGGTTTTATTAAAAAAATAATTCCGGAGAGTGCATTATTCATCAAACTTCTAAACTAACTTCAGATTTTTTTTTTTATTCCGGTAACTTTTAAGTGTTTTTAAGAGTTTTTAAACCCTTTGTGCCTTTTTAGGCAATGAATTTAACTCTGATTACAAATTAAGAATGGCGGTCAATAAACTCCTCTGCCCTATTCTGTCGGAAAACTCTCAAAGAAATAGATAAAGTAATGAAACCGTCATTATTTGTTCCCGTCCACAAAAAAAATGCATTTATTTACTGAACTTCGAAAGGACTTGGAGATAAAAATTATAAAATATAAAACTGTAAAATTAAAGCAAAGCTCAATGTATTCATTTTTAAAACTCTGCAGTAATTAACTTGGAACAATGGAATAATGTGAGCAGCTGAATGGATTACCTAGTTGCGTTGCAACTTTACATCCAGTGGATAGGTGATTGTGTTGTAAGGGCATTAGGGAGCCTTAAAAAATAATGTTTAGACGTGGCTGGTAGCCACAAAAGTTAAATTTACTTTTAAGAAAAGGAAAAGACTAACAAAAAATAACAAAGTACATAAGTACTAGTATAACATATGTGAAAAAGAAAAAAAAACAAAGAAAAGAAAAAAATTAATTAAAAAAGAAAGAAAATTCCATTAGTTCCAAAAAAAGAAGGAAAAGACGAAAAAGCTACCGGGGAGTGCCCCATAAAAAAAAGACTCTTTTCAGAGACCATACATTAGTTTAAAAATATATAATGCTAAAAAACTAGCAGGAAAACAATTTTTTTTAATACTATAGACAGGACAGAACAAACAGAAAGGTTAAGTAAAGCAGAAGGTGAGGGAAACTCAGTCTTCATCGTTAAGCAAAAGCGAGTATTTAGGGCGTTTTCTGTTATTGGGGTCGGATACCTCGTAGTCGGGTAGTTCCGCTATAATTTGGTTAGGGAGGTTGTATACAGATTTATAAAAATTTTTAGCAAGTTTATTAATGCACTGTTTTAAGGAAGTGGTTTTCAAATCCCTGCGGATAGTGGTGTTACGAAGAAAATGGTGACCATTACGGATATAGCGTAAGTTTTTGTTATGAGCACCGTAAAGATACTCCATACTGGTTTTGCAAGCGAATCCCCAGATCGGACAAGCATAAGTTAAGATTGATCTAATACATGCATTATACAAGATTAGTTTATTATGAATAGAAAGAGTATTGCTTTTGAGAAGATGAGAGAGGGCCTGGGAGATACCAGCAACTTTGCCTCGGATATTAATAAAATGCTTTTTCCAGATAAGTCTTCTATCAAGGGTAACCCCCAGATACTTGGTGTCATTAGTCCAAGGAATAGTAGTGTTATTGATAATAATGCGATTGGGAAATGTTAGTTTTCTAGAGAAATAGACAGCAGCTGTTTTCTGCTCGTTGAGCTTAACACGCCACAGGGTACACCAGTTAAGGAATTTATCTATGTGTTTTTGGAGAATTTTGTATAATGTGAATGGGTGTTGTGCAGAGGCGTACATTGCCGTGTCGTCCGCGTACAGGGCAAGATAAGTCCTCAATGCAATTAACTTTTATTTTAATACTTAAATTTTTATATTTTTTCCAAATGTGAAAAATAAATTTTAGTAACAGTGTTACCATTTTTAAACAATTAAAATCTAGATTTAAACATGACCTCCATCAAGAGACCACCTCTCGGAATGACCCAATTTTATTGGAACGGTACGTGGTCACCTTAGAGAGGTTTTACTGTATATTAATTTTTTAAAAATTGTATGTAAACATTTTTCTGCGGTATATGATTTTAAAATTTCGAGACTGAGTAATATAAAAAAAATTAATTATAGATATTCTGCATCAGTTATTAAATTTCCTTCTGTTATAAAAACATTTTCTACGTTTTTGATACACGTAATTTTTGGCGCTAAACAATAAAACATGATATTTAAGCATTGGAATATAATGTTTTTTTTTATGCCTGTTTTGAAGTTTATGGATAAGACTGCTTTAGTATATTTTTTAAAATGGTCATATTTACTTACATAATACAGGACTGAATATTTTTTTAAAGAGATTAGTAACCACTTTTTTACACTAAAATGTTTTAAAAACAATAAGAATATTTTTAATGCAGTCATTTACTTTATTTTTAAGTTTCCTTTTTTTCTATTTCTAAGGTCAATCTTTTCCTATAAAACATCTAAAATCTATTTTGCTCATAGTCACAAAATACAATATCTACGCGAATACAAAATTTAAATTAAATATGGCTTGTCGTGGGTTATGGCAATAACGGACGAAAATTAAAAATCATGATTAAGTTAAGGAATATGTTTAAAAGAAAAATATATACATATTCCAGAGAACTCAAAATTTAGACTCCATGTTCATATTAAATAAAACAAAAGCAAATCACAGCGGATAAAAAAAAATTACACATTCTTAACATTTAAATCATGCTTAGAACTTATTTAAAAAAGAAGTAAGTTTATAAGCATTGCGTTTAAATGGAAAGATTAAAAATATTTTAGAACAATAGCATTTTGCAAAAATAGCAATAATTTAAGGAAAAAGTACGATTTTATATTTAAAACAAAAATTAAAATGTGATCAAACATTGTTAAACATATAATATCCACCTATTAAAAAGTTATTAATAAAACTTTAAAAATAATATCTTTGTAGGGCATGCGATAAAAGCAAACACAAAGGATAAGATTGGAATAAAATATTTTAGTTTATTTCTGTCAGTAATCTAATTTAAATTCGTATGTAACTTTAACTGAATTTTTCCTTAAAAGTTCAATTAGTGTTACAAACTATGAATTAAATAAATATTGCTAATAAAGTATTTTATTTCGATCTTTACCACGCTTGTATCTATTTCCATTGCATGCCGTAAAAGATGCGATTCTTTCAAAATGACCATAAAAACAAAATAAAAAAACAACCCACTACAAAAAAATGAACATTCACTCCTATGAAAGAGTGACTATTCACTCCTACCAGGAGTGAAAAACTGCACTCCTTTAGCAAGAATGAATAGTCACTCCTCCGAAAGAGTGATTATCCACCCCTGTTTAGAGTAGATATTCACTTTCAAGGAGTGACTGTTCACTCTTTCAGAGAGTCAAAAATTTCACTTTGGTCAGAGTGAATAGTCACTCTAAAGAGGTTGGGCATATTTTGACTCTGAGATAGAGTGACTATTCACTCCGGAGGAGTGAATAGTCACCCCTTTTTTATTTAGAGTGCAGAACAATTACAGAAAAAAATACACATTTTTCGTTACAGCAGTTGCCAACAATAAAAAAAAAACAATAAAATTCTCACCACAACAATTGCTTTTTTATTGCAAGATTTCCGCGTGAAAAATAAAAATGAAATAAATAGTTTGACGAATTGAAAAAGAATTGAATATTGCGTCATAAGTTTACTAGAGCAAGATTTCCACGTGAAAACTGAAAATGAAATAAATACTTTGACGAATTAAAAAAATATATACGTATTACGTCATATTTGAAATGTAATGGACGTCAGCTGGCGATTAACACCATGCGAGTTTGGAAAAACGTATTGATGCATATTAAAAACCTGATTATGGAAATATTGGCATATTTTAACATTTTGACTCTATCTGAATTTGTTTTCGCCATTTTTAAGTATATTCCATATACGAGTATATACATGTGTGTATGCGTCTATATTACAAAAATGAAATTAAAAACCCGCCAAAAACGGCCAGATAAAATTGTTAAACTGTGTTTATCTCTAATCCTGATTTTTTGTGTTTTATTGTTACATTCGCAGTTATAAATGTTTTCTGTAAAAACTAGAAAATATGTGTAAGGCTAAGTTCCGTGGGTTTTTGTAGTGTAAATCACATAGTTGATAACTGCTATGCTTTTTGGCCACCGTTATTTTCGAAAAGTTTGCTTCGCCTTATTCGATTAATGAGACATCTCCGATAAATTAAGTCACATTTTTTCCATTCTTAAAATATTAGTAGTAAACTAGTTGGATGTGCCAATCCCAAAACTTTCTCCTATCTCGTATATTTTTATATTTCAAAATGTTGTTACATATGCCAATATTTCATTTTCATTAGATCAATATTATATCAACTTTGACTTTCATCTTAAATTTCTGCTTCAGTCAATTAATCGGAGTAAATACCAATTAATCTCGATCATGATATTTATTAAAATCACGAATATCCGCGAATAGTCGGCTTATCAGGCTGGGAAGTTCCCGTCGATTCACGAGACACTGGTGTACAATAGAACTACGAAAAATTAAGAAGATTACACAAAAGTCGCTATTACAGCGCTCCTTTCCGGCGGAATTTTTCCACATTCACGGAAGACCTTCTTGCCATGGCCAAAAACATGCACAAAAAATTTGGTTCAATTCTATGCATAACTTCATACACTTTTCGAAGATACAATATTGAAAATGGCACAAGAATCGCAATTACAGCGCCCCCTTCCGATGGATTTTTTCCAAATTTAGGGAGGACCTTCTTGCCATGACCAAAAACATACATAAAAAAATTTGGTTCAATTCTATACATAATTTCATACACTTTTCGATGGTACAATATTGGGAATGGCACAAAAATAGCTATTACAGCGCCCCCTTCAGGCGGAATTTTTCTAAATTCAGGAAGGACCTTCTTGCTATGACCAAAAACATACACAAAAAAATTGGTTCAATTTTATTCATAACTTAATACACTATTCGATGGTACAATATTCAAAATGGCACAAAAATCGCACAAAAACCACTATTACAGCATCCCCTACCGGCGAATTTTTTCGAAATTAGGGAAGGACCTGCTTGCCATAGCCAATAGCTTAAAAAAAAAGTTGTTCAATTCTATGCATAACTTCATACACTTTTCGATGGCACAATATTCAAAATCGCTATTACAGCGCCCCCTTCAGGCGGATTTTTTCAAAATGAAGGAAGGACCTGCTTGCCATAGCCAAAAACTGAAAAAAACATTTGGCTCAAGTCTATGCATAACATAACTTCATACCCTTTTTGATGGTACATTGGCAACAGACACACGGGCACACGGACAGACAGACATTTTCTACAAACATGCTTTTTGGGATCTCTGACCCCTAGAACGTGTAAATCCGTCGAAAACCGGAAGTCGTTTACAATACTTTTTTCCATTGAAGTAATAAATAAAATTATAAATTATATTTATGAAGTAATAATAAAATTATAAGTAAAATAAAAATTATAGCAATTTGCACCTATGTGATTTCCACTACTTGTACGCATGGAACTAGCCTACAATAAAATCTATGAAAAGGGAAACTCTAGGGTCCGGAAATGAATTTAATTCTCATTTGCGTATTACAGTAGAACCTCGGTTATCCGAAGTAATTGGGACCGATTATCTTTCGGGAAATCGGAATTTTAGGATAATCGAGAATGCTTCAATTTTAAGATTAAGGAAAAATATATGCAATATTTTTTATCATGGCAACAAGTGCTTAATAAAAATAAAGCAATAGCAAAATAGAAACAAGAATAAATTACCTGAATTTTAATTTTGAAATTAAGTACCTTTTACAAATATCACAAGAGTTTGAAAAAATGTTTTGTTTGTCGGTCGCAGTTTCGATTGCCTTTGCTTTGGAGCTCTATCACGGAGTTTTGTAATATTATTAGTTCACCATCATCACAGTTTTTCTGCTGCTCCAACCATGCGAAACAGTTTGCAAAACATTCAAAAGCTTCAGAATGGCTAATTTGTTTGTTTTCTTCGTTCCACTCTGCCGCTTGCGAGAGCTCGAGTTAAATTCAAAGGATCTCTGAGAAAGGGGGTCGAAAATATATGTGCTCATAGTTCGGAAAGGACCGCTTGCATACAAGGACTATTTGATAGTTTAAAAAAAAAACTTTCAAAATCTATTTTACACACAAGGGGTGTGATAGTAAACGCTTTAAAAATGGATTTCGGTTAACCGAGAGTTTAGGTTAAAAGAGTTTCGGATAAAAGAGATTCTACTGTACTTGGTGTTTACAAAATCGAAAGATCTTATACAGGGCTGCACAAAGGAATTCTATTACATTTCCGTTTTATGACCGAAATTGCTGTAGGGGAATTTTCATGTGTGCTATCTATTCTTTCTTTTTAACCGATGACCAGGCCCCTACCTGCCGGGTTACCCCAGCTTAACGGGTTTAGTACCTGGCATCGGGACGAAAGCCCTTCCAATCGCCGCGAAGCGTCAATAAACCTGACACCATTGCCTCGATCGTCATCCTATCTGCAGTGCCTACTGCTCGTTTGTGTATACTTTGTTATGCCGGTTACTTAACGTTATATCCTGATGTTTGGCACCTGCACGTTGCTACTCATGTTGGTCTCGTAATTTAGAACCTTGATCAGATGATGAGACCTTCACCTGGCAAGGCATCTCCAGAGGTATAATTCACAGGTAACTTGGAGGACTTTGCACCCACGACGGATTTTACATGCACCAGGCGCCATTAGCGTACATGGCGGATTATAGCCAGCAGTAGGCCTCGATCCCGCGGCCTTAGCTGCGTATTCGATGCTCTGCCAACTGGGCCACCGCTACCCGAACTACTACTGACCTGGGGTTTAGAAGCCGAATTGTTGGTCCAGACTTGTCGTAAGAAAATAAATTTTGGAGGGGGTGGGGAGGAAAGAAAAAAAAAAAAAAAGGAGCGCCGCAGATAGACAAGTTGCACTGAAAGTTAATTTTGGGCCGAAATTCTAGACAAACATAACGATGCAGGGGGATGAGACTCCGCCTATCTACCGTACCCCACCGCGTAGAAACTGACTCCGTAGACTTCCCACTGGAGAGGGTCCGGTAGCTTGTGCAGGCTATAGCCTATGTGCAACTACGAATAATAAAGAGGCGGTAGTCAAAAAAAAAAAAAAAACCTGAAAGGGAAAGGGGTTAGCTTGTACATGTTATTACGCTTAAAACTTACTTATAGCTATTTACTTAACTATCATTAATTATATATATTGTTTTTTCCTGACTGATCTACATTTTAGCATAGTGAGTAGTATAAATACAAATCTTAGATCATATACAGAGCTCAATACAGAAATGAATTCGGATATTTTTTCAACTGTATATGATAATTTCGGAAGGTTTTCAAATGATTTATACGTTTTCCAAAAAAAAAAAAAAAATGTTTATTTAGGCTATTTCCATGAGTACATGTAGTGTAAGTTAGATGCTACGAGTTTTGGCTACCAGTATTTTAGAACGGAAAATTTTGATTTATTTTATGGGAGATATCTCATTAATTGAATAAGCCCAAGCAAACTTTAAGAAAAGAACGACGGCCAACAAGCATAGCAGTTATCAGCTATGTGATTTACACTACAGAAACCTATGGAACTATTCTTTAGATATCCTCTTTCATCTTATTAACCCCTTCGGGACCATGGATGCATATATGAATCTTCAAAAGATACTTCCAGAACTTGTTTTTGATACCACTAAAAAAGAAAAATAAAATTTTCTTTATTTAATTAAGACATCTTCTTGATTGATAAGCTAAATTTAATTATTTGACAAAAAGTGGCGTCAATCGTATAAAATTCATGTAATAGATGGTGGTCCCGAACTGGTTAACCCTCTCGCTGCGTAAGCAATTCTTCGCGATGAGCGTCTTTTACAGAATTTTTTTAATATTTTGTCACCGGTTCTTTAAAGCAGAAATTTTTGGCTATCGTAATCGGGGTAAATGTCCTGATTAAATCAGACCAACTTTACACTAAAAAATAACTGGTGGGAATAAACAAATAGTATTAATTAGACGGGAAAATGCATGCCCGAGTGTTTCTCGGGTTGCGCAGCGAGAGGGTTAAACGTTGAAGTTTTGTTACAGTGTCCTGAATGTGTTGGAAAGTGTTTCATCATCTATGTTTGACACATGATTTTACTTTCTTGTTTTATTTAAAGTCCTAATGATATTACTGGGAGTTGATACATTCATGCGACGGAAAAAATATTTAATGGTTAAAAAATTATAAATTTTAAAGTTATGAAAACGTTAAAAAAGCCCCATAGTAAAACCGCTATAAAATTAGTCACCTCAATCAAATCACAAAGTGATATCAATAACAAACAAGAAAGAAAATCATGCATTAAGCATAGATTATGAAACACTTTCCAACACTCCCAGAATACTTTATCAAAACTTCGTCATTTAGGTAAATAAGGTAAATAGGATAGTCAAGCAAACATTTTAGAAAAGGCATAAATGATTTTAAAAAATGATTTCAGCAATGACCACCCATAGCAAAATATGAATTCCAATTCTTTTCTACAGCTCTATATTTGATCTATAGGTTGGTATATGTTCTTTACAGTATGCTAAAATTTAGCACGAACAAACGCATAATTAGTTGAAATTTCACTTTCAGCAATTTATACCAATAGACGGAAACATACTTGGATACTTTTGTACAGTCCTGCATTTTTACCTACTTCCTTTATATACGCGCCACTATTTAGCTGAATTTTAATTCAGATTTAAACACTCTAAAAAAACCCACACTTCCAGAAATTGTTATCTATAGAGGCCTATGTATCTATTTCTTTGCGCAGTCCTATATATCATTTTATCTATATTCTATAAAAATCTCTTAGTATACTAAATGCAGTTCAGCGTAAAAATGCATAGCTCATTTAAAAACCACCTTTAAACAGTTTACACTCATACTCAATAACCTTTACGAGTTCTTTTGTGTAACCCTGTATATGATCTGCAGCATTTATACACACAGCGTAATATTAAAAAATTTAGTGAAACTTAAAATCTCATATCACAACTATAAATGCACTTCCAGCAATCTTCGCTAATATATAGTACTTCGGACACAGTATAGTATTCGAAATCTTTCGTGCGTCCCTGTAAATACTGTGCACTTTCTATTATACAGGAAGTAACTTGATGTAAACCTCAGCAACGTATATCAATTTTATTATATGGGAAATAGTTTAATATAATTAAAATACGCCGCAAACAATTTTCACCCCTATATCATTATGTAACGTAATACTTTTGTGTGGCCCTGTAAATGAATAATAAATATTCTTTGCACGTCATATTCTACGGAATACATATTTTTGTATACTTCATAAATGCATATCAATTTCTTTATGTTCGAATGGGTTTAACATAATTAAAATGCACTTTAAACGATTTTTTCCCATTGACCGTAATATAACGGAAATACTTTTGACTGTTCCTGTAAATGAATTATACATGCTACACACTTAATTTTCAATAGGGATCATGCTATAGTAAACGTCAATAACTTACAGAAATTTACGGCAATCCGAGTATATTTATGAGAGTTAGAGCGCGGACAGACAAACCGAAGTCATAAACACCTTTCAACTATGTTGGAAAAATTCGTTATGCCCCCCCCCCCCTTTCTTTTTTGTAAATTGTTAAAAATTTTATCCATATCCACACATTTCAGAAATCAAATACAGCGTAACTTCAGAAATCCGGCATCATCGGGACCGAGGCTATGCCGGATTTTTGAAGGAATGTCATAAGTAGTAACTACGAATATCAAAAGTAGTTCTATATTCTTAATGGTAGCTTTAGCCATAATTTAATTCATTATTAAGTGATAATTATGAAAGAAAAAGAGAAAATTAAATATAAAAATAAACTTACATTAATTAATATTTTCTGTGTCTCAGAAAAAAAAAAAAAATCTAATAAAGAGTGAAATTATTTCTTCTCATGTAATTTCGGAAACATCGATGTCAATTTTGTCTGCTTCAATTTTTTTGGCCGTTCTTTAACAAGATTTTCTGGTATTTTATACAAATGAAGAATCTCCATTTCAGCAGTACAGTCTTGTTCTCTAAAGCAGATATTAATTCTTCTGTCAAATTATGCATTTTCATAGTGACACTTTTTTTCTGCCTGTTGTTCATTCTCGTCTTGGGAGCTGTTACTAGCGTTATTGTCGTGGTTCTATTTAGCACAGTATCAGAACAGAGACTTCAAAGAGCTTGCGTACTAGTCTCTATGCCGTTGCTGAGTAACGGTGCAGCCCCTAGAAAATTTGTTCAGAAAATAATCACCTCTGACAAATGAAAAAAAATCAAATATTACTTTTTTGCATTTTTACTTTCGATCTTGAAGTTTTTAATTCATAAACAATTGCTCTTTTTCTTCTACTATAACTTGAAAGTGTAAAAGAAAAAGGAAGAGAAAAGGTGGTTTTGCTCCCGGATTTTTGAAGTTGCCGGATTTCTGAATGCCGGATTTTTGAAGTCACACTGTAGTTCGAAATGTTGTTATTTTCCAAGCGATAACTACGGATGATGCTGCTGATATAACCTTTTGAGCAGGAAAATATTTCGGGTATTCAACACTTTTTAAAAAACTAATTCTTTTTACAGTTTTCTCTTTTTTTGTCTAGGCCTAGAGTATTTTTCAGATAATAAAATGATTTTGTAAAATATTGCCTTTTGTAACTTGAGTTTGTTAGTATTTTTACAGAATGATGTGAAATAAACATAATAAGTTCTGGAAACTTTTTCCAAAACTCATTATGAACGTTATTCAGTTCCAAAACTCATTATATACATTATTCAGTTCCAAAACACATTAGGTTCAACATATTTTTTTATTTTGTAAATAAATAAAACTGTAATACTTCTGGATGTAGTTTTATAAAAATAGTAAAAAAAAAAAATAATAATATCAAAATCAAAAACCGAAACAAAGGATCGTAAGAAGTCTTTTCTTTTCCTCCAAAATTTCAGTGTTTGGACGAAAACGAGTTTTGGAAATGGACGACTCACTTAGTAAATAAATTTCGTCATAATTTCGTCACAAGTTACAGATATGGCCGCTTAAATTGGGTGAACACTACGTCATATTGTGACGTATCAGACACGACACCATTTTACATCATTTTGAAAGTAATATCCTATTTCATGCGGTAAGCGTAAGCAAAAGATAGGGTCCGCTGGATTACTACAAAACAAAGAAAGGTGTTAGAACATCTCTTACGCCTACACAATTGTTGCACGACAAGTGATAAAACATGTTCGTGCGGTCGGAAAACAAAGTGTATTTTATTTAGTTAGAATTGTCGAAACACTTGTATATCCTTTGATTTTTTAAGTGCCGCAAAGGTTCACAGACGATAATGAGGTGAAGGTTAAAGCGTGAACAATTTATTCTTCGAGCACTGGCATTTTGAGTTCTCCGAAACTCTTGAAAGTGTAACAATAATTATTAAACTTTCGCGAATTCTTGATGTTTTCTTGTGTTGTTTCAATTATTAATAAATTATGTTACTGTCTGAAACGAATTACAATTACAATTTGTATATATATTACATAATATGCTAAAATTTATATCAGTTAGGAAATAAATAACGCAGTTGAAATTTCCCTTCAGCCATTTTCTTCAATAAACGGAAATGTACTAGCATTCTTTTGCACAGCCCTGTATAGTATATATATAGAACTTATATACACAAAGTAACATAAGCAAAACATTAGTTAAATTGCGTTCCGATCTCTTAGAGATTCCATTTTCACAGATTTTATTGTATATGTATTTTTAGTTTTTACACAAAACATATCTAATAGCGATGATAACATTAAAAGAAGTAAGAAAAATCATGCGACAAGCATATATTATGAAAAACTTTCCAACGCATTCAAAATACTGTAACAAATCTTCGACGTTTAATAAGATGAAAGAGGAAAGAGGGTTAAGCAAACCATTTGGAAAACGTATAACACATTTTAAACCCTTTCGAAATTACTATCTATAGTAGGGAAAATATCCGAATTATTTTTGCTGCTCCGCATATGATCTAAGATATGTATATGGGGCATTCTCACAATCTTTTGACTTTTGGGGAAAAATATCTGACAAAATTAAACTTGCTAAAATAACATTTTAATGTGATAGACGAATGTCTTAATGATTCAAAATAAAGAAAAAACGGTCAGCAGAGAATTTGTTTTTTTATTTAACTGAGGTTTAAGTTAAACTTGCGAGTTTAATTTTCCTTACCATTTTACCCATATAACTTTTTATTTTCTTCTATATTTACTTATAATGATAGAATGAATTTGCATAATACCCACAGGACATTCAAATAAGAAATAATAACAATGTAGTACTTTTAATACAGAATTTTTGTATAACATTGTCTTAAAGGGGTGTTAAAGAAGGGACGGTAAAGTAAAACAAGTGGGTAAGTGTGATCATACATCGCACAAAGGGTTTCGTTTAATATTCCTTTCAAAACACTTTCTTTCAAAACGTCCAGTACATTTATCGCCATGGAATACCTTCTAAATTTTGGCAAACACATCGTAAACTATGTTAAAGTTTCAAACATATTCGCCTTGTTATATTTTCTAATTTTGTTCGCCCCCCCCCCAAAAAAAAATGCTACGATATATCACATGACGGGTATCTGCCAAATTTAGAAAAGTGCCCCCCTTGGGGGGGAGTGGGCAGATGGTCACCATGATTTTTGACGCGGCCTGATTTTAAAAATTTATGTTATGTTTTATAAGCCATATTAAAGTTTCAAACAGATCGTCCAGTTATATTTCCTAATTTTGTTCGCGCACCTCCCTCAACCCCCCCCCCCCTTCTCGAAATGCGACGCGCCCTTCTTCTTTATAATTTATTATCGTGTGTTATAAAGTATCTTAAAGTTTAAAACAGATTGAATTGTTAGATTTCCTACTTTAAATGAAATCGCGGTCTGTTAATTCCACAGTCCACCACCAGGGAGCGCACTGTATTCTTAACAAAAGCGTATCTGAACGAAACTCCTTTACACAACCCATTAGTAGATATGTTACTCGAGGGTGTGGCGGTCTTCAGCAAGAATTTAAGATAATTGTTGAAATTACTATTCGGAAATAGTGGTAATTTAACTTTTGACATATTTATATTTAATAAGTATAAGTAGCATGTATCTGAGGACTCCATCAAAAAACGCACCTGAAACGGTATGAAAGAAAAAAGAAATATTTTGCCCCTCCCCCTCTCCCCACCTTCCCGAAATTTCACGCGCCATTTTTTATAAACTTTTTCTAATGTGTTATAAACTATCGTAAAATTTCAAACAGATCGCCTTGTTATATTTCCTAATTTTAACAAAAATGTTAGTTCCACATTCCACCACCAGGGAGCGCACTCTATTCTTAACAAAACTGTATCGGAAGGAAACTCCGTTAAACAACCTATAAGTAGATATGTTACTCGAAGTGGTGGCGGTCTTAATAAGAAATTAAGATATTTGCTGAAATTACTATTAGGAAATAGTGGTAACTAAACTTTAGACAATTTTATATTAAATAAGTAGCATATATCTCAGGACTCCCTCAAAAAGTCACCTAAAGCGGTCAGAAACGCTAATTTTTTAAATAGAAATCTAGCGCCCCCCTCCCCCCTTCCCGGAATTTCGCGTGTCATTCTTTCTTACACTTTATCTTATGTGTTATAAAATATCTTAAAGTTTCAAACAGATCGACTTGTTAGATTTCCTAATTTTAACAAAATCGCGTTATGTTAGTTCCACATTCCACCACCAGGGAGCGCACTGTATTCTTAACAAAAACATGTGTCAACGAAACCCCTTCACGCAACCTTTCCGTAGATACATGGGTCGGGAAGGTGGCGGTCTTAACCAAGAATTCTGTTAGTTCCACATTCCACCACCAGGGAGCGCACTCTATTCATAACAAAACTGTGTCGGAAGGAAAGTCCGTTAAATAACGTATCAGTAGATATGTTTCTCGAGGTGGTGGCGGTCTTAAGCAAGAATTTAAGATATTTGCACAAATTACTATAAGGAAATAGTGGTAACTAAACTTTTGACATTCTTATATTTAATAAGTAGCATATATCTCAATGTGTTATGAACTATCTTAAAGTCGCAAGCAGATCGCCTTGTTATATTTCCTAAATTTAACAAAATCGCGTTATGTTAGTTCCACATTCTACCACCAGGGAGCGCACTCTATTCTTAACAAAAACATGTCTGAACGAACCCCTTTACGCAACCTTTCCGTAGATACATGGGTCGGGAAGGTGGCGGTCTTAACCAAGAATTCTGTTAGTTCCACATTCCACCACCAGGGAGCGCACTCTATTCATAACAAAACTGTATCGGAAGGAAAGTACATTAAACAACCTATCAGTAGATATATTAAACAGATCGTTTTGTTAGATTGCCTAATTTTAACAAAATCGCGTTATGTTAGTTCCGTATTCCACCACCAGGGAGCGCACTGTATTCTTAACAAAAACATATCTCAACGAAACGCCTTCTCGCAACCTTTCCGTAGATACATGGGTCGGTATGGTGGCGGTCTTAACCAAGAATTCAATTAGTTCCACATTCCACCACCAGGGAGCGCTCTCTATTCATAACAAAACTGTGTCGAAAGGAAAGTCCGTTAAACAACCTACCAGTAGATATGTTACTCGAGGTGGTGGCGGTCTTAAGCAAGAATTTAAGATATTTGCACAAATTACTATAAGGAAATAGTGGTAACTAAACTTTTGACATTTTTATATTTAATAAGTAGCATATATCTCAATGTGTTATGAACTATCTTAAAGTTTCAAGACACATCTACTTGTTATTTTTCCTAATTTTAACAAAATTGCGTTACGTTAGTTCCGCATTCCGCCGCCAGGGAGCGCACTCTATTTGTACCAAAGGCGTATCTGAAGGAAACTCCTTCACGCAACCTTTCCGTAGATACAGGAGTCGTAATGGTGGCGTTATTAACCAAGAATTCTGTTAGTTCCGCATTCCACCACCAGGGAGCGCACACTATTCATAACAAAAGTGTATCTGAACGAAACTGTGTTAAAAAACCTATCAGTGGATATGTTACTCGAGTTGGTGGCGGTCTTAAGCTAGAAATTAAGAAACTTGCTAAAATTACTATTCGGAAATAGTGGTAACTAAATAGTTGACACTTTTATATTTAATAAGTAGCATATATCTGAGGACTCCCTCAAAAACGGTATCTAAAAAGGTCATAAAAGCTAATTTTTAAAAAAGAAAACCAGCGCCTCTCCCCGTTTGCCTAAAAAGGATCCAAAACGCAATTCATTGTCCACTACACATGCAAATTCATTAAATAAAAATTAATATCGCAACTTACAAATAAGCTATCACGTACAGAAAGATAGAAATTATCCGATAACGGGCGAAGCACGCTGGTCTTTGTCATAATAATATCTGTAATTCGATTTAATTGGGATATTTAATCAAAAGTATTACCCCCCCCCCCCCCACCCTTTCCCATCGACACAAACCTAACAAAAATTATGCGATAGCGGGCGAAGCACGCTTTTTCTCACCTCGAATATACTTATCTGATAGCGCTGAACCTCATGCAAATTGATATATTTCCTAATTTAAATTATTTCGTGGTTTAAAAAGCACGTGCCACCCGCATTTCATGGAAATGAAACCTAATTAATTAAATAATAATTAATATCTCCGCTTGTAATTAAGCTAGAAGTTTGAACTGGGTATGTATGAAATCACCGAAGAATTTCAAATCAGGATGGCAAAAAATTTAATCAAAAAATTTAATATTTAAAAAGTTTAAATTTCGTATTAAAATAAAAACCGCGAGCGCGCCGTAATGTCTGAGATAAAAAATCAAGTCTGCAGTTTGCTAGCCTCGCCAGATAAAATCGGGCTTCAGCTTTCGTGAATCCTCCAATGGTAGTGCTCCGAAGCAAGCCTCGCAAAAAGGGTCCAATTGTAGTCAGAGAGCTGCTTTTGATAAATTAAAAAGGTGGATTGGTTAATTTTAGAAGTTAATTAGCCCGTAATTCGGTTAATTACCAACTTTTTCAAAATTTTATGATTTGTTGTTTGATGCGAGGTGTTCAGCTATAAGTACCCAAAATTTCAAGTCTCTAACATGTATAGTTTCTGAGAACGGGCTCTGTGACGGACAGACAGACAGACAGACAGACAGACAAAGGAGCGAGACGAATAGGGTTTCGTGAGATGAACGAAACCCTAAAAAGGGACGGTAAGGATGGAACGGTAAGGAAAATTACCACCTATTTTTAGGAAAATCATGTTAAGACTAAGTGATAGTCACAATGTTCATTGATTTTTAGAAACAGTTGTTAACATTGGATTAAATAATTTTTTTTTTTTAAATTTACCTCGAAAAGTGCAGGAATAAACCTTGGGGACGGTAAGACTACCAATAAAACCACGATGCTTGAAATTGATATTTCAATTCTGATTTAAATTCAACAGTAAATTTCCTGCCAAAGAATTTTAGACGTTATTTCTCTAGCATACTTCTGCATGAGAAAAAAATTCTGTGGCTGTATCTGAAATGATTTTCTGTATAATTTTAGGAGAGGGATGGTAAGGAATCTAAAACCCAGGGACAGAGTTTAAAAAATAATAACAACCCTAAAAATGTGTGCAGTTTAATTTTTAGCTACACATTTATGTAAAACAATAGTTCCAGCTTCAGAAAAAAATTACATCGAATTATGTTTATTGAAACAATTTTATCCAGACAGCTCCAAACTTAAAAATCAGCATCAGGGACACGTGACGGTATAGGAGTTTTCCATGTGTTTGGACCTCCAACATCGTCCAAAACTTATTTATCTCGTTAATATTGTTGTGCAGTCATGCAATGGGATGTTCTCCAGTATATGAAATGAAAAAACCCCTACAAAAAAGTGTATTAAATTAAAAATTATTATTCAGGGACATGAAAGTCAAAAACTTGTGAGAATGCCCCATATATACAACACACTACGCTGAAATTTAGATCAGTTAAGAAATGAATAACACAGTTGAAAATTCCCATTCAGTAACTTCCGTCATCAAATAAAAAAATACTCGAATTATTTTGTGCATTCCTCTATAGGATCTACCTAATTTATACACACCAAGTAATATGCAAAAAATAAATTAAATTATTTTCCAGTCCCTAGAGATTTCCTTTTCACAGATTGTATTGCTTACATATTTTCTTAACTTTACAGAAAACATTTATAACAGCGAATATAACACTAAAACAAGTAATAAAAATCATGCAACAAGCATAAATTATGAAAAACTTTCCGGCACCATTCAGAATACTATAATAAAACTTCGACGTATAAATAAAATGAAAGAGGATAGCTAAGGATAATGTAGGACGAGCGGTTTCTATGAACGAAGAAATGAACGACCGCTTTTCAGAGTATGGTAATTGTCTGGGTTGCTCACACGAGCGCCTCAAATCCACTGCGGGGAAAAAGGCGAAAGGCTCCACGCCATGGTCTGGCGCTTCCCTCAGCACGCTGCGTTTTTGGGGCTTTTGTATCTTCGAGGCCGTGCAGACGAACGGTTGTTTCACGCAGGAATTTCACTATGAGAGTTTTATTTTTGTGTTTGATTATCGAATTCTCTCTCAGGAATTTTAAATACAGTAGAACCTCTTTTATCCGTCACTCTTTTAACCGAAACTATCGATTAACCGAAATCCATTTTTAAAGCTCTTTTTTTTTTTAAACTATCACATTCCTTGTGTGCAAAATCCTTTTTTTTTTTTTTTAACTACCATATTCCTTGCGTGCCAGCGGTCCTTTCCGAAGTACGAGTACATATAAATATTTTCGATCCCCTTTCTTAGAGTTCCTTTGAATTTAACTTGAGCTCCCGTAAGACGCGGAGTGGAACGAAGAAATTAGCGATTCTGAAGCTTTTGGATGTTTTGCAAAAGATTGGCATGGCTGGAGCAGCAGAAAAACTGTGATATTGGTGAACTAATAAGATTAAAAAACTTCGTGATAGATCTTCAAAGCAAAGGCAATCGAAACTGCGATAAACAAAATATTTTTTCAAACCCTTGTGAAATATGTGAAAGGTACTTAATTTCAAAATTAAAATTCAGGTAATTTATTTTTGTTTCTATTTTGTTACTGCTTTATTTTTATTAAGCACTTGTTACCATAATATGAAATATTGCATATATTTCTTCTTAATCTTAAAATTAAAGCATTCTCGATTATCCGAAAATTTTGATTTTCCGAAAGAGGGTCGGCCCCAATTACTTCGGATAATCGAGGTTTTATTGTATATCTAATAGACGTACAGCTAGAGGTCTACATAGACCCTCTATGCACCATCGGCTTTTAAATCCTAGAAAACAACTTTTAATGATACATTTGTGTAATGCAATGCCCAATAGCAGTATAAAAGAAATAAACGTCAAATTGTTAAAAACAGACTAATTTAATTAGAATTAATCACATAAATACTATGAGATTCGTGACTAGTTTGCTTTGAGTGGCTCACTCAATACTCCACCCGTGTTTTTCAAGGTTAATTAAAAACTTACCTGGAAAAACGCGCCACGGGCCAAGGCAGCGTTGCAACATTGCGAGCTAACATTTGCAGCGTTGCAACATTTGCTAAGCGCGCTTAGCAAATGCAAAGTTTAAACTTTGAACAAGGATTTTTAGGTACACTGTAAAAAGAAAAGATTATATTACTACGCTGAATTTGGGTTTATGAAATACCAAATGAATCTTAAATCTGTACTACTTTTATGGTCAAAATTCGAATTAAGTGCATCATAAACAGATTAGGACAAGATTGAAAAAAAGAGTTACACAGAATAGCAATATCTAATATGATTTAGGCTTCACATCTCTTTGAACTTTCATTATATATCCATTTATACTTTTCTAGTATATACAGCTATATCCAAACCTACATTGTATAGTTTTTTACAAAGTCTTATTATTCTTTTAGCAGCGTAATTTTTTTGTACTAAATAATATATTTATTGTACGGAACCCACAGTGCACGATTAATGCTTGCACTTGACCATTTATTTAAGCATAATTCGAAAACTACTTGAAAGAAAAATTTGAAATTAAGAATTTGTATAAAGCAGGACATAATAAATATAAATCTACCAAAAAATTGTAGGTTGCAATTCATATTTTTTTCGAATATTAATTTAATAAATCTATACTAATATTATAAAGGAGTAAAAATTGTTTGTATATTAGAGGTAATCTCTGGAACTACCGAACCGATTTCAAAAGTTAAGGTATCAAAATGATGGTGTTAGCCCAACTTAGAAAATAGGCTATATTTTTATGTCGGTGCAACTACCCCAAAGGGGGTGCAGGAGTAAAAAACGTTCTAAAAATGCAATTTTTGTGTTATGGAAGGGCCTAGAATCATGAAATTTGGAATGGTAATTGCTTATAAGATATAAATGATATCTAAGAACATTTTCTAAACAATTTGAAATTTAAAAGAGGTGAAAATGCACAAAAAGCGTTCTAATAAACGTTGTAACTGGTGGTTTCTACGCAATCTCAGGAAATACCAAGCCGATTTAAAAAATAATGGTGTCAAAATGATGGTGACAACCCTTGCTTCAAAATAGGCTATATTTTATGTCGGTGCCTCTACCCCAAAGTGGGTGCAGGAGCAAGAAACGTTCTAAATTACGGTTTTTGCGTTACTGAAGGGCGTAGAAATATGAAATTTGAAATATTAGTTACTTATTAGATATAAAGTATTTATAAGAACAGTTATTAAAAAAATTGAAATTTAAAAGGGTTGAAAATGCACAAAAAGCGTTCTAAATGGTGGTTTCCACACAATCTCAGGAAATACCAAACCGATTAAAAAAATAATGGTGTCAAAATGATGGTGACAACCCTTGCTCCAAGATAGGCTATATTTTATGTCGGTGCCACTACCCCAAAGTGGGCGCAGGAGCAAGAAACGTTCTAAAAATGCAATCTTTGCGTTACGGTAGGTCCTAGAAATATGAGATTTGAAATATTAGTTACTTATTAGATATAAATGATTTCTAAGAACAGTTCTTAAAAAATCGAAATTAAAAAGGGGTGATAATGAGCGAAGAGGGTTCTAAAAAACATTCTATATAGCGATTTCTACTCAATTTTGGGAAGTATCAAATCGATTTCAAAAGTAATGATTGTAAATTGATGGTGACAGACCTTGCTCTAACGTGGCTCTGTTTTATTTTTGTATCACTACCACCTTGGGGTTGCAGAGAAAAAAAACGTTCTAAATTGCGGTTTTGTGTTATGGAAGGGCCTAGAATCATGAAATTTTGAATGGTAGTTACTTATACGATATCAATGATCTCTAAGAATATTTCCTAAAAAAATCGAAATTTAAAACGAATGGTAATGCGCGAAAAGCGTTCTAAATGGCGATTTCTGCGCAATTTTACGAAGTATGAAATCGATTTTAAAAGTAATGGTTGTAAATTGATGGTGACAGCCATTGCTCTATCATAGACGCTATTTCATGTAAGTGTCACTATCACCTGGAGGTTGCAGGAGCAAAAAACGCTCAAAATTTCGATTTTGGGGATCGGTAGGGTATAGCATCTTGAAATTAGGCAAGGTACATATTTATTAGATATATATGATCTTTAAGAACAGTTTCGAAAAAATTAGAAATTTAAAAGGGGTGAAAATGCGCGAAAAGGGTTCTAAAAACGTTGTAAAAACGTTCTAAATTGCGATTTTTACGCAATCTCAGCAAATACCAAACCTATTTTAAAAGTAATGGTTGCAAGTTGATGGTGACAGTCCCTGCTCTAACATATTCTATATTTTATGTTGCTGTCACTACCATGTGGGGGTGCAAGAGCAAAACATATTCTAATTTGCGTTTTTTCCATAACTGAGGGGTCTAACATTTTGAAATATGGCATGGTATTTACTTACAAGATGCAACTGCTTTCTAAGAACAGTCGAAAGAAAATTCCAAATTTAAATGGATGAAGTGAGCGAAAAGCGTTTTAAAAGCGTCCTAAATTACAATTTTTATGCAATCTTATCAACTACCAAACCGATTAAAAAAATAATCGTGACAAATTGTTGGTGATAGAACATGCTCAAACATAAGCTATATTTTATGTCTGTGCCACTACCACCAGAGGGTTGCAGGAGCAAAACACTTTCTAAATTGCAATTTCTGTGATACTGAAGAGGCTAGAAACTTTAAATATAGCATTGTAGTTACTTATAAAATATAAATGCCCTCGAAGGACTGTCGAAAATAAATTCGAATTAAAAAGGGGTGAAGCGAAGGGGAGGTGCGAAAAGCGTTCTAAAAAAGTCTTAAATTACGATTTCCATGCAATTTCAGGGAATATAAACCGATTATAAAAGTAATAATAGTGAATCAATGGTAACATTCTCTGATCCTACACAGGCTATATTTTATGCGGATGATTCTACCACCTGGGGTTCACAGCAACAACAAACGTTCTAAAAAAGGCCTTTAAAAGCCTTCTAAATTACGATTCTGTGGAATATTAGGAAATAACAAACCGATTTCAAAATTAATGTTGGCAAATTAATGGTGACAGTTCCTATTTCAACATAGCCCTTCATGTTGAGAGAGGTATTAGGACTTGGAATTTGACATAATGGTTAATTTTAAGATGTAAGAAGATGGTTTCTGAAAAATTCAAAACTTCAAATGAATACTGAAATAAGAGTATTAATTGAGCATAAAAATTTCAAAATATTTTCTAAATTATCATTTACTTAGTTTTATTTCTTTTTATTAATTTAAGTCTCATTTCTGTCTAATGCAGTGTAATAATGAAGTTTAGTCAAACTATGTTTTAAATAGTAATTTTTGAATTATTCCTAAAAGTATAATTTCTTTTAATAAAAATTAGAATATAAGTATCACTTGGCATATTTCAAATACTACGCGAGCAAAGCCGCGGTGTTTGCTAGTAAATTAATTAATTAATTAATTAATTAATTAATTAATAATTTAATAAATTCATATTATAAAATATTTAAAATTACAAATTCAATTTAGTTATGTTTGGGTTTTTTATTATTATAAGAGCACAAAAATTATCACGTTAGGGTTATAATTTGAAGGAGATATTAATAAAAATATGAAAACGTAATTTAACATTACAAGTTCTAATTTTTAAATGTTTACAGTTTAAAAATTCATCATCCAAATAACTTGAAATTTCGTTTCTAGGCATAGTTTTAATAGAAGATTTAAAATATATTGTCAAAATTGGGTGTTGCCTTTGTAAAAAAACAGAGTTTGGTCTGTTTTTGAATTGTAGATGCCCCCCTAAGCAAATTTTATATATATCATTTAAAAGTAGACTTTATTTCCAATCGTTTGGTACCAGTAACTTTCTTCTATTATAATTAATTGCAGAGTTAGTTGGGTGTGTTCACTTTTTTCCATGAGTGTACGTATTTATATCTAAATATTGGCTTTTCATCTGAAGCAATATGCAGGACTCTCTTTTGGGAAATCGGGTGAACCAAAACCCAGTCTGAACCTGAAACAATAAAATTCAACCCGATCCACAGTAAAAAAAAGTAAGATTCAACTTGACCCGAACCACACCGTCATCAGTTAACGGATAAGTCTTTTACGGGTAACCCGACCCGATGCAGGACACTATCCTACAGGGTACAGTCCTGTTAAAAGTAAAGTAATAATAAAGCTAATAGAAAATTATTAACAGAATATTTATAAAGTTATTGACAGAATATTGATAAAGTTATTTACACAATGTTGTTTTATTTTCATTATACATTGAGTAGTCTATTTTATTATAAACATGAAGAAAAATCATTCATCATTGTTGATTATGAAGCACTTTTAAATATTATGAGAATATTGCTCTATATTCAGTATACTGAAAATGGATCAATATTCTCATAATAATGGAAATTGTTTCATAATCTACAATGATGGATGATTTTTAACCATTTGGAAAAATGGTTATTGTTCTCGTCAGGGTAGGAAATGAAAAGCATATCTGAAGGTTTTTATTGGTTTAATCCACATTTTATTCGTTTTCTGATGGGTCTATACAGTAATCTGTATTTCCCTTTACTTTCAACAGAGATGGACAACAGAGTGTTGCCACTACGACAAAAAAATAATAAAAACTACAAAAAAAATTAATAACTCAGAAACAAATTGAGATACAGCTTTCAAACAAATTGCATTTAAAAGTACATTTCTTTCTCTATACGACGATATAAAAAGTAATAGTGTGGGATGTTTAGAAGTTTAAGAAATAAATTTCATTTAAAATGGGCCGTCCGATTTCTTGAAAATTTGACGATGGAAAAGCTTTTTCCCGAACAGTCAATGAAATGCTTGGATAATACGTACGAGTCGCAGGCGATTTCTGTCGCTTGCAATTTTTACGTGTAATAACACTATTAATGTTTAATTCATGGCGTACGTAATGTACGATCAACTCCGTGCTATTTTTTAAGTCTTAAATTTTAGTCTTTGAAAAAATCATTTTCCAAATGGTCGTTGTAATTTGTTAAATTGTAATTTTTTCCTTGTTTTTAATAAATACATTTGCAGTATTCTGAAAACCCATAATTAAAAGAACTATAAAAAGTATGTGTAACAATTCTCTTTCAGTTCTAGGCAAACTTTTCGGGCATTAAAAAAAGAGAAAAAGAATCCAAAACTTAATGGTTCTATTTACAAAAAATACGGAAACTATTTCATAAACCCGTTTATTTTTGAGAAGAAATATTTATTGAAGCGAATTAATGTTGGTTTCAAAAAGACTTTCCTGAAGGTTATTATATTTTTCCAGTACATTGAAAATTGTTCGAAAATTGAGGATAAAATAAAAGGTCAATTCATTAATCATTGTGAAACACAAGATTTAATAAGTAATTTTTTTTGTGTGTGCATCGCCATAGACAAAGGAATTTCATGGTTGTTTAAAGTGGGGAAAATAAAAGAAGATTTCGGATTATAAATTAGTTTGATATGATATAAGGAAATATAGTTAACTCTTCACCGCGCCATTTTCTTTTTGTTTTTTAATAGTATTTTTTAATGTTTTAAAATTATAATATTTAAGTATATTTTTAAATATCAATTCTTTTGAATAACATAGAATGTCAAAGCTTTATTAATGCATCGGAAATATCAAATGTTTCTTTCCGTTTTTAATGACAGAAAATGCCAAAAGCTCATAAAATTAAAATTATCATAACTAATTTTTTTTTTGTACAAATTGATTTTTTTTTTATCCTCTACAAAACAACATTTTTTAAATACAACTTAATGGAAAAGATAACCATAAAATTAAATTTCATTCTATAATTCATGTACAGTCCCTTGCAAAAAAAAAAAAAAAAAAAAAAAAAAAAAAAAAAAAAAAAAGCCTTATTTAAAAGCTGTATGTACCAGAATTTTTATCCAAAATTTCGCTTTTATAACTTTGGTGAAAAGATTTGTTAAATCGTTTTTCTTTATTTTTAAATAAATTTTTTAGAAAATTCAGTTGTGAATTCAACGTTGCAGATTACAATTACTTACATGCTCCTGAAACTAGTCTGTGTAGGGCGGAGGGTGAGTTCCTCCTAGATTTTTTGGTAAAATTTGTGGCTGGGTGGTTTGGGGGGGGGGGGGGGAGGTGTTTAGGAGGAGGAACTTTATACGTCGAAAAATTCCATTCATGCAAAATTCCAATAAGATTTTCCATTATTTCACTTTTATTAAATTTTCTCTTAAAGAAAAAAATACACACACACACACACATATATATATAGTTGACATTTAATATTTCTAAACTATCTGCTAGGGGTAGGAAACTGTTCATGTTATAAAAGAAACTTTACCCAATTCCACTGATTCTTTACTCATTATATACTAGCGACGGTAGTGCCATATATTATATTCCCGACAGTAGTCGTGTTATTTTTTTAGAACGTTATTAGTCGCGCTCGGTCTTTTTGCCGCCGGTCCCCCGCATACAGAAAATGTAAAATACGAAACATTTTTCACTTAATATTCAAACATTACATTTCAGTGAAGTTATTAATTTGTAGTTTACTTGAATTATACATTTTATTCTGAAAATTTGGAATAATGGGAAAAAGATAAAATGAACTGACACTAGGGATCGTTTCATAGACTTTTCCACCAATTTCAACTTTTCTTGTAAAAATGTACGTAAAGGAAAAACAGATATGCCTTGCTACTTCACTATGGTGGTGAAGAAACATTTAAAGTCAGCTACATGATAGTTCCCCATTGTATTTGTAAGGGGATATGAGTTAGGAGATTATTTATATTGGCGGTAAAAAGACCGACATGCGACTACTGCCGGGTTAATATATGATTTTGGGAGGTTTGCAACTGAATTTACGCGCCTGGAGGGCAGTAGTTGGTGTCTAGGAAAGAATTTTCTATAGATTTCGGCAATATTACTCCATCTGTCTCTACATGCTTGGTTTCCACATGCTATACTTTCCTCTCTCACTTAGTCTAACAGAATAATCTAATTTTACCTATTTCCATTTTTACAAGAAGACAGAACTTTTGTGAAAACTTTTCACTCCCGGTTTTCGACGGATTTATACGTTTTAGAAGGTCCTGAACACGATTTGATTGTTTTTAGAAAATGTCCGTCTGTGAGCTTATCTGAGTGTCTGTCCGTCTGCATGTATGTACACAAATTTTGCGTTCTATCTCAAGAACTAATATACGGAAACTTCAAATTCAGTTAGACTTGACATAAATCGGTGCTGATTAGGTTTTGGCGTAAATAGCTCAACAGGTGACGCTGTTATGCTCGGGTTCCCACTTGGGCTTCTAGGGCACTGGGGCAAGCATCGTTCTGCGAGGAGGGGGGGGGGGAGGCTTATATCTTTCCATAGAAATTGTTCGCGAATAATGAAGAAGTGGCTAGTACTAAACATATTTTATGTATGCATAAATTTCTTTGGTACTATTCATATGTATGTATATACAAGGTATCACAAAAAGATGGTCACAACTTTAAGAAAAAATACCAGTAAGGTAATAGTAGAAAAAATAATATTTTGGTTGACTGAAGAATTTGTTTGCCAGCTTTTACTTTGCATATGTACGTATGTTATAAAATATGTAAAAGAGCATGCTCCCAATAGGTCATCATTAAAGGTTTCAGCTTGCCTCGTTAAGAGGAAAATATTCATAAAGATTTTCTCGTGAAAACAATAGAATATGTTATAATATTAACTGTTATAATACTATATTAACTGTTATAATAAAATTGTATTCGTTAGTTTTCTAATGATATAGTTCGTCCTTTTGCGTGGGTGGAGGGGGTACAGGAAGGAGCAGGGGACCGCATTCCCTTTCTAAAGGTTTAACTATGAATTTTGACCACTTTCGACCAATTTTAACTATTTGATACCTTATAAAGAAAATCCTGATTATTCCCATAGGGCCCCCTAAAAAGGGGGGGTCCCGTATGTCCTTAGTCAGGCTCTCGTTATGCTGCATTTTCCCGATTTCTCGAAAGCTATATCTCAAGAACTAATACACGGAACTTCATGAAACATCATAGACCGGGAAGCGGCTTCACAAACCATCACCTCATCGAGTTGACAGCTGAAATTTCAGGGTTAGTTAAAACTCGATTCTCATATTAAAATGCAACTAGTTTGCTAAGTCATATCTTGGCAGAAAACACCTGTAAACCCGATTTTAGTGGTTGACTGTAGGTTTACCATTGTGTTTTCTTGCTCCTAGTCCTCCATGTTTTCATACCTTTGGGTGCAGGTAAACACAATGATAAACCTACCGATCTATCGAACCTACTAACAGTGAGCATTTTTCCTTTCTGAACTTAACCCTTTAGCGGGCGGTGTCCACAAAAAAGAACACCTAATTTTAATTCCAAAACTGACAAACGCCACCAAGAATTTTTAATTAAAATTTCCCCCCTTATAAAGTACGGGAAAATAAGGATTTTTTTATTTTCTAATAAATTTGTTTGTAAATTCTAGTGTCAGTCCATCATTTCATCATTTTACAAACAGGCTTACTCCACGCCGGAAAGGGTTAAGCAAAAAAGTAAACATCCCCTACGAACTCTGCAACAAATTATTGTACAAGAAAGTTACTGGTACCAAAAGATTGGAAACAAAGTCCACTTTCAAATGATATATGTAAAATTTGCTTAGGGGGCCATCTACATATACAAAACAATTCAAAAACGATCAAAATGATTCAAAACTTTATTTTTTTCAATAGCAATGCCCAAGTTTGACACCATAAATAAATCCTACACCCTTCACAATTAGCCTAAATCTAAATTTTCATGATACTCGTATGATTAGTTTCCGAGAAATTCGTTATTTTAAAATGAGCATATTTACGGGCAAATTGAAGTTCGATACTCGATTGTTGAAATGCTATAAATTACCACCGTATACACTGACGTCCAAAATTAAGGACCAGTCACCAAATGCTAATTTTTAAGTAAGCGAATACTCAAAAGGAAATAATATAATTCAAATAATTACTATCCCTACAGCACAGCTAGTTCATGTAGCATCTCATTCATGTCCCACATGGTCAAAAGTGTCACAGTCACTACGTTAAACAAAATAGAGGAAATTCCGTACGTCTCATTATGAGTCTCAAATGATCACTACATGTGACTCCACTGAGACGTCACCGTGACTGCTGCTTTGTGACGAGTCATCAGGTGACTTTTCAGAAAAGAGCACAATGGTGACTTCACAGTAGTCTCTCTGTCACCTGAAAGTCATCATGTGACTTTAATGTGACATTATTCGGTAACTTATCACAATGCATCGTTCACGATGACTTTGAAATTGAGTCTGAAGATGAGAGTCACAATGTAACTACATTGAAAAGTCACATGGTGACTCATCACAAAACAGCAGTCACGGTGACGTCTCAGTGGAGTCACATATAGTGATCATTTGAGACTTATAATGAGATGTATGGAATTTCCTATTTTTTGCTTCCCCGTACTGACTGTGACACTTGTGACCATGTGTGACATGAATGAGATGTTATATGGACTAGCTGTGCTGTAGAGATAGTAATTATTCGAATTATATTATTTCCTTTTGAGTATTCGCGTACTTGAAAATTAGCATTTCGTGACTGGTCCTTAATTTTGGACACCAGTGTATTTCCGTGTATAAGCCGAGTATATAACTTTTCAATGAAAAATAGCCCAAAATCGGAAACTCATATATAAGCCGATGTTCAGAAAATTTATTTTTAGAAAATTTTAAGCATTTTTTATGCTTTTTATATTTACCGTATTTTTTATTTTAGGCTATCACTTTTGGAATTTTTCTTGACTCGCGCATAAGCCGATCTAGGCTTTATAGCCAAAAAATACCCCAAAATTCTGCGCTTATACACGGAAATATACGGTATGTCACTTCTATTAATGTCATTTTTCTTGCCAACAGGAACATTTCACTCGCTTAATATGTTTCGACTATTGCCAGTCCAAATGTTTCAATAAAATAAATAAAATAAACATTAAAAAAAATTACCTGCGTTTCTGGACATCATAGACGGCCCCTTAAACCATCATTTTGAGGTTTATTGATCATAATTCTAAAACTACTTGGAAGAAAATTTTCTAATTGAGATTTCGCATAAAGCAGGACATAATAAATATAAATATATATATATATATAAAATTGCAGGTTGCAATTCAGGTTTTTTCGAATATTAATTTCATAATTCATAACATAAAAATTTTAAAATTACAAATTAAGTGTTTGCGTTTTTTAACACTTTCCAATAAAGTTGAAAAGTGTTTATGACGTCAGTTTGTCTGGCCGTCTGTCCGCGCTCTAACTCTCGTAAATGTACTCGGATTGCCTTGAAAGACTTGGGGGTTATTGACGTTTACCATAGCACGTTCCCTATTTCAAATGAAGTTTGCAGCATGTTTAGTTCATTTACAGGGACAGTCAAAAGTATTTCGTTACCTTACGGCTAATGGGAAAAAATCGTTTCAAATGATTTTTAATGATGTTACACGGTTTCAAACACAATAAAATTGATATACATTCATGAAGTGCACTAAAATATGCATCCAAAGAATAGTCATTATTCCTTTACAGGGCCACACAAAAGAATTCCGTTAGATAATGATGTAGGAGAGGAGGGAATTGTTTGCGGCGTATTTTAATTATATTAAACTATTTCATATATACACTGTAAAAAAACGGAGATTCTACTGGCAATCGAGACGCCAGTACTATTTACTATTTCCGTATTTTAACGGAAATTTACCCCCATAAATTACAGAAATCCGTATTTTTACGGAAAATTTTCCCCATAAATTACAGAAAATTTTCCGTTTTTCTGGAATTTATGGAGAGAAATTTTCCGTTAAAATACGGAAATAGTATTGGCGTCTCGATAGCCAGTAGAATCTCCGTTTTTTAGTCCGTTTTTTTACAGTGTAATGTAATGGATATACGTCGCTGAGGTTTACTATAACTTATTTCATGTATAATACGAAGTGCATAGCATTTACAGGGACCCACAAAATATTTCAGATACTATATTGTATCCGAAGTACTGTACATAAGCGATGATTGCTGGAAATGCATTTTTAATTATGAGATGCGCTTTTATGTTTCATTATATTTATATTTATACACACTATTTGGTGTGTATAAACATACACATTTGGCTATGGACATATTGGAATACACATTTGGCTATGGACAGTAACTGCTGAAATCAGCTTTTTAAATGTTTTATGTGTTTTCTAAACAGTTTTTTCCCTAAATAACGAAGTTTTGTTAAAGCATAGAGGAAGTATTGGAAAGTGTTTCATAATATACGCTTAACACATGATTTTTATTTCTTGTTTAGTATTATTACCACACAAAAAATATCACGTTAGGATTATAATTTCAGGAGATATTAATAAAAATATGAAAATGTAATTTAACATTAGAAGATCTAAATTTTGAACGTTTATAATTCAAAAACTTATTATCCAAATGACTCAAAATTTCGTATCTAGGCATAGTTTGAACCGAAGATTTAAAAGATATTGTCAAAATTGCTTGTTGCTATTGAAAAAACAAAACCTAAGTGTGGTCCGGTTTTAATTAGTAGATAGCGCTCTAAACAAATTTTATATATAGTAAACTGAGGACAGACGCCGCTGTAGGACAGATGCCGCAGAGATTGTATTGGCGACACTAGCGCTACCTAGGCCAAATTAAGAATTTCGTTGTGTGCCTAAGTGCTGTCTGCTGTGTTGTATGCGTTTCCACTGCTTACCTAAATAGTATGTAAATATTTCTGCCAGCTTTTATGCTTCAAACCTGCGTGGTAAGTTGCTAAAATTATTCTAATAAAGTTTTATTACATATTTTAAGCCAAATAAAGAGATATTTCTTTCCAAAACCTATTGTAACTGTAGGCTAGATTCTCGTAGAATACAGACATATGCTTGCCTTTCTCTGGCGTCATTCAAATGACACAAAATGGTTGTGCGGCATCTTACCCGCCACTGTGGGACAGATGCCGCACTGAGGTTGAAGGACAGATGCCGCAATATATATTTTTGTTTTTTGGTTCAATAAATTCATAACTACAATTTCAGTAGAACTTACATATAAATGAATGTATATTCAGTGCATTTCTTTATTTAGCTAATATTTGTTTAACCCTTCATGTACTGAATTATAAATTCATGAAAATTGGGATTTCATGAAAGATGGGATTGCTATGAGTGCCACTAGAAAAGTTGGAAGAATGCAATTTTGTGAACTACTTTCTAAAGTTTGGGGGCAAGCTACGACGTCTCGAAACGCTATCTAAGGTTTTAAGGCTACTGGAATTTTGCCATTAGATAAGACAGCAATTCCAAACCATGCTTTCATAACTGATAACAACATAAATGAACCACAACAAAATGAATCAATTTAAACCCATTCAAATAATTTGGCTATGCGACAAAATGAAGAAGACCCATTAGAAGGAACTTCTACTTATCAAAATATTCTGAGCAACAATGTTGGTTCGCTATGTGTGAATAAGGTAAACGTAGACTTTCTACAATTCTCACCATCTAAGCTGTTAAACAAAATTTCTCCTATTCCAGTGGTCAGACAGACAAGTAAGAGAAAGCAAAAGGCTGCAAATATTACAAGCACAGATTTTAAAAACAAGAAAAAAGAAGAAGGAAATAAAAGGCAAAAGAAGCAAGAAAGCGTCAAAGAACGACAGCTTGGCCATCTCCCGACAGTGGCGAAAGTATTCCTCTTATGGATTCTGAAGGCAGTATTGGATTGTAATTTGATGACTCTGAATGTGCTGAGTGTCTGGAGGCATATTGAGAAACAAAGTCTAAAGCGGACTGGATTCAGTGCATGTTATGCACTCGGTGGCTGCATGAAACATGCTCATTTTACTCTTGCAACGGGAAGTGTGGTGATTGTGGGCGAATAGAAATACAAAATAAAAAAATGAGAAGAAAATCCAAAAATAAAAAGACGACGGCCTAAAATGAATGAAACTAGTACTTAAGAGCAAACTACAATGGTCGTCTGGATATAAACATGTGGTTTATATCTTTTTTGTAATTATGCTGTCTATTGTTTCCAGTCAAACGTTTTTTTTCTTTTTTTTTGCCTTAAGTTTTATTTTTTGAACTTGCACTTTTGCAATTTCGTTAAAATTTTCACAATTTAGTCATATATATAATTTATGTAAGTTTAATGCTATTTATTTTCATTTTAAGTAGTTTGAGGAAATAAAAATGTGATTTACTTGAAAAAAAATATACAGCATAGCTTTTTTCTCCCATCTTTTATCTCCAGCTTTTTTTCTTCCCTAGCTTTTTTTCCGGCATCTGTACCACACCCCATGCGGCATCTTACCCAGCACATAAAAAACGATGTTAAAAAAGGACGTTTGGGAACAGGCCCGTAACTACCACCGGGGCAGCCGGGGCACTGCCCCGGGGCCCCAAACTGATGGTTAAAAAATTATTGTATTTTAATATCTAATCTATCTTCTTATAAAATACCTAACACCTAACTAAAAGTTAATAACAAAGAAAAATGTATCAAAGTGCTAGAGTAAATGTTTTTGCGTGTCCGTTCATATACTCCATACGCTTCGCATGCAAAAGCAGCTCTAGAACAGACAGCAGAATGTCGAGTCGAATGTGTCATGTCGCGCCTGGTGCCTGCCGAGTGATGAGTCAAGTGCAGGCTGGGACGTGCAGTGAGCTAGTGCTATTCATGATGATTCATTCGTTTGCTAACTGCTCATCAATATCGGACTGTCAGTGCAGTTGAGAGTCGCATAGTAGTGATAGTACGCGTGTAGTTTATTATTTAGTCTTACTTTACTTGTGTTGAGATAATAGTTTATATTATGAAAAGAATTCGGCACCAACCAAGTGGAAATAAAAAAAGGCAGATTCTAAAAAGAAGAAACTTGGCGGCTGCAAAAAGTTCGAAGAAGTTATCAACATGGCTGGACAGTGGAAACCACTGGACAGGGAATGGTGATAAGAAAGACATGTATGGTTTGCTTTATTCAGCGTGATGTGTAATCCATGTAAAAAAAATCCCTGCCGGCCCGGCCTACAGGCAGAGGTAGATTTCGAAGTCAAATATACTAATTTCACAAACAAAAACTAAATCGTGATTATAGATAAATCCACTTTAACAATTTTATCTGGCCGCTCTTGACGAGTTTTTATTTCATTTTCATATAATAGCTGGTTTTATCAGAATCATGTTAGGGCGGTATTCAAAAAAATACTTTTCCATGCTCAACAACTTGAAATTTTCTGGCATAATTCCAGATTCATTTTTAATTAAAAAAAATATGAAACTTGCTGACGTGATTTTTGAAGAGATTTATAAGCGACCTGTGTTTTTATTTTTTGTTCAATTAATTAAAACTTGATATATAAACAATTATTTTCTCAGAAGGACAATATTTTTCGTTTCTAACACAATCGCTTCGGGAAATTCCGTTCAAAATGCCCACTTTGACATAATTTTTTGAAATATATTCTGCTCTATCTAAAAATCTATTATTACGGTACATTATATAGTTTCTGAATAAGCGAATCTACCAATTAAATGCGTTTGAGAGCAAAAATGAATTTAAAAACCAGTCAGAAAATAAGCAGTTTGGATTTAAGCGCATCCTTAATACAATGATTTTTCCAACACAATCCGCTTCGGTAAATTCGGTTCAAAATGCCCTTTTTAACAGCATTTAAAAAAATATATTCCGCCCCTATCAGAAAATCGACCATTACGGTATATTATATAGTTTCTGAGTAAGAAAACGTACCAATTGGAAGCCTTTGAGAGCAAAAATGAATTGTAAAATGAGTCAGAAAATAAGCAGTTTGGATTTGAAAACACCCTTACTAAGATCATTTTTTACTTCAACCGGTATGTATTTTTAATTTGTTTTTGCTCTAAGAATTGGTCCTATCCAAAACTCGTCTATATAGATGTTGTAGACAATATTAAGAAGATATATGATAAATTCATGGGGATTTTATATCTTTTGAATTGACGGAGTTATGGATTTTTTTCTTCTTCAAACCACCTTTTTGTTTTCGTTTTTAATTTTTTTTTTTGCGGTACGAATTGGTCCTATCAAAAACTTGTGAATATAAAAGTTGTAGATAATGTTAAGGAGATTCATGATAAAATTAATTGGATTTGATATCTTGAGAATTGACGAAGTTATGGATTTTTTTCTTCTTCAAACGCCCTTTTTGTTTTCGTTTTTAATTTTTTTTTGCGGCACGAATTGTTCCTATCAAAAACTTGTGAATATAAAAGTTTTAGATAATGTTAAGGAGATTTATAATAAAATTAATTGAATTTGATATCTTGAGAATTGACGAAGTTATGAATTTTTTTGTCCCAAAAACCCTATTTTTTGCGCCCCTTGAGCCCATTTTTAACTTTATCAAAAATCTGTGATACATAAATTTTTGGCCCTATTTGTAGAAGTAATAAAAACTTTAAACTGATTTGATATGTACAAAAATTAAGAAGTTATGGGGGGTTTTCTGTTTTCACAAAACCCCTCCCTATTTCCCTCCCCTTGGTCCGATTTTGCCCATTAACGAACTTGACCGAGATTTTATGCCCATTGATTTTATGTATCAGTTTGGAAGAGATTGGTGCAGAATTACGAAAGTTATCGTGTCCAGAAGAAAGTGATATATATAGATAGATAGATAGATAGATAGATAGATAGATAGATATATATATAAAGTTTTTTACTGAGGGTGGTTTTGGGTTCTAGGGGTCATGATCGGTGTAGATCTGCAAAAATTTTTCAGAAATTCCAACATAGGAACGATCCCAATAGGTAGTATTTCATACGAAATCTACCTAATAGTACAATCAAACTTGATAATTCAAACGTGTATAATTCGAAGTCGCGGATAATTCATATGTTTCTGTCGGTCCCTTGACATTCCTATAAAACACAATCAGTGGTAGATTAAGCACTTAAGAGGCTCCAGGCGCAATTGAATTTTGAGGCCCCTCCAAATATTTTCAGTAGCATTATAGTGTGCATTTTTTAGTTTTACAATTAGAATTACTGAAAGAGTATGTTGTTAATTAAACACATTATTCTCTCTAATTGGATTATATAGATCAAATTATTTTCTATCACATGCTAATAAAATATTGAAAGTACTTCCCATTCATTACATTATCATAATTTTTAGAACTAAGAGATCACATTTTTATCTAGCTTTTATTTTGAAAATCACTACATTCTATTTACTAAAGTATCACTTCATTCCAATCATTCTAAACAAATGTGCTTTTCACAAATATAACTAAGATTTTCTCTTATCAATACATATTTTTTTTTGTTTTTTTTTCTCCAGTAAAGTTCTTGGTAAATCTTTTAAATAATTACTGAGTTATATCTAAGAAACATTTTAGGAATACAAAATCATATATTTTATTTTTAAATATACATTATAATTAATCAGTTAAAATTAATTATAAAAACTGTTAAATAAGAAATAATGCGATAGATTGACTATTTTGCATTAATCGGATTTGAAACTTTTTTGAGTCGGCCAATCTTGCCTGTTGCCTCCCCCCCCCCCCCAAAAAAAAAAAAAAAAAAAAAATCTTTCGCTACGGTCCTGGATATACTTTTGTATATTCTAAATATATTTAAAAAAAAATTAAAATAAATATTTTATGTATGATATACATTTTCCCTCGATATTATATATAGTTTTTAATTGGAACATACAACTTAGGCGTCAATAAATATTTAAGTAAAGTGGTAGTTGGAAAAAACAAAACTTGTCTAATTCGAAATCTTGGGTATTTCGAATTTTTTAGCGGTCCCTTGGATTTCGAATTACTCAAGCCTGACTGTATATGCATATGCCCAAAACAAATTACTTTTGTTAACCCTACACGTGGCAATCGGCAAAAATGTAGTTTTGAAGTTTATAATTAAAGCACTATTTCCACACATCACTTTCGAACGGAAGCACCATTCGAAACCGCTTTGTTTTGTTTCGTAATTTCATCCCATAGTGGTCCCATACCAATGTCTTTATGCTATCTTTTAACCTTCTGCATTAAAAAAGTAAAAAAATTGAAGGAATGTTAATGTCCAGGGCTTAAATTGCTCCGGAGCCCGGCTTCGACACTTTTCTGTTTTTAGTACATATTTAAATATTGGTCGGAATTCACTGGAGCTCATAAATACAGGGCTCTGGAGCCTAGTGCAATATTGCTCGAAAAACCGAAGCGCTCGAAATCAATGTGTCTGTAAATTAAAAAATTTATTTACTTAGGTATAGAAAAAATAAAAAAAAACTCTTCCTCCTTTTTAATGCTATTTCGATCAGAATAGTAGAAACAGAAATCGTGTTTTGTTTATCCTACCGATATTTGCAGGTCTATGTCTGGCATTAATTTCGGCGACATATATATTGGCGCCATTCAAGAGCGCAAACAATGAATTTGCTTTCAGTTTGATTTTCTTTTCTGACATTAGGATATTTTTTAATTAGATAATTTTTTTAAATTTAGATATCTAACCGGAAAAGAATATTTTCTTCTTTTGATCAACGATCATCAGCTTGAGATATTGTTTGTTTGTGTTTTTTTGTCTTCCATTGCGTACGAGTACGAAAATAACGTTAATGATTTCGCTATTTATATTTCATCATGAATGCGGCTCTGCTTTGCAGATTTACAAAGTTGTAAGTAGTAGTCATTTGTAAGTAGATATAATTGTCATGTATTGTTATTTTTATAGTAAGCAATAGAGCAGCGTTTCCTCT
Organism: Maratus speciosus; assembly: GCA_963932465.1. Classification (NCBI taxonomy): domain Eukaryota; kingdom Metazoa; phylum Arthropoda; class Arachnida; order Araneae; family Salticidae; genus Maratus; species Maratus speciosus. The sequence goes on from OZ010799.1 coordinate 379,037,604, forward strand.
TTTTCTACAAAAGCATCGAATCTTTTCCATCACGGTGTCAAATGTTTAATTTAATCTGATTTTCACTGACTCATCACGAAAGATTGTTCTATGGAAGGAATCGATTATAGTTTAAGATATGCAGCTTTTATAGGGAATTGAAAAACGTTGTTTGATTCTTTAGCATATCAGTATTAATTTCTGTAAATTTCATTCATATTTTCATAAAAATGTATAGCTGCGAACTATCCCTTTTTTCGTTTTAACATTATTTTCGAATCATAATCCTTATTCTATTTACTCGCAGGATCCTGCGATTAATGGACCCTATTCAGGTGACGTCAGACGCCAGAGCTGGCGGTATGATAATCTGTTATTCTAGTTACTGCACCGGCAGAATACCAGTATGCGCAGGCGCAAACACCGCTAGCAGACGACTTTAGCCTTGACCCAGGTTGAATGCATACGTTTTTACTGAAAATTTGCAAACTTAGGGAATTTTCCCGCATAGAGAACAACATTTTGAATTTAGGTTACAATATATTAAGTATATGCTGCTGCATCAAAGAATTCTTTTGCGGTATTTTTAACAAACAAGCATTAATAACTCACACTCCATAGACTGCTACACCGCCAGTAAATACCGCCAGCAGACGAATTTTAGCCTCAACCTCAGGTCGCGTGCATAAGGTCCATTAACATTAAAATTAGGCAAAGATTTCTATTCGGAAGGAGTGATAACTGAAAAGTGGAATAATAGAGTTGCAGATATATTTAAAAATTTTATTTTGCTAAAGAAAAAAAAATGCTTCAAATTTTGCAAATAATGTATGAAATATAAATATGCGGATTAGAGAGACGGTGGAGAAAGGGAGGAACGCTAAGGTTACTAGTATTAGGCCAAAATATTGAGGGGTCTCACTATGAAGTTTTGCTCCGGGGCCTCCAAGTTTATAGTTACGGCCCTGTTTGGGAAAATAATTATGCCTGCTTTATTAAGAGGGCTTTAACTTGTTTAACATAGAAATTTGATTCTAAAAGGTTTGATTAACGATTTCTGGTACTTAGTTTGTTGTTTTTTGCTTTATTGTACATTTTAAAAGAAGAAAAGTAAAACTGCGGCATCTGCCCCCACTTTACTGTACGTCATATAAAATAAAAGTAGACTTTATTTCCAATCGTTTGATACTAGTAACTTTCTTCTGTTATAATCAGTTGCAGCTTTAGTAGGGGATATTTACTTTTTTTTCCACGACTGTACATTCTACAATTGTATTATTCATCGAGGCGGCATTACAAGTTATCTCACGTCTTTGGTATAAATACGTCCCCTGATTAGTAAGCATTGCTAATGTCGCAACAAAAAATCTTTTGGAAGCACAACTTCCAAATTTTTCGCTCCGATATATCTGTCGTAGGCTAATTGAGAAATCAGGCTCTTTGTAAAGAGCCTACGTTGTTTGCAAAGAGCCTGTCTAATTGGAAAATCACCTTCATTTTTCCAATCAGCCTGATATTTTTAAGGCTTATTGCAAATAGCCTAGATAGCGTTAGGTTAATTGGAATATGGCAACTTATTTCTCAATCAGTCTGATATTTTTTAGGCTTATTTCAATTAATCTACGCAGTTTTAGACTAAGAAGAAAATGATCAACTGTTTGTCGAAATATCATGTTGTACTCGACCCGAATCTAAAAATTCCATTTGAAGTCAACCCGAACCCGACATAGCAAAGTTTCATCGAACCGCGACCCGATCCGAGCGCGACAAAAATTTTCATTGAACTGCAACCCGATCTGAGAAAAAAAAATAATTTCCGTCGAAACTCAACTCGACCCGAACCTAAAATTTCCATTTGAAGTTAACCCGAAGCCTTACCGGAACACGACAAAAAAAGAAAAAAAACCCATGGAATAGCAACCCGATCTGAGCATAACAAAATAAATTTTCCGCCGACGCCCAACCGAACCCAATATGAAAATTCCATTTGAAGTCAATCTGGAACCCGACCCAAACCTGACAAAAAAAATTCCATCAAACCGCAATCTGATCCGCGAACGACAAAATAATTTATGTTGACACGCAACCCGACTCGAACCTAAAAATTCCATTTGAAGTGAAACAGAAACCCGACCGGAACCCGATAAAAAGAATTTCCTCGAACATCACCTCGATCCGAACACGACAAAATAATTTCTGTCGACATGCAATCCAACCCGAACGTGAAAATTCTATTCCGTCAATCCGACCCAAACCAGACAAAAAAAAAAAAAAAAAAAAAAAAAATCATCGATATGGAACCCGGCATATTTCAACTAGAACCCGAAATGCTTCACCTTGAAAACTAAATAAAAGGAAATTAATTCATCTTTTAATGCAGTTATGAAAAATAGTCTACAATTATATTACTAATACCAATATTGTCTTTTATATTGAATAAACAGTATTACTCGCGCACAGAGGGTTCCGTAGAATAAATATATGAATTTGTAATTGTTGCTAAAAGAATACTAAGACTTTGTAAAAAACTATACAGCGTAGTGTTGGGTATATACTAGTTGGGTATATACTAGTATATAACTGCACTGACTAGTACCATGAAAGTTCAAGGAGATATGGAACCTAAATAATATCAAATATAGCTATTCTGTGCAACTTATTTTTTAATATTATCCTAATCTGTTTATGATGAGCTTAATTTAGCACTGACAATAAAAGCAGTGCATATTTAAACTTCATTTGGCATTTCATAAAAATAAATTCAGTGAAGTAATAACTTTTCTTTCTACAATTGTTCAAAGTTTAAATTTGGCATTGTGCTAAGCACGCTTCAAAAGGAGGTCGCAAAGTTGCAACGACGCCTTGGCCCGTGCCGCGTTTTTCCAGATAGATTTTTAATTAACTTTTAAAGTCACTCGAGACGTATTGAGAGATCCACTCAATGCAAACTAGTCGCGAAACCCATAGTATTTATGTGATTCATTCTAATTAAGTGTTCTCAGGTCTCTACAAAATATTAGAAATTTAAATTTTATTAGATGTTAAACTCCTATCTTTTCTGAACATTTTTATATAATTGTTTCCTGGAAATTCACATTAGAACCGAAGTTATGACTTTTAGAATTATACCCGTTCAATAGCTGAAGCAGCGTTTCGGAAACTTTGAAGTCATTTTTCTGCAAAACAAGTTTTTGGGCATAACGCGCAGGGTGCCTCAAAAACTTCTGATTATTTTTTCATGAAATTTTCGAAACATATATTTCTTGTTAGTCTGTATAAACTGAATCTTTTTTATTGTTCAAAAAAATATATTTTTTAGGTCATTATACTGTTGAAATTTTCAAAATTTTGTATTAGCTAAATACAACTTTGCATCAAAAATATAAAAAAGTTTTAAATACAAATGTATTTAAGTTCAGGATAATTATTACAATCTGAAGTATAGATAGGCACCAAAATTTTCATTCTAGTTGCAATATTTATTTTGTAATCCTGCGCGTAAGATCTTATGCCAATTTTCTGTTCGACAAATGTCTAACAGTTTCGAGCCCCTTATAAATACTAATTCTGCATCTTGCAATTTTTTAAATACATGAAATAAAAGAACATACTTATATCTTTCATCCCAACAAAAATTGTGTTTTTAAATCATATGCATTTTAAAACATTAAATGTTGCAAATGGTCTCCCCCCCCTTTTTTTTTCCAATTTTAAGAGTCCTGAGACCCCTTAAATTAGTCTGTTTTTAACGATATGACGTTTATTGCTTTTATACTACTTCTGGACATTATATTACACTTACATATCATTAAAAGTTGTTAACTAGGCATAGAGTATGCCACTTCTGTCATTACGTATGTCATTATGCAAACTGTCCGTATCTTTAAGGGTTAATATCTCAGCTAACTACTGACAATGTTTTTCAAAAATCATTATCAACAATGCTTTTATACTTCGGCTACGATAGGTAACTCCAACGCTGCTCAACATTTTTGCTGAATGCCCGTAAATCGAAATTTGTGTGTAACAAAAAAATGCGATTTTCTCAAAAACTATGTGACCTAGATCGCTATAATTTTCCTTCAAGGTTTAAGTTAGCGTCTACTACCACTAATTTTTTCATAATTTTAATTTCAGTAGATTCGGAATTAGATGGAGGAAACATATTTTTGCGCTACATTTTCGACGATATCTTTGTAAAAATAATATCTAAAATTAAAAGGAATGTATTTTTGAGTTCAGCGTTACGAAAGCTTTCACACGATATAAAAAGAAAGGAGTTTTTCTTTCAAGTAGCTTAATTAGCCACTATACATTTTTACTAAATATATTTATGAATGTTTAATGATCTGAAAATATGTGGGTCAATAGTCTTTATTACTTCCCGAATTTGAAATTTCCACGTTCCATAGTTTACGAGTAAAATGCCTGTGGCAGACAGACAGACAGACAGACACAGAAGTGATCTTATAATGGTTCTGTTTTTACTTTTTAAGTATGGAACCCTAAAAATGGACGGGTCGGGTTTCGAGTTGACGTCAGATGGAATTTTTAGGTTCGGGTTGGCTTGTGAGTCGACATAAATAATTTTGTTGTGTTCGAATCGCGTTGCTATGGAATTTCTTTGTGGGGTTCGCGTTGGGTTTTGGATTGATCTCAGATGGAATTATTAGGTTTGGATTGAATTACGTGTCAACGGCAATTATTTTGTCCTCCTTCGGATCGGATTGCGGTTTGATGGATTTTTTTGTCGGACTCTGGTAAGGTTTCGATTTTATTTCAAAAGGAATTTTAAGATTCGGGTCGGGCTCCATGCCGAAGGAAATAATTTTGTCGGGTTCGTATCGGTTGCAGTTCGATAGAATATTTTTGGTCGGATTCATATTCACTTCAAATGGAATTTTCAAGTAAGGGCCGGGTTGCATGTAGATAGTAATTATTTTGTCCTGTCCGGATCAGTAGGTTGCGGTTCTTTAGAATTATTTTTGTCAGGTTCGGGTCGACTTCAAAAAGAATTTTCAGGTTCAGGTCGACTTCAAAAAGAATTTTGAGGTTCGGCTCGAGTTGCTTATTGACGGAAATTATTTTTTCATGTTCCGATCGGGTTCAGGTTTGATGGAACCTTTCTTTGTCAAGTTCGGGTTGACTTCAAATGGAATTTTCAGGTTCGAGTCGGGTACAACGCGATATTTGGACAAACAGCTGTTCATTTTCTAATGAGCGTAAAACAGCGTAGAGTCATTGAAATAAGCCTAAAAAATATCAAGCTGATTGAGAAATAAGTGGTCTAACACTCGTGGTCTAGCCTAATACTCTCAGGCTCTTTGCAATAAGTCTGAAAAATATCAGTCTAATTGGATTGGAAAAAAATCGCTGCCGGCCCGGCCTACAGGCGAAGGTAGATTTCGAAGTTAAGTATACTAATTTCACCAACAAAAACTAAATCATGATTAGAGATAAACCCACTTTAACAATTTTATCTGGCCGCTTTTGACGAGTTTTTATTTCATTTTTATATAATAGCTGGTTTTATGTGAATCAAAAATCTGTGATACATAAATCTTTTGCCCTATTTTTAGAAATAATAAAAACTTTAAACTGATTTGATATGTACAAAATTTAAGAAGTTATGGGGTTTTTTTGTTTTTCACAAAACCCCTCCCTATTTCCATACCCTTGGTCCGATTTTGCCCATTAACGAACTTGACCGAGATTTTATGCCCCTTGATTTTATGTATCAGCTTGGGATATATATATATATATATATATATATATATATATAAAGTTTTTTACTGAGGGTTGCTTTAGGTTCTAGGGGTCATGATCGGTGTAGATCTGCAAAAAATTTTCAGAAATTCCAACATAGGGGAGAATGTAATAGGTAGTATTTCATACGAAATCTATCTAAAAGGAAGATGATTCTCCAATTAGCCTAATTTCTCAATTCAATTAGCCTACAATAAACATATCTATTAAGTTGAGTAAAAAGTCCCCCCCCCCCCCCCCAAGGGAGATACATTCGAGCCAACAGCTGTCATTTGTATTGATTTCCACAAACCAATTCCTTTCCACAAACAAATTTGCATTCGAAAATTTGCATTCGAAAGCTGATCATAGGAACTACATGTGTGTGAAATTTGTTTGTTAAAAATTTATTGTCTCGTGCTTCAAAAAAGTGTTTAAAATGGAGCTATCAAGTCAGCAGATCAGAACGATTATGTACTATGAGTTCCGTAACAAACTCAATGCGACTGAATGCCACAGAAAAATGTCTGGAAGTTTAGGCATCAATACCGTTTTTCATGATACAGACAAAGTTTGGTTTCGGAAGTTCAAAGCTGGAAATTTCACATTGAAGATGAACCACGTTCTGGCCGTCCTATTAAAGTTGATTGCGAGCAGTTAAAGCAAATCATTGATCAAGGAAGAAATCTTTCAACACGAACTATTGCATTATAGCTTAAAACGTTTACCAAAAATCAATAGTTAACACTTTGAAACCCATAAATCTAACGTTTACGTTCAACCGCTGGGTGCCCCACGAATAGACTGCTGAAGACAAGCGCAAGGGAAAACTAGTCGTGGAGGGCCACCGTAATACTTACTCATCATGGATATGCATAATATAAAATATGAAAACAAAACATGTGTAAACTATTTATAAAATGTAGTGCAATTCCAAAAAATAAAATTTAAACGTATATTTAAATATTTTGAATACAGAGTAATGCTCTATTACTGAATTGCGGATAATTACTTGATTATGCCGTCGACCCATTTCGACAAATTATATAAATCGCCAAACTACTCGCAAAATTATACAAGTTGGCACAATTTTTAGTTTAAATAACGAAAAATCAAATAAATTAGTAAAAGATTAATAAAAATACAAATAAAACGTTGAATTAAAAATCACTTGATGACGTAACAAACACGTGTAACGTGTTTAATGTCAAGTGAATATGACATTTACGATAAGCCATTATTGGCATTTAATCGTATAGTTTGGCGATAGTTTTTTGATAGACGGGATAATTAAGTAGCACCGAATTGCGTAAAAGGAACATCCCTATAATAATAATAATATTATTAACTAACAGTTTAGTGCGTCGGATTAAGCGTCTCATTTCCAATTAAAATATATCTTTGAATTGAAATTTGAATGAAATACAGGGTCATGAAAAATCGAAGAGTGTGGAAAATAGGATTACAAATATCTCGGCAACTCATTATCGGATTGACTTCATTCTTTATGCAAAACTTATGTTTTTTAACTGTCTTTTATATTCACTCCTTATAATAAACACTTGTGAAAATTTTTATGTACCTTTTATCAGAACGAATATTTCGAGAGTCCGAAAAAAATAGTTCCGGATAATCGAGGTTACTAATGTACAATTTGCTTCTTCCCATTGTTACATACTAAGTATACACCAAATTTCAAGTCTCTATCTCAATTTGCTGGGGAGATAGAGCATTTACAGACACACACTCACACACACACACAGAGGAAAGGCATTTTTTTCCCTTCTAAAAATATGTTTTCGGAATCTCCTGTGTCTGAAACGAGTAAATCCGTCAAATTTTCTTTTTCGATTTTTAAAATGATTACAAGATTTACCCTATACTACGTATGATGGGTAAGTAAAACTGCTGTTTGGATCTGCTCAGAGATCAAAGGAAAGAAAATATTCTCGACAGAATTGTTACCTGTGATGAAAAATGGGTGTACTACAACAATACAAGCAGTAAAGGAGCGTGGTCAGGAGCTGGGGAATCAGCAGGCGCAGTTGCAAGACGTGCCCTAACTAACAAGAAGGTGCTTTTCTGCATCTGGTTGGATTGCGCGGAATTATGTACAAAGAGTACCTGAAAAGCGGACAGACTATCAATATGCTAATCAAAGTTAGCCGCGAATAACGAAGAAACGAGTTCAGAAGGAAGGTGGTTCTCTTTCATCAAGATAATGTTCGGCTGGACGCTTTATGAGCTGGAGTGGGATTTGATGCAACATTCACCATACAGCCCCGACATGGCCCCTTCAGTTTTCTATCTCTTTTCACATTTTCAGCTGCAGCTTGATGTGCAATCTTCAATCCAAATGAGGTCGATCTCTTTCTAGACTCGTGCATGCCACAATTTTTCGCAGAAGGGGTTGAAAAGTTGCCAAAAGATTTGAACGGAGATTACTATCCTCAATAGCTTTGATATTTTCTTATATATATATCCTTTCACAAAAAAAAAAAAAAAAAAAAAAAAAAAAACAGGCGGAAGGGTCATTCCATGTCAGTTCAGGCAGGCATGTAACCCACCATCACAGATATTGATGAAACTGCGTGTGTTTGTTCCTATTATTAAGATATGATAACCAGTATTTTTTTTTTACTCCTTGGTCAAATAGTTTATGAGAAAAAAATTGCCAAAATTTTGAAAAACTGCCGTCAGTTGGCATTCTTGATTGCTCGGTTTTCAAATGTAGCATGACATAAATATGATCATATTTCAATATCTACTCAACAAATCATCTTCAAATAATTTATGCATAATACATAGGGTACGCAGTTTATGAAAAAAAAAAATACTGCTACGCTTATAACATTTCAAGTGTGTCTAAAAAAATTTTTAACTTTGAAGTCATGAATTTTTTATGAAAAATAATGCATTAACTAAAAAAGCATTAACAACAAAAGGCGGTGTTTTTATTAAATTTATTTTTTGCGGGGGAAGTACTTAAAGGTGTCCTTTACCTGATTCTGAAATAAAAATAGTGGGATTTTGGGTGTTTTTAGTAGTATTTCTTATTTAAAAATATTTTGAGGGTATTTCAAATCAAATCAAGCAGAGTCATTTCATGTCAGTTCGCCTAAGATGTTTAATTCACTGTCACAAATTTCAAAGAAACTGGGTATGTTTATAGCTCATTTTAAGACGTAATTACCTTTAATTTCCTTGATCCTAAGTAAAATATTTTTTAAGATAAAAAAATATCTAAATTTTGAAAAAAACTTTTAAATATTTTTAATGACAAATCTATATTCAAAGATTGCATAAAAAAAAGTCATTTCAATATAAAATCACTAAATAAGTTTCAAATCATGTATATGTGACAAATAATGTAGGCAGATTATTATTTATTGTTGTTTGTCATGTTTAAACACTAAGAGTGTGTTTAATCTTGTGAATTTTTAAAATCAAGAATTTTGTAAAAAATAATGTGTTAATCAAAAATTTATTATTAACCGAAGGCAGGCTGTTATTACTTTTTTAATTGTTCGTAAAAATATCTTTTCAATAGTTATAAAATAAAAATAGTGAAAATATGAGCAATTTTAACAAAATTTTCATAAAATGTGAATGTTTAATGATAAATATTGAAGCTTTTCATGCTAAGATGTACTATAATGACTACGATATCGTGTATTGCTACTCTTGCTTAAATATAACACATACAATAATAAAATAACAAATATTATTTACAGCAATAAAAATTAAATTAAATAGTACCAGTTCCTTTACCAACAGTAGTCTGATCAACAGCCTACTTAAAATCAACAGCCCACTCTTATTGAAAAATACTTTCAACTGTTCAAATAATAAATAAACTACATTTAAATATCTTAATACCAACTTATTATCTTAAGACGATAATAACAATTGAACAACATAATGAATTTATAAATCATCTTTTAATTGAAAATTCATGAAATGGTCGCTTTAAATGTTGTTGTTCATCGAGTTAATCAAAATAAATTATATATATAAAAAAAAAATAGTGAACCTAATACGCTGACTGCAATGACACTTCTAACAAACCTAATTAATTCATTACCATCTGAAACCAAACCCGAAAGATAAAAAAAAAAAAATCAGCTGTAGTATGAATGTGACATACTCAGTTGTTGTTGAGATAGGAATGTCTTTGTGACATTTTCACCTGTACTTCAATAAAATATAAACATGTACGCTTTTTTCATTCATTCAATATAAGTAAAACAATTATAAAATTGTGTTGTCATCACACCAGCTATTAAATTTTTCGTTACATACTATTAGATAAGTTCTTAACTTTTAGATATTATTGACATATCATAAAATATACCATATGTATTTTCTATAAGTGTATAAACAATATATATGCTTTATTAAACATAAATGAATAATTTTAAAATAATTTGTTTGAGAACAGGGATATATATACACACATAGATATACATACATATATATGTTGAAAATCCATCTTTCAGCAATATTGTGATGAAATAAATCAAATTACATATCATTAGAAACTAAATAAAGTTACAAAAGTGCAACTCATTAAGTTTTAAATACTTTTTTAGATATAGTTATTTGAAAGATATAAATATAATGTATTATGCATTTTTTGCATATATTTAAAGCACAATATGCCAAAATTTTCTTCAAAAGAGTGAAATTTGGTATTTTTTTCAATATTAGCAGCTCAATGCTAAATTTTCAATATTAGCAGCCAAATATGAGTTTAAAGATTAGGAGTGTCATTTTGAAAATTTCTATTGGGCGGTGAGGATGTAGTGATTTTTTTCTTTTTTGGAAAGGGATAATTGCTCTTCGCCCTAGAAGTTTTACTAAAAAATAATATTGTTTATTTTTTTCCTTAAGAAACGAACATAAAAGATAATTTGAAAAATAAAATAAATGTATAAATAAAAATATTTCGTGGGATGATACATTGGATAGATTTTACATCTAAAAATATTGATAATTTTAAATATGATTTAAATACTACTCAAAATCCCACTATTTTTATTTCAGATCCAGTTATAATGTAGTATTATGTACAACTTAAAATTAAAAAATTAGTCATAGAAACTGCGCCTCTGCTTTAGCTAATAAAGCTTTTTTAATAATTTCATTATTTTTTGTAAAATATTTTTGATTTCAAAGATTATACAATTTTTTAGCCACATTTAAATATTTTTTAACATTACAGCAATATTTTTTTTCATAATCTACATACTTTATTTACCTTGCTTAAATTATTTGAAGAATATTTCTTTATTAGTTATTGAAATATGATTTTATATATAAAATGAAGATTTTGAAAATTGAACAATCATTAAAGGCAACTCGTGGCAATTTTCCAAAACTTTGATAATTTTTTCTCATATTTTCACTATTTTTATTTTATAACCATTTAAAAGATATTTTTACGCACAATTAAAAAAAACAATAACACCCTGCGTTCGGTTAATAATAAATTTTTGATTAACACACTGTTTTTGACAAAATTTTTGATTTTAAAAATTCACAAGATAAAAGACACTCTTAGTGTTTAAACATGACAAAAAATAAGAAATAATAATCTGCCTACATTATTTGTCATATATACATTATTTGAAACCTATTTAGTGATTTTATATTAAAATGACCTTTTTTTTTTTTTTTTTTTTTTATGCAGTCTTTAAACGATTTTTCAAAATTTTGATATTTTTTTTATCTGAAAAACTATTTTACTTAGCATCAAGAAAATTAAAGTTGATTACGTCTTAAAATGAGCTATAAACAAACATAGTTTCATTGAAATTTGTGGCAGTGATTAAATGGCTTAGGGGAACTGACATGGAATGACTCTGCTTGATTTGATTTGAAATGAACCCCAAAATATTTTTAATTAGAAAATACTACTAAAAACACCCAAAATCCCACTACTTTTATTTCAGAATCAGATAAAGGACACCTTTAAGTATATCTCCCACAAAAAATAAATTTAATAAAAATACCGCCTTTTGCTGATAATGCATTATTTTTCATAAAAAATTCACGACTTCAAAGTTTAAACATTTTTTTAGACACTCTTAAAATGTTATAAGCGTAACAATATTTTTTTTTTCATAAACTGCGTACCCTAAATATTATGCATAAATTATTTGAAGAGGATTTGTAGAGTAGATATTGAAATATGATTATATATATTACATGCTACATTTGAAAACCGAGCAGTCAAGAATGCCAACTGACGGCAGTTATTCAAAATTTTGACAATTTTTTTCTCAGAAACTATTTTACCAAGGAGCAAAAAAAATTACTGGTGATCATATCTTAATAGTAAGAACAAACACACGCAGTTTCATTAAAATCTGCGATGGTAGGTAACATATTGATATTTTACTGCCTGATTGGATGTGGAATGCCCCGGAAATCATTTTACTTAACGTAACGTATTAATTATATTATCTACGACCAAGGTTCTTCTACAATAAGGTTGTTCCATTTGAAGGATAGCCAATCAGAGTAGAGCAGGACTGAAACGTCACGTGGCGGACAAGATCGGAGATCGAACAGCCGTGAGAAAGTAAATAGATGCGTAAAAACACCGAAATACGAAGAAAATAACTTTTTAAAAAGCAGATTTTCGAAAGTAAATTGAAAGAAATCACTTTCCTTAAAATAATTTGGACAAACACTGATTGGAGTTAATCAGATATAAAATACATAATGGTTAAATAATATCGCGATACGTTTGTTTACATTCAAATACTTAGGAAAATTCGCGAAAAAAATACGTTTTTAATGTGTAAAATTACAAATGAAAACTTTTAAACTATTGTAAAATAAAATGAACGAATGAATTATATGAATATGATTACACAGGAGTAGTAATGAAAAGACTAGCATTATCAAACAGAATAAATTAAACAAAACTCACACTTCAAAACTTTTAACAATAATGCATTGTCCAATTACTAGATATAGGTTTTCAAAAATTATTATGCTTATACAAGATCAAAATAATACAAAAATATTACTCCATAATTAAACTAATTCTATTATGCAAAAAATATGTACATATACATATTATTTACATTATGTTTTTCAAATAACAATATCGTTATTTCATACAGTGTTGAATTCAGACACTTTTCTCCGGGAGGGATTTCTGTGGCTCCGGGGGTGGGAGATTGCACTTTTTGACCATTGAAAACCCAAAATCTCAAATCTTCCGGAGGGGACATCTCATTGCTCCGGGGTGGATGTCCCCCTCCGGGCCACCCCCTGAAATCAACACTGATTTCATGTATACAAAATTTCAGCAAAAACTAAAAAAGTTGAAACAACTTTGGTATTAGAATTCCCATGTTATCTTATAAAACACATCAAATATAACATTTCTTCATACAAACAGGAAACAATAGAAAGAAAATTTATGGAAGTACAGTAGAGCGCCGATTATTGGAACCCCAATTAACCGAACTTCCAATTATCCGAACAGCCAATTTCTATCATTTTTTTTTAAACCGAACTCCCAATTATCCGAACAGACTATTTCTCTCATTTTTTTTTTCTTTTTTTAAACGAACTTCCAATTATCCAAACTCCCTATTAGATCTGGATACCAGATTTTAAATGATGATGAGGTTCAAGACGAAAAAGAAATTGAAGAAAATGAAAACGAATGCTCTGAAAATGATCCAGGTCCATCATATAACGAAGCCTTTGAATGTTTGGAAACAGCTACGAAATGGCTCGAACGGCAGAAGAATTCTGATCCTATTCAACTAACGTATTTAAAAAGAATTCGAGATATGGCAGCATTGTAAAGAATGTCTTCTTTGAACCAAGCAACAATCGACAGCTGTTGAAATTCGCGTTTTTTCGGCGATCCCCTGTCGAAATTCGCGTTTTTTGGCTATCCTCTGTCAAAATTCAAATTTTTTCCATGGTCCTGTGACGAATTTAGAGTTTTTTTCAAGCGAGCCTTTGACAAAATTCGCGTTTTTTTTTAAGCGATCCTTTGACAATATTCAAGTTTTTTATAGCCGTAATTTTTAACCGATGTCCGTAACGCCGTAATTTTTGTTGCGTATCCGTAATAATTACGGACAAATCGTAATACTTGGCACCTCTACATTATTATATATTTTGACATATCTTTAGGCATTACTATATAAATGTCTTCGCCCGCTAGCGGAAACACTATTTTTACTAAACTTCGGAGTGAGCGGCAGTGAATTCAGACCAATATTTAAATTTCCACAAAAAACAAAGAATTATCCGAGCTGAGCTCCGGCGCAAATTAAGCACTGCTTATAGGTTATTACTTCAACCATACACTAACATTAATTTTCAACTTAAATTTCTGCTTCATTTTGTTAATCTCGAACAAAATATTTAATAAAATCAATATTATCGTTATTCTGTTGTACGTCAGCTGTTTGCAAATCGCCGGGTTAGCTGGATACGAGGTGCATGTCGTTGCATCAGCAGCCGATGTACAGCAGAACTACGAAAAATGGCACAGAAATCGTTATCACAGCGGCCCTTTCCAGGGTTACATATCCATTTTCAACTGGGACCTGGCGTCAATAGTCAAAAATACATGTATGCAGTTTGGTTCAAATGTATGCCTAACTTCGTATGCGTTTCAATGAAACAATTATAAAAATGGCACAAAAATCGTTATTGTAGCGCTCCTTCCCGGTGGAATATCCCCAAATTCAATCTGGACCTGCTGGCCATAGTCAAAAACATACACATGAAATTTTGCTCAATTGTATGCATAACTCCATGCACTTTTCGATGATAGAATATTGAAAATGGCACAAAAATCGCTATTTCAGCATCATCACAGCAAAGCACCTATATAAAAATTGGTTCAATTCTTTGCATAACTTCGTATACTTTCCAATGATATAATGAAACACACATACATACGGACAGACTGATATTTTGTAAAAACATGTTTTTCGCTATCTCTGACCCTTAACGCGTGTAAATCCGTCAAAAACCGCAAGTCAAACAAAATTTCGACTACCTTTCTTCTATTATAGATAAAACAAAGTAAAAAAATATAATGCTAAAACAAATATTTTAATAGAGGAAATTTTTTTTAAAAGGTAAAAAAAAATCACAATAACAAAAGAAATTATTTTACATTTTTATGCAATTTTTGACTTTTTTTTAAATTTTGCGGCGATTTTTTCCATATGAGTAAAAGGAATCCGCCTTTATTATTTTTTTTAGCCCAGTATAGTAAATGTTGTCATTTTTTCAATAAAGTTTATTCGGTGTTCGATCAGAGATTTTTGCATTTTTCGCGAATTTTGTATGCAATTTTTAGAGTTTTATAATGTTCCGCGGCATTTTTTTTTACATTTGTAAAAGGAACTCTGCTCAACTTTTAGCCAAATATAATGAATTTTCTCCTCTGCGAGTTTTGAATTTTGAACTCCCCCCCCCCCCCCCCCATTTCATGGCGATTTGTCTGCATTTGTGAAAGAAATCCGGCTTTAACAGTTTAGTCCAATATAGTAAATGCCTCTTCTTTTTCTTTTATTAAAGTTTATTCGGAATTTCTCGCGATTCTCTTATGCAATTTTTAGAGATTTTCCCGTTCTGCAGAAATTTTTTGACATTCGTAAAAGTAATTCGGTTTTAAAATTGCAGTAAATTTTGTCCTCTGCGATTTTAGTGTTTTTCGTTGCGATTTTCCAGAATAATAATCGCCAGGATGTCGATGCGCGGATTTGAGACTGTATTGTATTGTTAAATCTGTATACGTGTTCTGTGAGAGTTATTAGAACACGTTGATATAGCGCATTCATTAGGTTTTATTCAAAAAGTCTGTTTAAATAATAGAATAATTAA
Organism: Maratus speciosus; assembly: GCA_963932465.1. Taxonomy (NCBI): domain Eukaryota; kingdom Metazoa; phylum Arthropoda; class Arachnida; order Araneae; family Salticidae; genus Maratus; species Maratus speciosus. The sequence goes on from OZ010799.1 coordinate 379,053,207, forward strand.
AATCATTCACAGAAAAAAAATTCCAACGCAGAACACCGATAATACTGAAACGAGCGAAGCGAGGCGAAGTTGTCCGCCACGTGACGTAATGCGCGAGCAGTTAAGAAATCTTTAGAGTTGGCGCATCGCACGAATGGTACCCCCCCTTCTACGACGAGGATCTTTCCTTCTCAGGAGTTCACTCGTTGTATTTATGTCAACGTATTTTGATTGTTCGTAAGGTAACTTTTTTTTATTATAAATCAAATAACTTTCTATAATATTCTGGTGTGAGATATTTAATAAAATAACGATAATAATAGTATCTTCATTTTTACAATTTCCAATGGCATTTATATTATACGAATGTAAAAAATGAACTTTCACCATTATGCAATGTAATGCTGTATTAATATGAGGATAGAATTGTTTAATCTGGATGGAGACATAAATCGCATAACTGAATGAGGGCGTCAGTTTCAAAACTCGTCTTATCCTGGATATCAAATTTTGGGAAATCGCGAAAAACCTCTTGTCCTGTTTCATATTTTTTATAAAATGATTTCGTCTATAATTAACAGGCTTATACATACAATGCGGTGAGGAATATTCATCGACTCTATATTTCTTCTTTTTTATTAAAATTAAAATTTAATGATTACAATTTAATTTAAAAAAATAAGGTACTTTATTAAACACTTCTTTCTTTTGGCTGCAATTTTAAAAAAATAACATAATATATATATTTTTTAATATTTCAATTACTGCTATTTAGAGGTTTCATTTTTTATTTCTAGATCGCATTGTATCCAACACATGGCAATGTACGCGCCAGGATATGTCCTCTTTTTAACAATCGAGTACAATATTTCACTGTTAAAATGTTAGAGAAAATTCGCTAAAAATGCATTTTTTTCCCTTAAAAATAAAAAACATATCTTTCCTACAGTGGTGGAAAATTGGCGCAGAGGTGGAGCCTATTGACACTACTAAATTTTTATGGTATTATTCAGTTTAATAAAAACTCAGAAATTTGATCATTAGATAAGAGGCAAAATACTACTATAATTTAGTGGTGTCAATAGGCTCCACCTCTGCGCCAATTTTCCACCACTGTTCCTATAAAATATGTCGACTTTTTATACAATAATACGTTTTACTTCAGATTGCAAAGACGTAGGAGTCGGGGCTTAGCTCCGCCCACTTTAGAATATTCAATTGGATGAACAAATAACCATGCGACCAGTAAACATTAAAATTAATAATTTTTCTTTTAAGGCATTTGTTTATAAAAGCCGAGTTTATGCATAGCATTTGATTAAACCGAAGGTAGAAACAGAAAAGTAAAATGTGTAAATGATGAAAAAAAACAACAATAACTACCTAATCTTATGCCGTGTCCCATTAATTTCTTAATACGAATTAAAAAATATCCAAATATCAAAATGGTATTTTTCCTTTAAACATTAATCCCTCATAATTTTTGACGATGCGGTCAAGCTTAAGTCTAAACCAGTGGGGTATTTAAGCAAAATTCACTGGCGGGGAGGCGGGGCGGGGGGGGGGGGGGGTGCGTGCAACGATATTGCTGAGAAGCTAAAAAAAAAATTACATCTTTAAACGTTTGTATCGGTGTCTCTGTATGTATTTATGCTCTGTATAAATTCAGGAATATTAACAGATCGGAATCAAACTTTGTACTTTAGAACGTCGCATGAGCTTTTGACCATAACGGAGAATATAGGGTATATTTAACCCTTTAATGTCCATGGTAGTATTTTTGCTACCATATGTTCAACTTTAATTTTTAGCAGGAAATTTCATAAATAACGTATATTTTAAGTCATTACAGTAATAATTGCACCTTTAGGTAATATTAGTTATGAGTTTTCAATGCAGATGGAATACAAAATAAGAAAAAAAATTAGTTCGAAGCAACATTATGTCTAATAAACAGGACAAAATGGCATTTACAACGGTAAATTTTTGCTTGATTTTACAAATATTTTATTGAAATAAAACTAAATACATCTATGAAACGATTTTATGAAATGACTGATTAGGTTTGATGGCGATTTCTCCTAAAATGTGAAATATTATGCGGTGAAATTAACACAACAAAAATCCGCATTGATCGGCAGATTTGAAAACTGGCATTAGAATTTCAAAATTTGAATTAGTTTTCAAGATATTGATTTTTTTCTAATTTTAAGCACTTTTCTCTAATGATGGCAACTCAAATTTTAATCATAACACACACACACACATATACATATATTTGTAGAAAAGATGATTATTTTAAACTAATTTGGCGACCAGTTTGGTTTCTCTTAAATGTATGCTAAGGAAGGTATCATGTTACTTTTATTCATAACTCAATTTACTTGAACAATCTTTCGCCAAATCGGAAGATTCTGATGCAGAAATCAAGAACTCGGTATTTTTATGTCAGCTGGACGCAGGTGATAAATCGCCAAGCATTTTCCCGTAGCATTTTTTTTTTTTTTTTTTTTTTTTTTTTTTTTTGTATTTTATTAATTTCATTTAAAATATAATCCTTTCATTCATTTTATTTAAAATACAAAACTTTCATTTAAAACTGAAACATTTAAAATTAATGGCTTTCACTTCTTTCTTTCCTTTTTTTTTTAAAAAACGAAACGAAAAGAAAAATATTAGGTACAGATGTCATATACGCACCGGGGTACCTAATTGGCTCCAAAATGGCGTTATTTTGCTTGATATAGTTACCCGGTTATTGTAGTTTTATTTATTAATAAATGGTTATTTACTTTTATTTTCTTTCTTAAAATTATATAAATTGTTTTGTTCTATAGTAATTAATGAATTTTTTTTTTTTGTTACTTCATTTTAAAAATAATAGAAAATAATTTAAGAATACATATATGTAACAGGTATTCGAAAACGAGGTTTTCGCCAAATTGTCATTAAAAAAAAATCACGCCAAACCCCATTAAATAATGCAACAAATCATGACATTTAATTTCAACTTCAAATCAATGTTTTAATTTACCCTCGAAAAATAAAAAAAATGCTAGCTGGCGACAAAAAAAGCTGTTGGCAAGATTTGCACCCGGCTAACATAAAAGCGCCAAGAATTCTTTGCGATCATGGCAACTTTTATGTAGTATTACTCGAAAAAAAAAATTTTTTTTGATTTTTTAATCAAAATGGAAACATTTTATAAGAAAAGCGAAGGGATTAGCCCGTAATTGTTTCTGGCGGTTACATGACTTGGACTATTATAATATAGATGAAATGAAGGCGATAGAATAATATTTGGCGACTTATCATTTGTGCCTGGCTAACATTAAAGTACCAAAATGACACCTGGAATATAAAAAGCGAAGTGGTCCACCCGGAACTATTGGTGATTGTCACATGACTTAGGCAATTATTATAGATATTTTTTTCAATTGTAAAAGCAGTGCAAAGGAATAGCATGGAAATAATAAGGAATAATAAGGAATGATATTTCCTTATGAATAAAAAAATTATTTACATGTGACTGTTAAAAACGGAAAAAACTTTAAAATTACTATTAAATGAGTACGTGTTAAAAGCAGGAAAATATTGAAAATTATGTCATGAAAATTATATTTACACTTAAATATTAAAAGAAAAAGGGCACTTTAAAATAATAAATACATTAATATGCGTTTAAAGCAGTAAATTGTAGTAATTACTTCACATTTAAAATGTCCAAATAATAATACTGCCAAACAATTTAAATATATATGTATGCGGGACATTAATTTCATATTTCGAGATGATCTTTTAAATTAATGTTCCCAATTCCAAGACACCGCGATTAATAATATTTTCTTTCTGAAATCAAAAGTATTTTCATGTGAATGCTAAAAAGAGAAAGAAAACTTTAGTAAACTTAGGTCAGATTTAAAACGACACATTTAAAATGTCTCGTTTTAAATCTGACCTAACTTTCGCTAAAGTTTTCTTTCTCTTTTTAGCATTCTCATGAAAATACATTTAAAATGTCTGTATTGTATAATGTTAATCGTTTTAGAACGCCGTTAAAAAATACCGGGGGGCAAAGACTCTGTTTACTTAATTTATTTTATTTTAGCTTCTTTTCAAATGTTTAACTGATCTTCTTTAATCAAACAGAAAAACAACCATTCGATATTTTAACAGCAACTGATTTGGCCTTAAATTTCCGCAATCAATGGGAATTGAATGGAAACCCTTTTACAGGGAGAAAGCCACATATTTTTTCGCTATAATTCAATCTTCTCTAATCTTTTTAAAGCAAAATCTTTTGAAAGCCGATCAAATTAGCGTATTTTTAGATTCTGCGGTGTTCAAACGGGGGTTGGCGAGCGTAGTTTGCAGGAGGCAGAGCCCCCTAGTATGATATAAAGTTATAAAAAGAGTTACTTCTATTCTATGCACAAAAAAGTTCAATGTAAGTTTGTTTTTTAATGTTAAAATGAGTAATTAAAATCAAGGTAGCAGATCCGCTACCACGGGCATTTGTGATCATGAGCCCATGGTAGCATTTTTGCTACCCATGTTATTTTCAAAGAAAATTTGTACTTCTTAGAGTGTTGTACTTAAGATACCTGTTTTACTTTTAATTCACATGCTCAGGTTATTAAATAAATCCGAAATAAATTACTTGAAGATTTTTAATTTTCAAATACAATATAAAATGAAATTATTTTCGTTTTTACATTTTTAAACAAAATATTGAAATTCTTTTTTAATACATAAATAGAGAAAATTATGAAGTAAATCTGGAATTAATAATTTGAACTTAAGTATTAATATAAGCATAAAGTGTAAATTAAAAAAATTCTAAGTATAAAATGTTTTTTATTAAGCCGTATCACTCAAGTATATTATATTTAGTGTGTTTGTACTACGTGATATATGTTACACTAAGTGATCCCGCGTAGATCAACTGCGCTGTAGTTTGCTACACTGCAAATTGAAATGTCTGAAATTCAGACACTTAAGTGTCTGAAACGGAGTGTTCAATTTTCAGACATTTTAAAATGTCTGAATTTTTTCAGACACTTCAAACGTCTGAATTTCAGACACTTCAAACGTCTTAATTGCAACCATTTTTTTTAAGCATTATACGCAGCCATGTTTGACCACGTTGAATCCTAGAAAAATTTTTGGCCATGGTCCTGCCCCCTCCACCCCCATACACTGCGATTTTAGGGGCTCTGAAAGTTGGTATGCAATTTTCTTAAAGCTGATAATTTAAATATTTTTCAACAATGTACATTATAATCAGTATTTTGAACTTCTAGAGTAGAATACGATTAAAAACTACAAAAAAAAAAAATATAAATGCAATAAAACCTCTCAATAGGGGTTTCAAGGGAATTTATCCACCATTCGTTGCCGAGGTGCATGTGATTGAGAGGTTTTACTGTATTTAGATTTTTTTTTTTTAATTTTTAATCTTAGTCGGCCTTAAATGTTCAAGATTTTTATTATAATCGGCCCACTATCGAAAAAATTTAAAATATAAACTTTACAATAATTGCATATCTAATTCGGGGCCCCTAAAATTGTAGGGAGGGCGTAGGGGACATTGCCCAGTTCGCCCATGCTTCAATCAAATCCTTCTTCTGCAAAAAATCCAACCCTGCATTATGTTCGCTAAATAGAGATGTCCGGTATTCGGAAGTGTTCGTTATGGGGACTAATGGACATTCCCTAATACCGGACAGCTCTATTTAACAAAAACTTTTTAAAAGCAAAACGCATGCACATTTGTTTATTTTTACCTAAAAAAAAACCAGACATGTCTGATTCATTGGTCGGCACCAAAATCCTCTCTGTAAAAAATAATAGTTGATTCTTATAGATTTTAATCTTCTAAATAAAAATATGGTAACGAAATTACTGTATCACGTACCATTTTTTTGGTAGGAGAGTTTTGCTTTTAAATTTAAATTAAGATATTTTATATCTTGCTAAAACATGAGTGAAAATTTTTTAAACCATAAAATATCGATAATAATAGGTAAATTACCTGCAAATAAATGTATAAAAACGATTACCAGATTTACAGTGGCATAAGGAATGAAAATATAATAGTGGATAGCAAATAGTAAATTCGGACACGAAAAAGGGAGGGGGGATAAAAAAATGCTTTACACAAGTATCAACAAATAAAATTTCCATGCTATATTTTGTCACTTTGATATCTAAGACGGTCAAAACATTTCTTTCATGATTTCAATTTTATCTAGCATTGCAAATTAATATAATAATCATTCCATGTTTGCTATTATTATAAAACTGTTTCTCGGAAAAATGGTACGTGCTGGAGCATTTTCAATAACATATTTAGACACTTTACATATTTAGTTTGCAGGGAGAAAATTTTTAATTTTTTTTACCGACCAGTGATTATCGAACAAATTCCACAGTCCTATAGTGTCCACTATTGAAGGCAGGTCCTTTACGGTATTCGGATAAATATATATTTTTTGTTTCTAATCTTATCCTGTTCTAAAAGTTCGAAATACTCATTATAAACAGAGCAATGTCGAAAGAGATTTAAAATATCAGCGTTACAAAATTGCACAAAAATTCCCCCCGCCCCTTCAGAAAAAAAGAAAATTAATATCATTTAAAAATTAAATTCTTCTTTTAAATTTATATTGCTACATAGACAAGTTTTTTATACATCAGATGAGAATCTCAAAAGCTATTTATTTAATAATAAATAAAAAATAAATAAATATTCTATTTTAAATAACATGCAGAAAAAAATTACTTCAAATTTTTAAACTTCTTTCGTCTTAAACATACATTTTAATATCTAATTGTCATTTTTTAAAAAATATTTCATGTAAGTGATGATAAATAAAATGATAAAAACCGCAATTTTAATCAAAACTAGTTATGAAAGTAAATGTATATAACTCTAGCTTTTTAAATTTCAAATTTATTTTTTGCTAAAAATAATTAAGAATCAATATTAAAATTGATTTCAAATGAAATATATATGTATATCTTTAAGGATTTTTAAGTTACAGTAACATGCATAATTACATGAATGTAAGAATATATATTTCTAGAATTAGCTGTTTTTTCGCAAACAGATTCAAACCTTACTTATATTTCATGCAATATTTTATGTGGTACTATAAACAAAATATCAAAACCACTTACTGTTATCGATATCCTTGCCTTGATTTAAAATAACTGTCATAGTGAATGAGTAACAAAATACTTGCAGCTTTTTAAAAGATACCCCTTCATATATCCTACTAGTCGTGTTAAAATAATGAAAATTTTCCATTCTTAAAACACAACCCGTGGGACTAGTTTGTAAGTCTGGGGCTAGTTCTTATTCACAAAGTTCTGACGAGATGAATAACCTTATATTATCGACGAAAAGCAATAAAAAGTAATACTATCTCTGTTGCGCGCTCTTCGTAGAATTCTTGGATGTAATTTTCAAGTGTTTCTTTTCCGTTGTTGTATAAAAATCTGAAACACATATGATTCACGCAGAAATCCAAAATGCAAGAAACTTCTAAATATAACACTTCTAGAAATGACGCAGCCACAGTAGAATTATAATGACAAAACTTTTCACAGTAGGATCGGTTAAAGATGTGAACTGTTGGAAAACGTTTACATTTGAAAGCGACATTGGACTCTTGAACTCGAATTCGGCTGACAAAGGGAAAAAAAGAGTCAGCATTACCTCAGTCATTACGTCAGCATACGGTTTACAGTATGATAAGTTCATTAAAACTTTTTTATTAGCGGGAAATGGAACGTTGTATAAGAAGAAATCAGAAGCATTTTACTTTCTTTATTTGGCATTTTTCGTAATGCTTACACTTATAAATTATCTGAATATAATTATTACAGTTTTTATACTTTCAGGCAGAGGGTGAAAAACATATGATAAATTTAAAAAATCGTCCTAACGCTTCTAAATAATACATTTATTATGCATAATCACAGACAGGAGGGCGGTTGCAGGCCATTTCCCTTCCCTGTATTTTGAAATTTACTGAATTAAATAATTCTTTATATTTAAAAATAATAATAAAATTTATTCTTCCAAATTATTACATAATTAAAGACTAAGACAAAAAGGAACTAATAAATTTTTGTAAGAGAAACACCTCTCCCCTCCCTTCCTAAACCACTAATAGAAATATTTTTTTAATTATTTCTTTTTGACGTTCATATATTTTAATTTATCTTAAATTGGAAGATAGGGGGTGTTCATAAGGGCAATACCCCCCACCAGAAGGAAAGACATGTTCTGCATTTTGAAAAATGTTGTTAGAAATTTATTTTTGAATATTTAATGCTTCTTACTTCTTAATTTTTTTTATATTTCTTTTATATAAAAATTCTTGTACGAGGTGTTCTGACAAAAGATTCTTATTTTAACTTATTTCATGTTTATATTTTGCATTTTAGTTAGGCGAACTAGGCAGGGGACTCCAGGCACATCTGTTCAACCTTTCCCCTCCATACATTTTTTTTCTGAGAGCAATCATATCTCTTTGTATTTAGGGAGCGGCCTTTACATATACAGATGAGAGGAAGTAGTTTTTGAGAAACTTTATATTTTATGAAAAGTTTCTTTAGCTTGTACTTTTGCACCAAACATAATTTAGTTCGAAAGTTAGTAAACGGGCATTTACAATTTTGGCAGACGTCCTCATGGTCAAATCAAGCTGCTTATTTTTTACACTAATACCAAATTTAGTAAATGGCAATGCATTTCATCCATTCGAAAACATTTTCTGATGGTGCTGCCAGATATATTGCGATACAATTGCATATTAGGACACCAGAAGCGAAGGGGTATAAGTCACAAAATTGAAAAAACTGAGATAAGTACACAGGCTATCTGGAAATATTGCTATTTGTTTTATGATTGCTCTCAGAAAAAAAATGTATGGAGGGGAAACGTTGGAAAGATGTGCCTGGAGTCCCTTGCCTAGTTCGCCAAACTAAAACGCAAAATATAAGAGATTTTCTAATTATCTGTTGCGTTCTAGAGGTCAACTACTCAAGCTCTATAAATTACTTAACCTCCTTAATCTCTACTTAAAATTTAAAAAATATATTGTACTCCACTTTTCTTCCACAGTTATTGAAATAAGAGTTCAAACACCGCTATGAAATTAGGAACAGTTTCATATTTTAAGTCAGACACATACTATTGATGTTCATCTTTAAATTCATTTTACTCCAAATCTAAAGTTTGTCACTTGTATCCCTTGGCCTCTGGGGTCCTCATATGCAATCATCGTTTCATCATATATATAGTATGATACAATTGTATTACATTCAGACATATAAGTGTCTGAATTTCTACATGTCTTAATTTCAGACACATGATCATTATTCAGACATTTTTCTTAGTTCATTTATACCATGATCACAGTAAGACACCTAAGTGCCTTAAATTTAGACACTTATGATGTCTGAAAATTCATATTCAGACGTTTAAGTGTCTGAATTTCTTTTTCAGTCACATATGTGTCTGAATTTAAGACGCCTCTATTTGCAGTGTATATTTTTAATTAATTGCTGTGCTTATTGTGCGTTAAATTTTATTGTGCGATTTGAATTTTTGGCAACAAAAAATAGTAAATAGTAATAGGAAATGGCTGTTATCTTGTTGTTTTTTATTAATTAAAAATGAACTATAAATTATTTAGAATTCGGATTATTATTTTTTTTTTTTTTTTTTGCTTCCGCAATATTTTAATACGTCTGTATATAAAATTTCACGATTCTAGCTTCTTAATTGTGTATATTTTTAGAAAGATAGACAGAGTTACAAAATTTTATTTTTATATGCATTAGATAACTAAACCACTCGTTGCCACTGTCAAAAATATAATCTTTTTTTGCCTCTATATACTGCATTAGTGTTTTATCAATATAATTGTACACAAAACCAAAAGGTAAAGTAAAATTAGTTTTTTTTAATTATTAATGGGGGGGTTCGGCCCCCTACGAGCTATGCTCGCCAACCCCCGATCAGGCACATTAAAATCCAAAAAGCACGCTAATTTGATCGACTTTAAAAATATTGAATTAAAATTAAAAAAAAAAAAAACAAAAAAAAAACAGTAGCGATCTGTCTGTAAACAGGTTTCCATTCGTTTTCCTTGGATTGGGGATTTTTAAGACCAAAGCTGCTCCTGTTAAGAGATAAAATGGCTGTTTTCGTATTTAATTAAAAAAATTAGTTAAACATTTGAAAATAAGCTAATGTAAAATGAATTAAGTAAACAGTGTCATTGTCTCCCGGTATTTTTTAACAGCGCTATAAGATAGTTCTTTTAAATAATTCTTTTTAAATATATCGTTTTAAATCTGACGTAATTTACACCAAAGATTTATTTCTCTTATTAATATTTACGTGAAAATACTTTTCTTTTTAGAAGGATATATTACTTGCGCTGTTTTCGAATTCACGATAATAGTTGAAAAGATTATCTCAAAATATCAAATAAATGTCGCGCGCAAATATATTTTTTAATTTAAATTGTTTTGCCATATTTTTTGGCCATTTTAAATAGGACGTAATTTCATCCATTTACAATTTTTAACGCATAATAATGATTCTTTTATTTTAACATTTTGTTTCTCTTTTAAAATTCAAGTGTAAATATGGTTCTTATGACGTAATTTTCCTGCTTTTAACATGTAATCATTTAATTCTAATTTTAAAGTTTTTTTTTTCTGTTTATAATAGTCACGTGTAAATAAATTTTTAATTTGAAGTAAACATTATTGTTTGCGCTGTTTATACAATTGGCAACAGTTTAAATTAATAACATTTTCTAAAATCTCTCTATTCTAAAAAAAAGTAACTTACGGTGTCACCGCCGCCGCCGGTTTTGAATTTTTTGTAACCGGATGTCTTTCTCCGTTAATATTAAGAAAAATACTGCGTGCAAAAATATGAAAATCGGCGGTATTATAGAGAAATGTTTGATAAACACGCTGATGTGGACAGTTTTCAAATCGAATAATTATTTTAAGAGATATTTAATGTTAAAGTTGGACAAAATCGTTCCATTAAAAAAAGTTTTATAGTAGCAAAAACTATACACGTGAATTAATTCATTTTTAGATCATTTTATACGTTAGAATTTTCCGGTGTGCAGACTGCATTCACTTTTTTTAATTTGACTCATTTTTTGAGGTTTTATTTCTATTTTAAATTCAAATTTTCAGCATTTCGAGAGATATTTTTTACTTATTTTAGAAAATGGTATTCATTTAAACTGTTGCCAACTGTATAAACAGCGCAAATAATAATGTTTGCTTCAAATTAAAAATTTATTTACACGTGACTATTATTTACAGAAAAAAAACTTTCAAATTAGAATTAAATAATTACGTATGAAAAGCAGGAACTTATTGAAAATTGCTTCATAAAAACTATATTTACACGTGAATTTTATACGGATATTGTAAGATAATAAATTCATTAACATGCGTTAGAAGACTTAAATAGGAGAAATTACGTCACATTACACTTATTACGTAAAATGAACAAAAAGTAATATTGCAAAATAGTTTAAATTTAAAAATTGCGCGAGACATTAATTTGATATTTTGAGATTATATTAATAAGATTAATATTAATTTTATTGAACGCGTTTACACTGCTTTCGAGCGACTATTTAGTAATTTAATAAAAATAAAAAAGATTACAAGCTGAAAATGAAGTGTCATCAACAAAAAATATGATTTGAAAGAGAAAAATCTGTGCAGCAGAAAATAAAGAAATTGCTTAAATGGTTTAGTAAAGATTTGTTAACCTTCTGTATCGTTTCCGTCAAAAGAAAGCACTGGTATTTGTAAAATGTATTTGCTTTTTGATGCAGATTTACTTATTATATTAGCTTATTTTGAAATGTTTAACTGATTTTATTTAATCAAAGACGAAAACAGCCATTGTATCTTTTAACAGCAGCTGATTTTTCCTTAAAATTCTCCAATCGAAGAGAAATGAATAAAAACCCGTTTATAGGGAGATCGCCACTGTTTTTTAAATCATAATTCAATCTTTCAAAATCTTTTTAAAGCCGAACAAATTAGCGTGCTTTTAGAGACTGCGGTGTATGAACGGGGGTTGGCAAGAGTAGCTCGTAGGGGGCCGAGCCCCCTAGTATATAAAAAATATCTCTCGAAATCCTAAAAATTTGAATTTAAAATAGAAATAAAACCTCAAAAAATGAGTCAAATAAAAAAAATAAATGCAATCTGCACACCGGGAACTTATAACGTATAAAATGATCTAAAAATAATTAAATTCTCATGTATAGTTTTTCCTCCAATAAAACTTTTTTAATGGAACGATTTTGTCCAACTTTAGCATTAAATATCTCTTAAAATAATTATTCGATTTGAAAACTGTCTGCATCAGCGTGTTTATCAAACATTTCTCTATAATACCACCGATTTTCATATTTTTGTATGCAACAGTTTTTTTAATATTAACGAATAAAAGCCATGCTTAAGCATTCAAATTGGATGCCGATCTACCAGGAATATCTACGCAGATTTTCATTGGTCCATTTCCAAATCAAAACTTTTTTTTATATATAGAAGGATTATTGCGTAAAATTGAATATATGGGGAAAAAAAAATAAAAGTACAGTGAAACTGCCATTTAACGAAGTCTCGTCGTTACACTTAAACACTTCGTTATGAAGAAAATTCGTTAAATAGAAATCGGCTTCAATTCATGAAATTTGTATAATAAAATACGTATTCATAAAATGAAAAATAATCTAAAAGGAAATACAGTCGAACTCGGTTATAGCGTTATTCAAGGGACCGCAATAATTATGACGCTATAACCGAGTGACATAATAACCGAGGTCGGGTCAGAAGCAGGAAGTATAAGTAAAGAACGCATGCATACTACCTTATTTCACACCTTATAAAATAAGAATAGTAGTATAAATTGTATAATAAATTATAAAATTAGTATAAATTACACTTACTATATTTTTCCAAGAAAAAATGAATTTATTCTTGCATAACATGATAATATTGGAGCTAGGAGGGCATATTAGGAGAGAAAAAATATTCAATCTTCTTTTGTTTATTTTTCGCGCAAAATAACTTTTGTTTTATTTCATCTTCAATGCGTCCGATAAATTTAAAGATCGTCGTATTTGTGATTGGGAATTCATAAAAACGTGACAACAATCTTATTGCTTGCTGAGCGCCTTTGATTCCAGGTGGTGGTACTACGTCATCAATTTCCTGTCCCTCTTCATCATCACTGACAGTTTCCTCTGTTTCTTGCACTTCTTGGACAATTTCCAAGTCAGATTTAAGTTCCGAATTAATCAAATCGTCATCTACAGCAACAGGCTCTCCAAATTTTCATAAAAAGGGAAATCATCAGATCTTCCGAATCGACGATTTCACTCAAACAAAGGCAAATCTTCTTCATCTTCTTCTTCTCTTTGTGGGATGTCACTAACACTTTCTTCTGTAGAAACAAAACCTGCATGTCAAAATGCGTTTCGAATCGTTTTTTTTTTCTGTAACTCATCTCCAGGCCTTATCCAAAAAATTAATTGCATTTAAAAGATTTATTCTGCAAATCTTATTTTCGTCTAAGCATTCTAAAATGTGCATAGTCACGCACTTCCGATAGTTGCCGTTTAAGGCTTCAGATTACATGTTGTCAATAGGTTGCAACTTGCTTGTACAATTTAGTGGTAGAAACACTAACTGCATTCGCTGTAAATTTTTCACATCGGGATGGGCAGGACAGTTATCTATTGAGAGTAGAATCTTTCGCTTTTGTCTGCAGAGTTCCTTATCCTATCGCCTCACTTCAGCTTCAAATAACTCGGATGTCATCCAAGCCTTTCGACTGTGTTGGTAGTTGACTGGAAGCGTTTTAACGTTTTTAAAGTATCTTGGACGTTTAGACTTTCCAATTACGGTCAAGGTTTTCTTCTATGTTTCAGTTATGTTTCCGCAAACAAGAACTATAATTTTTTCCTTCGACAACTTCCCACCAGAACACTTTAGTTCTTAAATGAAAGAGTTTTGTCGGGAGCAAGCTTAAAAAAGTGGCCTGTCTCATCTGCGTTGAAAATGTCATTGTCTGCATAGTCTTGTCTAACTTTTGGCCATACATCACTTAGCCAATCCCGAACACACTTATCGTCGACACTTTGTTCTTCACCACATACTTTGTGAAACGCTATGCTATGACGCGCCTTAAATCGATCTATCCAACCGTTGGAGCAAACAAAATTTGCATACCCAAGCAACTTGGCAAGCTGTTCTGCATTTGTCATCAGCATTGGAACTCTGATTGTTAAGTTCATAGTTCTTTTCTGTTTAAACCATTTTAGCAATGCTCCATCAAGTCTTCCTTATCTGGCTTCCTCATTCGCTTAACATTCTTGCCATTTTGTTCATCTCTTTGTTTTTCCTGATACAGCGCACATATTCTCGACAAACTTCAGCTTTCTTCTTCCCTTTATCTAATGCATTAATTATGCTAACTTTATCTCCCAAAGAAAGAACTTTTCTTTTTACAGATGCCATAATGTTCAAAGTTTCTCGCTTAAAGCACGAGAGAACTGAAAACCAAACGAATGATGTTACTGTCAGGTCAGAATCGCTATGCTCTTTTATAATATTTTCGGCCAAGCGACAAGTGTCATTCGATTCCTCCCTGTTTCTCCACCTTATTTAAACTAACTGGTCTTCTACGTTATTTGTCTAAGCAGATAAGGAGCAGAAGTTTTACCCTGTTCACTGCCTACAGTTGCCCCAGAGTTATTTTCTGGCCAAGACTGCAGAACAGGTCCGAAAAATTCCATGTAGGTGTAAACTTGAGCCAGCTGTGATTTCAATGTCTTCCATGTGTGACGAATTGGACTTCCTTGTTGTGAAAACAAATTATACCGCCCCATTTTCTGAGAATAAATATATTAGTTTACGCATATTTTTGACACAATAACCGAGGGTCATATCCAAGTTACCATAACATTGATGTCTATGGGAGTTTCGTGGGGACTGCAGAATTTGACGTTATAACCGAATTAACACTATAACCGAAGACGCTATTACCGGGTTCGACTGTATTGGAAAAAATGTATTTGAATTCGGACAGTAACTTTTTTTATGCAACATAGACGTATAAAAAAAAATTAATTAGAATACTGCCTAAAAAAAAAACACACAATAAAGAGTGATAAACAAAAACTGAAGCGTAGCAAACGTTTCACTTTTTTTCTCTGTATACCAAACCATGAATTTTAAAAAGATCTGTAATATTACTTTGTACAGGTTTCTTATAAAAAATCCACTTTTCATAAAATCTTTCGCACTTTTATAATTATCCGAACAATTCATCTGTAACATTTTCATAAAACTAGAATTCATTTCTTATTGTATCGAAAGCTTTTAGCATTTCTTTCTTTTTAGTCTATCATTTTCTTCATTATCATCTTTATGGATAGGTGTAATTCTCGGCTTCTTCATTACATTTTATTACACTTTGCAATATGTCATCGTCAGCAGGATTTTCAGTTGTCTTATGTAGTTCAGTTGTGATAAGTGGAATAAACTTCGTTATACAGAATATATTTTTTTGTAAGGGAGATTAATTTACATGTTAATGGTGTTCAAAGTCAAGGTTCGGCAGAAAATTTCGTTAAATAGAAAACTTCGTTCAATACGGACTTCGTTAAAGGGAAGTTCCACTGTATATGAAAAAAATGGAAATATACACTGGTTATCAAAATTAAGGAAAAGTCACAAAATGCTAATTTTTAAATACGCGAATACTCAAAAGGAAGTAATATAATTTGAATTATTACTATCTCAGCAGAACAGCTAGTCCATATAACATCTCATTCAGGTCACACATGGTCTCAAGAGTCACAGTCACTACGGCGAAACAAAAAATAGGAAATTCCATACGTCTCTTTTATGAGTCTCAAATGACTACTATATGTGACTCCACTGACAGGTCACTGTGACTGATGCTTTGTGACGAGTCACCAGGTGACTTTGCAATGTCGTTTCATTGAGACTCTCGTGTGACTCTCATCTGGAGATTCAATTTCAAAGTCATTGTGCACGTTGCATTATGATAAATCACCAAATAATGTCACATTAAAGTCACTCACATGGTGACTTTCTGTCACATGACTGTCAAATGGTGACAGAGACCCTACTGTGAAGTCACCACTGTGAAAAGTGGTGAAAAGTCACCATGTGACTTTAATTTGGCATTATTTGGTGATTTATCATAATGCAACGTTCACAATGACTTTGAAATTGAGTCTCCAGATGAGAGTCACACGAGAGTCTCAATGAAATGACATTGTAAAGTCACCTGGTGACTCGCCACAAAGCAGCAGTCACAATGACCTGTCAGTGGAGTCACATATAGTAGTCATTTGAGACTCATAAATGAGACGTATGGAATTTCCTATTTTTTGCTTCGCCGTAGTGACTGTGACTCTTGTGACCATGTGTGACCTGAACGAGATGTTATATGGACTAGCCGTTCTGCAGGAATAGTAATTATTCGAATTATATTACTTCCTTTTGAGTATTCCCGTATTTAAAAATTGGCATTTTGTGCCCTTTCCTTAATTTTTGATAACCAGTGTATGTACAGAGATATATATATATAAACAAAGAAAGAAATTGTTTCAGGTAATACCACACTTAAAAATATAATTATTTTCACAAAATAAAATACTTTTGAAATATGGTAAAAATCTTTGATATTTCATCCTAATTTGGCCATGGTTGCATATATGATACCACACAAAAATCCTTTAAAATATAATAAAATCTCATTTTTATCATGTTTTTACTTTATTTGACCCATAACAGCATAAAGAAGACAAAAAAAAATATTGTTAGCAATTTCTTGTAGTGGGTTAGAGGGTTAAAAAAGAACACACAACTCCTTCACTTGTGTTCCATTGCTATAAATATTCGAGTAAAGTATTTTGATTAAAGAAAAATCTATTTATTTTTTGCTGAATGTGTAGACGGAAATGTTCAATCGGAATTCATTAAAACAGGTTGAAGTTTTTAGTAAAATGCCTACTTACAACTTATTCACAATCAGTCAGATTTTTAACCCTAAGCCCTTTCAGGGACAAAGCATCAATAGAAGTTTGATAGAAGAAGGAAATAAGTGGTATGTTTATTTTGAAAGCCGTAAAAATCTGATACAATAGTTTCAGAAGTAGTTACAAACTTTGTCGACAGGTAGCGCTGTACGGGGAAGTCGCAGTACAGAGTCGGAGAAATAGGCTGCAGACTGTCCTTGGTAAACAGTCTTTCCAATCATTAGCCCCCTGCCTGTTCACTGAAATTTCTCGCAAAGTTTGCACATTGTTTTCTTATCAGTGCTTTTTGCATACCTGCCAACCTTTCACTAATCTTCCGTAATGTCTGGATTAATTTGATCCAAGTTAACAACCTTTCGAACCAGAAAATTTATTTCATGAATGCTTATTTATTTAATTCCAGGTTTTTATGTGAAACATATTTAATTTCATTTCTTTAAAAAAATTCTGGTTCGAAACGTAGTAAACTAGGGTAAAATTAACGCAAGTATTACGGAAGATTAGTTTGAGGTTGGCACCTATGCTTTTGTAACTTTAAACTGCGATTGAAAACAGCGCCTTGTTGCCGTAGGAATGCGATAAAACCGGCGATACTCGAGTACTAGAAAAACACGTTGCTTCACAGAATGGACAGTATTCTCGTAACGTCACAGTGGGAATCACGTTATGTAAAAATAACGACTAGTGCTTTTGTTTACCTTATTTCGTCATTTGATGCAGCAGAAATACAAGTAAATGCATGCGTAATTATTTTGTAGATTTATTTTGTACGAATTATTTTCGATCAATACTTACATACATATTAATTAAAATCCATATATACGTATTAACTAAGATTTAAAATTCTTATTTTATAAACAAAATGAAAAATATGCATGCCATTACTTTAAAATAGATAAAAGAATTTATGTATAACCCATACCTACCCCTGAAAAGGTATAAATCTCCGTATAAAATAAAATATAAGCATACATTTTCAAAACACAATGCTTTTCAATAGCGCTGTTATGAATGTTATTCCAAAGCAGACGAATTTTTGTAGCCTCGAACCCAAGGGGAGAATATGGTCCGTAGATAGCTTCATTTATTTCCTTCAGTAAGAAGATTGATCGCTCTGTGCATCAGAGTACTTTGTTTAAGGATCCCTTAGTGACTACAGCGCCACCTGTCGACACATTTTGTAACTAATTTCGAAACAATTGTATCAGATTTTTACGGTTTTCAAAATAAACATATCATTTATTTCCTTCTTCTATTGATCTTAGTTTCCGAGTGTTTCATTTAAAAATCAGGGAATCCTTTGCTTACCCCGTATATCAAATTGATGGCAATCTGACTATATTTTCGCAAATTAGAGCATGGACAGACAGACAGACAGACAAGCCGAATTCATAAACACATTTCAACTGTGTTGGAAAGTGTTAAGGCTGTTCTCAAATCCAAAAGGGTAACTTTATGACATAAGTTTTAATTTATTTTTGATCGGAAATGCATGAAACTAGCAGGTGTTGTTGTTCAGAAACTATGTAATCGAATTGTTTTCAAATGCAATAGATTTTTCAGAAAATATTGTCAAAGTTGACGTTTTGAACCGAAGTTCTCGAAGAAAGCAGAAAAAAACACTCAAGGAAAGGAGAAAAATGTCTTTGTCACGTGATCAAAATCGCTTATAACTCAATAGGTAATTTATTGATTATAAAAAATGGAAAACACAGTTCGATTTCAAATCGCTTTCATAGTCAGGCCTTCCAATTTTATATATTTCTATTAAAAAAAGAATTTGTAAATGTGTCAAAATGTTTTGCTTTTGTTGAGCAGAGCAGTTGAGAACAAACAGCCTAGCCTTAAAAAAAAAAAAAAAAAAAAAAAAAAATGATGAAAAATGTCGTGAGATATCTTAATGCATTTCGACAATCGATTCTAGTGAAAATGTCAGATTTGCATTTCTGTGATATATGTAAGCGTTGAATAGGAGTTCTACAATTTCAGTACTTTGTCAGCAGAAAAGTAGAATAAGTTTAATTTTAAATAAAAATGTATATTTGAAAAAAAAATTGAGTATAATGACGCTTTTTATTTTTATTTCATTTTCTACTTTTTAGTGTTTTAAATATTTCATTGTTGCAGTTTCATAGCTGCCCTACTCATACCCCGTATATTATATATGAATATACAATGGAACTTTAACGAAGTCGCTATTTTACAAAGTTTTCTACTTAACGGAATTTTCTGCCGAATCTTGACTTTGAACACCATTAATATGTAAATTAATTTCCATATTAAGAAAAATATATTCTATATAACGAAGTTTATTCCACTTTCGTGTATGTGCAACATATGTATGAATTTATTTCAACGGACTGTGTGAAAATGAAAATTTTTATTTATTTAATCATTTCAATTTTAAAGAAGAAATGTTAAAAGCTTTCGATACAATAAGAAGTAGATTTCAGCTTCACAAGAATATTACAGATGAACTGTTCGGGCACTTAACAAAAAGGCGAAAATTTTTTATGAACAATGTATTTTTTATAGGAAACCTGTATATTACAGACTTTTTTAAAGTTAAGGAATTGAAATACTGAGAAAAAAGAAAAAAGTTAAGCTGCGCTTCAGTTTTCATTTACCTCTCTTAATTATGAGTTTTTACTTTCTTCTGTCTTTACAAGAAGAAAGTATTGGATTCGTAAAAATTTTCGACTTCTGGTTTTCGACGGATTTACACGTTTTAGAGGTCAGAGATTCCAAAAAACATGTTGTTACAAAATGTCTGTCTGTGAGTCTATGTATGAGACACAAATTTTGTGGGCGCTCTATCTCAAGAACTAATGCACGGAATTTAATAAAAAATTATATTCAAGTAGTCCCTAATATAAATTGGTGCTGATTAGTTTTTGGTGTAAATCGCCCAATAGTTAGCGCTGCTATGCTGCATTTTTCACGATTTCTGCACTATCTCAAGAACTAATGTACGGATTTTCATCAAACTTCAGATTCAGTTTATCCTTGATATGAATTGATGCTGGTAACGTTTTGGTGCAAATCGCCAAACAGATGGCGCTGCTATGCTGCGTTTTGCCGCATTTACACGATTTTCGCAATAGCTCTATCTCAAGAAATAATGCACGGATTTTCATCAATCTTCAGATTCAGTTAGTCCTTGACATGAATTGACATTTTGTACCTTTTGGTGTAAATCGCTCAACAGGTGGTGCTGCCGTGCTGAATTTTTCACGATTTCTGCACTAGCTCTATCTCAAGAACTAATGCACGGATTTTCATCAAACTTCAGATTCCGGTATACCTTAATATGAATTAGGGCTGTTTGTGTTTTGGTGCAAATCGCTCAACAGATGGCGCTGCTATGCTGCATTTTTCAGAATTTCCCCTATAGCTCTATCTCAAGAACTAATGCACGAATTTTCATGAAACTTCAAATTCAGATATACTTTGATATGAATTGGTTCTAAATTGATGTAATTTCTTGTACTATTTAAATGATTTAATTGACGTGATTTATATAGAAGAAAGTTTTGTGATGGCCACAACATACTAGTTTAGACATTATTCTAAGTAAATTTTTCTCACATATCTACTTTGCATAAAAGAAAGTTGCAACCCGAATTAAAACGCTTTCGTCCGATATTTCTATTTCATGTGTATTTTTCATTGTATGCATGTGTATTTTATTATACAAATTTCATGAATTTGAGTTCATTTCTGTTTAACGAATTTTCTTTATAACGAAGTGTTTAAGTGTAACGATGATGCTTCGTTAAATGAAAGTTTCACTGTATACACAGGGTGTTCGAAAATTCCTGGACACATTTTAAAATTCGATATAAAATCAAGTAATTGTTACAGAGCAGGGTCCGCGAACTTTTGATCAAAAAATATTTTACGTGCCAACTAAAAAACTAATTTAGTAAGTGGAAAAATAATGGATTAAAATTGCTTAAAATTTTCTATTAAGTTTTAAAAAATAGGAGGGACATACATGTAAGTATTACACTATAATAATTATGACAAAAAATATTTTGGAAATTAATTAAAAAAAAAAAACGCTCATTTGGAGAATGATTTTTTCAAAGACTAAAATTTAAGACATAAAAAATCGCACGGAGTTGATCATACATTACGTACGCCATGAATTAAACATTAATAGCGTTATTACACGTAAAAATTCCAAGCGACAAAAATCGCCTGCGACTCGTATTTGGTGTGAAATATTTATATGTATTCATTCCTGTCCTATTTATCTTATTTTTAATTGGCGTATTCCATTTTTCTTTTGCACGTGAAAATCTTACAAATTAAAATTAACTCTTTGGCAGAAATTGTTATTCATTTTCTTTCATTTTCATTAGTTATTATCCACCTAAACTTACGTTTTATCCAAGCATTTCATTGGCTGTTCGGGAAAAGGCTTTTCCATCGTCGGATTTCCAAGAAATCTGACTACCAATTTTAAATGAAATTTCATTCTTAAACTTCTATACATCCGAAAATATTACTTTTTACACCGTCGGATTGAGAAAAAAATGTACTTTTAAATGCAATTTGTTTGAAAGCTGTATCTCAATTTGTTTCTGAGATATTAATTTTTTTTGTAGTTTTTATTACTTTTTTGTCATAGTGGCAACAGAAGTAACCATCTCTGTTGAAAGTAAAGGGAAATACAGATTACTATATAGACCCATCAGAAAACGAATAAAATGCGGATTAAACCAATAAAAACCTTCAGATATGCTTTTGATTTCCTACCCTGACGAGAACAATAACCATTTTTCCAAATGGTTAAAAAATAATGCTAAGAAATTTGATTTCTGTTGTTGCATCTTAATATCAGATTAATTTTAATGTAAACTTAACGCCGGATTTATCTGACAAGTGCTTTCAGAATGAGTTTTCATATTATCCGTGAAAACAGTGGCTTGAAAGCATAGAAAGGCAGAAAAACTGCTTAAATGACAAACACCAGTTTCTTTGAATGGCTCTGAAATAAATTCAAAGTTGCCATAAGGTTATCATAAGAATTTAGTAATGTCTAATAACCAATTCTTGTCAATAGTTTTCAAATACTGTCATTGTTTGAAAAAATTTTGAGACCATAATTAATTAGGTTGGGATATAATATTCCGTAATTAAAAGTTTTCTATTTTTCCCTTTAATGGAATTTAGAAAAGATCTGACGCAATTTTGTGCAATCTCATTTTATTTTAATTTAGAGCTACAAGCAATTGCGTGCCAAAATTATATTTCGCGTGCCATAGGTTCGCCGTCCCTGTGATAGAGGAATGCGGTTTGGACTAAAATGCTTCTCACCATGAAAAGTTTCCTTTAAGTGAACGAAAATAATTAGTTCCAAATTTCGATCGTAGATGGCGCAACTTGTCCGTATGTTTGCTTTCAAACGTGCGTTTTTACTTTCTTCTATCTTTACAAGAAGAAAGTATTGGATTCGTGAAAAATTTAGAATTCCGGTTTTCGATGGATTTATACGTTTTCGAATGTCCTGAACACGATTTGATGGTTTTTAGAAAATGTCTGTCTGCGAGTCTGTCAGTCATTCTACGAGTCTGTATGTGACAAACATTTTGTGGACGCTTTATCTCAAGAACTAATGCACGAAATTTCACAAATATTTAGATTCAGTTAAACCTTGATATAAACTGGTTCTGATTACTTTTTGGTGTAAATCGCCCAACAGGTGGCGCTGCTATGATGCATTTTTCACGTTTTCCACAATAGCTATATCTCAAGAACTACTGCACAGGTTTTCATAAAACTTCAGATTCAGTTAGTCCACGACATAATTAGATGCTGATTGCTTTTTGGTGAAAATCGCCCAATAGGTGGCGCTGCTATGCTACATTATTCATGATTATCGCAATAGATCATCGCATGATTATCTCAAGAACAAATGCGCGAATTTTCATCAAACTTCAGATTCAGTTAGCCCCTGATATAAATTAGTGCTGTTTAACTTTTGATGTAAATCACCCGACAGGGCGCTTCTATGCTGAATTTTTCAAGATTTCCGCAATAGCTGTATCTCAAGAACTAATGCATGAATTTTCATCAAAGCTTCAGATTCAGTTACTACCTGGTATAAATTGGTCCTAATTAGTTTTTTTGCGTAAATCACCCAACAGGTGGCGCTGCTATGCAGAATTTTTTACAATTTCCGGAATAACTCTATCTCATAAACTAATGCACGGATTTTCATCAAACTTCCGATTCAGTAAGTTGATATAAGTTGTTGATGATTAGATTCCGGTGTAAATCATCTAACCGGTGGCGCTGTTATGCTGCGTTTTTCGGGAAGTAATAACATGTATGAGACAGAAGAAAGTGGATTGCCACATCTGACTAGTTCTTTTCTTATTTTCACATTAATTTTGTCACTGTGACTCAGAAATAGTGACTTCCAGCGCTAGGAGTCATCATTTCTGTGTCACAGAAACAAAATTAATGTGAAAACCAGAAAAAAAAACCCGCATGTTTGAAAGCAAACATATGGACAAGTTGCGCCATCTATGATCGAAATTTGGAACTAATTATTTTTATTCGCTTGAAGAAAGCTTTTCATCCTGAGAAGCATTTTCGTCCAAACTGTACTCCTGTACGACAATTAATTGATTTTGTACTGAATTTTAAAATGTGTACAGGAATTTTCGGGCTCCCTGTCTTATATATTTATTTTATTATTTATATAAATCATTCTTTATTGTTATTATTTTTCATTTATATTATTATTTTTCTTATTATTGCTATCAGTTATTCATATATTTATTATTTGCCATTTATTTACATATAATAATAATCATAATTATTATTGTTATCATTTAGTCATATAATTATTATTTATTCATTATTTAATTACTAGCAAAACCCGCGGCTTCGCTCGCGTAATAGTTGAAATATGCCAAGTGATATTTGTATGTCTAACTTTTATTAGAAGAAATTATACTTTTAGGAATAATTCAAAAATTACTAATTAAGTCACAGTTTGTCTAAACTTTATTATTACGCTGCATTAGGCAGAAATGAGGCTTAAATTAATAAGAAGGACTAAAACTAATTCTAACTAAATGATAATTTTGAAAGTATTTTGAAGCTTTTATGCTCATTTCATACGCTCATTTCAGATATTCATTTGGAGTTTTGAATTTTTTAGAAACCGCTCTTAGTACGCATTTGCATCTTAAAATTATCCATCTTGTCTAATTTCAAGCTTCTTGTCTAACGGTTTACCACCTCTCTGGTGGTAGTGGAATTAATATTATCTATATATTGAAACAGAGACTGTCACCACTAATTTGTCAGCATTAATTTTGAAATCGGTTTGGTATTTCCTAATATTTCATAGAAAATGTAATTTAGAAAGTTTTTAAAAGCTTGTTTAGAACGTTTGTTTTTCCTGCTAGCCCCAGGTGGTAGTGGAACCGCCATAAAAAAAAGTCCTTCCGGCCAGTGCCGGGAGGAAGAGGTGGCTTTCATATTCCTTATTTTAAAAAAGCCAACTTATATCATTCAAACGCACGAAGCTCAATTTAGTGGAAACCGAATATAGGAGATTCAATACTAATTTTTATCAATATAATGAATGAGAATTTCGCGAAATTAGTCAGCTTTATCCAAGCTGCTTTTCTTTAAAGTAACTTATATTTGGCTGCCAAATTCGGCGATTTCTTAAAGTGCCTGCCATTTTAAGACAACATGGTGGATGAGGCTAACCAGTGAACTTGGTCGAGACCTTAGTAATTGCTGTGCACATGCTCACTTACATCGGAATCGGTTGAGATATACGAGTGCTGTCGCATGCAAAAAATCAGATTTTTCAAAATGTCACCCACAATAGAAATTGAAACTGCTATATCTGAGCCATTTTTTAAGGTAAGGGCAAACAAAAAATGCTCCTTTTCAAGGTCAAATACTTAAGAAAGAAAAATTTTTCAATTTCTAATTTTTTTGCACCTCACTTTAAATATATATTTTTTCCTTAATTTAATGGCCGCCAATTTGAAACAAGATGCCTGATGAATCTGGCCAGCGAACTTGGTCATGGTATTGATGTATACTATCCACATGCCTTCTTACATCGAAATAGGCGAATACGTGTGTTATCGCATGACAAATACAAGATCGTTTCAAAATGTTAGCCATGCTAGAAATTCAAAGTGCTATAATGCAACCATTTTTTAAGATATAAACAAAAGAACAAATTTTCAGAAACAAAACTGCTCCGGAATCTTTGTATCAAGGCCAAACACATTAAAAAAAAAATCTTTTTCATTTTCCAATTTTTTAATACCTCATTTTAAATTTAATTTTCTTTTTTAAATGGCAACCATTTTGAAACAAGATGGCGAATGAAGCTGGCCAACGAACTCGGTCGAAACATTAGTATGTAATATGTACAGACCACGTTACATCCAAATCGGTTCATAAATACGCCTGTTATCGCGTGACAAAAATCAGGTCGTTTTAAAATGTCAGCCACAATAGAAATTCAAAATGCTATTACTCAGCCATTTTTTTAGATATAGACGAAACAAAAACTGTTCCGGAATCTTTGTATGAAGGTCAAACACATACGAAAAAAATCTTTTTCATTTTCCAAATTTTTGATATCTCATTTTAATTTTTTAATTTTTTTTTTTTTTAAATAGCCGCCATTTTGAAACAACATGGCGGCTGAAGCTGGCCAACGAACTCAGTCGAGACATTAGTATGTACTATGTATATACGAAGTTACATCCAAATCGGTTCATAAATACGCCTTTTATAGCGTGACAAAATTCAGGACGTTTCAAAATGTCAGCCACGCTAGAAATTCAAAATGCTGCAACTCAGCCATTTTTTAAGATATAGACGAAACAAAAACTGCTTCGAAATCTTTGTATAAAGGTCAAATACATAAGAAAAAAATATTTTCCATTTTCAATTTTTTGGTACCACATTTCAAATTTTAAATTAAAAAAAAAATTAAATGGCCGCCATTTTGAAACAAAATGGCGGATGAAGCTGGCCAACGAACTCGGTCGAGACATTGGTATGTACTATGTACACACTGAATTATATCGAAATCGGTTCATAAATACGCCTTGTATCGCGTGACAAAATTCAGGACGTTTCAAAATGTCAGCCACGCTAGAAATTCAAAATGCTATAACTCAGCCATTTTTTAAGATATAGACGAAACAAAAACTGCTCCGGAATCTTTGTATAAAGGTCAATTACATAACAAAATAATATTTTTCCATTTTTAATTTTTGGTACACCATTTCAAATTTTAAAATTTTTTAAAAATTTTAAATGGCCGCCATTTTGAAACCAAACGGCGGATGTAGCTGGCCAACGAACTCGGTCGAGACATTGGTATGTACTATGTACACACTGAATTATATCGAAATCGGTTCATAAATACGCCTTGTATCGCGTGACAAAATTCAGGACGTTTCAAAATGTCAGCCACGCTAGAAATTCAAAATGCTATAACTCAGCCATTTTTTAAGATATAGACGAAACAAAAACTGCTCCGGAATCTTTGTATAAAGGTCAATTACATAACGAAATAATATTTTTCCATTTTTAATTTTTTGGTACCACATTTCAGATTTTAAATTTTTTTAAAAATTTTAAATGGCCGCCATTTTGAAACGAAACGGCGGATGAAGCTGGCCAACGAACTCGGTCGAGACATTGATATGTACTATGTACACACCGAATTACATCGAAATCGGTTCATAATTACGAGTGTTACAGTGTGACATAGGTCAGATATATATATATATATATATATATATATATATATATGGATATATATATATATATATATATCAATTTTGAACGGAGGATGGTTTAGGGGTCTGGGGGTCATGATCGATGAAAATATACCAAAATTTTTTGAAATCGCTTTCCTCCGAACGGCTGCAATAGGTAGCTTTTTGTAATGAAACCTACCTAATAGCCTGTGTAGGAACCCAGACTGTCACCATTGATTCCCAACCATTACTTTTGTAATCGGTTTATTATTTCCTAAAATTGCATACAAATAGTAATTTAAGACTTTTATAGAATGCTTTTCGCTCCTGCCCTTCGTTTCACCCCTTTTAAATTTCTAATTTATTTTCAATAGTTCTTAGAGAATATTTAAATTTTATAAGTAACTACCATGCCATATTTAAATTTTCTAGTCTCTTCAGTATCCCAGAAATCGCAACTTAGAACGTTTTTTGCTCCTGCAACCCTCTGGTGGTAGTAGCATCGACATAAAATATAGCTTATGTTTGAGCAGGCTCTATCACCACCAATTTTAAACCATTATTTTTTAAATCGGTTTGGTATTTCATAAGATTGCAGAAAAATCTTAATTTAAAATGTATTTAGATCGCTTTTCGTTTACTTCATCCTTTTACATTTGGAATTTTCTTTCGACGGTTCTTATAAAGCAATTGCATCTTTTAAGTAATTACCATGTTAAATTTAGAAATCTTAGACCCCTTAGCAGTATTACAAAAAACGCGATTTAGAACATTTTTTGCTCTTGTGGGGTTTCCCAGGGTTTCCCAGGTGGGGGGTGATAACAATATAAAGTAAAGAAGCCTATGTTCGAGAGACTGTCACCATCATTTTTCAACCATTACTTTTGAAATCGGTTTGATATTACCTGAGATTGCGTATGAATTGTCATTTAGAAAGTTTTTAGAATGCTTTCGCGTATTTTCACACCTCTTAAATTTCAAATTTTTTAGGAATGTTCTTAGAGATCATATCTTATAAGTAAATATACCATACCTAATTTTAAGTTTCTACCCACTACAATATCACAAAAATCTCAATTTAGAACGTTTTTTGCTCCAGCAACCCCCAGGTGGTAGTGACACCGGCATGAAATAGAACGTATGTTAGAGCAAAGGCTTTCACCATAAATTTCCAATCGTTACTTTTGAAATCGGTTTGATAGTTCCTGAGATTGCGTAGAAATCGCCATTTAGAACGTTTTTTAGAACGCCTTTTTGCTCATTTTCACCCCTTTTTGATTTCGAATTTTTAAGAATTGTTCTTAGAGATCATTTATATCTTATAAGTAACCACTATTCCAAGTTTAATGTTTCTAGGCCCTACAAACAAACTTTACTTCTTTATAATATTAGTATAGATTGTTTATATTAATATTTTATACATATTTCTATATCTCGTATATATTTTATGTTCTACTTTTTAGTGTTTAAAACAATCCATTTTTCCAGTTTCGCATCCCGTCTATATATATAGCCCATATAGTATGTAAACATTCATAAACTGCGTTTTATATAATCCAGTTGGTATAGAAGCCTGGAATGTGGCGTGGTGATTACTTTTAAGATGCAAATGCTCGCTAAGAACGATCTCTAAAAAAATTCAAAATTTTAAACGATGAAATGAACGGAAAACGTTCTAAATTACGATTTATTTGGAAATGTTAAGGCTAGAAACTTGAAATTGGCATGGCTGTTATTCTAAAAACATAAATGCTCGCCCAGAACGTTTTTCTAAAAATGCGAAATTTAAAAGCTTGCAGGATCAAAAAACTTTCTAAAGTTGTGATTTATATGATACAGTTGGCTTGATACAGTAGCTTGGAATTTGGTATAATGGCTAACTTTAAAGATGTAAATGCTCGCTAACAACAGTTTATAAAACGTTCGAAATTTTAAAAAGATGGAAAGAGCGAAAAACGTTCTAAATTATGATTTGTTCGCGTTATATACTTGAAATTTAGTATAAAATTTACTTTTAGAAGATGCACGGAATAAACAGTTGATTAAATTTCGAAATTTAAAGGTATGAAATGAGCTGAAAATGTTCTAAATTACTGTTTATTTAGAACTATTAGCAATTGGAAACTGAAAATTTGACATTTGTGTTATTTTTAAAACGTAAGTGTTAGCACAGATCAATTTTTACAAAGTTCGAAATTAAAAAAAGGTACAGAAGCAGAAAAACATTCTAAAATTGCAATGTTTGTGCGCTGTAAAATATAATCTGTAATTTTTACAGAAAATAACTGTATTTTTTACAGAAAAAAACTGTTTTGAAGAAAAACGGTTTTTTCTGTAAAAAAAAAAAAAACTGAATTTTGTAATTGTTGCAGAACAAATCTGTACTTTTTACAGAAAAAACTGTTTTAATGAAAAATTACAGCTTTTTTTTGTAAATTAAACGGTTTTTTACTGGCGCCAAAATTGACAGTTTTTTCCTGTCAATTTGACAGATTTTTTTTTTTTTTTACAGTGTGATGCTGCTGGGCTAGAAACTTGACATGGTGGTTATTTTAGGTAGCTTTCATTACAAAAAGTAAAAATCTATCTATTGCAACCGTCCGGTCGAAAGCACTTCTGGTAAATTTTAGTATATTTTCAAAGATCATGACCCCAGACCCCAAAACCACCTCCGTTCAAATGCGACTTAAATATATATTAAACAAAAACATAATTTGAAGAACAAATTAAAAAAACAAAATTTATTTCCTACATTGTTTAAGCCTGAGAAGGGACATATATTAAGTTATTTCATTCAATTAGTTCTACATTTAATGTTAATTTTTTGTAACAAATTAGTTAAGCCAATTGAAGATTAAAAAATAAAAATAAAATTCATACAATATGATACGTAAAACACCCTAAAAAATTACATTCAGTTTAAATAAAAACCAAATAAATCTTAGACTTCTTTCATTTTTAATTGAAAATATTTGTATTGCAGATTTTGTATTATGTTTATGACAATTGTGCATAAAATGATAAGATGCATGCAAAATACAACACTTAAAAAAAGTCTAAGATTTATTTCGATTTCATTTGAACGGAATCTAATTTTTTAGGGTGTTTTAAGTATCATATTGTATGAATTTTATTTTTATTTTTTAATCTTCAATTGGCTTAACTAATTTGTTACAAAAATTTAACATTAAATGTAGAACTAATTGAATGAAATAACTTAACATATGTCCCTTCTCAGGCTTAAACAATGTAGGAAATAAATTTTGTTTTTTTAATTTGTTCTTCAAATTATGTTTTTGTTTAATATGTCAAGTTTTTTAATAACTACTGCACTCAGACGAACGCATTTCAAAATTCATAGAGACTATCATCATCAGGCTTTGATGTATGCGGTATTGCATCCCAATGTGGGATGTAGTTTACCAATGCGTAATTCAAAATGTTTCACCATTGTAGTAATGCAGGTTGCGGTAGTTTGGACAAAAACTTCAAATCTGAACGTAAAAAATCTATAATCAAAATATAAAAAATTAACTTTACTTAAATTTAGATACCCTATTTCCCACTCAGGAATGCTATGAATGTAAATGTAAATTGTGTTTACTGCTAATATTTAACAATATTATATCTGTGATACAATAAAAAATAAAAGTTTTACTTAAATTTTGTTACCCTTTTCCCTCCCAAGGGGTGATATAAACACGTCAGAAAATTACTACCTAAGTTTAACTTGGGGTATAAATAGTTCTCATCTCAGAATAAAAATACATTTTAAAATTTAAGTTATATAATTCCCCACTAAGTTCCCTACCTGCGTAAAAATAGCTATCCACTAGAAACTTTTTACTAAAATATAAACTTGACCAAAGCAAAAACTTATTCTGAAAATATTGTTTTTATTTCCACTATGACGCCATATTCACATTTTGAATTTTTGGAAAGAAAAAAACTAACTCAATTTAATATTTCACGTGAAAATCTTTCAACTAAAAAGAAATAAATTATTATTACGGCTTTTAAAATTTTTGCAACAATGAAGTAAAAATGTTACATTTTCTATGAAAAATGTCCGTTGATTTTCAATGAAAAAAGCGAAAATTGGAATTATTAAGAAAAATATTTTGAATAATGTAAAAAAAAAATTGGCCAATATTTCTCTCTGGGTTGTAATTCGCCCAAGCCATTTTAACATTCGTTTTGACCCTGACGTCAGGCAAACGTTTTTACACTTTAAATTTATAATATCACTAGGGGGCTCTGTCCCCTGCAAGCTACGCTTGCTAACACCCGTTCAGACACCGCAGAATCTAAAAACACGCTAATCTGATCGGTTTAAAAAATATTATAGAAGATTGAATTATACTGAGAAAAGCTGTGCAGATCTCCTTGTAAACGGGTTTCCATTCAATTTCCTTTGATTTCAAAAATTTAAGGCTGAATCAGTTGCTGTTTTTTCGTGTTTGATTAAAGAGGATCGGTTAAACGTTTGAAAATAATCTAAAAATAAAAGGAATTAAGTGTACAGAGTCTTTGTCTCCCGGTATTTTAAAACAATTTCTATAACAATAGCCTAAGTCATGTGACTATCACCAAGAGTTCCGGGCGAACAACTTCGCTTTTTATATTCCTTGTGCCATTTTGGTACTTTAATATTAGCCAGGTACAGGTGATAAGTTGCCAAATATTATTCTATCGCCATCATTTCATCTATATCATAATAGTCCAAGTCATGTAACAGCCATAAATAAATACGCTCTGTCCCTTCGCTTTTCATATGAAAGTTTGGTCCAGATATCATATACGGCCTCATATTGGCGCGATTTTTTTCCAACGCTAATTTGGGGAAAAGATCAACAGCATAAACAACAACATCAGGCTTATCAAATCAAGCAAAATAACGATACTATGGCGCCAGTTAAGTACCCTTTGCGTATATGACATTGGCGTCAGAAAAAAATAGCGCCAATATGGGACCGTATGTGGCATCTGTGCCGAAAGTTTTCTATTTCGATTAAAAAAATCAATTTTTTTTCGAATAATACTACATAAAAGCATTGTCGCAAAGAATTCTTGGCACTGTTACGCTAGCCGGGTGCAAATCTCGCCAATAACTATTTTTCAACTCGCCAGTTAGCATTTTTTTTTTTCGAGTGGTAAATTAAAACATTGCTTTGAAGTCGAAATTAAATGTCATCGTTTGTTACATCATTTAATATTTGGCCAGATGCCATATACGCACCCGGTTTGGCGTGATTTTTTTTACGAAAATTTGGCAAAATCCTCGTTTTCGAATACCAGTTACATATGTATTTTTGGTACTACTTAGATATCCCGTCGAACAAAAATCTATCACCAAACTATAAGATTAAATGCCAATAATAGTTGATAAATGTCACATTCAGTTGACTTTAAGCAAGTTTCACGTCATCAAGTGATTTTTATTTCGACATTTTATTTGTATATTTATTAATGTTATACTATTTTCTTTGTTCTTTCGCTATTTAAAATAAAAATTATGTCAATTTGTATAATCTGGCGAGTGGTTTGGCGATTTATATAATTTGGCGAAATGGGTCGATGGAATAACTAAGTATTTTTAAATTATTTTCTATTATTTTTTATTTTTAAAGGAAAATAACCAAAAAAATAATTAACTATAGAACAAAACAATTTATGTAATTTAAAAAAAGAAAAGTAAATAAACACTTATTATTAAATAAACAACTATAGCCGGGTTACCATGTCAACCAAAATAATGCCATTTTGGCGCATATTAGGTACCCCGGTGCGTATATGACATCTGTGCCTAATATTTTTCTTTTCATTTCGTTTAAAAAAAATAAAGAATTGAAAGCCATTTATTTTAAATGTTTCTGTTTGTATTAAATAAAATGATAATGAAATACAAATTGAATTATGAATAAAAGTAACATGATACATTTCTTAGCATGCATTTAAGGGAGGCCAAACTTCCCGCCAAATTAGTTTAAAATAGTAACTTTTTCTAAAATCTGAAAAAAAAAAATATCTGTTTGATTAAAATTTGAGTTGCCATCATTAGAAAAATGTATATAAAATTAGAAAAAAATTAATGTTTCGAAAACTAATTCGAATTTAAAAATTCTAATACCAGTTTTGAAATCTGCGGATCAATATTGGTTTTTGGTGTTAATTTCATCGCAAAGTATTCCATATTTTAGGAGAAATCGCCGTGAAACATAATCACACTGCAAATAGAGGCGTCTTAAATTAAGACACATATGTGACTGAAAAGGTATTTCAGACACTTAAGTATCTTAATCTGAAAATTCAGTCATGATAGATGTCTTAATTTAAAACATATAAGTATAAACATATATATATATATATATATATATATATATATATATATATATATTATCCTATTCTAAAACTACAAAATACTGATTACAATCCTCATAAGGTCAAAACTGATTTAAAATATCAGCTTTATGAAAATTTTATACCCAATTTGGGGTACCCTAAAATCAGGGGGCAGAGAAGCATCCCAGTTTTCCCACGCTGCAATCAGCTCTGCTGTATGGTAACAAATTATTCCCATTTATAAAAAATGATTCAGTGTGGTCAAACATGGCTGCGTATATGGTTTAGAAAGAAAATGGTCAAAGATGGCTTCATATTGGCTAAAAAAAAAAGCTCAAAGATGGCCGCAATTAAGACATTTGAAATGTCTGAAATTCAGACGTAAGAAGTGTCTGAAAAATTTAAGACACTTTAAAAGTCTTAAAATTGAACACTCGTGTTTCAGACACTTAAGTGTCTGAAATTCAGACGCAAGAAGTGTCTGAAAATTTTAAGACATTTTAAAACGTCTGAAAATTGAACACTGCGTTTCAGACACTTAAATGTCTGAATTTCAGACATTTCAGTTAACAGTGCAGTTGTTTAATCAGTCGATTCAAAGAATCGTTACATATCAGCCGTTTCAGATATTCGTCTCATTAGGATTATATATATAGGGTAGATTAGAATTAGTAAAGAATAAAAAATGAGCGGCTTCAGGGACAAAAAGGTGGGAAGAAAATATGAAAAAGTTATGATCTCCATAGGCTTTTTCTTGTTAAATTAACATTGAGAAGTGACACTGGAAATAAATAAGTATTGCGCTGCCGCGCAATACTTAAATATCTGATTTTTGTCGTGCGATAATTCTCGTATTTATAAACAGATTTGGATGAAATTAATTTTATGCATAGTACATACCAATGTCTCGTTCAAGTTCGTTGGCCAGCTTCATCCGCCTTCTTGTTTCAAAATGGCGGCCATTTGCACCATGCACTGCCGCGCAATGCTTAAATATTATTAATATCCGTTAGCTTCAAATTCTCGCCAAGCTTGGCGACACTTGGCGAAATATCGCCAAATTTGGCGACGAAATATAAGCAACCATAAATGGTGCCAACTTGGTTATAGCCTACTAATTTGGCGCAATTCTCATTCAAATTCAGTATTGACGAATATTCTCTTATCGGATTCCTCGCATTTTAGCTTCTTAAAGTTTGAGTAAAATTAGCTTCGAGTAAAACTTGCAAAATTTTAAAACCAAGAAATATGAAAGCTATCTTATCCTCCCGGAACTAGCCGAAAGGACTTTTTAAGATTCAACTGGTTTAAAAAAAAATCGAAATTTAAAAGGGTGGAATGAGCGGGAAAGGTTCTAAGAACCTTCTAAACCTGGGATGGCGAACCTAAGGCACGCGTGCCGAACTTGGCACGCCTGAAAACTTATCTGGCAATCCATTTTCTATTTCTTTGCAAAAAGTATAGTTTTGTGTAACAGGTATATTATTAACTTTAAAATAATCCGTTTCTTTTGAATGAATTAAGGTATTATAAATCTCAACGAAAGCGCCCTGTAGCGTCATTTTCTCGCCAAACCATTCAACATACAGCTTTTTCGAAATCATTTTGCTTCTGAATCAAATTTCAAAGGTTTCATTTTTGAAAATTGAATTTTAAGAGATAGTTTGCATAGTCCTAATTGTCACTCTTCTACTTCAGATTAGATTTTATTTTATTTAGGTTTAGGATTTTAAGTTAGGTTCTATTATATTTTGGTGTTAATTTTGAAAACTGAATTATAATTGTTAGTGTAAATAATTATGTATCTATTGAACCTGCTTCTACCTGAAGAACTAAAAATGATCTGGTTCGGAAGTGTACAATAAAAGAAAAAACTCGTTTACAGATTATTAATACGGAATTCGGTGCAACATGTCTATATTATTGAGTAAATACAGCATAATAAATTAAACAAAAACATAATTTGAAGAACAAATTAAAAAAACAAAATTTATTTCCTACATAGTTTAAGCCCGAGAAGGGACAGATATTGAGTTATTTCATTCAATTCGTTCTACATTTAATGTTAAATTTTTGTAACAAATTAGTTAAGCCAATTGAATATTAAAAAATAAAAATAAAATTCATACAATATGATACTTAAAATACCCTAAAAATTAGATTCCGTTCAAATGAAATCGAAATAAATCTTAGACTTCTTCCATTTTTAATTGAAAATATTTGTACTGCAGATTTTGTATTATGTTTATGACAATTGTGCATAAAATGATAAGATGCATGCAAAATACAAAACTTAAAAAAAAGTCTAAGATTTATTTCGATTTCATTTGAACGGAATCTAACTTTTTAGGGTGTTTTAAGTATCATATTGATGAATTTTATTTTTATTTTTTAATCTTCAATTGGCTTAATTAATTTGTTACAAAAATTTAACATTAAATGTAGAACTAATTGAATGAAATAACTTAATATCTGTCCCTTCTCGGGCTTAAACTATGTAGGAAATAAATTTTGTTTTTTTAATTTGTTCTTCAAATTATGTTTTTGTTTAATATGTCAAGTTTTTTAATAACTACTGCACTCAGACGAACGCATTTCAAAATTAATAGAGAGTATCATCATCAGGCTTTGATGTATGCGGTATTACATCGCAATGTTGGATGCAGTTTACCAATGTGTAATCTAAAATGTTTCACCACTGTAGTAATGCAGGTTGTGGTAGTTTGGACAAAAACTTCCAATCTGAATGTAAAAAATCTATAATTAAAACATAAAAAATTAACTTCACATAAATTTATATACCCTATTTCCCACTCAGGAGCGCTATGAATGTAAATGTAAATTGTGTTGAATCCTTAGTGCTAATATTTAACAATATTATAGCTGTGATACAGTAAAAAATAAAAAATAAAAGTTTTGCTTAAATTTTTAAACCTTATTTTCTCCCGAGGGGTGATGTTAACACATCTCAAAATTATTATCTAAGTTTAACTTGGGGTATAAATAGTTCTCATCTCGGAAAAAAAAGATACATTTTAAAATTTAAGTTATGTAATTCCCCACTAAGTTCGCTACCTGCGTAAAAATAGCTATCCTTTAGAAACTTTTTACTAAAATATAAACTTGACCAAAGCAAAAACTAAAATATCCTTTTTATTTCCCCTATGACGCCATATTCACCTTTTTAATGTAAAAAAAAAAAAAAAAAAAAAAACCTAGCTTAATTTAATATTTCACGTGAAAATCTTTCAACTAAAAAGAAATAAATTATTATTACGGCTTTTGAAATTTTTGCAACAATGTAGTAAACATGTTACATTTTCTATGAAAAATGTCCGTTGATTTTCAATGAAAAAAGCGAAAATTGGAATTATTAAGAAAAATATTTGAATAATGTAAAAAAAAATTGGCCCTTGTTTCTCTCTGGGTTATAATTCACCCATATGCAAAGGCATTTTACCATTCGTTTTGACCCTGACGTCAGGCAAACGTTTTTGCACTTTAAATTTATAATATCATTAGAATTAGTAAAGAATAAAAAATGAGTGGCATCAGGGACAAAAAGGTGGGAAGAAAAAATGAAAAAGTTATGATCTCCATAGGCTTTTCCATGTTAAATTAACATTGAGAAGTGACAATGGAAATAAATAAGTATTGCGCTGCCGCGCAACACATAAATAAGTTAGGAATCGAATTTGGCATAAGTGTAAAAATATTTAAGTAAAAATTATATCAAAATCAATTATTGATCTTATATAAGTTTAAATGCTTCTGGCACGTTAGAATGTTGGTGTATAATAATTTTGAAATTTTTGGCACGCATACTCAAAAAAGTTCGCCATCCCTGTTCTAAACTATGATTTGTCTGAAATTGTTAGGAATAGAAACTTGAAATTTGATATGACTCTTACTTCAGAGACGTAATTGCATTCGCAGAACAGTTTTTAAAAATTTAGAAATTTTAAAACGTGCAGGAACAAAAAACGTACTAAAGTTGCGATTTCTGTAATGTAGTAATTACATAAGCTTGTATAACTAGATGTTTGAAATTTGGCATGGTGGCTACTTTTAAGTTTTAAATGCTTGCTAAGAACGGTTTCTAAAATATTCGAAACTTCAAATAAAAAATGAAAGGAGAAGAAAACTTTCAAAATACATTCTAAATTACCATTTCTTTGGAATTAATTTCAGTTCTTTTCATTAATTTAAGTCTCATGTTCGTATAACGAAGCTTAAGAATGAAATTTAGTCAAACTGTAGCTTAATTATTAATTTTTGCATTATCCGTAGCAATATAATTTCCTCTATTAAAAATAGGCCCACAAATACCACTGGGGAAATTTCAAGAATTACGCGAGCAAAGCGCGTGCTTTGCTATATATAATACTAGCTAAAGAACCCGGCATTGCCCGGAATTTTAAGAATGTTCGTTTTGAAAAATCAATTTCAAAATTAAACACACAAGCAATGAAAAAAGGGAGTAAAGCCATCTTTATTTCCGTTGATCAGTAAGAATGAGCTGTAAGGACCTAAACCTTTGGGGAAATTCTAATATTCACGCATACACACATCACACGTATATATATGTACTAGATTTAAAAATGGCGAAAACAAATTCAGATGACTTCAACATGTTAAAATATGCCAATATTTCCATAATCGGGTTTTTATTGTGTTTCAATACCTTTTTGTCAAACTCATAGGACGGTATATATTCCTGGTGACGTCCATTATATTTCCAATTACTTTTTTTTTTTTAATTCGTTAAACTATTTATTACATTTTCATTTTTCACGTGGAAATCTTGCAACAGAAAAGTTATGACGTAATATTCATTTTTTTTTTTAATTCGTCAAACTCATAGGACGGTATATATTCCTGGTGACGTCCATTATATTTCTAATTACTTTTTTTTTAATTCGTTAAACTATTTATTACATTTTCATTTTTCACGTGGAAATCTTGCAACAGAAAAGTTATGACGTAATATTCATTTTTTTTTTTAAAAATTCGTCAAACTATTTATTTCATTTTTCACGTGGAAATCTTGTAATACAAAAGTAATTGTTGTGATAATAATTTTACTGTGGATTTTTAATTGTTGGTAAATTTTACGAAAAATGTTTAAATTTGATAGGAAATTTCTGTTAAATAATACTTTGGTTAAATGTATTTAGTTTGAAAAATGTTATAGAGTTTTAAATTTGAATTGAAAAATCATGCATTATTTTTGCCCTAACCTAATAAATTATTATAATAATATATATGCAATAAGTTATTATGTTATAAAACGCCATACACAAAAATATTTGAATGTTGTATTGTCATCGATAAAGAACAACTTTTCAAAATCTAAGCAAAATTGTTCCGTTACAGCTCTGTTTTTTCAATCAAAAACCTAAAAGAAGGTTTTGCTCCTGGAGTTTGAGGTGCAGCCCTGAAACTACATGAATATTGCACTACCATCAAGAATACACCTGTGCAGAAAATTTGAGCAAAATAGGTTCATATTAGATGTAAATTTCCAACTGGGCGAAAAATGTCCGGACCAGGATTCGAACCAGGGACCTCCTGGCTGAAGCCGCCAGTGCTCTGCCATCTGAGCTATCCCGGACGCATTTTCGCCGATCCCAACCGTTATAGCAAAAAAAAAAAAAAAAAAAAAAAAAAAAAAAAAAAAAAAAAAAAAAAAAAGAAACTGCGCATGCGTTGGGACTTGATTGAAATTCACTTACTTGAAAACTTATACAGGGTTACCGAGGTTGCCATGTCATCATGCTAAATTGGCGATTACTTTATGGAGTTCGAAAATATTTAAATGTCTTGTTATTGTGAAACGGTGATACAGTGTAGAGCTTATGTAAACTTATTTGATTTGATATTTTTAATGAATTTACCTGAACAATATCTGTATATTCCTGTCAAAAGTGATAAAAATATTTTCTTAAACAGTGTTGACTCTTTTTCTTCTGTCA
Source organism: Maratus speciosus (assembly GCA_963932465.1). Lineage (NCBI taxonomy): Eukaryota > Metazoa > Arthropoda > Arachnida > Araneae > Salticidae > Maratus > Maratus speciosus. The sequence continues at coordinate 379,092,423 of OZ010799.1, forward strand.
TCTTCTTTAATGTGATTTATAAATAAATAATAATATTACCTGTATTGGATAATAAATTGTTATGTTTGACAATTTAACATTTCTCTCTATATCGCAACTACGTCTTAATATAATTTACAGATAATCTAAACTGGTAATTAACAACAACAGCAAAAATATTATTATTATTATTAGATTTACAGTGGTGTTTTAGGACTTGAGATTTTCTCATGATATTTTACTTTTTTGTGAATCTAGCGGTTTAAATCTCCAATATTAATTTATAGCATCTCTTAAATCTGTTTCCTGGTTTATTCATATTAAGATACTTAAATAGTTTATTGAAATATTTTATCATTACTGACAGTATGTTATATTTTATAATATTATTTTTTATCATTATTAACATATTGTAATTAAATATTACTAGATATTAATATTATTGTTGCATCAATGCAAATAAAAAAGAGATACTACTTATAATAAATATTATCTGTATTAGATAAATAAATTTATAATATTACAAGATATGTTATAGAAAGATATTTTATAACACATACAATCAAATATTAAAATACTATTATAATTATATAATTATAATTTTTAAAGAAATATGATTTTATTATAAATTAAAAATATAATTATATAATTATAATTTTTTAAAATATTAAAATTCTTATTATATAATTATATATATTTTTTTAATAACTGTTCAATAAATTTTAAAATATTTTGGGGAAAAATGCGGTTATGTAGCTATAAATAGTATACATACTATATATATATATTTATTTTAATCATTAAATGGTTTACTGAAATATTTGATCATTATTGATATTTTTATAATGTTTATAGTATTTACTTATTATCAACATTAAATATTTTCATTATAAATAAAACATGTGTAATTCATAATAAATATTATCTTCTTTATTGTCTAAAGAAGATAATATTTTGTAAATAAATATAAATTATCATTAAATTTTAATGAAATATTGATATGTAAAATTTCATTTATTGAAATATATGGATAGTATTACATTACTAATATAATAATAATTTGATAATAATCTAAGTATTAATATTATTGTATCATTATATTTTTAATAATTTGTTATTATCAAACCAATTATCTATAAATTACAGTGACATATTTAATTTTATAATATAATAACAACAATAATTTGATAATTATAAATTACAAAATATAATAATTTATCTTTATCAAATGTTCTATATTCAATATTCTATTATTTCATATTAAAATATGCTACAATTATTTATAAATTATATAAAAATTACATAATGATATACTATCAATAAATAATTTGAAAACAAAATATTAAATCTAATTAGCTATTTGGAATGTCTAAACATTGCTTATTTATTAATTATAAATAATTAATTATCTAATTAATGTGTCTTATAATCTAACTTAATTTGATAATAGTATAGCTGAAATTAACTCTATTTTAAATTTAAAAAACTCTTAAAAATAATTTATATCTTTCCAAAGTAATTTTTATTTTTTGATAAATGTATGATGATCTTACATAATATTAAGGTACAATTTGTATATGGAGTGAAATAAAAGAGAAAAATCACCGACATAAGATAAGACTAGTATTTATTTGAATGTATCCCTAAAAACAGTTTCATATAAATTCTTTATTAATTTTTATACACCATAATTATAATGTGACAAAAACATCATATCATGTTAATCATTAACTGAAAAAAATCAAAAGAAGCATAAATGATATTAATGTTGGTTCAAATAATATCATCACCCCCAACCCCCTCACACACACAAAAAAAGCAAAATGAGATAGTTAAAATAAAAATATTTAAAAATTTTAAATAAATTTTTTTTATCATTAAAAAGTTAATAAGATCAAAATTAAATAATTTACATCCATAAAGGTTAGGGAAAAAATTACTGTGTTGCCATCTATGTCCAGTGATTTAAAAGAAATTGGTTATTAAAAGAATTTTATAATTATCTGAATAGATAGCTTTTAATTGCTTATAACTGAATAAAAAAACAGTTCCAAGAAATTCTATTTTTTTAAAAAAGGCCATAGTAATAATATTCAATAAAAATGTATTTAATATTTAGTAAAATTACATAAAGCAGAATAAGATGTAAAAAAATAATGCATTATTAAATTTGTAAAAATCATAAACTATTACACTTAAATTTATGTGTACTGCTTAAAATAAATTAATAATGTTTCTTTAAAAAGATACTATTTTGGCAGCAGAACATACAAGATTTAAAAGAATATATTTTAAACTTTATATAAAAAATATATAAAATAAAAATAAGATAATCATTCTTCATAATATTAAGTGTGTAAAGGAATAATATATATTTGCAGCTACATTTTTATTAGTATTCCGTTTAAATTACTCATTGATAAGCTCATTTTCAAAATTTTACTCTTTATTTGTTAATAAATAATTTCCTAATAGGGTTAGTAAATATTTTAACAAAATCACATGAAGCTATTTCTAAAGGAGTGTTGTTTGTCAATAAAAATAAAATAATAATGTAATTGACATAGGAAATTACAAAATAAATGAAAATAGAATATTAAATAAAGTTGTGTACTTAATAAATGAATTATATTAAATAATATGCGGTTCCTTCTGTTGAAATTTATAAAACTTTACATGGACTTTCACCAAATTATCTTTAATTATTTAAAAATATATTTTGCAGGTGATTTAAAATGACTAAATAATAAGAGTAAAAATATATAATTGATAGTAAAGGTATTTTTATTTATTATAAGCCATTGGCTTACTACAACATTTACAGAAAGTTTTGCTAATCAAGTGAAAAAAAATGAAATAAATGTTGATGGGATGAAAAAATCACGCCTGATATGATAAAAGCACCAAGCGGGTAATCTTGTACATACATGTTTTCTGCAAGTGAATTTCAATCAAAGTCCCCACGCATGCGCCTTTTCTCATTTTTGCTATAACGGTTGGGATCGGCGAAAATGCATCCCGGACGAATCTGGTGGAACTTTTTCACCCAGCTAACCTTAATGATTATAGCATCTGGTCTGAAAGCTGGTTCAGCTCAACAGAGTAAATCTCAGGTAATGGAACTCCAGAAATCGCTGGATACGAAATTACACTAGACCCAGCGTAGATAACTCGTATCCAGCGATTTCTGGAGTTCCATTACCTGAGATTTATTCTGTTGAACTGAACCAGGTTTCAGACAGGAGGCTATAATCATTAAGGTTAGCTGGGTGAAAAAGTTCCACCAGATTCGTCCGGGATAGCTCAGATGGCAGAGCACTGGCGGCTTCAACCAGGAGATCCCTGGTTCGATTCCTGGTCTGGACATTTTTTGCCCAGTTGGAAATTTACATCTAATATGATTTATTTACCAATTAGAATAATTGTGTTAAAATTAATCTAGTATAATTTCGTATCCAGCGATTTCTGGAGTTCCATTACCTGAGATTTATTCTGTTGAGCTGAACCAGGTTTCAGACCAGATGCTATAATCATTAAGGTTAGCTGGGTGAAAAAGTTCCACCAGATTCGTCCGGGATAGCTCAGATGGCAGAGCACTGGCGGCTTCAGCCAGGAGATCCCTGGTTCGAATCTTGGTCCGGACATTTTTCGCCCAGTTCGAAATTTACATCTAATATGATTTATTTACCAATTGGAATAATTGTGTTAAAATTATTCTAGTGCAAAATAGGTTCGTTCATAGACATTTCTAACTACTACGATTTTTCTCACCAGTAATTTCTAATGAAACTCTTCGCCTTAATCACAGATATTTGCGCCAATAACATTTTTTTTCAAATTCTCAAAATACTAGATATTTTCATATCTTTTGCTATCGTTTTTACACATTTTTATATTTAACTTAATTTGACATGCAAATATAAAATTTGGAAACCGAATTTTCACCCCATTCCCGATGTGCTAGAGTTCTAGAAATTGCGCACTGTTGTGTTTCCCGAAGACAACACAATATTGTCATATTTACAGAACTTAACTGTTCAATAAATAGGTTAATTTTAATTAAATTTCGTTAATACGCTGAGAAAACAATTTATAATAATAATAATTTAAATAATTTTCCGGAATGAATTTTGAAAATCCATTACTATGTGACTAAACAATAAATAATTGTGTGTTATAATAATATAAAGCAACATTTGAAGATAATATAAAGATGTTTTTTTTTTCTTGTTGAAATATATAAACTAGTCGGATGTGCCAATCCCAAAACTTTCTTCTATCTCATAAATGTTAATACTACTGCAAAATTAGCTATCACAGAGCCAAAATTAAATGACAATCTATGCTCATCATGAGGATTCTAAAGATAGGAAAATTCGTTCACTAGTTCTTGAGATATGACTATCGCTAAAATAGTGTAAATCCTGAAAAATGCAGCAAGGCAGCTCCACCTGTTGTGTGGTTTACACCAAAACTTAATCAGCAACAACTTATGTCAACGTATAACTGAATCTGAAGTTTCAAGAAAATCCAAGTATCAGTTTTTGAGATAGAGCTATTGCGGAAATCGGGAAAAATTCTGCATAGCAGTGCCACCTGTTGGACGATTAACACTAAAAACTAATCAGCACCAATTTATATCAGGGACTAACTGAATCTGAAGTTTGATGAAAATTCGTGTATTATTTCTTGAGATAGAGACTATTGCAGAAATCGGAAAAAAATCAGCGTAGCAGAGGGCGGTTTACGCCAAACAGTAATCAGCACCAAATTATATCAAGGTATAGCTGAATCTAAAGTTTTATTAAATTCCATGCATTAGTTCTTAAGATAAAGCTATTGCGAAAATCGGGAAAAATTCAGCGTAGCAACGGGTGATTTACTCCAAACTGTAATCAGAACCAAATTATATCAAGGTACAACCAGTGGCGTAGCTAGAGCATTTCATTTGGGGGGGGTGTGGAGATCGAATTTACCGAATGTTCATAGTAATTTTTTTTTTTTTTTTTTTTTTTTTTTTTTTTTTTTTTTGTATTTACAGTACAGCACCTATTATCCAGAATCCTCGGAACCGAAGGCTTTCTGTATTTTTGGAATTTTCCAGATTTCGGGTCCTCTCAAATTTCACGTTTTTTTCGCGAACCTTTGACGAAATTTGCGTTATTTTTTCATGATGCTTTGACGAAATTTGTGGGGGTTTTTTCGCGATCATTTGACAAAATTTGAGTTTTTTCGCGATTCTTTGACAAAATTTGCGTATTTTTTCTACGATCCTTTTACGAAATTAGCGTTTTTTCGTGATCATGTGACGAAATTCGCGTTTTTTCCGCGATTCCTTGACAAAATTTGCGTATTTTTTTTTATGATCATTTGACGAAATTAGCGTTTTTCCGCAATTCTTTGACAAAATTCGCATATTTTTCTACGATGATTTGACGAATTTGCCGTTTTTTCGCGATCATTTGACGAAATTAGCGTTTTTTCGCGATCATTTGACAAAATAAGCGATTTTTCCGCGATTCTTTGAGTTTTTTTTTTTCAGAATCCTTTGACAAAATTCGCGTTCTTTCCGCGATTCTTTGACAAAATTTGAGTATATTTTCTACGATTATTTGACGAAGTTAGCGTTTTTTCGCGATCATTTGACGAAATTCTTGTTTTTTTCGCGATTCTTTGACAAAATTTGTGTTTTTTCGCAATCCTTTGACGATATTCGCGATTCTTTGAAAGAAGTTCGCATTCTTTTATGAAATTCGCGTTTTTTCTGTGATTCTTTGACGAAATTCACGTTTCTCTGCAATTCTTTGACGAAATTAGCGTTTTTAACGATCCTTTGACGAAATTATCGCTTTTTTAGCGATCCTTTGTCGAAATTCGCATTTTTTCCGCGACTCTTTGACGAAATTTGCATTTTTTCAGAATCCTGTGATGAAATTTGAGGATTTTTTGCGATTCTTTAACGGAATTTGCGTTTTTTTCGCGATTCCTTGACAAAATTCGCGTTTTTTTCTGCAATTCTATGGAGAAATTGGCGATTTTTTCTGCAAACGATTGACGTAATTGATTTTTTTTCGGCGTCCATTTGTCGAAAATCGCGATATTTTTTATGTCCGAATTTTCGGACTGAAGACCAATTTTTTTTTTAATTTTCAGAAAATTCAGAACAGAATCAATCACCCCCGGTGAAATATCTGACGATTTTCTTTTTTTAACGAATCTTAATATAAATTAATTTTATACTAAAATTGGAGAGAAAAAATGATTTTTTCCTAATGTCGGCGGGAGGGGAGGGCGGCTTCGTCTTATCTGGCGGCTAAAATAACATATTTTAGTAGTTACACGTCGAAACACAATGGATTGAAAAAAAATTAGGAATCGGTAAAATTTTCAAAAAATTTCAAAATTTTAGTACAAATAATTATTTTTTTCGGATTTTGGAATTCCGGATAATGGGTCCTATACTGTATTTGTATTTTGTATTTATTTGTATTTTGTATTTTTTCACATTGTTTTCTTTTAAGCGAGGGGGGGGGGATTAGACATTTATTTATTATTTCAGTAATATATAAATAAACAGACCAAAAAATTTTAACAAAAAACTAAAAAATTTCAAACATTTAAAATTTTACAAACTGGGGAAGCGACGGTAGTACAAATTATGAATGGAGAGAGTGAAATAGATAACTGCTGATTTATTTATCATACTGCACAATTATAAATAAAGCAGAGGAAAAAAGTAATTTTAAAGACTTTAACCCTTAACTGATCAGTCGAGGTGTTTTCCACCCCAGAGAAATTTCATTTATGAAGAAATTTTTTTTGTGGTATTTAGATACGTGTATTTATATGTATATGTATGTACACTTACAGTACTTTTTCAGTTGTTTTTATTCAAGTAAATAATGCAAAATTCACAGGAGATTTTCTTACTTTAATTCGTAAATTTTGTTGAGTGCACAAGACAAGAAATCAAATTTTGGGGTTGTATACACACCACCTCACCACGTTATATATATATATATATATAAAAATCACCTCATCACTTAAGGTTTAAGCTTTTGCTCGATACTTCAGTGAGGGGGGAGGGGGCAAAGGTAAAAGGAGTAATTTGGGGTGAGGTGTAAAAAGACAGATTTAGATTGATTATTTATTATTACAATAAAAATAAGTTCAATAGAAAATATTTTAAAAATAATTATTTTTTTCTTTTATTCATAACTCAAAGTTTGAAATTTGCAATACTTTTTAAATTTTAAGTTAGAAGTCTGTACGGGTAGAAATTTTTAGGCCCGGGCCAGGCCGACCCATAGAAAAAAAATCAACCCGGCCCATTATAAAAGGTAGGCCTGAACTCGGCCAGACCTGTCAAAAAAATTATTGACCTGGCCCGACGTTATAGCAGCTAAAAGTTCAACCTGAGACCATTCTGGCCCGAAAAAAAAAATGAAAATCTCGACCCGAGCCTGGCACGGCCCGAGTGAACTTTTACAAAACATTGATTTTTACATCGATTTGGTTAAAAATTTGTCTGTACGAGGAATCTTGATCAAAAATACTTAATCTTAGCTTTTTTTTTTTTTTTTTTTTTTTTAATCTTTATTTTTATAGAAATACCGTAGGCTGCGATATTTATTTATTTTTTAAATAAATCTCTATTTGTTATATGCAAATGTTTCGATTATCATTATTTTTGTTAATCCATATTGCATGTATTGGAGACTTAAAAATCTAAAAAATGCTATACAGTGAAATCTTCTAAGACGGAATCGCACTGTAAAGTAAAAAAAAAAGCATTATAGACAAGTTCCCTTCTTAATAGGTGTAAATGTATTATATATCCTTTTCTCACATATTATTATATTAATTTTGCATGGATCAACACATTTTTCAGTTTAAAACAGGATTAAGCATAGGCAGGTTCTTTTTCACACGTGTTGCTATATTTTAATTTAGCTTTATTTTGCTACCAGGTCACGCTGAGACAATGATTTTCATACGGGTTGGGTGAAAACCGGAACTGAAAATTTTGGCCCTTGAAGACTTGGAAGAATGAAATCAGTCCCGGCTCGGTACAGAAAACATTAATTAGGCCTAGTCAGGCCTTATTTATGTTTTGCCAAAATGGTGCCAAAGCTGACGTGTGTAACAGATTTTTTTTAAGCGTGGCAAAAGATCATTATGAGGTAGCAATTGATTATAATTTTATATGTAATACATTTATCAGAAAATTAATAAAGCCTATTGGATTTCAAAGCACTTCATTCCTTATGCCTGCTGATTTCATGCTTCTGGATTAAAAAAATGTCTACTTAAATGTGTCAGAAAATTTATCATTCCTAAGAGGAGTAAAAATATTTTTTAAGAACAAGTGTTTTGTTGTTGTTGTTGCTGTTGTTGTTGTTTTTCATAAACATGGCATTTAATTCGAAATTAGAAAATTATTTAGTTATTTCAAATCTTAATCCGTGTATGGTATATTTGATAATTTTGATGATATGTGACAGAAAAATGCACAATATAAGAATAGGAGGATTTGGATTTTATTTTTTCTTTTCTTTTATTTATTTCTCTTTTTTCATAAATATTTATCCAAGTAAAAACGTAAGATAAAATAAGAAAATTAATAAAAATTAAATAAAAATATATGAGAGAATTGGTTGATTAGCAGTTTTTATTTTCTCTGGTAATTAGAATAAGGATAATTGTTGCAGATTACTTCAATGAGAAAATTTCAACTGTCTGTCCCCCAAAGCGCCAAAGCAGATCAAAGGACCAAAACAAACTACAGAGAACGACGAAAACATTTAAGTAGACAATGTTGCATAAAGCCGGACAGAAGATTTTTTTTATTTGGAACTTTTTTACAGAACGTTTTTACTTGGATTTATAGAAAAAAGAGAAAGAAATAAAAGAAAAAAATCCAAACCCTCCTATTCTTATATTGTGCATTTTTCTTTCACATATGATCAAAATTATCAAATACACCATACACGGATTCAGATTTGAAATAACTAAACAGTTTTCTAACTTCGTATTAAAAGCCACGTTTATGAAAAAAAAAACACTTGTTCTTAAAAAATAGTTTTACTTTAGACACATTTAAGTAGACATTTTTTTATCCAGAAGTATGTAATCAGCAGGCATGACCGCATGAGGTATGAAGTGCTTTGAAATCAAATACCACTTTTAAATTTTCTAATAAATGTATTACATATTAAGTTATAATCAATCGCTATTTCATAATGATCTTTTGCCTATTGTCATGTTTAAAAAAAATCTGTTCCAAACGTCAACTTTGGCACCATTTTCTGAAAGACCAGTTACCTTTATAGAAAAAAAGAGAAACGCTATTCGTTTACGAATAAGAAAGAATATCTGCAAATTTCGTGCATTTAAAAATGAAAATTTCTTCACGAAAGTGTAAAAAAAGATACAAGTTACGATTTCAGATCAGCTTTAAATAGTTTTTAAAAACCACAAAATATGGCTAATCAAACATGCACTTTATTTGTAGAATATTTTTTCTGTTGAATTTTTAAGCTGGAACTCGTAATATAGAAAGTTATCAGAATTGAAATAGTCAAATATCATGTTGAGCAATTGAACATAAGTATAAAAAAATTAAATATTATTTTAATTTGCAATAATAAAAAAAAAAAGAGTCTTGAACACAAAAAGATTTTTTTTTCGATAGAGAAGGAGAAGGAGAGAGGGAGTAGACAGTGTGGAAAATTACTTTGTGTTCTGCAAAATTACTTTGCTTGCATTTTTTTTGTGAGCTGTAGCGTTGATTCTGTTACATGAATTAGCCTGATTGAAGTCAAAGGATTTTTTTAAATCAATTTAAATTAACTTTGAGATCCCTTCATTTCAGAAAACAAAGAAAAAAATGGCTTTCAGTTTTTGCAGCAGGATGTAAATGTATGTCTCAATACGCCAATTAGAAGAAAGATTAATGTTTTATCATCAATGCACTTGCTTTATATATCAATACAACTGATGATTTTAAAACAAGCTCAAAAACATAAATAAAAAATATATTTTCGAACTGAATGACAAGAACCAGTGTTGCAGTCGTAAAAAAACAAAGGGTATAGGCTAAAGTCATGAACATTCATGGATACAGTATACGCCAATGCTTTATTTGAAAAGCAGAGGGTATGCGGAGCTTCTTAAAAAAATCCAGAGAAAGGGTATACGGCGTATATCTCCGTATACCATCCACTACTACGTGACAAAAACAGATCCAGATCTTAAAACATATCGTCGGTTTATATTAAGTTACAAAGGAAAAAATCCAATATTTTATAGTTCTCTATCTTATATTATTTTTCTTTAAAGTGGTTCTCGAGCTTCCTACTGAACAACGCAAAATTTTCTGACACATTTTCTGTCTCATTCTAAGCATATTGGCAGGCTTGACTGTTGAAGCGGAATACAATGGAAACTAGTTTTAATTTTTTTTTTTATAAAATTACTTATCACGTTATAAGCAAATGTTGTCACATGACGACAAGTTTTTTGCCTTTCTAGAGGTGCCGTGTCTGAAATTAGGTTCAAAACGCCAACTTTGACAATATTTTCTGAAAAATCTTTGCGTTTACCAAAAAATGGAAAACGTCTTTCGACTACATAGTTTCTGAATAACAACACATGCCAATTTCCGAACAAAAATGAATTCAGAAATGTCTCAGAAAGTAGCTCTTCTCACTTGAGAACACCCTTAAGGATTTTTTTGAGTTTTTCAAGAAACTTTTAGTTTTTCGAAGATACAATATATACCATTATATATAGTAACTAATAGAGATGTACCGAATATTCGGTATCTATTCTGTATTCGGCCTTTCCGGCCATGTTACCGAATATTCCGTTAGGCCGAATATCAAGATATTCGGCCAAACCGAATACTTAAAAAAAACTTTTTAAACATTTTTAAAAATCTTACACAATTTCTACTTTTAGCTGTCAACTTATAAAGATGTTCATAAAAATTAGAAACAGAATCATATTTAAGTAAAAGAGAATGTTTTTACCTTATTTGCTTTTTGTAAAGTATTACTTTAGAAAATTAACCATAATGGAGATTTTCATAGGAATTAACAATGTAAAAATGCAAGTTCCTGAACCTTTTCTAGTAAATAATCGGTTTCTTGCTTTTTCACACAAAAGTGCCCTTTTAATCGAAACAGAAAACTTTCAGGGTTGATAATACACATCAAGAAAGACAATTTTTGCTCAGAAAACCACAATCGCAATCCACTTATTCAGTTATAAATAAAGTGTATCTCATCTCATTCGAGGTCAAACTTGGATTTTCATTTGTTAACCCTAACGAAGATATCATAGCTATATCTTTAACAAACTTGCTTTGATTTCTGCGAAATATAATATTATGATGAGAAGTGCTGGAAATTGCCGCTTTTCATATTTAAACAACTATGAGATAGACATTCCTTTATTCAGAATGCAATTTATAGTATTTATACTGTGTCACTGGCCAAAATTCAATCATTTTCAATGATATCATCACATTTAATACAAACTAAATTAATATGAAACAAATCTTGCTAAAATATCTTCATTTACTGATAAAGTTGTGAACGAAAATTCAGTTTCGGCTTGTAGTTGCACACCCAGAATTTTTGACTGAATATATTGTAATTTTAATGAAATAAATGGAGTGAGGTGTTGTTTTTTGTTTAAAATTTTTTTTGTCTTGACGATATTATCTCTGTTTTTTACAATTTTTTAGGAACAATGTGTATGTTTACAATCTCTGAAAATAATCGCCCATTCGAAACACTGATCTAAGATGCATTTAAAAACTTCCTTGCTAAATCAAAGACAGTAGAAAAGTTATTTTTGCTGAGTTGTTTGTTTTAGAATTAAAAAAAATATATATTCACTTGGTTTAATTCACCAGAAGAAGCTATGAAATATCAAACTTTTTTAATTAATAAAATTTTAAAATTATCTTCTTAAATAACACAAAGAAGATTTTTTTTCATGTATAAAGTTTACTTGTAAAAAGTTCTTCTTTATCAATATGTAAATTTCTGCATTAAATATTGTGTAAAATTATTTTAAAATTTAACATTTTAATGCCTTTAATCTTTGAAATATAAAAGTATTCGACAAGCCGAGTACTTGGTATTTGGCCGAATATTCGGTATTCGGCCTAACAGTTAATTCGGCTAGCCGAATATTCGGTATACGGTTCGCTTGTAGGCCGAATATTCGGTAGAAAAGCTATTTTTGATGAGTTGTTTGTTTTAGAATAAAAAAAAATATATTCCCTTGGTGGTTTAATTCACCATAAGAAGCAATGGAATATGAAACTTTTTTAATTAATAAAATTTTTAAATATTCGACCAGCCGAATATTTGGTATTTGGCCGAATAGTTACTACTCGGCTAGCTGAATATTCGATATCCGGTTCGCCTGTAGGCCGAATATTCGGTATTCGGTCAAAATCACTATTCGGTACATTCTTAGTAGCTGATGTAATTTTATTACACCTTTTTAATTTTCTTTGATAAGAAAAGATTCCCTGTTCTCTCTTATTTTTTGCTTTGAAAAACAGACAATACAACAGAAAAAATCTGACGACATCCTGTCCACCGAAAAAACCGCGAAATATCAACCCCCGATAGCTTTCAGAGTCAAGCAAAACGAATTTTAACGAACAAGAAGTCTGGCCTTCTAATTTCATTTGCATTGGTCAAGGAGTGTACGCATTTACCCTCAAGGCACTTTTCTCCAGATTCCTTTCTTGAATGAAGCGAAGATATTTTCTACCCTTATCTTCTAGCTTACAGGGATACTGCATAGAAATAGGAAGAAGCTATACTTAATCTTCTAAGGGATACTGTAACCTGGACCTCTCTCCCTCCCCTTCCCATGCAATAGTTAAAAGGTGAAATTGCAATCGACTCCCAGCGAAAAAAAAAAATTACATAGTGCAAAGAGAAAGGAAGTTTCTAATTAGAAAATCTATATATTTAAAATATTTAATAATTTCAAATATGGTTTGACATTGTTTTCTGTTTTGCAATACATTTTGTAATATGTTTTTAAAAATTCTTTAAAAAAAAGAAAAAAAATCAGAGCCAAATGATGCAATTTTTGAGCGAAAGTGAAATTACCGAATGTATATGAGTTTACCGAAGTGGGGGGTGTCGCACCCCCCCCCCACACCCCCCCTGTAGCTACGTCCCTGGCGTACAACTGAATCTAAAGTTTTATTAAATTTCGTGCATTAGTTCTTAAGATAGAACGCCCACAAAATTTGTGTAACATACAGAGAGAAAGACTCACAGACAGACATTTTCCAAAAATAGTCAAATCGTGTTAAGGACCTTCTAAAATAAGAAAATCTGTCGAAAACAGGAAGTAGAATTTTTTCAGGAATCCAATACTTCCTGTAAAGATAGAAGAAAGTAAAGAATAACTGGGCAAAGATTATTATAATTTTTTTTTTATAACAATCCATTAAATTTGAACCTAATAGATAGTTTTTATCTTGCAATGAGACGTCACATAAAGAATGCAGTGTTTATGAAATTATGAATTTTCATTCATAAAATGAATTTTAAACTCTACGTATTTCTACTTTTAAAATACTTACTTATATGCACTTTACTTACTAATGAAAACGTGATTTTTGTTAAAATATTTTTACTTGTAATTATTGATACGATTTACTTTCATTTTTATTTGATTTGAAACCAAAAAGCAAAAGAAGTAAATCTGTTGTCGGCTATTTCTTATTTCAACATTTTCTTTCTAATTCTCAAACTGAAAAACAATACTTTCACCTTGACATTTAAAAGCATTCATTTAAATTGATGTTTTAAAAGATAAATAACAGACTAAATAGAGGACCTTGATTTAAAACAACTTGTCTCCTATTTAGCGCTAATTGTTTTCTCTCTCAACAATAACAACAAAAACAAAAAATGTAACTAACTAGTAAGTTGTGGCAATCAGAAAACATTCTTCTATATGTTATCTAAGATGTTAATTTATAATAGCATCAACAATCATCATATTAGCCCCCGGTATGCTATTTCTTTCTCCCAGCTATTAAAGTGTTGTCTTCAAAAAATAACGTTCCGTTATATAAGTCAGCCATAAAACAAAGCAGATGTATCATTGTACTATTAAATACACTACTGTAATAATTTTTTTTAACTTCTAAGCATCGTACATTTTCGATTTTTATCTCAAGAACTGCTGCAACGAATTTTATGAAATTTCATATTTTGTTAAACTTTGACATAAATAGATGCTGATTAGGTTTAAGTGTAATCGTTCGGCAGTTTGTACTGTTATGCAGTGTTTTACACGATTTCCGCGACAGCTATATTTCAATACCTATGCACAGAACTTCATCGGAAATTTATGTTCTGTTAAACATTCACATAAGTAGATGCGGAACGGGGCTGGGTATATATCGCTCTACAGGTGGCGGAAGTTCCTATGCTGTGTTTTTCACAATTTTCACGATAGCTATATTTCCAGCACTAATGCACAGAATTTCATCAAAATTTCATGTCCTGTTATACCTTTACATAAGTAGATGCGGAATGGACTTGACTGGACTTATATCGTTGTACAGGTGGCACTGTTATACTGAACTAGCCGCCCTTGGGCGACCAGTTTGGCCTCCCTTAAACATATGCTAAGCATTGTATCACGTTACTTTTATACATAATTTAATTTACTTGCTTAATCCTCCACTAAATCCGAAGATTCTGATACAAAAATCCTGAACTGGGCATTTTTATGTTAGCCGGGCGCAGGTGATGAATCGCCAAACATTGTTACCGTGGTATTTTTTCGTATTTCATTAATTTCATTAATATAATATTTCATTAATATAGTTCTTTCACTCATTTTATTTAAAATGCATAACTTTAAAACTGGACTATTTAAAATTTACGACTCTCAATAATTGCTTTAAAGAAAAGAAAATTAATAAATAATACCATAAACCATGACATTTAATTTCAACATCAAAGCTTTGTCTTAATTTACCACGCGAAAAATTGTTTATGACAGTCGCATGAAATGGACTATTATAATACTGATGACATAATATTTACAATATTTGGCGATTTATCACCTGCTCCCGGCTAATATTAAATTACCAAATTGGCCGCTTGGCATACAAAAAGTGAAGCGGCCAACCCGGAACTGTTGATAACAGTCACATGACTTAGGCTTTTATTATATAGATTATTCACGATTTCCGTGATAGCTATGTCTCAAGAGCTAATGCTTGGAATTATATCAAACTGAATAATCTGTTGGGCTTTGACATAAATATGTAGATGCTGAATAATTTTTACTTTGATCATACAACAGGGGTCGCTGCTATCCTATGCTTTGGGATAAATTCCTAATCGGGCACATAATCAATTTATCCAATTTAGCGAGAATGGTTTGCAGTATTATTTACTCCATTCTTGTAACTCTCATACACTATCACATTGTTACCAAAATCGCCCATTTTTGACGCCAAGTTTTGGCTGTGGACCAGACAACAGAATATCAGCCCTACGTTTTTCGCGATAATCGGTATAACTGTTTTATATTTTCTATTGCGTAGAAATGCACCAAATTTTATATTTGATTTTAAGGATAAAAAATGTATATGTTGATCTAATTTTAAATTTTAACACTTTATAGGTAACACCGCGTTCCATATCTGCAACATACACAAAAGGCAATGTATTCAGTTAATACAAATTGTTCATAGAATTCTCAACAGGAAGCGATACTTGGTTAATTTTTCATTCCAAAGTTTTATTAATAATTTGAGCAGTTCCGCATCGTTATTGCTAAAATGAACTTTGTAATTTTTGAAAATTAAAAAGCATGGAAAGATCCAAAATTAGGTTTTTTACAAAGGTAAGTTCGTATACTTTTCAAATTAGTAATAAGAAAATTGACAATATTTATGAGAAGTACAGTAAAACCTCCCTAAAGCGACCACGTTCCGTTCAAATAAAAATGGGTCGCTCCGAGAGGTGCTCTCTTAATGAAGGTCATATTTAAATCTAGATTTTAATTGTTGAAAAAAGGTAACAATTAATGTTCCTAAAATTTGTTTTTCACATTAGAAAAAAAAATATGAAAATTTAAGTATCAAAATAAAAATTAACTACATAAATTAATTATTGCAGAGTTTTAAAAAATGAATACATTGACGTTTGCTTTGATGTTACGGTTTTATCTTTTATAACTTTTATTTTCAAGTACTTTCAAAGTTCAGTAAATAAATGCATTTTTTTTTCTTTTTTGGACGGAAACAAACAATGACAATTTCATTAATTTATCTATTTCTTTGAAAGTTTCCTGACAGAATGGGGCAGGGGAATTCATTGACCGTCATCCTTAATTTGTCATCAGAGTTAAATTCATAGCCTAAGAAGGTACAAAGGGGTTTAAACACTTAAAAGATACAGGAATAAGAAAAAAAATCTAAACTTAGTTTAGAAGTTTGATGAATAATGCGCTCTCCGGAATTATTTTGGGATGATCTCTGAATGGAGGTAAAATTAGTATTGAGCGTATGGGAATAAATTTCGTTCCATGAAAAATTGGTCGTTCAGGGATTTCGTCGCTTAATGGAGGTGGTCGCACAGGGAAGTTTCACTGTACAATTAACGAGTAAACAGATAATATCAGATAATAGTAATCCTAGATAGTTATCTGCCCATTAGCGTCAGAAATCTGACAGTACCTTTTAGTATATATATATAATTTTTTGAAAGTTTAAAAACGATATGTTCTAACATTTGAGTCATTATTATTTTTTAAATCGGAGTTGTTAAGTCACAAAGGAATAATAAACAACAAGAAGCACTTTTTTTTTTTTTTTTTTTTTTTTTTTTTTTAATCCGATGATCACTATAACTCTATGTCAAATTCGAAGAAATATCCACTAAGCTTTATATTCATAATTGTTGATCCTATTATACATTAATATACTAGAATGACGTAAAAGGAAGTTTTGTTATAGCCACATCATGCTAGTCTCATTAGACTAAAATGAAGCAAAAAGTAAGAAAAATAAATCTATTGTTCACCATCTCTTATTTCAACCTTTCCTTTTTAATTTTTAAACTGAAAAACGATACTTCACCTTGGCAGTTAAAAAGCATTCATTTAAAATGACCCCCTAAAAGTTAAATAACTAACTAAACAGAGAACCTTGATTTGAAACAACTTGCTTTGTATGCTATGCTATTTAACGGCAATATTTTCCCTTCAAAAAAAGGAATTGAAACATCCGTAAACGCACAGCAAGTTGAAAAGCAAATGAAATTTTTAATAATCGTTCCATTATTCAAAGGCCAGAAGCTGCCCACGCCGTTGCATTCTTTTCCAGATTGCTTGGTATATCACAATTCACACAGCTTGGTGGACGACGGAAGAACTTAATTGTTGGCGGCTTTTAAAAAAGACTTTTTTTCACCCTTTTTATTTATATACGTGTGCCGCAAGTCGATGAAAAATCTCATTTCAAAAAATAAAATGAAAGGGAAATACTAGATGCCGAGATCACGCCGTTTTTATTATATTTTAAAAACTCGTTCCTTTTGGCCCACGCACAGGAGTCGTGACGTCACAAACAATCGACAGAAAAATAGAAGACAATTGCAGCGTGAGTTGAAGATTAAGGAAGAATAATAAATTTTCTTTGAAAACTATTCTGAATGGCCTCTGAATTTACCACTAAAATATAAATTTCTTCATTAGTATAAGTAAAAGTATGTAAGATCCGTTGCCGTATATCTTCGTTTACACTTTACACACTACGTCACACTTTTTTTTTTTTTTTTTTTTTTTTTTTAACATTGTGACTTAAAGGTGTTGGGCAGTTTTTTATGTCGTGGAAGAAAAAAGTAAACACCCCCTACTAAATCTGCAACAAATTATTGGAGAAGTAAGTTACACTGGTACCAAACAATTGGAAATAAAGTCTACTTTTAAATGTTGCATATGGAATTTACTTAGGAGGCCATCTACATATCAAAGCAAACTCAAACTTTGTTTTTTTCAATAACAATACCCAAATTTGACACCGTAAATAAATTCTACATCATTCCATTAGCCTAAATACAAATTTTTATGAAATTCGTACGATTAGTTTCAGAGAAATTAATTATTTTGAAAAGAGCCATATTTAGGGACTGTATCCAAAGTGAAGTTCGATAATCGATTGTTGAAATGCTACAAAATAACTAAGTCACTTCTGTTAATGTGTTATTTCTTGCCAATATGACACTCGCATATTTCACTCTCTTAATATGTTTCGACTATTACCAGCGCAAATGTTTCAATGAATGAGTAAAATATATTTGCTTCAAATTATGCTTTTCTACATACCATAGACGGCTCCTTCAACCACCATTTTGACGTTTTTAAGCATAATTTGAAAACTACTGGGAAGAAAATTTTGAAATTTTGGATTTGCATAAAGCAGGATATAATAAGGTACTACTTAGCTATCCCGTCGACCAATTTAGCCAAATTATATAAATCGCCAAACCACTCGCCAAATTATACAAATTGACAATTTTTATTTTAAATAACGAAAGAACAAATAAATTGGTATACATATTAATAAAAATACAAATAAAACGTCGAAATAAAAATCACTTGATAACAGTACCCATATAAGTATATATACATATATATGTATATATATATACATATTATGTGTATATATATACATATATATATATATGTATGTATACATCTGGCATGTTGTCCGTATAACGGAAAAGTACCGAAAATATTTATATGGTCTGCATTTTATCTTCGCAAACTATCAACAAGAGAGGTTTACATTTAATGTTTAAATTGATAACATTCACATCTTTTATAGTTAATTTTTGTAACCTATTAATAGTTGCTCGAAAATTTTTGGACACTAGATTTTCTTTGTATGAATAACACAATACACAAGAAGCATTTCAAGATTCTCATCTTTATCAAATTTAAGTATCCATTATTCTCCGTCACAGCACATTTTCTCTGTTTTTCCTTTTCCAATATCGTTGTCTTCCATGAATTATCTGATTTTAACATTTAAAATGTATAAGTCAGCATGAAAATTTATTTACTGTGTAGGATGCCTGCACTAGAGCTATAACTATTTACTATCTATTTTCTTTTCTAATGCTATTTAAGATTTATAAAGTTGGTAGTACCTCGTTGAAATATTTTATATACATTTTAGGTTAAATTTGTTCAAGACAGTCCAGTCTATAAATACTTTTAAGTAGTTTCACGTGACATTATAGCAGAGCGAATAGAAATAGAAATAGAAAGCTCATTTACTAAACAATCAAAGAGTTAGAAAAAACTGTAAATTTACACCAGAAAAATTATAAAGAGTTTTAATATTAGAAAAAGATGTAAAAATATTTTAAATAACTGTTCGTATAATTATTCTGGTGTGAAACTTATTTAAAACTTTTGATTGAGAAGGTTTTTAAGATTTAATAAAATATAATAATTTTTTAAATTTTGCTTGTATTACAGTTATTTTTAGTCTGTAACATTACTTTTCCAAAAAATAAAAAGTCAAAAGAAACTGATAGCGAATGAGAGAGTAACAAATTCGGAATTGTCCCCCGGTGGGACGTGCGCTCCACGTTGGGAATCACTGGTTTAGAACCAAAATTTTATTTGATAAAATATAACTTTCTTTTAAATCATACTTATTTGACTTCATTTATTAAATAAAATTTCCGGTGAGAACATGTCTTTATTGGGTTTTTACTGTATATTCATTTATGGATTACATCCAACTCACAGTTTGCACAAACTGGGAAAGTTTAGTATAACAAATCCATAAAGTATAAGTATTTTTTTCCTTTATATTATCTTCTTATATACTTTATTAACGTTTACTTTGCCTTCCCAATATATATATAAAGTGTAACCTCTAAATAACGCTTACCAGTGGGACCGGTGAAAAGTAACTGCTCTTCAGAGTGGGTGTTATTCAGAGGTTTCATTTAAAAAAATCAAAATTACATAAATTTAAATAGAAATACACAGTCTTTTTAATTTATCCTCATGGTTTTAATACATTACAAAAAATCAGTGATTTGCAGTTTTTTTTCTCCTCCAAATACCTTTCTCCAAAGAAATAATAGTATGACCTGTTTTTCTGTTATGATTTAATGCAAAATTTAGTATTTCACGAAAGTTCGTCAAAAATTCGGTATGTGTGATAATACTGGAAATTTTTGGTGATTCTATAATCTGTTTCATTTCCCCATTCTGATAGCTTTTCTCTTCCTCTATTCTATCTTCCACCGTTTGTTGTATGAATCAAATGTAGCAGTAACTGCCAAATCTTTGTTCAGACATACGAACTTGCTGGCCTTCGTGTTAGTTATGTGTGTTGTTCTAAGAATATTATCTAAAATTTTCCAATCATTATTAATGTCTTCATTTTCTATATCTAGTTTTTGGAAAAGGATGAAATGTTTAAGAGATTAAGTAACATTTTGTTGATATATTAAGAAAATTTTGTTTGATCTGCTTCACATTTCGGTTTGCAAATAAATATGAAATTGTATCAGGAGGTGTTAAATTTTTTTCTCGTGACTTTTGAGCGGCCGTTGTTCCGAATTCCTTATATAGAGGTTCGTTCTAATGTTAATGTGGCAGGTATTCGGAGGTTGTCGTTGTTTAGAGGTGACCGTTAAAAGAGGTTTCACTGTATATACCAAATTCCAAATATTCTACTTCGTTAAAAAGATTGGAAAAAAAAGACATGACAAAATAAAAAGAAAATTTTTTCGAACTTTAATCTTCATAAAGGGAAAAGAAATGTCTAGGATTCAGATTCACCATTTTTATTTACTTATTTAAGTATTGCGCTGCCGCGCAATACTTATTTATTTCCAGTGTCACTTCTCAATGTTAATTTAACATTGAAAAGCCTATGGAGAGGATAACTTTTTCATTTTTTTCTTCCCACCTTTTTGTCCCTGATGCCACTCATTTTTTATTCTTTACTAATTCTAATGATATTATAAATTTAAAGTGTAAAAACTTTTGCCTGACGTCAGGATCAAAACGAATGGAAAAATACCTTTGCATATGGGTGAATTATAAACCAGAGACCGACATGGGCCAATTTTTTTTTTTACATTACTAGGGGGCTCAGCCCCCTACGAGCTACGCTCGCCAACCCCCGTCCAAACACCACAGACTCTAAATGCATGCTAATGTGATCGGCTTTAAAAAGATTTCGAAAGATTGAATTATAATTTAAAAAACAGTGGCGATCTCCCTATAAACGGATTTCTATTCATTTCTCTTTGATTGGGGAAATTTTAACGCCAAATCCGCTGCGGTACTACTTGCTTATCCCGTCGACTAATTTCGCCAAATTATATAAATCGCCAAACCACTCGCCAAATTATACAAATTGACATAATTTTTATTTTAAATAACGAAAGAACAAATAAATTAGTACAACATTAATAAAAATACAAATAAAACGTCGAAATAAAAATAACTTGATGACGTAGACACGTGTAACAACATTTCAAAATAAGCTAATATAAAAGGAATTAAGTAAACAGAATCTTTGTCTCCCGGTATTTTTTAACAAAGCGAAAAGAAAGTTCTTTTAAATGAGACATTTTAAATTAGTCGTTTTTAATCTGACGTAATTTTTACCAAACTATTCTTTCTCTTTTTAATATTCACGTGAAAATACTTGTGTTAGAAATAAAATATTATTTGCGCTTTCCTAAGAAAAATAGTTGAAAAGTATCCTCTCAAAATATCAAATAAATGTCTAGCGCAATTTGTAAATTTAAACCGTTTTGCAATATTATTTTGTGTTCATTTTATGTAATAACTGTAATGTGACGTAAATATGACGTAATTTCTCCTATTTAAGACTTCTAACGCATGTTAATAAATTTATTATTTTACAAATTCCTTTCTCTCTTAAAATTCACGTGTAATTATAGTTTTTATGACGTAATTTTTAATAAGTTCCTGCTTTTTGTACATAATTATTTAATTCTAATTCCAAATGTTTTTTTATGTTTATAATAGCCACGTGTAAATAAATTTTTAATTTATTACACGTATAAATATATATATATATATTTTTAAGCAAACATTATTGTTTCCGCTGTTTATACAGTTGGCAACAGTTTAAATTATTATCACTTTCTAAAATCTGTAAAAAATATCTCTCGAAATGCTGAAAATTTGAATTTAAAATAGATATGAAACCTCGAAAAATGAGTCAAATTAAAAAAATAAATCAATTCTGCACACCGGGAAATTATAACGTATAAAATGAACTAAAATTTATTAAATTCCGATGTATAGTTTTTGCTACTATAAAACTTTTTTAAGTGGAACGATTTTGCCCAACTTTAGCATTAAATATCTCTTAAAATAATTCTTCGATTTGAAAACTGTCTGCATCAACGTGTTTATCAAACATTTCTGTATAACACTACCGATTTTCATATTTTTGTATGCATTATTTTTCTTAATATTAACGAAGAAAGACCTCCGGTCACAAAAAATTCAAAACCGGCGGCGGTGACAGCGGTAGTTACTTTTTTTTAGAATAGAGAGATTCAAATATCTTTCTTAATAATTCCAATTTTCGCCTTTTTTATTGAAAATCAACGGACATTTTTCATAGAAAATGTAACATTTTTACTACATTGTTGCAAAAATTTCAAAAGCCGTAATAATAATTTATTTCTTTTTAGTTGAAAGATTTTCACGTGAAATATTAAATTGAGCTAATTTTTTTTTTTTCAAAAATTAAAAAGGTGAATATGGCGTCATAGTGGAAATTCAAATATCTTTCTTAATAATTCCAATTTTCGCCTTTTTCATTGAAAATCAACGGACATTTTTCATAGAAAATGTAACATGTTTACTACATTGTTGCAAAAATTTCAAAAGCCGTAATAATAATTTATTTCTCTTTAGTTGAAAGATTTTCACGTGAAATATTAAATTGAGCTAATTTTTTTTTTCAAAAATTAAAAAGGCGTCATAGTGGAAATAAAAAGAATATTTTCAAAATACGTTTTTGCTTTGGTCAAGTTTATATTTTAGTAAAAAGTTTCTAATGGATAGCTATTTTTATGCAGGTAACGAACTTAGTGGGGAATTACTTAACTTAAATTTTAAAATGTATTTTTTTGTTCGAGATGAGAACTATTTATATCCCAAGTTAAATTTAGGTAATAATTTTCTGATGTGTTTACATCACCTCTTGGGAGAGAATAAGGTTTAAAACTTTAAGTAAAACTTTTATTTTTTAATTTTTACTGTATCACAGCTATAATATTGTTAAACATTAGCAGTAAGGATTCAACACAATTTGCATTTGCATTCATAGCGTTCCTGATTGGGAAATAGGGTATCTAAATTTAAGTGAAGTTAATTTTTTATGTTTTGATTATAGATTTTTTTACATTCAGATTAGAAGTTTTTGTCTAAACTACCACAACCTACATTGCTACAGTGGTGAAACATTTTGAATTACACATTGGTAAACTGCATCCCACATAGTGATGCATTACCGCATACATCAAAACCTGATGATGATACTCTCTATTAATTTTGAAATGTGTTTGTTTGAGTGCGGTAGTTATTAAAAAACTTGACATATTAAACAAAAACATAATTTGAAGAACAAATTAAAAAAACAAAATTTATTTCCTACATTGTTTAAGCCCGAGAAGGGACAGATATAAAGTTATTTCATTCAATTAGTTCTACATTTAATGTTAAATTTTTGTAACAAATTAGTTAAGCCAATTGAAGATTAAAAAATAAAAATAAAATTTATACAATATGATACTTAAAACACCCTAAAAAATTAGATTCCGTTCAAATGAAATCGAAATAAATCTTAGACTGTTTTTTAAATTTTGTATTTTGCATGCATCTTATCATTTTATGCAGAATTGGCATAAACATAATACAAAATCTGCAATACAAATATTTTCAATTAAAAATGGAAGAAGTCTAAGAGTTATTTCGATTTCATTTGAACGGAATCTAATTTTTTAGGGTGTTTTAAGTATCATATTGTATGAATTTTATTTTTATTTTTTAATCTTCAATTGGCTTAACTAATTTGTTACAAAAATGTAACATTAAATGTAGAACTAATTGAATGAAATAACTTAATATCTGTCCCTTCTCGGGCTTAAACAATGTAGGAAATAAATTTTGTTTTTTTAATTTGTTCTTCAAATTATGTTTTTGTTTAATTTATATATTTTAATACTACGCTCCATTCTATTTTTGCCCACGCAGACGATTCATGACGTCACCAGTAGAATTTTTATTTATATAAAAAAATACTAAAGACAATAGGAACATAAGTTAGAATTTAAAGGAAAGATAACAAATTTCATTTGAAAATTTTTTGCTACATCATTTTTTCAAAATGAAACATGAATAATTTATTCAGTACAGCATGAAAGAGAAGAATGCGAGATCTCGCGCAGTTCATAATATTTTGTGGAACGCTGCTCAATTCTTTAAATAGTAAATTGAATGCAAAATATTTTGAATTTTTTCTTGATCGTAATAAAGGATTTAAGAAATGAATACATTAGCCGTAAATGAAATTTGTAGAGATATGTAGGCGTAAAAAAGGGAAAAGGAAGAATTAAAACTAGAGAATAGGAATTCGGTTTTTTCAGAATTTAGTGTCGCCCCCGGCATTTCCATTACTTCATTTTCTTGTGATGGACTGATGGCTTCTATTATTATGAAACAGCCATTATAAATGAAGTGTTAGATGAAGATGAAAGAGCAGCCGTAAAAAGTTAGAACTCTGATTTTCTGGTCAGAATGGGGGGAAAAAATGACCATAATTTTTTTTTTTTTGCGGCTGCTCCTTCATCTTCACCTAACACTTCATTTATAATGGCCGTTTCATAATAATGGAATCCACCAGTCCATCAGAAGAGAATAACTCGGTTAAGCGGGACTCTACTGCAGTACAAAACATATTTCAATTTTAAGACTTAAAGCACACGTTTTATTTTATGTAAAATGACGTCATTCGCATCCGCTTAAGAATTCCACATTTACGATCTACTCTTAAACATCTACAGTAAAGCATGCATAGCACATCACTATCACAAAATAATGCACAAATGCAGCAAAAAGATTCCGTCATTCAAGAAAATCGAAAAAAAAAAAAAAAACCCGGCTATCTAATGATTCATAGCTACTTACAATTAAATATAGTATACAGGGTGTCCGGTCTCAACGGTGTCCAATGGCTAATTCCTAAACCGTTAGTCATAGACATATAGTTCCAATTACAAAAATGTTTTAAATCAGGTAAAGAAATATTTTAAAAGAGATTTGGGTCAATAAAAACGTTTCTTAAAAATTACGAAATTTAAATTTTTATACGGTACCCCGGTCCTATAAATTATATTTAGTAAATTTTTCCTATTACACTGACAAATAAGACAAAAAAAAGTCCCATTCATATACCACTAAAATTGAGCGAATTATGAAACTTTAAAAATGCATGACTTATGCCACTTTTCTGCTCTGAAAACAAATGAGTTCGGCTTGGCTTGGAGGAGTCATATACCAAATGCTTAAAGTATTCGAAGATCTTATTTCATGTGTATCTGCGCTTTGAAAAAAAATCGTACAAGCATTACGATTAAGTTTCAAATTGGCTAAAATAACATATGTTTTATTTTGTCACGATTTGAGACTGTTTCTTTTATGATTTCTTTTAACAAAAATTATGTTATTTTTATAAGTTTTTATGTTACTTCAACGATCGTATGTAGGATTTCCAGTTCAAAATTTGTACTCGAACTTTAACCCACTTTTAAATATCCGATCGAGATTACATTTTACATACTGGCGCAAATCCGATAACAATCTAATAGTATTATGATTTTCGTTGGTTACCATTTATACTCATTTTACAGGATAACACAAAAAATTTCGGATAGATTACCGCCAAGAAGTTTAAGAAACAGTTTTAGATTAGATAATACAAGACTGCGATTGTTGGATTTTTTTAACTTTTATGTATTTTTTAGCACTGAATCCAAAAATTATCTTAATTTTTAACCATCATGTCAGGATGATGGTTAATCATCCTGATGGTTAATGATGGTTAATCATATTTCGCAAATCATAAATTGTCCGATTTAAAGAATAACAAAAATCGGATACTATAAAGTAGAGGAGATCGTTGTGTTTTTTAACTTTTGATAATTGATTTTTACGTACTTTTTAGAACTGAATCTGAAAATGACCTTCACTTTTAACCATCACGTTAGAATTTTTTTACAAATCGCAAATGTGTAAGTTAAAATATAGCGAAAATCTCATAATATAAAACTTATGTAAAACATTTTTTTTATTTTATTTTATTTTATTCAATAATCTATTCGATATTTTTGCTTATCCTGGGATTCTAACAACTAAACAGCTGAGTGGTCCGATGAGATGGGGGAGGAGATTTTATTTTAACTTTGAAATTTGCAATTTGCGAAAAATCCAGATGTGATAGTTAAAAATGAAGGTCAATTTCGGATTCAGCGGTACAGAATATATAAGAATCAATTATGAAAAGCTAAAAAACATGACATAACCCAACTTTTGCAGGCTAGTGCAATCTAATAATATTTTAAAATACGTATCATTTTGTAAAGAATTGAGGCTGTTTTTAGCATAATTTTATTTAACAAAAATTCTGTTTTTACTTACTTCTTAAATGTTTACTACAGATTGTATATTTTGCATTAATATGTCAGAAGGATTAAAGATTTCAAATTTATATCGCAATGTTAATTTTGCTCTCAACTATTTTCTAATATATCTGACGAAATTATATTTCGACTAAATTTGTGAATGACCCCCAATTTGCAGCAAAAAATATGCTATAACTTTAAACAGCTGTTACTCGGTCAATTTAAATCGTAGAATAACGGAACTTTTTTTGTATTACTTGTCAGTGTAAAAGGAAAATTTTACTAAATATAACTTATAGGACCGGGGGACTGTATAAAAATTTAAATTTCGTAATTTTTTAAGAAATGTTTTTATTGACCCAAATAGCTTTTAAAATATTTCTTTACCTGATTTAAAACATTTTTGCAATTAGAACTATATGTCTATCACTAACGGTTTAGGAATTAGCCATTGGACACCGTTGAGACCGGACACCCTGTATAATAGCTCCATTGTTTTAACAGAAATCATTCGTTTATATTTTTTTCAAAAGAGCACGTATTTTAATTAAATTTTCTTTCGGTTGTTACGAGAAAATGGCAACAAAAATATATAATTACTATTTTAAAACTATTTTTCCTTTACTTTCTATGGAGATCTGTATGAAATGGAGTACTTCCGTAGCCAATATTAAGCAAATGGCTCCAAAAACTACAAAAAAAAATTAATATTTCAAAAAAAATGGAGATACAGTTTTCAAACAAAATGAATTTAAAAGAACTTTTTTTTCCCAATACGACGGTATAAAAATTGAAAATGTGCGATGCTTAGAAGTTTAAAAAATTACTAAATAGTATTTAATCGTAATGCTTTGTTTTATGACTAGCTTCTGTAAGGTAACGTTATGATTTGGACACAAAATAAGCTGGGAGAAAGAAATAGCATACCGAACCGGAGGCTAACAAAAAATATGAATTACAATTTTAAGTAACATGCTTTTGATTCAGAATTTAGTACATGGTTTTGGGCAATAGACTTGTACGCAAATCTTGAACAAAATCGGTTGTAATCAAAAAGTAAAAGAGATTTTTGCCCTGATAACTGTTCGTGATATAAGGTATTGCCCTGATAATATTTAAACATGCGTTTTCATCGAGAACGAAGTAAGCAAAATTTGAGCAGAATCGGTTCGTTAGATATTTGATTTCAACTAAAAACAGAAACAAAGAAAATGTCGTCGAATAGTTACGACTGTGGAAATACTCGAATACAGTAGTTTTCGGTTAGTTGGGAAACATCGGTTCTGCACGATCTGTCCGCCTAAATTACTTAGCTGTCAACGTACTGATAATTTCCTTAAAACTGAGTCAGTATGACCCAGGTCAAAGAAACATATTTTACACCAGAAATTTCTCTTAACCCCTTGACGCTTTAAATTTTTGACACAATGAACTAAAAATAGCTAAGAAATACCACTTTTTTCATACTGAAATAGCTGCCTTGCATAATAGAAAAAATATCTGCTAATTAATAAAGCAAAAGTTATAGTTAAAAATTAGTGGTGTTCAATAAATTTTGCCAATTAAGCAAAACTTATAGTTAAAACTTAGTAGTGTTCAAAAGCTTTTAGTAACGTAAACAAACTCTTTTTGAGCAAGCAGTGCTCGTCAAAAACAGTCAGGGGGGTTACTAAGTAAAACTGAACAATGGAACAATGTATGCATCTTAAGGGAACGGTGGAAGTTTAAAAGAATTTCTTTTAATTTTCATAATAGAGACTTCAAATTTTGTGCAAATATCCATTTCACCATAAGTATATAGAACACCTTCAAATAAATTTCTTTCTTATTATAGTTCTAAGATCTTTTAAAAAATTTTAAATTTTAAAATGAAATTTTAAAATGCTCATTGGGTCTTAATTTTTTAGATAGTTCCTAAATTTTAGATTTTAATCACGTAAAACTCTATTAGAAACAAATCTGTGTATCGGTTTTTAAATCCCTTAAACAGTTAATTTTTTAAAGGTATTGTTCTGAATGTCCTATCGATTTTCATCAAAATTCTGCCTTATAATAAGTTAAAAATCAAATTTAATTGCCTTAATGTAGTCGAACTTTAAAATGCATACACAGTTTCTTTTTAAGCAATATCGGGATTCTTCCTTATCAGTTTCATGAATTTTGATCAAGTACCAAGGAGCATTTCAGAAATAAAAAAATGGTGAAACATCAGAATTGAGGAAAACAGATTTAAAGTATATTAAAAGGCCAAAAAATTGTTTGTGAACAAAATTAAAACACTTATAACTTAGCGTAAAACAATAGCATCTCCAATCTCCATGAGGTTTTCCAGGAATGACGTAGTACAAATTGGATAATAATAATACACACAGAAAGAAATGTCGATTTTTGCTCAAATAAAAGGATTCCCTAGT
Source organism: Maratus speciosus (assembly GCA_963932465.1). NCBI lineage: Eukaryota > Metazoa > Arthropoda > Arachnida > Araneae > Salticidae > Maratus > Maratus speciosus. The sequence continues at coordinate 379,121,593 of OZ010799.1, forward strand.
TGCTGGGCAACTTCACATTCAGTTGAGAGGTAAATCGACTTTCAAAGCAACAAGAACCACCATAAAATAAAATGCATTTTATTAAATAATTTTACTGATAGACAAAGCAGATAGACTGATAGACTGAAAGCGGCAGCACAGACAATCGCCTCATCGAGTTGGAGGCTGAAATTACAGAATTAGTTAAAACTCGATTCGCTTATTAAAATGCAACTGGTCTGCCAAATTGTATCTTGGTGGAAAAACACCTGCAAACCCGATGTTAGTGGTTGACTCGTAGGTTTACCATTGTGTTTAACTGCTCCCAGACCTCCATGTTTTCATATCTTTGGGTGCAGGAAAACACAATGATAAACCTATGAGTCAACCACTAAAATCGGATCTGCAGGTGGTTTCCATCAAGATATGACTTGGCAGACCAGTTTCATTTTAATATGCTAATCAAGTTCTATCTAATCCAGGAATTTCAGCTTCTAATTCGATGAGAGGTCATTGTCTGTGCAGCTGTCTCTTGGTCTATGATTTAAAACTGATTTATTTATTGTGGAAATTATCGGTATAATTTAATGGAAATTAATTGGTACCTTGGCAGTTGTGTAATTATCTAAAAGTGAATGTAATATTTTCTGGTAACAAAAGTAACAAAATAATATTAACTTTAATGTAAGTGTTGTGAATTTATTATGTTTTTCTGTAAAACATATGTTTGTTAAACATAAAAATGTTTATATGAGAATTACCAGAATCCAAAAAACATATTATTCTAGGTTGAGAAAACTGAATAATCACTATAAAAAACTACTCGGAAATATTTCCGAAAATCAGTGGTAGCAACAGAAACTGTGTTTTTATAAATGCTTCTTTCATTCTCGAATGGTAATTGATTAATGAGGTTTCTAAATATAAAAAAATGCTCTTCGGAATCGTGGGTGGAAGAAGTTATTACATATTTTCGCTCGTGGTAATGTTATATTTTTCTAAATTAAGGGGTCTCAGGACTCTTAAAGCTTTAAAATTTTCGAAATTAAAATTTTTTAACACCTATCTTTTCTGAACATTTTGATATAATTGTTTCCTTGAAATTCCTATTAGAACAGAAGTTATGGCTTTTAGAATTATACCCGACCCATAGCTGAAGTCGCGTTTCCGAAATTTTTAAGTCATTTTTCTCGAAATGACGTTTGTGGTCATAACGCGCACGATATCTCTAAAACTTCTGAATATTTTTTCATGAAATTTTCGGAACATATGTTTCATATTAGTCAGTATAAATTGAACCTAAAATTTCCTTTTTATTGTTAAAAAAAATATTTTTTAGGTGATTACACTGTTGAAATTTTCTAAATTTTGCATTAGCTAAATACAACTTTGTGTTAAAAATATAAAAATGCTTTAAATATAAATTTATTTAAGTTCAGAGTAATTATTATAATCTGAAGTATAACTAGGCGCCAAAATTTTCATTCTAGTTGCAAAATTTATTTTGTAATCCTGCGGGTAATCTGTTATGCCAATTTTCTGCTCGACAAATGTCTGACAGTTTGGAGCTCCCTGTAAATACTAATTCTGCATTTTGAAATTTTTTAAATACATGAAATGAAAGAACATACAGTAGAATTTCTTTTATCCGAAACTCTCGATTAACCGAAATCCATTTTCAAAGCTTTTTTTTTTATTATTGCATTCCTTGTGTGCAAAATCCATTTTGAAAGCTTTTTTTTTTTTTTTTTTAAACTACCATATTTTTTGTGTGAAAGCGTCCTTTCTGAACTACGAGTACATATAAATATTTTCGATCGCTTTTCTTAGAGTTCCTTTGAATTTAATGTGAGCTCCCGTAAGCTACGGAGTGGAGTGAAGAAAACGAACAAATTAGCAATTCTGAAGCCTTTGAATGTTTTGCAAAAGGTGTGGCATGGCTGGGGCAGCAGAAAGACTGTGATACTGGTGAATAGTATTAAAAAAACTTCGTGATGGAGCTTCAAAGCAGAGGCAATCGAAACTGCGACAAACAAAACTTTTTTTCATACCCTTGTGATATATGTAAAAGGTATTTAATTTAAAAATTAAAATTCAGGTAATTCATTTTTGTCTCTATTTTGCTATTGCGTTATTTTTATTAAGACCTTGTTACCATAATACGAAGTATTGCATATATTTCTCCTTAATCTTAAAATGGAAGCATTCTCGATTATCCGAAAATTTCGATTTTCCGAAAGAGGGTCGGTCCCAATTACTTCGAATAATCGAGGTTCTACTGTACTTATATTTTTCAATTCCAATAAAAATTGTGCCTTTAAATGAAATACATTTTTAAGATGTTAAATGATGAAAATGGTCTGTTTTTTTCTTTTTTTCAAATTTTAAGAGTCCTGAGACCCCGCGGCTACTTTAGCCTTGGTAAAGAAAGAAATTTGGCAACATATGTTTTGGGAACCTATTCACTGTTTCATGTTATATACACACGCATTTTTTCAATATTTATACAATTTATTTAACATAAAGAAGCCATTTATCTAATTTTATACAGAAACAGAAGTAATTTGTACATAAAAAACAACAATAAAATACATATAAAATACATGTATAAACAAACAAAAAAGCTCATCGAGTTTGTTTTCCAAGCTGTTTATATAATTTGACAACAAATTATATAAACAGCTATACTTTGCATCACTTTCTGATGCCCAAATTACACCAAGCTTAAAAAAAAAAAAAGAAAAGAAAAGAAAAGAAAAGAACCCCCCCCCCCAAGGTTCCTATAGTGGAAAAGTACCAAGTTGCCTATTATTTTGCACTATCTGCGCTACAGTTTGTACTATATGCAAGGGGGAGGACGAGAAGTTTAAACATTAAATATTAAAGTTTCTATATAAAGCACTATAAGACTAAAAAATCCCTGCCGGCCCGGCCTACAGGCAGAGGTAGATTTCGAAGTTAAGTATTCTAATTTCACCAACAAAAACTAAATCATTATTAGATATAAATCCACTTTAACAGTTTTATCTGTCTGCTTTTGACGAGTTTTTATTTCCTTTTTATAAAATAGCTGGTTTTGTCAGAATCATGTTAAGGCGATATTAAAAAAAATATATTTTTCCATACTCAACAACTCGAAATTTTCTGGCACATTTTCAGATTCATTTTTAATAAAAAAAAAAAAAAAAAAAAAAAAAAAAAAAAAAAAAAATATGAAACATGCTGACGTGATTTTTGAAAAGATTTATAAGCGACCTGTGTTTTTATTTTTCTTTCAATTCATTAAAACTTGATTAATAGACAATTATTTTCTCAGTAGGGCAATATTTTTCGGTTCTAACACAATCGCTTCGGGAAATTCTGTTCAAAATGCCCACTTTGACATCATTTTTTGAAATATATTCTGCCTCTATCAAAAAATCGATCATTACTGTACATTATATAGTTTCTGAATACGAGAATCTAGCAATTGGATGCGTTTGAGAGCAAAAATGAATTTAAAAATGAGTAAGAAAATAGACAGTTTGGATTTGAATGCACCCTTAATAAGATGATTTTTTTTCTTTAACCGCTATGTACTTTTAATTTATTTTTGCTGTAAGAATTTGCCCTATCAAAAACTTGTCTATATAAATGTTGAAGAAAATATTAAGAAGATATATGATAAATTCATGGAGATTTTATATCTTGTGAATTGACGGAGTTATGAAAATTTTTCTTCTTCAACCCCCCTTTTTTGTTTTCGTTTTTAATTTTTTTTTTTTTCGGTACGAATTGGTCCTATCAAAAACTTGTGAATATAAAAGTTGTAGAAAATATTAAGGAGATGTATAATAAAATTATTGGATTTGATATCTTGAGAATTGACGAAGTAAGGAATTTTTTTCTCCCAAAAACAACCCTATTTTTTGCGCCCCTTGAGCCTATTTAAAACTTTATCAAACATTTGTGATGCATGAATTTTTGGCGCTATTTTTAGAAGCAATAAAAACTTTAAACTGATTTGATATGTACAAAAATTAAGAAGTTATGGGTTTTTTTCGGTTTTCCAAAACCCCTCCCTATTTCCATCCCCTTTGTCCGCTTTTGACCATTAACGAACTTGACCGAGATTTTATGTCCCTTGATTTTATGTATCTGTTTGGAAGAGATTTGTGCAGAATTGCGGAAGTTATCGTGTCCAGAAGAAAGTGATAACACAATTGCTTCGGGAAATTCCGTTCAAAATGCCCACTTTGACATCATTTTTTGAAATATATTCTGCCTCTATCAAAAAGTCGATCATTGCGGTACATCTTATAGTTTCTGAATAAGCGAATCTACCAATTAAATGCGTTTGAGAGCAAAAATGAATTTAAAAATGAGTCAGAAAATAAGCAGTTTGGATTTGAGTGCATCCTTAATGCAATGATTTTTTCAACACAATCTGCTTCGGGAAATTCGGTTCAAAATGCCCAATTTAACAGCATTTTTAAAAATATATTCTGCCTCTATCAAAAAATCGACCATTACGGTACATTATATAGTTTCTGAGTAAGAAAACGTACCAATTGGAAGCCTTTGAGAGCAAAAATGAATTGTAAAATGAGTCAGATAATACGCAGTTTGGATTTGAATACACCCTTACTTAGATGATTTTTTTCTTCAACCGCTATGTATTTTTAATTTGTTTTTGATGTAAGAATTGGTCCTATCCAAAACTTGTCTATATAGATGTTGTAGACAATATTAAGAAGATATATGATAAATTCATGAGGATTTTATATCTTTTGAGTTGACGGAGTTATGGATTTTTTACTTCTTCAAACCCCCTTTTTGTTTTCGTTTTTAAATTTTTTTTTGCGGTACGAATTGGTCCTATCAAAAACTTGTGAATATAAAAGTTGTAGATAATATTAAGGAGATTTATAATAAAATTAATTGGATTTGATATCTTGAGAATTGACGATGTTATGAATTTTTTTCTCCCCAAAACCCTATTTTTTGCGCCCCTTGAGCCCACTTTTAACTTTATCAAAAATCTGTGATACATAAATTTTTGGCCCTGTTTTTAGACGTAATAAAAATTTTAAACTGATTTGATATGTATAAAAATTAAGAAGTTATGTGGGGTTTTCGGTTTTCACAAAACCCCTCCCTATTTCCATCCCCTTGGTCCGATTTTGCCCATTAAGGAACTTGACCGAGATTTTATGCCCTTTGATTTTATGTATCAGTTTGGAAGAGATTGGTGCAGAATTACGAAAGTTATCGTGTCCAGAAGAAAGTGATATATATATATATATATATATATATATATATATATATATATATATATATATATATATACTGTGATTTCTTAACTGTTTTATTCACCTTAATCTTTTTGATATACTGGCAGCCATGTGCGCGTGGATTTTTGTAAAATACTGAAATATTAATCGGTATGGTGTTTATTATTTATATTTTATATCCTATAAATATTTAAATACGTTTTATTGATTCTTCCATTTCATATTATTTGTTTCTATTCTGCTTTCATTTTTAATCAATTCACTTGATTTTATGGTTGTTTGGGCACAGGGGAAAATAACTTTTAGCTTTAGCTTATTTTTCCCACAGAAAACAACCATTTTGCTTATATCATTGAATTCTGTGCCCTTGATAACGTAATTCAATGTATAAGCTTTTCAATTTTTGTCGGTGTCGACTTTTTTCTTTTTCTTCCATAATAATTCTTATATTATTATTATTATTATTATTATTTTTATTTTTTTTTTTTATACTTACAGCTTTAATTCATAATATTTGACGGTGGAAGGTTATGTTTAATTAATGGTTATATATATATATATATATATATATATATATATATATATATATAGATAGATAGATAGATAGATAGAAAGTTTTTTACTGAGTGTGGTTTTGGGTTCTAGGGGTCATGATCGGTGTAGATCTGCAAAAAGTTTTCAGAAATTCCAACATAGGAACGATCCCAATAGGTAGTATTTCATACGAAATCTACCTAAAAATTAACAATGAAATAAATGTAAAAAAGTCCTTCCGGCCAGTGCCGGGAGGAAGAGGTAGCTTTCATAATCCTTATTTTAAAAAAAAAGCCAACTTATATCATGCAAACACACGAAGCTCAATTTAGTGGAAACCGAATATAGGAGATTCAATACTAATTTTTATCAATATAATGAATGAGAATTTCGCGAAATTAGTCAGCTTTATCCAAGCTGCTTTTCTTTAAAGTAACTTATATTTGGCTGCCAAATTCGGCAATTTCTTAAAGTGCCTGTCATTTTAAGACAACATGGTGGATGAGGCTAAGCAGTGAACTTGGTCGAGACCTTAGTAATTGCTGTGCACATGCTCACTCACATCGGAATCGGTTAATATATAGGAGTGCTGTCGCATGCAAAAAATCAGATTTTTCAAAATGTCACCCACAATAGAAATCGAAACTGCTATATCTGAGCCATTTTTTAAGGTAAAGACAAACAAAAAATGCTCCTGAATCCTTATCAAGATCAAATACTTAAGAAAGAAACCTTCTTCAATTTCTAATTTTTTTGCACCTCACTTTAAATATATATGTATTTTTTAATTTAATGGCCGCCATTTTAAAACAAGATGGCTGATGAATCTGGCCAGCGAACTTGGTCGAGGTGTTGATGTATACTATCCACATGCCTTCTTACATCGAAATAGGCGAATACGTGTGTTATCGCGTGACAAATACAAGATCGTTTCAAAATGTTAGCCATGCTAGAAATTCAAAGTGCTATAAATCAACCATTTTTTAAGATATCAACAAAAGAACAAATTTTCAGAAACAAAAACTGCTCCGAAATCTTTGTATCAAGGCCAAACACATAAAAAAATCTTTTTCATTTTCCAATCTTTTAATACCTCATTTTGAATTTTAAATTTAATTTTTTTTTAAATGGCAACCCTTTTGAAACAAGATGGCGAATGTATCTGGCCAACGAACTCGGTCGAGACATTGGTATGTACTATGTACAGACCACGTTACATCCAAATAGGTTCATAAATACGCCTGTTATCGCGTGACAAAAATCAAGTCGTTTTAAAATGTCAGCCACAAGAGAAATTCAAAATGCTATTATTCAGCCATTTTTTTTTATATAGACGAAAGAAAAACTGTTCCGGAATCTTTGTATTAAGGTCAAACACATACAAAAAAAATCTTTTTCATTTTCCAATTTTTTGGTATCTCATTTAAATTTTTTTATTTTTTTTATTTTTTAAAATGGCCGCCATTTTGAAACAAGATGGCGAATGAAGCTGGCCAACGAACTCGGTCGAGACATTGGTATGTACTATGTACAGACCAAGTTACATCCAAATAGGTTCATAAATACGCCTGTTATCGCGTGACAAAAATCAAGTCGTTTTAAAATGTCAGCCACAAGAGAAATTCAAAATGCTATTACTCAGCCATTTTTTTTTTATATAGACGAAAGAAAAACTGTTCCGGAATCTTTGTATTAAGGTCAAACACATACAAAAAAAATCTTTTTCATTTTCCAATTTTTTGGTATCTCATTTAAATTTTTTTATTTTTTTATTTTTTAAAATGGCCACCATTTTGAAACAAGATGGCGGATGAAGCTGGCCAACGAACTCGGTCGAGATATTTGTATGTACTATGTACACACCAAGGTACATCCAAGTCGGTTCATAAATACGCCTGTTATTACGTGAGAAAAATCAGGAAGTTTCAAAATGTCAGCCACGCTAGAAATTCAAAATGCTATAACTCAGCCATTTCTTAAGATATAGACGAAACAAAAACTGCTCCCGAATCTTTTTATCAAGGTCAAACACATAAGAAGGAAATATTTTTTCAATTTTCAATTTTTGGTACCACATTTCAAATTTAAATTTTTCTTAAAAATTTAAATGGCCGCCATTTTTAAACAAGATGGTGGGTGAAGCTGGCCAACGAACCCGGTCGAGACATTGGTATGTACTATGTATAAAACAAGTTACATCCAAATCGGTTCATAAATACGCCTTTTATCGCGTGACAAAATTCAGGACGTTTCAAAATGTCAGCCACGCTAGAAATTCAAAATGCTATAACTCAGCCATGTTTTAAGATATAGACGAAACAAAAACTGCTCCGAAATCTTTGTATAAAGGTCAAATACATAAGAAAAAAATATTTTTCCATTTCAATTTTTTGGTACCACATTTCAAATTTTAAATTTTTAAAAAACTTTTAAATGGCCGCCGTTTTGAAACAAAATGGCGGATGAAGCTGGCCAACGAACTCGGTCGAGAGATTGGTATGTACTATGTACACACCGAATTACATCCAAATCGGTTCATAAATACGCCTTTTATCGCGTGACAAAATTCAGGACGTTTCAAAATGTCAGCCACGCTAGAAATTCAAAATGCTATAACTCAGCCATTTTTTAAGATATAGACGAAACAAAAACTGCTCCGGAATCTTTGTATAAAGATCAAATACATAAGAAAAAAATATTTTTCCATTTTTAATTTTTTCGTACCACATTTCAAATTTTAATTTTTTTTAAAAATTTTAAATGGCCGCCATTTTGAAACAAAACGGCGGATGAAGCTGGCCAACGAACTCGGTCGAGACATTGGTATGTACTATGTACACACCGAATTACATCGAAATCGGTTCATAATTACGGGAGTTACAGTGTGACATAGGTCAGATATATATATATATATATATATCAATTTTGAACGGAGGGTGGTTTCGGGGTCTGGGGGTCATGATCGATGAAAATATACCAAAATTTTTTGAAATCGCTTTCCTCCGAACGGCTGCAATAGGTAGCTTTTTTGTAAAGAAAGCTACCTAATAAGAATAAAAAAGAGCTGTTTGACTAATAAATTAAAAACGAATAAATGTAATTTTTTAAACTTTTATATATTTATTTATTGAAAGACATGCTTTCATTAAAATTCACAAAAAAAGTAGAAAAAATGTTTTTTAAATACACTAAAAAGTAGAAAATGATATTTTGGTTTGAAAAGAAATTGTTTTATTTTCTCATGCACAAGGGAAAAAAATGAAAGCGCGGGCGCCTACTTTATACATATATATATATATATATACTTACGTATATAATATAATATAATAAAAAAAACTTAAACAAAAGTTAAATTGCATTGGCGTCTACTCTTTCATTTTTTTTCCTTGGACATGAGAAAATAAAATTATTTCTTTTCAAGCCCAAAAATTTTCTACTTTTTGGCACTTTTAAAAAATGTATATCTATAAATTTTTTTTACATTTTTGTTAATTTTAATGAAAGTATGTCTTTTTTTTTTTACATTTATTTCTCCTGTCTTAAATCACGTCTGTTCAGCATATCTATCTATAAAACAACAATGGTCACATAGGCGTAACCAGCCTTTTGAACGGGGGGGGGGGGGGAGGGGGGTGCCCAGACTTTTTAACCAGAACATGACGGATAGAAACAATATCTTATATTATAAAACCTGCTAAAACGGAATCCTTTAAAACCGGTCGAATTTCCGTTTTAGTCAGGTTTTCCTCTTAGAAGGTATTATTTTGTGGTATTTCATTTAAAAAAGGCTCAAACGTAATTTTTGTTTGCGTGAGGAGTGATTAGAAGCGGTTTAAAACATCAAAACTAAATCTAATCGTAAAAAAAAAGATATGTAAATGTTCTTGCAGTAGTGACATAAGACACTGACTAAGTGTGACCACAAGTGTAAAATCTTTTTGCACCCTAACTTCTTATAAAGACTAAAAAACACCTTTAATCATGCTTGAAACTTCTATAGGCACAGGGAAACGCTGCATGAGATCTAAAACTACCCCAGTCAAAGATTTGTAGATGAAATTTTGCCGGATGATAAATCTCAGATAATACATACGGTACACCAGTACATACGCACGAAAGTTTTCCAGAATGTGACTCCATGACTTCTTAGGGATCACTGGAGGGACCCAAGAAATTTTGTAGGAAAGTCTATATAAATAATTATCATAATATGATAAATAATTATAATATTCATTAATATCGTAATTTCCGGCCTATAATCCGCGGATCAAACAATCACGTTTCGACGTAGAAATTTTATTTCATTATTGAAGTTAAATATTTATCACGATTTAACAAGTTGCGTTTTATGAAACAAGATTTCTGGGGCCGAACATACTTGTTTGATCCGCAGATTATAAGCCGGAAATTACGGTAATTCATGTTCTTACCTCAGAATGTGTCTAATATATTAGGTAAAGCAGGTCATGATAATATACAGTAAATTTTATCAAGATGATAAAAACTATACTGCCATGATGCGACTATAATAATAAAGATAGGTGCTTGTCTGTCTCTGTGTGTGTATACCCGCCCGCGCTGAGCTCTGAAAAAACAATGCAGCCCGCACAACCATAAGATTTGACAGGACATGTATTCCTGAACTCATGCATATTGAAGACAATTTCTGCAATTTTTCATGCGGATTTTTTTTAATTTTGCGGCAATGTTTTCAAATTACAGTCGTTCCCGTTTAAACGAAAATTGATGGTTCCAGAAATAATATTCGATTAAGCGGAGTATTTGATTAAATGGGGAATCATAACTGTAATATTTAATGCGTAATAAAAAGGTAAAATAACCATCTGCGGTATATTTCATTAAAAGCATAATAAATCGTTAATAGAATAACTTAAACTAAAATAAATACAAATGCTAATATAAAATAAATACGTATTAATTTAATGTCAGTACATACATTTTTATGGTTTACATCACAATGCAGCTAGTTTGAATTTGGTCAAAACATTGATACTTCTAATTTACGTTACTTATATTGCCTTAAAAAAATCGTTTAAAGTGGTTTGTTTAAGTGGAATCTTAAAAGAGTAAATATCGAGTTATTTTTCGAATGAGTGCAAATATCACAATTACCATCTCGAATCTCGAAGTCACGGCGCATTGCCTGGCTAACAGCAAGAAGTGATGCGAGGGGATCAAGGTGGGGAAATCATTTGACCAGTCCATTATACGCCTGCCGTCAGAAATCATTGTAGGAAGAACTGAAAATTTGGTTTCAGCGTAAAGGAACTAAAAATGACAAAAGATGAAAGGAAATTCCTGCTGAAACGTGCTTTCCGCGCCTAATTTCAAACATCGGTCATACAGTTGTTATTCGATTAAGCGGATACGTTCGTAAAAGGTATTTGGTTTAAGCGGGGGAAAATAGCATAGAACCAATAGGAATAAATTCGGTTCCGGAGGGCTCTATTCGAATAAGCGGGGTATTCGATTATCCGTGACCCGATTAATTGGGGAGGACTGTAGTAAAAAATAATCTGATTTCAATATTTTATCCAGTAAACTTTCTCTTCATTTCAATAAAGTGTTTTCGAGATTCTTACAGCGATTTTTCAAATTTTTTACTGTTATTTTTAGAGGGGTTTTTTCGCATTTCGCGGTGATTTTTTTTTTGACATTCCTAAAAGGAATCCGGTTTAAATCTTTTTTCCAGTTAGTTAATTTCATTCCCTGTGGTTCAATCTTTTCTGAATTTTTAATGCGACTTTTAGTGGGGGTTTTCGTGCTTTGAGCGATTTTTTTACTTTTTTTGTAACAGAAAAAAAAAACTGTCCGGTAATTTTTGCAATTGCCGTGATTAAATTCAAATTGGGATAACATTAATCAGTTCTTATAAAAAAGCTGAAAATTTAATTTTGCTCGAAATAAAAAACGCAATAACTCAAGATTGCTTGTTTCGAGACAGAAGAGATCGTAGCTTACTCGGGAGTAAGTTGACGAAGACAGCTCCCCCCCCCCCCCCAAACCTAGGTTTGTTTAATTCTATGTTCGTTTAAAAAAAAAAAACAAAAAAAAAACAAAACTCCATTAGTAATGAAGTTTTCTTTGAGGGACAGGGTTTGAAATAACGTGTGGTATCGCGCGATTTGGGAATAGAAAAGGAAAACCACGCATAATAAAAAAATGCTATACAATATTTCCAAATTCTTTCACAGACCTGTGATTCTCCAGTGAGTATTTTAAAATTTTTAAGTCCGCGATTTTTATTTCTTTATTTCTCAAAATCAATTCGTGAATCGGTCCCGGAAAAATGTGGGAATTTCTTCAAATGATCGTGGAAAAATATCGGGAATTTCGAAAAAGAGTGCAGAAAGTAATCACCAATTTCGTCAAAAGATTGCGCAAAAAAATACGAATTTCGATAAACGATTGACGGAAACATTTTGAAAATTTCGTCAAAATGTCGCAGAAAAGCGTAGAGAATTTGGTAATTGATACGGAAAGATATCGAGAATTTTTCCGGTCGGTCGAGCAAAACTATCGCGAATTTCGACAAATGATCTCCCTGTAAAAAAATCAGTTTCGTCAATCGGTCGCAACAGAAAATTAATTTCGTCAAAGGATCGCGGTAAAAACGAGAATTTCGTAAAAGGATCGCAGAAAGAAAGCACGAATTTCGTCAAATGATTGCGGAAAGAAAAAGCGAATTTCGTCAAAAGATCGTGAAAAGAAAACGCGAATTTCATCAAAGGATCGTGCTAAAGAAATGCCAATTTCGTAAAAATATCGCGGTAAAAAATGCGAATTCCTCCAAAAGATCACGGTAAAAAACACGAATTTTGTCAAAGGTTAGTGGTGAAAAGTTCGGATTTCGACAAAAAACAAAAGCAAAAACAAAAACAGAAAAAAAACGCGTAGAAAGACGTGAATTTCGTCAAACAATTTTGGGGAGAAAATTGTAAATATCATGAAATGATCGCAGAATAAAATCGCGAATTTAGTCAAAATTTACTGTACTGGGCTAAAAGATTGAAACAGGTTCCTTTTCCTACTTTCAAAAGAACGCAGCGAAACGAGAAAAAACTCTAAAAATCGTATAAAAATTTTCAGAGGAAAAAAATTACTATATTGACTTGAGAAAGACTGCAACCATATTCCTTTTACGAATGCCAAAAAATGGCCACGAAACTCAACCAACCAACCAACTTCCAGATTAATTTGAATTTTCTGTGCTATTATTTTTCATTTTTAAATGAGGAAGGGTCTGACCCCCTCTTTCTCCCGGATAATCGCATTTTGGAATTATCGTTTCACATATCTGCATTCCCTTTCAATTTTTTTTGATATTTTCTAGACTTTAAACTACGAAAGCAAACAGACACCTAGTTTCTATCCTCGTCAAGAACTTGCGTTAATTTTTCATGAAATTGCAGAAACAGGCAATACAAAGAACGGCGTTAAAAAAAATCTCCCACAAACAAAAGGCTTCAAAGTGACAGTCAAAGACACCTGTTTGACTTACTATGACTAATACAGATTCTTGTAAATATTCTAGTTTTAAAAAAGATAAACAACATAATTTTCTTTAAAATAAAGAAAGAAAGCAAAAAAGAACGTGGCTTTCTTTTTTTATTACATTTCAAAACTTACTGGTAGTTTTCTGAACTAAACTAATTTGCTAAACTAATTGAACTCTGCTTTCAATTCTTTTTTCTTTTGTAGATGTCAATTTTTTAAAATAATTGTGCTTGAGTCTGCACAAGCGGGGGGTGTGCCCGAGCACCCAGGGCACCCCCCCCCCCCTGGTTACGCCTATGGTTCAGCATATTTTTCTATTAGAAAAGTTTAATGTTTTGCGCTATCGTTAAACCATTTCAGAAACTGTGTTTAATTTTTCTAAGGTAAACAAGCACAGAACTGTCATGGTGAGTCATTCATTTTTGAGAATCGTTCATATAAAAGATTTCACATATTGAATAACTATTTAGTCTCTCTTTTAATAAAATGTAAATGACATCACCGCCGGTCGCAGCACCACGAAATAGTCTACATGAGAAAAGGGAACCGATGTTGGCATTCATCAGAGCACTGAATTTCCTCTATAATTTTTATAGTGTTTATTTTTTTCTCATGCAGACGATAATACAACTCAAAGTGGCAACGGTTTTTTTTAAAGGTTTGTTCTGTTCTTTGATTGAGAAAATAATAATGAAGTAGGTATGTAATATAGAATATGTTTTTTAACCAGGAAATACTTTTATCAATATTTTATAGTATTGTTCGATTGAAATGAATGAGTAATGAATGAAATAAATGGATATGAATGAAATTCCCATTTACACTGTCATTTGCTTACATGATAAATAAATCAGTATGACAAACGTTTTCTACAGTCGGACTGTATTTAAAAAAACTTTTTTTCTCATGGACAATTGTATGTAATTATTTCAAGATGTAAAGAGAAAGGACTGTTAAAAATGTATGTCAAACGTACTGAAGAGCTAGGTCAGTGTTTAAATAATAAGAGTTTTTACAAAAAACGTCGTATATCCTGAAGTTTTCTGACCAAATGTTAATTTACACTTACATTGTATTTTTTTATATATTCATTATACATAGTTTTTTATAAATGTATTTCGTTTTCAAAATGTGTTATTTTCATTTATCACTGAGGAACAAGCGAGAAAAACTGAAATTTTTGCACATGTGTTGTATATAGTATATCTATGTATCACATTTTCCGCCAGTTTTGACGGGCTATCTTTTTAGTAATAATAACAATCATTTAAAAATATTAAAATGCAAACGAGACATCTTAAAAAATTTCTCCCATTGGATTAACATTCCATTTTTTTCATTTTTTTTCTAGTGGATAATTAACACAAATAGACTGAAATATAATATTTTCTAAAAAAAAAAAAAAAAAAAAAAAAAAAAAAAATCGTGCATTAAAGGGTTAGTATTTTAAAAATGGAAAAAGAATTATATAGAAATAATTTATATAACAAATTAAGTTGCCATTTTTAAATACAATAATTTATTTCAAGCAATCAGTAGTATACACATTTCTACTTTATATTAAAAAAAAGAAACTATATCAAAGGTTAATGGAATTCCTTAAAACAAAGTGTCTAAATAACCCTGAATTTTAGGAACGCAGTTTATGTTTAGACTGCCAGTGGCAGCTTCTTGATTTAAAAAACTTACTGAATTATTTATTATATTAAAAATTTTCTGTCTGTTTGTATTTCACAGCTAGAATATAGAACGTTGGGCGATCAAATTAACACCAGCTATGCCCGTTGATCCGAGAATGTGATATAAGACCTTAGAATTGAAAAAAAAATTAATTAGTTTCCAATATTTTTATTTTATTTATTTATTTATTTGTGATTTGTAATGGTATTTCTGTAATGATGGCAACTAAAATACCCCACACTTGTGAATAAAAGGGAGAAAAGGAGAAACAATAGGGATTATTACATTTTCATGGGCATATTATATGATGTTAGCAAAAACTTTATGAATGACCGACGTTAGATTTGGCCGCATATCGATATGAAGTAAACATTTCTGACAAAATTTTAAAAGAATCGTAAAACGTTTTTAAAAAATAGTGAGTATTTTAAGTAGTATTATATGCCATTAAGCGTAAAACACTGTATATGGTCATACTATATGTGGTCAAGATCGGCGTGGAATCTGATCATAGGATTAGCAACATTTGAGTACTCAGTAAAACTTTTTCTTTTTGCTGGAATTTCAAAAGACTGGAGATAAATGCCATGTTGGTTGATTTTTGACGGCCGATTATCTACACTAGGGATATAGGCCCGAAGGGGGCATGCCCTCCGTGGGGTCTTTCTAAGGGAACTCAACCCGTATTTACGCATGGAAATCCATGGCTCAAAGAAAACCACGAAAACTCCGAACGATTAGTCCGACGGGTGCGATTGGGTTTGAACCCAGCACCTCCCGTCTACCAGCTTCGAGAGCAGAACCTCTCGGCCACTGGTGGGGATAAATGCCAGGTATAATTGTGTATTTTCCTGCTCACGCTCCAGAAGCTTTAAATAGGGCGATTAATTCGTTGTCACTAATACAAATTCCGTTTGATAGAAGTTCCATTTTCATAGGTGGTACTGTATTATCAGAACAAAAACGGTGATGCAACAATGATTGATTATTTGTCACAACAGTTCAAAATAACAATTGCATTTAGTTCAACAATTGGGCGAACATCGGACAGCTCTTTCTAACAATGAATATTACTCGCATGCATCAATAGTAAACTATACGTCAGATAAGGAGGTGAAAAAAATAGGAGCTCCAGACTTAACTGCAAAAGCTAATGCCGCGTTGGTAAGACAAGCGTATTCTTCAGTCTGCAGCCTTTGCCAAGACGTTTGATGACAAATGGTGAGAGTTTAGTGATTATTTAGTAGTTACATTCTATATAAAGATGTATTAATACATATGTATACGGTCTATACTATGCTAATTGTATATACACGACATTTTTATATTAGTGTTTCATTGAAAGTGAATTAATCTCTCAGTAATTTATTTGCAGAACTTTCAGGCATCAACGCATATTTGCAAAACTTTGCGAATTTAGCGGAACCAAAGTTAGTTTACAAAATTGTTCATATGTAATAAAATTGCATTTATTACAGGTGAAACGCCCTTGAAAAGAATGTTTCAAAAACTAAAGTTTATTTAGAGAATTATAATTTCCTTGTATTAAAGATTTAAAGAGTGCTTCGGACATTATATGCTCTTAGTAAAAACTTTATGAATGACCGACGTTAGGTTTCGCCGTATATTGATATGAAGTAAAAATTTCCGACAAAATTTTAAAAGAATTGTAAAACGTTTTTAAAAAATAGTGAGTATTTTTAGTGTTATATGCCATTAAGAGTAAAATACTGTATCTGTTCATACTATATGTGGTCTAAATCGGCATAGAATCTCATCATAGGATTAGCCATATTTGAGTACTCAGTAAAACTTTTCTTTTTGTTAGAATTTCAAAAGACTGGAGATAAATGCCAAGTACAATTGTGTATTTTTCTGCCCACGCTTCAGAAGCTTTAAATAGGGCAATGAATTCGTTACCACTATGTACAAATTCCGTTTGATAGAAGTTCAATTTTCATAGGTGGCACTGCATTATCAGTACAAAAATTATGATGTAACAATGATTGTTTGTTTGTCATAACATTTGAAAATAACAATCGCGTTAAGTCCAACAATTGGGCGAACATCAGACAGCTCTTTCTAACAATGAATATTACTCGCATGCATCAGTAGTAAATTGTATGCCAGATAAGGATGTGAAAAAAAATAGGAGCTTCAGAACTAACTGTAGAAGCTAACTTTGCGTTGGTAGGACAAACACATTTTTCAGTCTGCAGCCTTTGCCAAGACGTTTGATGGCAAATGGTGAGAGTTTAGGAATTATTTAGTAGTTACATTCTATATAAAGATTATTAATGCATATGTATCCTGTATAAACTATGCTAATTGTATATACACGACCTTTTTATATTAGTGTGTCTTTGAAATTGAATTAATCTCTCAGTAATTTATCTTCAGAACTTTCATGCACCAACTCTTAGTTGTAAAACTTTGCGAATTTAACGGAACTAAAGTTAGCTTACAAAATTTTTCATATGTAATAAAATTGCATTTATTATAGAGGAAACGACCTTGAAAAGAATCTTTGAAAACTAAAATTTGTTTAGAGAATTGTAATTTTCTTGTATTAAAAATTTAAAGAGTGCTTTGGTTATATTATATGCTCTTAGCAAAAACTTTATAAATGACCGTCGACGGTAGGTTTGGCCGCATATAAAAATTTCCGACAAAATGTTTAAAGATTGGTAAAACGTTTTAAAAAAATAGTAAGTATTTTAAGTAGTGTTACATGACATTAAGCATAAAACACCGTATAAGGTCATACTATATATAATCTAGGTGGGAGTGGAATCGGATCATAGTATTAGCCGCATTCGGTGAAACTTTTTCTTTTTATTGGAATCTCAAAATACTGGAGATAAATGCCAGGTATACTTGTGTATTTTTCTGTCCACGCTTCAGAAGCATTTAAATAGGACTATGAATTCGTTATTAATATCCAGAAATTCAGCTTCATTCAAGTTTCATTTTGATAGGTTGTTCTGCATTATCAGTGCAAAAGTAATGATTTAAAAAGAAATGTTTGTTTGTCATAACACTTTAAAATAACATTCTCATTTAATCCAACAATTGGACGAACGTCTGTCAGCTCCTTCTAACAATGAATATTGCTCACACGCATCAGTAGTAAACTGTACCTCAGATGAATAGGGGGTTATTTTCGCATGAATGCATTTTTGTTTTCTATAACACTACAGTGTCTAGAAGTATACAGTGCGGAAATCACGTATACCTGTATTGCTTTAGAATGTATCCAAAATATTACATTTTCTTAGACGGCGCTGCCATCGAATTCATTGCTTGAAAGTTAAACACTAAGCGTTAGTTACAGCGTCTAGAAGTATGTGGTGCGAATTGAATGAAAAATATATCCCTGAATGAATGTAATAAATTTAAAATAATTTTCATTCATTCCTAAGCATCGAGTATTACAACATAAATCTTTTTAATTCTGTTTTTTGCTAAATTTATCTTTCAAAAATAATTTTTCCGTGGTTTAAATTGCATCATAAATATCTAAAAACACACAGGATTTCTATTCATGAGTAGTAATAAACTCGAGCATAGCGTCCTCTGGTGAAAATGTAATTTTTTGGGTACGGTTTCGTCTGTTGATATCCACACTATATACTTCTAGACACTGTAATAACACTGTAAAATAACAATTTAATTAAAAATAGGACAACAATCGGATAAGTTATTGCTAATAATGAGTTTTCTTCGCCCACCAGTAGTAAAGTATACCTCAGATGAGTAGGAGCTTGGGGCACAAGAAATTTTAGTTTTGGGTACGAAGTTTAGGACCGAGAAAATGTTTATAATCGCCAGTATTTTCCACCGTTCCCGATGAATATAGAGCATGCTTCTGCCAATTTTAAAGAGTTTAGCACATCTTTGTAAATGCGCATCATACCTTTGAATT
Source organism: Maratus speciosus (assembly GCA_963932465.1). Taxonomy (NCBI): domain Eukaryota; kingdom Metazoa; phylum Arthropoda; class Arachnida; order Araneae; family Salticidae; genus Maratus; species Maratus speciosus. The sequence goes on from OZ010799.1 coordinate 379,140,502, forward strand.
GAACTCCCCGGCCGACTGGACTATGATTCTCCCACTAAATAAAAATGGTTTCTGGATATCGGGGTAACTCACAGCCTTGCTCTAATATTCTGGAGTTGGTCGTGCACAAACCTAAATTTAACTGTGGTGTAACATTGCGTTGGCAGTGCCACAATGCACCCGTAACTAGGTTATATTTCATTTATAGAATTACATATTTTTAATGAAACGTGAAAAATTTTAATAAAATATATATTAAATTACCTGCGGGTACACGATGTGTACCCACATATGCCTTGGTTGTCTTTCTTTGTCATTTGTGTGAAAGTCTATTTATTTGGTAGGGTAGGCCGGGGCACGTTTACGCAGTGCACTTTTTCCGAAACGAGTTATAACTGGCGCGCCACCAGTCATGACAGATTGATTCTGCTCCCTAGTGGGTATTCTCACACGTTTTTCAGCGTCAGTCGAGCTTCGGCCTAGCATGAGGAAAGGATAATCCGTTTTCTGTCAAGGTGAGTAAATTTTGTGTTGAACTTATTGAAACTTATTGTGAACTAATAATACTTAGTTAAGGATAAACAAATATATGAACATTAGCAGAATTTTATCCTTTTTTGAGAACTGTATTTGTATGAACAGAAATGTTATTAATTTTCGTTGCGCGTTAAAAATAAATCCAAACATGGCGACGTGGTACGTTTACGCATTGACATCGGGGCACCTTTACGCACGTTCAAAAAGAAGGAATTACGTAAAAAATTACCTGTTTTTATGAAAGCAGAACAAGAAGACAGCAAAGGAAAAAGTATGAAACCAAAAACTGCAAAAGGGAAAAATTTTGTACACTCTAGAATAAGGAAAAGAATGAATGAATCTGACGACAAAGATGAAAACTGTGTGTGTATTTATTGTTTGAAATCATACAAATAATTCAAAAAAGGACAAGACTGGGTTCAATGTCTTAGATGCAAAAGGTGGTCCCATGACAAGTGTGCAAAAAGAAATACTTTTTTTTTTGTTTGTAGAAACTGTAACAGTGATGATGAAGATGACTAAATAATTTCTGCCTTTATTTAGCAATAAGCCCTATGTTTTCAGTTTAGCCTATAAAATGTTCTTTAATTAATTCACTTTAATTTTTTTTTAAACAGTGTTTTAAGTTATAAATAAAGCATTTCAATTTGATTAAATATTTATTTCACTTACTCCTTGGTGTCACTTATAATAAGACTTGGACTTAAAAAAATTTTTTTTTACGGTTAAAAACACAAATAGGGCAACAACTGGATATACAAATTTTGACTTTATTAACTGCTTTATAAAACCTCAATGTCTAAAATTTTCTAAGTTAAATCATAAAAATTAGAAAATTCATTGAAAATAAACCACGTAAAAGTTCCCGGTCTACCCATCTCCCGCCCATAAAAAAGGAGTTTCATATCCACTAAATTAAAATTACAAGTAATATGACAGTGTAGTTTCCGCTAGAAATGACTTATGACACGGTAGAACCTATCAGAAAGAATTATTTTTCTAAACAATCTGCAATCACATATTGAAATTACAACAGTGAATTTGATAATAATTGTTTTTCAATGTCATACTGGAAACTGATACGTTCGCTTAATTGTAAACGTACATATAAGAAGTAATCAGTTATCAGCATCAAACGATGTTAAAAAATACATCATTTATAATAATTTTCAACAAAATCTCAAAATGAAGAGTAGGTATTCTTATATAGACTATGTTATGTAACCCGAACCTAAAAAAATAAAGAAGACTAGAAAACGGGAATTCTGCTTTTTCAGAATTTAATCTCGCCGCCGATGAAATAAATATATATGTATAACTATAGATAGTACAAAACATATTTCAGTTTTAAGACTTAAAACACGCGCTTTTATTTTATATAAAATGACGTCATACACTGAAGAATTCTTAACTTAAGATCTAGTCTTAAACAACATCTACAGTAAAGTACGCATAAGACGTCACTATCGCGAAATAATACACAAATATAAAAAAAAGAGATGTCGTAATTGAAAAACCTCGACAAAACAAAAATCGGCTATCTAATGATTCACACGCCTTCATTTGTTTGTAAGATTAATATAGATGCTTAAAATTAAATTGGTTTATAATAGCTCCATGTTTTATCAGAAATCATTCATTTATATTTTTTCAAAATAGCTTAACGGGAATTCTGCTTTTTCAGAATTTAGTCTCGCCCCCGATTAAAAAAAATATATGTATATAAATATAGATAGTACAAAACATATTTCAGTTTTAAGACTTAAAACACACGCTTTTATTTTATATAAATGACGTCACGTGAACGTATTTTAATTACATTTTTTTAGTTGTTATGGGAAAATGTCAACAATAAGATATAATTACTATTTTCCAACTATTTTTCCTTTACTTTCTACAGAAATGGAGTCCTTCTGTTGCCAAAATTAAACAAATGGCGCTAAAAACTACAAAAAAATTAATATTTCAAAAATAAATTGCGATGCAGTTTAAAAAAAAATTTCATTTAAAAGTACTTTTTTTCCCAAAACGACAGTCTAAAAATTGAAAATGTGCCATGCATAGAAGTTAAAAAAAATTGCAGTAGAGTATTTAACCGTACAATGATACATCTGCTTTGTTTTACGGCTTGCTTATGCAACGGAACGTTATTTTTTAGAGGCGAAACTTTAATAGCTGAGAGAAAGAAATAACATACTGGGGGCTAATAACGTTACATAAAAAAAAAAAAAAAAAAAAAAAAATGGAGAGCAGTTTTGGGCTTTATTGATATCGTTTCTTGTGAATGATCTGTGATTAGTAAAAAAAAAAGTATTAGTTTAGCAAGTTGTAGAATTTTAGGTTTATACATGGTAAGTATTGGTAGTATTCAAACATGCGAAGAATATGTCGACGAAATCGGATCGGAGATCGCTGATTGTTGCGAAGACATCACAAGGTACGTCCGATTTTCTCCTTTATATATAATTAAGAAATGGTATTGAAGACTAACAATTTTCTGCAATTTTTAACATATTATCCAATACTCATCAAACCTTGATATTTTGTAACTCTTTATATGTAAAAAAAAAAAAAAAAAAAAAAAAAAACATATAGGAAGCAAGATAAAACTTATATATTCTAGAGTTAATCTACTCAGCGAAAATTTAAATTACTCTATGATGTTATACATGAACATCCAGAATGAAATAAACATGTAAATAGAAAAGTGAGATATTCTCATCATTAGTTATGATCCACAGATTTTATTACTTAGTTTATCAAAAGAATCTAAGCGGTACACTGCCCAATTGTTACTGATCTAAAATTATAATTTAATAATAAACTTAAAATGTCGCTCATCTACCCTTTATTATTTTTTTTATGTTTTCCGGGTGAAACGTTTAATGGTATAATGAAATATCGTACATAAAAGTCTAATAAAATTGTAAAATTTGCATACACTTTTATTGAATTGCACTTTAATTCTCCTTAAAATAATTAAAAATGAAAATTAATTTTATGTAAATGTTGCAATTGAATCGGAAGAATCTATTTTGAAGTGTGATTAGATGAATTTTTAAATTTTCTCTCAATTTAATACTATCAGGAGAAAAAAACAATTATTCCTTTGCAGTTGTTTAACAAAGGTGAATTTTTAGAAAAAGTCTATTATTAAATTTTTTTATTATTATTTTCAGTGAAAACATTCTCTCATTTGCATATAAGTTCGAAGTTTAATTCATTTATTATGTTTATATATTTATTTTTATTTCCAAGTGACATTTACTTGCTTACACATTTTCAACATTTGACTTTTTTTTCAATGTTTCCTTTTAATATATGCGTTTAATTCTAAATACAATCATTGTTTTTTATTCTAAAAGTGCTTAACTATGTTAAGAATAAAAAATCGAGGACTTTTTCAGTTTTGACGAATGGAGGCAATAATTTTATTAGAGAAGGCATTTTTTTTTTAATCATAAGAAACGCGCAAACAGTAATTTTGGACATTCATTCACAGGAATCTCGTGTTATATAGAGAAAACATTACATGAATATATTTTAATTTTCTTAAATAGTTCAAGAATTTTTTTCTGTTTCATATTCAAGGGAAATGGAGTTGTTTTTATTATTTAACAATGAGAAATCCGTGAAACTTAATCGATCTTGCACCATTTTAATACTAGAAAAAAAAATTCTTAACAAACTGCGTATCTTTTTTTCTGTTTTGCTTTTTTAGAAACTGTTTTTCTAGTTATTTTGTTTTTTATTTTTTATGCGGGAAAAATGTACAACCGGGAAAAAAGGCATATTTTCCATTCTTCTAGTATTGGTTTTATTAGTCGTACATCAGTTTTAACCATATTGACATAGCACCTTCAAGAATGACTTTTGAAATAAAACTGAAGGGCATTTTTATCACAGGTACACCTTTAGTCTCAAGACAGATTTCACTCTTTGAAAAATGTTTGAGACCTAAATAAAGACGTAAAAAGTAAATAAAAGAAAATTTCAAATCTTTTCTTTATTAAAAATTTTCAAGAGTAATTTAAGGAAGGATTCCTTTTTTTCGATTGAAAAAAATTGATTACTTTTTTAAAACATTTTAAAGTGCGTTGGTAATTATACAAATACGTAGCACCTATAGTCATTATCTGGTACGTCCGTCTGTTTGTCCGCATGAAACAGCGTAAAAAATGCCCAACCGAATAGTTTCAAATTTAATACGTTGCATGATTGCATACGTTGTTTTATTGTTGTATGATTTTGTTGGGTCATTTCAAATTTTATGAAAATCGAATGAAAACTTATAAAGATATTAATAAAAGTTTTCTTCGTTCTATTAAATCCTAGTATACGCCATTAATTCAATGATACCCTATAATAGGTCATGTTTCTACGTTGCAATGTTGATTACGTCCTATTTAAGATGGAGTCTTATTATTTTTGGGTTACTGAATTTAATATATAGAATAGTAATAAATTTTATATTTATGCATTCCTGCATAAGAGTGCAATAGCTATTGCGCCAAGATCTGAATATTTATAAAACTAATAGTACGAACGCACCCCTTTTGCCACGTTTCACGTACAATTTCAGACTTGTTCCATACCCTATAGCCAATAGATCTTTGTAAAACGATTTGGCCTAATTCAAAGTCCTTTCGTTGCTAGCGTAATAAGTCCGTACGCTTTACACAGTTTTGGAGCGCTATAAACACATTTTACCCTAAACATCTTTCTTGCATAATAATTTTTTTTCACGAAACTTTTACATGTGCATCAAAAATAAAATCAATTGTTGTTCTACCTCGAATACAATTGTAACCATAAAGAAAGTTGGGCGATTTATTACCTGTGACTGGTTAACGCAAAACAGACTTAAAAATAATTTACTAATTTATAATAAATTTCTAAAGATATTTCAATATTGTGTTGCCATCCGAAACACACATTTGTATATAAATTTAATAATTCCAGCTTATCGGAAAGTGAGTTAAAATGAATTTCGAAGGTACGTATTATCAAACTTTCACAAAATTATATGTACAGTGAAACTCCCATTTACGAAGTCTCATCGTTCCACTTAAACACTTCGTTATGAAGAAAATTCGTTAAATGGAAATCAACTCAAATTCATGAAATTTTTATAATAAAATACACATGCATAAAATTGAAATGTTGGAAAAATGTATTTTAATTCGTGCAGTAACTTTTATTTTATGTAATTTAGATATACGAAAAAAATTTAATTAGAATAATGTCTATAAAAACACATAATAAACAGAGGTAAACAAAATCTGGAGCGTGACGTATTTTCTCTCTTTTTTCTCAGTATTTCAAATTCTTAACTTAAAAAAACTCTATTATTATTTTATACAGGTTTTTTATAAAAAATACGCTGTTCATAAAAAATTTCACACTATTGTAAGTATGCGAACAATTCATCTGTAACATTTGCGTAAAACTGGAATCCCCTTCTTAGAGAATTGAAGGCTTTTAGAAGCCTTCTTAAGATTGGAAATGATTAAATATATAAATTATTCCATTTTCATACAATCAACTGAAATAAATTCATACATCGATCGCAACGGCTCCGTTTAAATGTTGTTCACACACGAAAGTGGAACAAACTTTGTTATATTCGTTATATATATTTTTCGTTATATGGAGATTAATTTGCATGTTAATAGTGCTCAAAGTCAAGGTTCAACAGAAAATTTCGTTAAGTAGAAAACTTCGTTAAATAAGGACTTCGTTAAAGAGAAGTTTGACTGTATTTATACAGGTTTGAGAAATTTTATTTCGTTTTGAGGGTTCACAAATTCCCGGAGGAAAGTGTGTCAACTTGCGACAACTATGCAGGAAATGAAAGGTTCAGCTTTGTATTCTATGGTATTATTTCAACGAAGAGAAGAATCACCTGAGACTAAAGACGATCATTGCCCAGTGTTAAAATTTCTAAGGTACGTATATGCAGTGCGTATTCTCAGACCTTTACATAATTTTATGTATTTATGCAGGTGTGAGAAAAAGTTTTTTTTCTTTTTTAGGATCACTTATTACAGGAGAGAAGGGTTCGACATCCGACAACTGTGCAGGAAATGGAAAAGCTCTGCTTTGTATTCTGTGGTAATATTTCAAAGAAGAGAAGAATCACTTCAGCATAAAGACGATCAATGCCGAGTGGTAAAATTTCGAAGGTACGTATTGGCAGTGAGTATTCTCAAATCTTTACATAATTTTATGTATTTATGCAGATGTGAGAAAAGGTTTTTTTTTTATCTTTTTTAGGATAACAGATTTCTGGAGGAAAGTGTGCGACCTCCGACAACTATGCTGGAAATGGAATTCATCAATCAAGGGGAACAATCAATTGAGCCCGATGATGTTCAATGATTAGTGTTAAAATTTAGAAGGTACGTATATGCAGTGTATATACTCATACCTTTACATAAATTTATGTATTTATGCAGGTGTGAGAAAAAATTTTTGTTTCTTTTTTAGGATCACATATTACAGGAGAGAAGGGTTCGACATCCGACAACTATGCAGGAAACGAAATGGCTCTGCTTTGTATTATGTGATAATAATTCAACGAAGAGAAGAATCACTTGAGCCCGATGATGGTCGATGCTGAGTGTTAAAATTTAGAAGGTGCGTATATGCAGTGCGTATTCTCAGACCTTTACATAATTTTATGTATTTATGCAGGTGTGAGAAAAAGTTTTTTTTTTTTTTTTTAGGATCACATATTACAGGAGAGAAGGGTTCGACATCCGACAACTATGCAGGAAATGAAAAGGCCCTGCTTTGTATTCTGTGGTAATAATTCAACGATGCGAATCACTTGAGCCCGATGATGGTCGATGCTGAGTGTTAAAATTTAGAAGGTGCGTATATGCAGTGCGTATTCTCAAACGTTTACATAATTTTATGTATTTATGCAGGTGTGAGAAAAAGTTTTTTTTTTTTCTTTTTTAGGATCACATATTACAGGAGAGAAGGGTTCGATATCCGACAACTATGCAGGAAATGGAAAGGCTCCGCTTTGTATTCTGTGGTAATAATTCAACAAGGACAAGAATCATTTGATCCTAAGGACGATCAATGCCCAGTGTTAAAATTTCGAAGGTGCGTATATGCAGTGCGTATTCTCAGACCTTTACATAATTTTATGTATTTATGCAAATGTGAGAAAAAGTTTACTTTTTTTTTTAGGATCACATACTACAGGAGAGAAGGGTTCGACGTCCGACAGCTATGCAGGAAATGGAAAGGCTCTGCTTTGTATTCTGTGGTAATATTTCAACGAAGAGAAGAATCACTTGAGCATGGGGATGGTCGATGCTGAGCGTTTAGAAGGTGCGTATATGCAGTGCGTATTCTCAGACCTTTACATAATTTTATGTATTTATGCAGATCTGAGAAAAAGATTTTTTTCTTTTTTAGGATCACATATTACAGGAGAGAAGGGTTCGACGTCCGACAACTATGCAGGAAATGGAAAGGCTCTGCTTTGTATTCCGTGGTAATAATTGAACGAAGAGAAGAATCACTTGAGCCTAAAGAAGATCAATGCCGAGTGGTAAAATTTCAAATGTACGTATGTGCAGTGCGTATTCTCAGACATTTACATAATTTTATGTATTTATGCAGGTGTGAGAAAAGGTTTTTTCTTTTTTACGATAACAGATTTCTGGAGGAAAGTGTTCGATATCCGACAACTATGCTGGGAATGGAATGACTCTGTTTTGAATTCAGTGGTAATAATTCAACGAAGACAAGAATAAACTGAGCCCGATGATGGTCAATGCCGAGTGTTAAAATTTCGAATGTACGTATATGCAGTATATCTTCTCAGACCTTTACATAATTTTATGTATTTATGCAGGTGTGAGAAAAGTTTTTTTCTTTTTTAGGATCACATATTACAGGAGAGAAGGGTTCGACATCCGACAACTATACAGGAAATGGAAAGGCTCTGCTTTGTATTATGTGGTAATATTTCAACGAAGAGAAGAATCACTTGAGCCGGATGATGTTCAATGGTTAGTGTTAAAATTTAGAAGGTACGTATATGAAGTGCGTATTCTCAGACCTTTACATAATTTTATGTAATTATGCAGGTGTGAGAAAAAGTTTTTTTCTTTTTTAGGATCACATATTACAGGAGAGAAGGGTTCGACATCCGACAACTATGCAGGAAAAGGAATGGCTCTGCTTTGTATTCTGTGGTAATAATTCAACGATGCGAATCACTTGAGCCCGATGATGGTCGATGCTCAGTGTTAAAATTTAGAAGGTGCGTATATGTAGTGCGTATTCTCAGACCTTTACATAATTTTATGTATTTATGCAGGTGTGAGAAAAAGTTTTCTTTTCTTTTTTAGGATCACATGTTACAGGAGAGAAGGTTTCGATATCCGACAACTATGCAGGAAATGGAAAGGCTCTGCTTTGTATTCTGTGGTAATAATTCAACAAGGAGAAGAATCATTTGATCATAAGGACGATCAATACCCAGTGTTAACATTTCGAAGGTGTGTATATGCAGTTCGTATTCTCAGACCTTTACATAATTTTATGTATTTATGCAGATCTGAGAAAAAGATTTTTTCTTTTTTAGGATCTCATATTACAGGAGAGAAGGGTTCGACATCCGACAACTATGCAGGAAATGGAAAGGCTCTGCTTTGTATTCTGTGGTAATATTTCAAAGAAGAGAAGAATCACTTCAGCATAAAAACGATCAATGCCTATTGGTAAAATTTCCAAGGTACGTATATGCATTGCGTATTCTCAGACATTTACATAATTTTATGTATTTATGCAGGTGTGAGAAAAAGTTTTTTTCTTTTTTAGGATAACAGATTTCTGGAGGAAAGTGTTCGACCTCCAACAACTATGCTGGAAATGGAATGACTCTGTTTTGAATTCAGTGGTAATAATTCAACGAAGACAAGAATAAACTGAGCCCGATGATGGTCAATGCCGAGTGTTAAAATTTCGAATGTACGTACATGCAGTATGTCTTCTCAGACCTTTACATAATTTTATGTATTTATGCAGGTGTGAGAAAAGTTTTTTTTCTTTTTTAGGATCACATATTACAGGAGAGAAGGGTTCGACATCCGACAACTATACAGGAAATGTAAAGGCTCTGCTTTGTATTCTGTGGTAATATTTCAACGAAAAAAAGAGGCACTTGAGAATAAAGACGATCAATGCCCAGTGTTAAAATTTTGAAGGTACGTATATGCAGTGCGTATTCTCAGACCTTTACTTAATTTTATGTATTTATACAGGTGTGAGAAAAAGTTTTTTCTTTTTTTAGGATCACATATTACAGGAAAGAAGGGTTCGACATCCGACAACTATGCAGGAAATTGAAAGGCTCTGCTTACTATTCTGTGGTAATATTTCAACGAAGAGAAGAAACAGTTGAGCCCGATGATGGTCGATGCTGAGTGTTAAAATTTAGAAGGTGCGTATATGCAGTGCGTATTCTCAGACCTTTACATAATTTTATGTATTTATGCAGGTGTGAGAAAAAAGTTTTTTTTTTCTTTTTTAGGATCACATATTACAGGAGAGAAAGGTTCGATATCCGACAACTATGCAGGAAATAGAAAAGCTCTGCTTTGTATTCTGCAGTAATATTTCAAAGGAGAGAAGAATCACTTCAGCATAAAGACGATGAATACCGAGTGGTAAAATTTCGAAGGTACGTATATGCATTGGGTATTCTCAGACATTTACATAATTTTATGTATTTATGCAGGTGTGAGAAAAAGTTTTTTTTCTTTTTTAGGATAAGAGATTTCTGGACAAATGTGTGCGACCTTCGACAGTTATGCTGGAAATGAAAAGGCTCTGCTTTGTATTCTGCGGTAATAATTTAACGAAGAGAAGAATAGCTTGAGCCCAATGATGGTCAGTGCCGAGTGTTAAAATTTCAAAGGTACGTATATGCAGTGCGTATTCTCAGATATTTACATAATTTTATGTATTTATGCAGGTGTGAGAAAAAGTTTTTTTTTTCTTTTTCATGATAACAGATTTCTGGAGGAAAGTTTGCGACCTCCGACAACTATGCTGGAAATGGAATGGCTCTTTTTTGTATTCTGTGGTAATAATTCAACGAAGAGGAGAATCAATTTAGCCCGATGATTGTCAATGCCGAGTGTTAAAATTTCGAATGTATGAATATGCAGTATGTCTTCTCAGACCTTTACATAATTTTATGTATTTATGCAGGTGTTTGAAAACGTTTTTTTTTTTCCTTTTTTAAGATAACATTTCTGGCGAAAAGTGTGCGACCTCCGACAACTATGCTGGAAATGAAATGGCTCTGCTTTGTTTTCTGTTGTAATAATTCAACGAAGAGAAGAATCAATTGAGCCCGATGATTCTCAATGCCGATTGTTAAAATTTCGAATCTACGTATATGCACTATGTCTTCACAGACCTTTACATAATTTTATGTATTTAAACAGGTGTGATAAAATTTTCTTTTTTTTTTTAGGATCACAGATTTCTGAAGAAAACTGTGCGACCTCCGACAACTATGCAGGAAATGGAAAGGCTCTGCTTTGTATTCTGGTGTAATATTTCAACGAAGAGAAGAATCACTTGAGCCTAAAGAAGATCAATGCCGAGGGGTAAAATTTCAAAGTGCAGTGCGTATTGTCAGACCTTTACATAATTTTATGTATTTATGCAGGTGTGTGAAAATGAATTTTTCTTTTTCAGGATCACATATTACAGGAGAGAAGGGTTCGATATCCGACAACTATGCAGGAAATGGAAAGGCTCTTCTTTGAATTCTGTGGTAATAATTGAACGAAGAGAAGAATCACTTCAGTCTAAAGACTATCAATGCACAGTGTTAAAATTTCGAAAGTACGTATATACAGTGCGTATTCTTAGACCTTTACATAATTTTATGTATTTATGTAGGCGTAAGAAAAAGTTTTTTCTTTTTTAGGATCGCATATTACAGGAGAGAAGGGTTCGACATCCGATAATTATGCAAGAATTGGAAAGGCATTGCTTTGTATTCCGTGGTAATAATTCAACGAAGAGAAGAATCACTTGAGCCTAAAGAAGATCAATGCCGAGTGGTAAAATTTCAAATGTACGTATGTGCAGTGCGTATTCTCAGGCCTTTACATAATATTATGTATTTATGCAGGTGTGAGAATAAGTTTTTTTTACTTTTTAGGATCAAAAGAGGAGAAAAGGGTTTGACATCCGACAACCATGCAGGAAGTGGAAAGGTTCTGCTTTGTATTCTGTGGTAATATTTCAACGAAGAGCAGAATCATTTGAGCGTAAAGACGATCAATGCCCAGTGTTAAAATTTCGAAGGTACGTATATGCAGTGCGTATTCTCAGACCTTTACATAATTTTTGCATTTATGCAGGTATGAGAAAAAGTTTTTTTTTCTTTTTTAGGATCTCACATTTCTTGAGAAAAGTGTGTGACCTCCGATAACAATGAAGGAAATGGAAAGACTCTGCTTTGTATTTATTATGTGGCAATATTTCAACGAAGAGAAGAATAGCTTGAGCCCGATGATGGTCAATGCCGAGGGTTAAAATTTCGAAGGAACCTATAAACAGTGTGTATTCTCAGACCTTCACATAATTTTATGTATTTATGCAGGTGTGAGAATTTTTTTTTCTTTTTTAGGATCACATATTACAGGAGAGAAGGGTTCGACATCCGACAACTATACAGGAAATGGAAAGGCTCTGCTGTGTATTCTGTGGTAATAATTCAATGGAGAGAAGAATCACTTGAGCCCGATGACAGTCAAGCTAAGTGTTAAAATTCCGAAGTTACGTATATGCAGTACGTATCCTCAAACCTTTACGTTATTTTATGTACCATTGCAGGGATTTCTTTTCTTCCTTATTTTTTTAATTTCGATCGGCCAAACTATTACCCGGCAGCATAGACAATCACCTCGTCGAGTTCACGGATGAAATTCTGGGATTAGTTAAATCTTACTCTCAGTCCTCCATGTTTTCGTATCTTTTTGTGCAGGAAAACGCAATACTAAACCTACGAAATCGGGTTTTCAGGTGTTTTCCACCAGATATGACTTGCCAGTCCGATTGCATTTAATATGCAAATCGAGATTTAACTATCCTAGAATTTAATTCATGAACTGGATTAGGTAATTGTCTGTGCTGCCGTCTCCCGGTCTAAATTTGTTATATTTAAAATCGGAATGCATATTTTGAAAGATCGTACTTTTTCTTCTTAAATGCCACAGTCAGTTAAAAAAAATCTTTCTTAGCCATTTAAAAGTTTTTTCAAAAAGCGTCGTTTTCGTAGTTCTTTTTTTTCTCCCATGCAGAACCTTTTCCCTAGGAGGCAATTTTAAATGTACTGATTAACAAAAATACGTTTATAAAGTGAAGACCTTCTTCTCATGGACGGTGCAATCGGTTTTCAAAAATACGAATTTTAAACACTTAAAAATCGAAACTTCGACTACCTCCAAATTTTCAGGTTTGTACGTGCGGTAAATTTCGCTAGTCATCGCTGACCACTCCACCCAACAACACAAACTGCAAAACTCGTATCAACTCGTGCAAATTCGTATCAATAAGTTGTGCTAATCCTCTTCTTAAAATTGTTGATTCAGTGCGTGGTTAAATTGCTGAATGTTTTAACAATTTGAAAACTACTGGTATAATTCGATCGAAATATTGGGCGGATGAGAGAAGGGATTGTACGTAAGATATACTTAATTAAACTTCAAAAAAAATATATATCTATTAGCTACATTTAGTGCTTCAAGGATGAAAGTTTTCTGCAAGGAACCGTTCTCTTTCTGCGAAAATGTTGCCGTGTCGCTGCATTTCTGCCACAGGTCTTCAAGGGAAAGGGCCAAAAATTTATGTATGACAGATTTTTGATATCATTAAAAATGGCCTCAAAGGGCGAAAAAAATAGGGGTTTATGAAGAAAAAATTCATAACTTCGTCAATTCTCAAGATATCAAATCCGATTAAATTCCTTATACATCTTCTTAATATTATCTACAACTTTTATACTGACAAGTTTTTGATAGATCTTACAGAAAAAATAGGGATTGTAGAAGAAAGAAAATTACATCTCCGTTAATCCACTAAGGCGATAACAAAGTATCTTTAGCGTGATGAAATTTTTTGACAAATCTCAGGTTGCATTATAAAACACGCGCGTGTCTCAATAAAAAGAACGTCAGAATTTAAAATATACTGTGTGGTTCATTTAATGAAATAATCACAACACGGTTTAAATTTATGTTATAAATCTTCTTAATATTAACTATAATTTTTGTAGTAACAAGTTTTTGATAGGAAGAACTCTTGCAGCAAAAAAATTGGGTTCGGGGATTTGATTTATAAAAAAAAAATAAAAACACCATAACTTCTTATTTATGAAACATACTGAATCTGTTTCAAGATGTTAATCCTTCTCAGAAAAGGACCAAAAAATTATCTAAATTTATCTCTAATCTTGATTTAGTTTTTGTTGATGAAATTAGTACTTAACTTAGAAATCTACCTGTGCCTGTAGATTGAGCCGGTAGGGATTTTTTTACTTAAAATTTAGCATTTAGTAAAATTAATGTTCTAATTTTTTCTACATGTAGATCAATATTAGATTTTTTTTTACCCGGCTGCCAAGGAGGGTTATGTGTTTCACGCGTATCTGGGTATGTGGATTTCTTTATACCCTCGAAACATCCCAACTGCTGGGTGGATTTTAATGAACGAAGTCTCTATCGATTCGTCTTAACCGTCCGATGGTTACAGGCTAGATTTTGTTTTTATAAATTCAAAATATCGGCCATAAAATACAAGATGGCGGTAGAGACGAAAAATAATTTTTACGCTCCCTATTGAGTGGCCTATCATTGGATAGGTCTTTCAAAATGAACAAGATGTTTCATTGACTATTTTACAGTCAGGAGCTCCGTTTAAATATTACACAACCTGGAAGTTGCGTAGGTAGGATCTCCAGCTTTACTGCTGCTCTAACCATCATAGTCATCTATAGGCCTCTTCGAAACAGTGTTTATAGATAGGAACTAACAGATAAACACAACTTAAAAGTCATCAATACAAGTAAATAAAAAAATAGGTAAGTAATATAAAAAATAGTTTCACACTGATGAGAAGTAATTATTTAGATCGCTTTTTACGCAGTCGGGTTTATTGATTTTTTTACATTTAATTTTTGCTTGTTTCCTCAAGAAATCCGAAGATCTGATGAAATGTAAATGCAATACATCGAGTTGCCACGCAGCTACTAATAATAAATTTATGAAATTTGGGGGAAAAGGGTGAAGCTTAAACTTTATAAGCTTTGAAAGCTTTTAAACGTTCTTTACACTCTTTTATATGACTCAACCTAGTTTTTGTATGTAAAGATGGAATTTTTGTAACCGATTTTTAACCTACTTCCTGATATGATAGAATTATACAAATTATGTACAAAAGTGTGTATCAATACATGAATGTATGTATGTATTATACAAAGGTATGTTTCCGATGACAATACAACAGTTTAGTACTTTTAAAACTTAATTATAAATTAATACACTAATTTAACTCAACCTGATTTTTGCATGTAAAGATGTGTAATAGATTTTTAACCCATATCCTGATACGATAGAATTCTATGAATTATGTACAAAGGTATGTTTCCGATGACAATACAATATTTTAATACTTTTAGAACATAATTATAAATTAATAGAGTAATTTAACTCAGCCTGATTTTTGTATGCAAAGATGGAATTTTTTTAATCAACTTCCTGATATGATAGAATATACAAAAATATGTTTCCGATGACAATACAACATTTTAATATTTTTAAAACTTAATTACAAATTCATAAATTCAACTCAACTTGATTCCTGTATGTAAAAATGGAATTTTGTAATCGATTTTTAACCAACTTCCAGATATGATTGACCTATACAAATTATGTCCAAAGGTATGCTTTCGATGACAATAAAACATTTTAATACTTACCCAATACTACATATGATGGGTAAGTAAAAAGTGCAGAAATGCCTTTATTCAGATCGTCATATGTTTCATCGCTCAAACGGGGACATTCTTGTCACACACTCACTGTTTGACTCGCATTAAAAACGAAACATTATTTCAAGTATCTTTTTAGGATTTCAAAACGAATTTCTCAACGTATAATCGTAAATTAATTAATATTAAACTGTTCTTCAAACTAAGCGAAAAATTGCTAAAAGGGATAAAACATACACTTAAAAGGTATATAAATCGACACACACAATGTGAGTGTTGTCAAAGTGAACAGTGAAAGCGTATAAAAGAGTGTTTTTTTTTTAAACTCTTTTTACTTTTATATTTATTTCAATCTAAATGTCGACCATCGAATTTTGAATGTAGCTGTCTGAGCGATGAAAAATACGTCGAACTGAAGAAAAGTATTTATATGTATTTTAAGTGTATTTTTCTATCACTTTTAGCAATTTTTAGCCTAGTTTGGAGAATAGTTTAATATTAATTAATTTACGATTAAACGTTGAGAAATTTTTTAAAAATACTAAAAAGATAGTTAAAATAATATTTCATTTTTTTCCCTGTTGAAAAATCTTAAAAAAGAAACAGATCAAATATTTATACAGTTGAACTTTCTCTTAACAAAGTTTTCTACTTAACGAAATTTTCTGCTGAACCTTGACTTTGAACACCATTATCATGTAAACTAATCTCCATATTATGAAAAATATATTCTATGTAACGAAGCTTATTCTACTTTAGTGCGTGTACAACATTCAAACGGAGAGGTTGCTGTTGCGATGGATGTATGAAATTATTTCAGCATGGAAATGAAATTTTTTATTTATTTAATCATTTCCATTAAAAAAAGAAATACTAAAAGCCTTTGATGTAATAAGAAGGGGATTCCAGTATCACGAGAATGTTACAGATGAATTGTTCGGGTACTAACAAAAATTCGATTTTTTTTTTATAAATAACTAGGCCCCCAACGAGCTATGCTCGTCAACCCCCCGTTCAGACACCGCAGACTCTAACAGCACGCTAATTTGATCGGCTTTAAAAATATTTTGGAAGATTGAATTGTAATTTGAATCTGACAATTATAATCTGACATAATTTTCACCAAACTTTTCTTTCTCTTTTTAATATTCACGTAAAAATACTTTTGTTAAAAATGAAATATTATGATCATCTTAAAATATCAAAAAAAAAAAAAAAATGTCTCGCATAATTTTTAAATTTAATCTGTTTTGCAATATTATTTTTTGTTCATTTTACGTAATAAGTGTAATATGACGTAAATGTGACGTAAATTCTCCTATTTAAGACTTCTAACTCATGTTAATAAATTTATTATTTTACAATATTCTTTCTCTTTTAAAATTCACTGTAAATATAGTTTTTATGACGTAATTTTCAATGAGTTCCTGCTTTTCATATTTTCTGTTTATAATAGTCATGTGTAAAATAAATTTTTAATTTGAAGCAAACATTATTGTTTGCGCTTTTTATACAGTTGGCAACAGTTTAAATTAATACAATTTTCTAAAATACTTAAAAAATGTCTCTCGAAATGCTGAAAATTTGAATTTAAAATAGTAATAAAACCTCAAAAAATGAGTCAAATTAAAAAACTAGACGCAGTCTCCACACCGGAAAATTCTGACGCATAAAATGATCTAAAAATGATTAAATTCCTATGTACAGTTTTTGCTCCTATAAAACTTTTTTAATGGAACGATTTTGTCCAACTTTGGCATTAAATATATCTTAAAAATAATTCTTCGATTTGAAAACTGTCTGCATCAGCGTGTTTATCAAACATTTCTCTATAATACTACCGATTTTCATATTTTTGTATGCAACAGTTTTTTTAATATTAACGAAGGAAGGCCATGCTTAAGCATTCAAATTGGATGCCTATTCGCCGGGAATATCTACGCAGATTTTCATTGGTCCATTTCCAAATCAAAACTTTTTTTTATACATAGAAGGACGTATTTTTTACAAGAAACCTGTACACAGTAATATTACAGACTTTTTTAAAGTTAAAGAATTAAAATACTGAGAAAAATGAAAATAAGTTACACTGCGCTCCAGTTTTTCTTTACCTCTCTTTATTATGGGTTTTTTTAGACATTATTCTGATTAAATTTTCTTATATGTCTACATTACATAAAAAAGTTACTGCCCGAATTAAAATACATTTTTCCAATATTTCCATTTTATGTGTGTTTTTCATTTTATTCATGTGTATTTTATTATAGAAATTTGATAAATTTGTGTTGATTTCTGTTTAACAAATTTTCTTCATGACGAAGTGTTTAAGTGTAACGACGAGACTTCGTTAAATGGTAGTTTCACTGTATATATATCTTTTAATAAATTCAGTTACTAACGCGTTCTACCAAGCGTAAAAATATCAGCAAAATTTTCGTAATCGAGGTCGGTATCCACGACAAATGAATGCATCATCGAAATTTTTGAGAAAAACATGAAATGCAGTCAAAAAATGTGGCGTGATTGTCAAAGTGAAAATTGAGTGAATGTAAAAGAGAATGCATGTAAAACTATTTTTACTTTTATACTTATTTCAAAAATTTGGTCCCTTCACATGCATGCAACAATAAGAAGCCTGACAGATGCGTCGATAAAAATGCGTAACGCGATCCCTGACATGGGCACCATCCAAACTCCCTGCATATTGAGAAACCTTTTAAAATTACTTCATTTTGTGAATGAATGTAAAATATCCGTCGAGGCTTTTGACGTCTTTTTTAGTCGTCAGCATTCTTTTTAAGAGAAAGAAAAGTGGAAAAAACAGAAAAAAGGAACAAACTCGACTGTTTATTGATCGAATATTTACAATAATAATAGCCTAAGTCATGTGACTGTCATCAATAGTTCCGGGTTGACCGCTTCACTTTTTATATGCCAAACAGAAAATTTGGTAATTTAATGTTAGCCGCGCGCAGGTGATAAATCGCCAAATATTGTTCCATCGCCCTCATATCATCAGTATTATAATAGTCCATCTCATGCGACACTCATAAACAATTTTTCGTGAGGTAAATTAAAACAAAGCTTTGATGTTGAAATTAAATGTCATAGTTTAGAGTATTATTTATTACCTTTTTTTTCTTTTCTTTTTTTCCTTTTCTTTTCTTTAAAAAAAAAAAAAAAAAAAAAAAAAAAAAAAAAAGAGAGAGAGAGAGAGAGAGAAAATTGAGAGTCATAAAATTTACGTATTTCAGTTTTAAAGTTATGTATTTTAAATAAAATGAGTGAAAGTATTATATTTTAAATGAAATTAATAAAATAAGAAAAAATACGATGGGTACAATGTTTGGCGATTTATCACCTACACTCGGCTAACATAAAAATACCGAGTTCATGATTTCTGTATCAGAATCTTCCGATTTGGCAAAGGATTGAGCAAGTAAATTGAATTATGAACAAAAATAACATGATACAATGCTTAGCATAGATTTAAAGGAGACCAAACTGGTCGCCAAGGGCGGCTAGTTTACTATAATCGCATAAATGATAAATGAGCACAAGAAAAGTTTCTTTTAAAAATGCACAGTGAAACCTCCATGTGCGACGACGTCCATTAAGTGACCACCTCCCTGAACGACCATTTTTTTTTCATGGAACGAAATTTATTTCCATAAGCTCAATACTAAATTTACCTCCATTCAGAGACCATCCCAGTTCAACTCCCTCCATGAGCGACCCATTTCTTTGAAGAAAATGAAGCAAAGTCTGTTTTTTCCTGGTTGCTTGAAGAAGGTTTCATTAGAAAAATAATTCTGGAGAGCGCATTATTCATCAACCTTCTAAACTAAATTTAGAATTTTTTTTATTCCGGAAAATTTTAAGTGTTTAAATAACTTCGTGCCTTTTTAGGCAGTGAATTTAACTCTGATGACAAATTAAGAATGGCGGTCAATAAACTAACCCTACCCTGTTCTGTCATGAAACGCTAAAAAAATTGAAAAAAATTGTCATTATTTGTTCCCGTCCAAAAAAAAATTGCTTTTATTTACTGAACTTTGAAATAAAAGTTATAAAAATAAAACCGTAAAATCAAAGCAAACGTCAATGTATTCATGTTTTAAACTCTGCAGTAATTAACTTTTGTTTTGATACTTAAATTTTCATATTTTTGCCTAATGTGAAAAACAAATTTTAATAACATTAATTGTTACCTTTTTCAACAATTAAAATCTAGATTTAAACATCACCTCCATTAAGAGACCACCTCTCGGAGCTACCCATTTTTATTGGAAGAGGAAGTGGCCGCTTTAGGGAGGTTTTACTGTATTTTATGACAAAACAACTTATTAATCAACTTTCAGCAGAGCAGGTTACGTAATTAAATCAATAATTTGAAAAACTACGTAATCCCGAGATTCAAAAGTTTTTGCAGGAGTCAATAAAATCAATTCTACACACAGAAGTGGGGTTTTTCAATTTTTTTTCTGCTCATTATCTATATTACATTATCTATACTAATATTATAAAGAAGTAAAGTTGGTTTGTCTGTTTGTAGGAGGTAATCTCTGGAACTACCGATCCGATTTCAAAAGTAACGGTATCAAAATAATTGGGTTAGTCCCTGTTCCAACATCTATACTAATATTATAAAGAAGTAGAGTTTGTTTTTTTTGTAGGAGGTAATCTCTGGAACTACCGAATCGATTTCAAAAGTATTGGTGTCAAAATGATTTTGTTAGTCCCTGTTCCAATATAGGCTATATCTTATTTCCATGCCACTACCCCAAAAGGGGGTGCAGGAGCAAAGAGCGCTCTAAAAATGCGACTTTTACATTACAGTAGGGCCTAGAAACATGAAATTTTGAGTAGTAGTTACTTATAAAATATAAATGATCTCTAAGAAAATTTCTTGAAAAATTCGAAATTTAAAAGGGGTGAAAATGCGCAAAAAGCATTCTAAAAACGTTCTAAATTGCGATTTCTGTGCAATCTCATGAAGTACGAATCCAATTTCAAAAGTAATGGTTGAAAATTGATGGTGACAGTCCCTGCTACAACATAGGCTATATTTTATGCCGTTGTCACTAAAACATGGGCGTTACAGGAGCAAAAAATTTTCTAATTTTCGTTTTTTGTAATACTGAGGGGTCTAACATTTTGAAATTCGGCATGGTAGTCACTTAAAAGATGCAAATGCTTTCCAAGAACCCTCGAATGAAAATTCCAAATTTAAAAGGATGAAGTGGGCGAAAAGCATTTTAAAAATGTTCTAAATTACGTTTTATGCAGTCTTATGAAATACCAAACAAATTTAAAAATAATGTTTAAAAATTGGTGGTGATAGAACAAGTTCAAACATAAGCTATATTTTATGTCAGTGCCACTACCACCAGAGGGTTTCAGGAGCGAAAAACGTTCTAAATGGCGATTTATGTTACACCGAAGAGGCTAAAAACTTTAAATATGGCATGGTAGTTACTTATAAAATATAAATGTCCTCTGAGAACTGACGAAAATAAATACGAAATTTAAAAGGGGCGAGGCAAAGGGAAAGAGCGAAAAGCGTTCTAAAAATGTCCTAAATTACGATTTTTATGCAATCGCAGGAAACAATAAACCGATTACAAAAGTAATGGTTGCTAATCAATGATTATACTTTATGCCGGTGCCACTACCATCTGGGGTTGGCAGGAACAACAAACGTTCTACGTTTTCCTTGGAATACTAGGAAATACCAAGCCGATTTCAAAATTAATGTTGCCAAATTGGTGGTGATAGTCTCTGTTTCAACATAAGCATTTTATGTCAGTGTCACTACCAACAGAGAGGCAGTAGACCGTTAGACAAGAAGCTTGGAATTTGACATATGACGGTTAATTTTACGATGTAAATGCGTACGAAGAACGATTTCTAAAAAATTCAAAACTTCAAATGAATACTGAAATAAGCGTATGAAGCGAGTATAAAAGCGTCAAAATACTTTCTAAATGATCATTTATTTAGAGATAGTTTGTTCTTCTTATTTATTTAAGTTTCATTTCTGCCTAATGCAGTGTAAAATAATGAAGTTCAGTCAAATTATGGTTGAATTAATAATTTTTGAATTATTCTTAAAAGTATAACTTCTTCTAATAAAAATTAGTCATACAAATATCACTTGGAATATTTCAACAATTACGCGAGCAAAGTCGCGGGTTTTGCTAGTAATATTATAAAGAAGTAACGTTTGAGTGTTTGTTTATTTGTAGGGGGTAATCTCTGGAACTACTGAACCGATTTCAAAATTAAGGGTTGCAAATTAGTGTTGACAGTTCCCTGTTCCACATGGGCTATATTTTGGCATGGTAATTATTTATAACAATGCAAATGCTCTCAGAGAACTTTTGTAGTGGAAGCTACACTGTAAAAAAACAAAAAACAAAGTAAATGTTTCTCAATGTGCGAAAATCTATCTATCTATCTATCTATATTATAAAGGACAAATATATCTGTGCGTAACGCATACGTCATTCTGCGAATGGCAAAATTTTGAAATTTGAAATGAGATTTCGGTTTTGCAATTTTCGCTACAGCAAATTTTTAAACTTCTAAACATGGCACATTTTCAATTTTTACACCGTCGTTTTGGGAAAAAACGTACTTTTAAATGCAATTTGTTTGAAAGCTGTAGCTTAATTTATTTTTGAGATATGAATTTTTTTTATAGTTTTTAGTACCAATTTTGTAATCGTGGCAACTGAAGTACTCTATTTCTGTTAAAAATAATGGGAAATCAGTCGAAATCCGTAGATTACTGAATCTTTTTGTTGCCATTTTCTCATACAAACTGAAAGAAAAAAAAATTAAAAGACGTGCTATGTCAAGAATATCGTATGTTACAAAATTCGGTCAATTTTGGTTTTATTTCGTTTCTATTCATCATTTAAATGTTTTTTAGTTTATTGCAAACTTACTTTACAAACGATAAAACTTTCTCTTTTCAAAAAATGTATTTTAAACAATATTTGTGTGACTTTCCTCCACATTTACTTAATTCGTATAAGAAAGCAAAAAGTTAAAGAATGCAATTTTATTTATCTGTGTGTAATAATATTTTCCGAATTTTGAAAAAATACAAATGAATAATTTCTGATAAAACATTTTCCAAATTTCGGAAAAACACAAATGAATAATTTCTGATAAAATATTTTCCGAATTTCGGAAAAATACAAATGAATAATTTCTGAAAAAGCAAGGAGCTATTATAAACAAACAAGTGAAGTGCTGTTGAATCATTAGATACCCGATTTATTTTGCCAAGCTTCTTGAATGACGATATTGCGTTTTGCCGGGTTTGTGTATTATTCCTCGATAATGACGTCATATGCATACTTTTCTATAGATGTTGTTTAAGACTGGATCGTAAAATTGGAATGCTTTAGTGGATGCAAATGACGTCCTTTTATTAAAAAAGCGTGTTTTTTTAATTCTTAAAACTGAAATATATTTCGTCGAAGTGCGTCGTTTCACCCCAGCTGCTTTGAAATTCTTCACAGGTGAAAATACTTCACTTTTAAAAATAACATAATCGAAATCACAGGCTGATAAAGCGCAATGTTTTACCAAAAAATAGAGTGTCTTTATAGAAGGGCAGTGACATACAGTGTGCATGCTCAGATCGGTCTTTGTCCAATAAATAGTGATATATATTAAATAACTTGATGATTCTTGCCTGGATGAATTCGCTTCGTTGAGTTAGGCAAGCAAACAATGAGGATCTTGGCAGTAATTTGAGGTTTAAAATAATATCAGGTTCCCAAGTTTTTGTCCAAAATTCTTTTGACTAATAAAATTTTACTGCTATTCTTTAAGACATTCTACTATAATATTATCAAAGTAACTAAATTTGATTAATTTTTTTTTTATAATTTTACATAACCTATACATTTAAAACACAAGGCTGTTTTTAGTCATGTACCTTGAACTTTCTACTCAACCAATTTTATTAATATATATATATTTTTTTACTGGAAGCTGTTTATTTGTAGATGTACCCGCATTAGCTATGTTTTTTAAATATCCCTATTTTTATATTTTAATTTTAAAAACTAGGGGGGTCTGCCCCCTACGAGCTACGCTCGTCAACCCCCGTTCTGACACCGCAGACTCTAAAAGCACGCTAATTTGATAGGCTTTAAAAAGATTTCGGAAGATTGAATTATAATTAAAAAAAACAGTGGCGATCTTCCTATAAACGGATTTCTATTCATTTCTCTTTGACTGGAGAAATTTAAGGCCAAATCAGTTGCGGTACTACTTGATTATCCTTCGACTAATTTCGCCAAATTATATAAATCGCCAAATTATACAAATTGACATAATTTTTATTTTAAATAACGAAAGAACAAAAAATTAGTATAACATTAATAAAAATGCAAATAAAACGTCGAAATAAAAATAACTTGATGACGTAGACACGTGTAACTTCCTTAAAGTCAAGTTAATGTGACATTTTAGTATCTACCATTATTGGCATTTAATCGTATAGTTTGGTGATAGATTTTTGGTTGACGGGATAACTAAATAAGACCAAAGATACAATCGCTGTTTTCGTCTTTGATTAAATAAAATCAGTTAAACATTTCAAAATAAGCTAATATAAAAGGAATTAAGTAAACAGAGTCTTTGTCTCCCGGTATTTTTTAACAAAGCGAAAAGAAAATTCTTTTAAATAAGACATTTTAAATTAATCGTTTTTAATCTGAAGTAATTTTGACCAAACTATTCTTTATCTTTTTAATATTCACGTGAAAATACTTTTGTTAGAAATGAAATATTATTTGCACTGTCCTAACAAAAATAGTTGAAAAGATCCTCTCAATATATCAAATAAATGTCTCGCGCAATTTCTAAATTTAAACTGTTTTGCAATATTATTTTGTGTTCAATTTATGTAATAACCGTAATGTGACGTAAATGTAATGGAATTTCTCCTATTTAAGACTTCTAACGCATGTTAATGAATTTATTATTTTACAACATCCTTTCTCTTTTAAAATTCACGTGTAAATATAGTTTTTATGACGTAATTTTTAATAAGTTCCTTCTTTTTATACATAATTATTTAATTCTAATTCAAATGTTTTTTCCTGTTTATAATAGTCATGTGTAAATAAATTTTAAAATTGAAGCAAACATTATTGTTTGCGCTGTTTATACTGTTGGCAACAATTTAAATTAATACCATTTTCTAAACTGTGTAAAAAATATCTCTCGAAATGCTGAAAATTTGAATTTAAAATAGAAATAAAACTTCAAAATATGAGTCAAATTAAAAAAATAAATACAGTCCTCACACCAGTAACTTCAAACGTATAAAATGATCTAAAAATGATTAAATTCCCATGTATAGTTTTTGCTGCTATAAAACTTTTTTAGTGGAACGATTTTGTCCAACTTTAGCATTAAATATCTCTTAAAATAATTTTTCGATTTGAAAACTGTCTGCATCAGCGTGTTTATCAAACATTTGTGTATAATACCACCGATTTTCATATTTTTGTATGCAATATTTTTCTTAGTATTAACGAAGAAAGACCTCCGGTCAGAAAAAATTCAAAACCGGCGGCGGTGACAGCGGTAGTTACTTTTCTTTTAGAATAGAGAGATGTTTTATGAAATGTCTTTACAATGGTGGTAATTATGTAGCTAGCATTATTGCAGAAAAGAGAGAAATTTGAGGTTTATTTAACTTGATTCATGCCATTTTCTGATAAAAATTAAAAAAATATATATATTTTAAAATTTCTCTGCTTTAAATTTAGTTGTATAGGGCTTAGTGGCGCAAAATCCCATTAGGGACATTCTGCGTCAAAATATTTTGGACGGAAAATGACGTACTGCTTTTGAAAACAATCATTGTTGCTTATAAAGTTTGCATATTTTTTTCCTTCTTAATGTGTACAGATACTAAGTTTGAGACACTAGGCGAAATTACTGAAGTAAGTGTTAATGACGTCATCTTTAAAAGAAAACAATTAGATAATACTAAACATTTTAACACAAATGCGTCTAAAAAACATAAATTACGGCAATTTTTACTCTTCGGTTCTGAGATTAGTATCTGAAGTTAAGAGTGCGACTGTTCACATGGAAATATGTTGTTGGCAATCGTGACTTCAAGGTTTGAGTTAAAATGATTTTAAAATGATTAAATTAAAATACCATTTTTTTTAAAACATGATGAATACGGATATGAGAAGTGCGTATGTAAATTTTGTGAATGTGAAATCGACGTCGGGTTTAGATTTCTCGGTAAAAAAATTCTATGATTGTGTCAAAGTAGAATGAATTTTGTTCTTTTCATTCGGGAATATCAAACATAAGAGCCTCAATTGACAACTTCGTCATAATAACTGATCTTTATTATATTTTACTGATTACATATGCTATTAACTCTCCCGCTGCGTAATTGTTTTACCAAAATAACTTCGCGACGAGCGTCTTTTAAGAATTTTTATTCTTGTGTCACCGGTTTTTCAAAACAAAAATTTTTGTTTCATTTAAATGGGAAAATGCCCCGATTAAATGAGGCAAAATTTGCAATAAAAAAAATAACTGGTGGGAATAATCAAGGATGGTTAATTAGACGAAAAAATGCATCCCCGAGGAAATCTCGGGTTGCGCGTCGAGAGGGTTAAAGTTTAATTTTAATAATTTGGAGAATTGAGTTTTATAGAAATAGTATTTTCTTAATTTTAGAATAAAATTATATATTTTTTTTAGAGTTAGACTAACCAACATAAGATACATGCTTTTACTGTAGCTAATTTTGTAAGTTTATTATAAATCATTGAAAAAGTTCCTTCTTAAACATTTTCTTCCGTCGAAATTCGACAGGTTCCACCTCGTATATTTAAAAGACAAGGCAGGGTTCGTACGGATACCGTTATTTTCAAGGCCAGATACCAGAATTTTTTCATAGAAAAATAAATCTAGTTTAAACGGACGAGATTTCGTCTCATTTAAAGAGAGATTTTCCATAAGAAAATACTGGTACCGAAGAATTTCTTAATTTTGAAATTCAAGCATCCATACGAACCAATGCAAGGCTGTTTTTTAGCCATCTGACCTGAGCTTTCTATTGAACCGATTTTGATAATTATTTTTTTTAAAGAAAGCCCTTTATTTTTGTAGATATGCCCGCACACGCAATTTTTTAAAATAATCACACTTTTAGGTAGATTTCTTATGAAATACTATCCTATTGCAATCTCTCGTATGTTGGAATTTCTGAAAACGTTTTGCAGATCTACACCGATCATGACCCCTAGAACCCAAAACAACCCTCAGTAAAAAACTTTATCTATCTATCTATATCTATATATATATATATATATATTTCACTTTTTTATGGATACGATAACTTCCATAATTCGGCACAAATCTCTTCTAAACTGATATATAAAATCAAGGGGCATAAAATCTCGGTCAATTTCGTTAACGGGCAAAATCGGACCAAGAGGGCGGAAATAGGGAGGGTTTATGTGAAAACCGAAAAAAATCCCACAACTTCTTAATTATAATACATATCAAATCAGTTTAAAATTATTATTACTTCTAAAAAAAGCAGCAAAAATTTATGTATGATAGATTTTTGATAAAATAAAAAATGGGCTCAAGGGCCGAAAAAATAGGGTTTTGGGGAGAAGAAAATTTATAACTTCGTCAATTCTCAAGATATCAAATTCACTTAGATTTATTATAAATTGTCTTAATATTATCTACAACTTTTATATTGACAATTTTTTTGATAGGGCCAATTCGTACCGCAAAAAATAGAAAATGAAACAAAACAAAGGGGGTGGGGTGGGGAGTTGAAGAAGAAAAAATCCATAACTTCGTTAATTCACAAGATATAAAATCCGCATGAATTTATTATATAACTTCCTAATATTATCTACAACTTTTATACTGACAAGATTCTGATAGGACCAAATATCACAGCAAAAACAGATTAAAAATACATAGCAATTGAAGAAAAAAATCATCGTATTAAGGGTGTACTCAAATCCAAACTGCTTATTTTCTGACTCATTTTTAAATTCATTTCTGCTCTCAAACGCATACAATTGTTAGGTTTTCTTATTCAGAAATTATATAATGTACCGTAATGGTCGATTTTTTGATAGAGGCAGAATATATTTCAAAAGATGATGTCAAAGTGGACATTTCGAACCGAATTTCCCGAAGCGATTGTGTTGGAAACGAAATATATTGTCCTACTGAGAAAATAATTGTTTATAAATCAACTAATTAATTGAACGAAAAAAAAAAATAATAATAAACAGGTCACTTATAAAGCTCTTCAAAAATCACGTCAGCAAGTTTAATATCTTTCCTTTTAAAAATGAATCTGAAAATGCGTCCGAAAATTTCGAGTTGTTGAGCATGGAAAAGTATTTTTTTGAATACCGCCTTAACATGATTCTGATAAATCCAGCTCTTACATAAAAATGAAATTAAAAATGCGTCAAAAGGAGCCAGATAAAATTGTTAGTGGGTTTATCTCAAATCAGGATTTAGTTTTTTTTTGTTGAAATTAGTACTTAACTTCGAAATCTACCTGCGTCTGTAGGCGAAGCCGGCAGGGAACTTTGTATTTTAATTTTAATTTTAAAAGTCCTTTATGAAATTTCTTCACATTGGTCGCAATCGCGTTACTTCCATTGCTGAAGAAAGAAGAAAAAAAACGGGAATTACCATACCATTACGGATGCCATTTTCGTATTACCATTAAAAATATTTTTTTTTTTTTTTTAACATTTGAACAGAAAATAACGCCATGATTTAAAATACGCATTTTTACTCTTAAAGCTGTTATATTTCAATATATATTTTTTTTTATTCCGCTGATATTGAAATTATGATGATGATCTCAGTGGGTGAAAATGATGTCGTAGTAAAAATGAAAGGAGTATTTTCTTTGATAAAACTAAATATTTTACCATTAATGCGTTTAAAAGTAAATTTCTGGATTTCGCCGGCATTCAGATAAAAACGTCAAGTAACTCCAGATCATAGATTAAGGACCAAGATAGGACATTTACGGCAAAATCTGTAATGGCAACAGTACTAGCGTCACTATCGACAAGGGGGAAGAATGTACAAGCCTCCGAAATTTACCTATGTTGAAGAAATATGTTTACCCTCTATGCTTTGAATATCTATTCTTTCCTAAAACGAAGCAAGTCAGCAAGTGTCAGACGATATTCTATTCATGCTTGCTTTATTTATTTAGCTGCTTTTTTTTTTTAACCGTACTTGTATTGTTTATCTTTAACTTACAAAATGATAATTAGAGTAATAATATAAAAGAAAAACCTCTGTTGATAACGGAAATATGTAAGTTTATGAGATTAAATTGTAAAAAATCAAATTCAGGTATTGTGTTAATTTATTCATATCGAATAAAACTTCATTGAGTGTCATGTCAGTACCTCTATTTATTTTTAACAGTTAGATTTATATAATTCTAAAAATTTGTCGAAAGGAATTTTTCCCCATCTGTAATTTTATTATTATTTCTTATATGTTAATATTGTAAATATTATTGAATTGATTGTACGCTATTTAGATTAAAAACAATATTTTTATTTTATCTATAAGAAAGTGAAAATGCGTAAATTTTAAAAGATTATTGTACCGATTGTTTAATACGCTAAAGTTTATAAATTAATAAAACATCGGCTATAAAAATTTTCCTACCGAATGGGAATATTTATGAAATTTTCTGGGATTTGTAGAGTGCAGTACTTCGTATATTTTTATATTAAACCATTACTTTATGTAGCTTTAAATCCAATTATATCATATTTATTTCATATATAGCGTTCAAGACGAAATTTTTACCCTGTTTTTCATTTGCACTTAAATCGTTCACCCATCATGTAAAAGAAAAAAAAAAGCATATATCCGTGCATGAACATAGAATAGATATTAGATACCGGGTGTCCCAAAAAGGACTGACTGATTTTAAAATTCAATAACTTGTAAACGGTGACAGATATTTAAAAAATTCTTGCAGGAGGGTTATGCATAAGGTCAAAAGTTTTTTTACAGTGATTTTCAATTTTAGTTCGAATTACAAACAATAGATGGCGCTGCGATCAATAGACGCTAAATTCAGGCTCGATTTTTGGTACTTCGTGGCCCGGATAATACATTTCCATCTCCTTTTTCTGCATGGAACAAGATAAAGGAGCGAAAATCGAGCCTGTATTTAGCGACTATTGCTTACAGCGCCATCTATTGTTTGTAAATCGAACTAAAATTGAAAATCACTGTAATAAAACTTTTGACCTTATGCATAACCCTCCTGCAAGAATTTTTTTAATATCTGTCACCGTTTGCAAGTTATTGAATTTTAAAATCAGTCAGTCCTTTTTGGGACACCCGGTATATAAAATAGAATATCTATTCTATGTTCATGTATCGGTGTAAGATTCTATCGATGCTATTGAAAACGTAAACATGCAACATTAAAAAAAGAAAGATCACAATAAGGTAGATACTCAATAATAAAATTTTTACAAGGATGGGGAGTTTCTTCCCCATTGTCACTAAAGGCGCTACGATCGCAATCGCATTACCATTACGCTCTATGGAAATGTCCCATCTTGTATGTTAATCTATGCTCCAGATAAACGGTAGGCACGTAATAGTACATCTACCTACCCATCGTTTATAGGGAGTTCCTTTACCTGAGGTTTATACTGTTGAGCTGTATAGCAGACCAGATGTTATTACCAATAATTCTTTTTGCACTTATACTCTAAAGCGAAAGCTGGGTTCCCGGGGCGGTCATCCCTGTCATCCCTGTTATTACCAATAACGTTATCTGAGCAAAATATGCTCGCCGGTTGTCAGCCCAGGTAGCTTAACACTAGAACCGCAAGGCGGTCATTTTGACCATTTCGAAACTTTAATTCCGTACCAATTTGTTTCTATTTAGAGTATAAATTTCAGTTTCCGTGACTTTTCCTATAATTAGAAAAGCTGTGATATGCCAGTGATAAAATTTCCTGTCAGCCAATATTCATGAAGTATTGCAGTGGATACATAGAACAGCCGAAACGGTCAAAATGACCGCCGTCAATTTTAATGCACATTTTATCTAGAGATAAACAGTCCATACTTCATAAAACCATACTTCAACAAAGTTTACAACATTACCACAGATAACTTCTTTACTTCACTGCCCCTTGCAGAAAAGCTGAAGTCACTAAAAACAAGCAATTGGCACAGTCAATCGCGGACGAAAAGTAAAATTCCACAGGCCATAAAATCTGAAAAAAGTCTTTGTACAGTAGCAAAATTCTTGCCAAACACGATATTACGTTGAGTTTATCAAGGGAAGAAAAATAAATTTGTTTTAATTCTAAGTTCCCGACATCCATCAGTTACATTTGAAACTGGTGATAAACACTTACCAGAAACGGCAAAGTTCTATAATTCTACAAAATTTGGCGTCGATGTGCCTGACCAAATGGCACGGAAGTATTCTACAAAAGCTAGTTCCAGACGATGACCTCTACAAGTGTTTCTAGGAGCACGGCAGTGCGTCCGCCAAGTTCACACAAGCCGTATAAGCTACCTTTTCCTGAACCATTTTGGCATGCTTTTCACCCCCTCATAACGTCGTTTTAGGGAGAGATATAGAATTTTTTCTTTTATACATATGTTCGTATGATCAAACTGAACTAAGGTTCCACGATTTCATGTTTCTGTATTTAGTAGTTTTCGAAATATTAAATTCCGAAAAAGCGCTTTTTTGTCACTGACTCACTTCGCATCATCAAATAACTAAGGTACTTCTAAAAGTCGTAGAGTCATGAAATTTCACAAGTAAGTCGGGTTTGTAGCACAATTAACCAGAAAAATCTGAAAACATAGAATTTCCGCCTCTAAACCCTTAAAACAGGGGGTGTTAATTTGGCCGTAAACAGTTCCTTCACATTCAATTGCGCCAATGTTGGTCGCCAATACTCGATTACAGAGTTTTGAAGGGGTCACGTAATTTCAAGCAGAATAAAACTTTATATAGTATATGCTTTTCCAAAGATGTTTGTTAAATAGAAAAAAATGAATATACCTAAAAATTTTAATCACTATAGGTTATGATATATTCACGATATTAAAACAATAAAACATTTAACAAAATATAACCTCAATTCGGTATGTTTCCGATATAGTAGCCTTGGCGAAATAGAGAAAATAGCCTTGACGAGAAAAGAAATTTGATAATAACGTATTTTCTGGCAACCTATCTACTGTGTCATATACGCAAGCAATTTTTTCCATATGTATACAATTTATTTAATGTAAGGAACCCGTTTATTTATTTTTATATACCAACATAAATAATTTGTATACAAAAAACAATATTTTATACGTGTATAAATAAAATGTTTATATGTATATAAATAGTACATATATAAATAACATAAAAGTTCATCAGGTTTGTTTTCATAGTTGTTTATATCATTTGGCAACATATCTCAGTTTCTGAAGTCCGAATTGCGCCAAGATTTTTTAAAAACGCCAAGGTCCCTATAGTGGAAAAATATCCTAATTCTCATATGAAAGTTTAAAAATCTGCTTTTAATTAAATGAAATGTGTAACTAATAAAGCTGTCTTTAACGATGTGCGACAGATGCGGTGTCCGAAGTCCGCTGCTAACTTTATTATATTGTATTATTAGCCTACTTACTGTTAATATATTGTTAATTTTAAATCTGTAAAAGAAAGATTATTTAAGTATTGCGCGGCAGCGCAATACTTATTTATTTCCAGTGTCACTTCTCAATGTTAATTTAACATAGAAAAACCTATGGAGATGATAACTTTTTCATTTTTTCTTCCCACCTTTTTGTCCCTGATGCCACTCATTTTTAATTCTTTGCTAATTCTAATAATATTATAAATTCAAAGTATAAAAAAATTTGCCTGACGTCAGGGTGAAAACGGATCATAAAATGCCTTTGCATATAGGTGGATTATAATCTAGAGAGTAACATGGGCTAATTTTTATTTACATTATTCAAATATTTTTCTTAATAATTCCAAATTTCGCTTTTTTCATTGGAATCAATGGACATTTTCTAATAAAATTTAACTTTTTTCCCCTTCATTGTTGTAAATAATTCAAAAGCCGTAATAATAATTTGCCTATATTTAGTTGAATGATTTTCACGTGAAACATGAAACTGAAGAAACTGAAATAGTTTTTTTTTAAGAATTAAAAAGAAGATGAATATGGCGTCATAGTGGAAATAAAAATAACATTTTCAAGCAGATTTTTTTCAATTCCTAGTATTAGCTCACACTCTCCCTATATTTATTTATTTATATATTTATCTTGTTCAAATTTTCAATCGCTAATAAAATACTCGTTATTCATCCTATCAATTTGAAATAATTTTTTTTTAACTTGTACAGGATGACAATTGATGTTAATACAGTTTTTTCAAATATTAATTAATTAATTAAATTTTAATTAATTAATTTTAGTTTTGCATGGGAAACAAAATGGCGGCCATGGGTTATTGAAGATGAATGAAAGTATTTTCAATAAGGGGTTACAATGGGGGGGACCCTGTTCTGTCGCCAAATACAGTCAAGTTTCTCGCCAACTTGGCGATATATCGCCAAATTTGGCGGCCAATATGAGTCGCCAAAAGTGACGGCAACTTGGCGATATCTCTAATATTTCGCCAAATTCCCATAAAGTTCTATTGTAAACCTACTTGCTTATAGAAAATCAACAAATTGAGATATTTTAATGCAACAAAAACTAATATTAGCTTAAGGGATTATATTAAATTTTTCTTTGATGGCCTAAGTAGGAATTGACTTTAAAAACAAAATTTTTATATTACTTGTTTAAGTTCAGATTGTAATTCTTTGACCAAACTACAGCAACCTGCATTACTGCACTGGTGAAACATTTTGAATTATACATAGGTAAATTGCATCACAAATTGTGATGCGATATCGCACAAATCAAAGCCTGATGATGATATACCCTCCATTAATTTTGAAATGTGTTCGTCTGAATTCAGTAGTTATTAAAAAACTTGACATATTAAACAAAAACCTAATTTGCAGAACAAATTAAAAAAACAAAATTTATTTCCTAAATTGTTTAAGCCCGATAAAAGGCAGATATTAAGATATTTCATTCAATTCGTTCTACATTTAATGTTAAATTTTTGTAACAAATAATTAAACCAATTGAACATTAAAAAATAAAAATGAAATTCATACAATATAATACTTTAAACACCTATATACTTAGATTCCGTTCAAATGAAATCGAAATAAATCTTAGACTTTTTCCATTTTTAAGTTGTAAATATTTGTACTGCAGATTTTGCATTATGTTTATAACGATTGTGCATAAAATGATCAGATACATGCAAAATACAAAACTTTAAAAAAGTCTAAGATTTATTTCGATTTCATTTGAACGGAAATTAAGTATATAGGTGTTTAAAGTATTATATTGTATAAATTTCATTTTTATTTTTTAATGTTCAATTGGTTTAACTTATTTGTTGCAAAAATTTAACATTAAATGTAGAACGAATTGAATGAAATATCTTAATATCTGCCCCTTCTCGGGCTTAAACAATTTAGGAAATCAATTTTGTTTTTTTTTAATTTGTTCTGCAAATTAGGTTTTTGTTTAATAGTTATAGATCAGATATATTGGTTGCCAAAACTCGATTACAGAAAATTAGCCTGAGTTATAAAGGTGTTACATGATTTCAAGCTGAATGAAATTTTATATGCTTTTACAAAAATCTTAATAAGGCAAATATTTCAGTTTATCTGTCCATATTTCTATCTTTTACTTTCTTAAAACAAATTTTATTAAAGACCGGGAGGCGTCTGCACAGATCATCACCTCATCGAATTGACGGCTGAAATTTTAGGACTAGTTAAAAATCGATTAGCGTATTAAAATGAAACTGGTCTGCCAAGTCCTATCTTTGTGGAAACCACCTACAGACCCGATTTTACCGGTTAATTGGTGGATTTCCCATTGTGTTTTCCTGCACCCATTCCTCCATGTTTCCATACTTTTGGATGCAGGAAAATACAATAGTAAACCTATCAGTCACCCACTAAAATTAGGTCTTCAGGTTGTTTCTACCAAGATATGACTTAACAGACCAGTTGCATTTTAATGTACTAATCTAGTTTTAACTAATCCTAATATTTCAGCTGTAAACTCGATGAGGTGATGGTGTGATCAAACGCCTCCCGGTCTATTATAAATGTCGGAATTCTAATCTCAATAGCACTCTAGTCAATCTGGCAAATATCCCTACTATTTATGGAACACTATTCCTTTAAGTGCGTTTTAGTAATGTTAAAGAACTTTATACATATGCATCATACATATTATACATACGCATATAATACGTAATACATTTGCATCATACATATTATAGGTATGTGTATAATAAATAACACATATGCATCATTATGACGTCAGAACAAACAAAACATTTTTTGTCGCCAAATTTGAGAATTGACATGATATATTACCAAATTTGGTGACACTTCGCTAAATGTCGCCAAGCTTGGCGAGTATTTGACATTTGTGGCTATTTTTCAATGAGTTAATTATTAATGCGAGTCATCTATTTATATTTTTCCGCATATCATCTGAATAGTTAAATAATATAACGTACGAATATTTCCAAAGTCAAAGTGCCAGTAGTTTCGTCACTGCACAAAACTTCTGCTATTGTTAATATATTGTACTGTTATTATACTTACTGTGACTATGTTGTTAAGCTTTACTCTGCTGAAACTTCTGTATTATATAAATAGAATTTACGGAAACTATTAAAGCACCGAAACTGACAATTGTCCTTATGATTATTATAATTTTATAATATGTAACCTGTTAATCGATATGTACCGTTAGAAGGAATCTTCTATAATCCGGTTCCTCGCATTTTAGTTTTCAGGTTTCGAATAAAATTAGCTAAAAACTTAAAACCATGGCAAATTGGCTAGTTCTTCAACACGATTAGATGAGAAGAATGATAGATTTTCAAATGGATCATAGCAGTGAGCCCGTAGACCTTCTATTCTTCCGTAATCGAGTCTATTGAAAAGGTTAGCATGAAACAAAAAGATATTAGCATCAATATGGTTGCAGATATTATCAATATTATTATTAAATGCAGATATTATCAAAAGATTTAATAAGAATAATTTCACTTGTACCTAATCGTATCAGTTAAAATACAGTAATAAAATACAATTAGAAAAGATTACTTAATAGGGTTAAAATTTTCCGCATTAGAGAACGAATCGTAACTGATAAGGAAACATGCATAAGTGAGTTAAGAGACATTTGTCATGAAAGAATGAAATACATAACAACACAAAATATATGTTGTGCTTCCATGATCGTAAAGAGTTCTTGATTTCTCTATCAAAAGCTTCCGACTTTTCGAAAGAACGGGCAAGTAAATTAAATTATGAATAAAAGTAACATGATGCAACGTTTAATATGCAATTAATAGAGTATGTACTGCTTGCTAGAGGCGGCTAGTGCTTTAATATAAAAAGAAATAAAGTATGAATTTATAAAGCTCAATAAAATAAATTTAGGTATTTTTATGCTAGCCGGGCGCGAAATGGCAAATCGCCAAATACTGTCCCTAACTCTATTGCTCATATTGCATTCATTTCATTTAAAAATATAAACTTTTCAGTCATCTCATTTAAAATAGATGCATTTCCCTAATTTTATTTAATAGAATATTTAACATAGAAATAAATAAATAAATAACAAATAATAACATAAACCAAAATATTTTATTTGAAAATCAAAGCATTGTTTCTAATTTACACATGTGAAAAATGAAAACTTCTTTTGGAGAAAAAACTTAATGCTAATTAGGAGATTTGCTCCCGGCTAACATAAAAGTACTGAAATTTAAGTTTTTTTATATTAATATAGCTTAGAAAAAAACTAGAAAAAACATACAAAAAGTAGTGATATCCCAACAAAAAGTTTTCGGTAAAAAAAAAAAAAAAAGCGCCAAGTTCTCCTTAATGTTTCGGCCAGAAAAAGTAGTGATATCTGAAGTTCGCACAAGGGCACAAGTTAAAAGCCAAACATCCCAAATCTTTCATTGAAAATGGCTTCCTGCGACTTGGCCGTTAATGCCTTCGAGAGGGTTTTTCAAATTTTAAAGTATGTACAAATGAGCTACATGACAACTACATTTTTTGATTATTTTAGGCATTTTGTGGCACAAAGTACAGAAATAAAATACACATTTAAAAAAAGTATTTAAACCACTTCAGTCTATTTAAATGCTTAGAAGTTAAATATAACAAAATACTTGTATTCAGAAGGTAATATCCCTAATTGCTAAAACATAATTAGTATCAGCTTTTAACAGTTTATAAATCGAATACCTCTTAATGTATGCAAACAAACTATAATAAATGTTCAAACGAAAAAAATCTCTTTCGTCAATGCACAAGATTTCAATATTATACAGTAAAATATAATGTAACATATTGTGAGATTTGAAGAAAGTAAATTTTCTTTTATTTCTTAGGTTTCACGTTAATGACTTTAGCTTTAGACCGTACGAAATGGCAATTAAACCACATGTGGACTAAATGATCTGTAATCAAAACTATTATTTGTTGAAATTGGTGGTATTTATCAGAAATCTTTTACTTATAATGTCTTTATGTGAATTTGCCTCTTTGCATACTAATATTAATTTTAATATTTAAATAATTCATAAATGCGAAATTTCCAATCATTAATTTTGAAATGCTGTAGAAGGCATTAACGGTCAAGTCGCAGGAAGCCATTTTCAATGAAAGATTTGGGATGTTTGGCTTTTAACTTGTGCCCTTGTGCGAACTTCAGATATCACTACTTTTTCTGGCCGAAACATTAAGGAGAACTTGGCGCTTTTTTTTTTTACCGAAAACTTTTTGTTGGGATTATAATTTTCTTGATCTAGCGGGCAACAATTCGGAAAAATACAGTCAAAAAATGTGTTAAATACCAGCATTTTGTTATAGAGAAATCCGCTTTCTTTGATCCCTTTATATTATTCGTTTTCTAGAAGAAAATACCTTTCCTTTTTTTGACTGTGTTTTACCCTGACCACTCGCCACCATGAATATTGTATTGCGCAAGGGATAAATATAAATGTTTGTTTTCCCCAAGTTCATTCTTGTGTTTAGAAATTTCGATTTCTCATGAAAAATATTTTATACTATAAAAATACTCTTAAATTATAAAATATAAATAATATATATATATATATATATATATCAATATAATATAATTATAACATAATAAAATATAAAATAATATAATTAAAATTATGAAGTATATATTATTATATGGGCAATGATGGTAATAATAGTAATATATGATACTAAGAATAAAAAATGGCAAGTAAACAATAATTGAGCATGGTAATCCACATCGGTCAAAATGACCGCTTTGGCAGTTATATGTATACGTTTTTGCCGGCAGTTCTAGTGTCAAACGGTAGAGCATTGACAATTAAAGTTAAGGATCTGGGTTCGAATGCATGGGCATTTTTTCGCTCAGTTGGAAATAAATTCGTATGATAACTTTACCATCAGTATGATTGTGTTAAAAATAACAGTAATGTTTGAAATAGTCTAACATAACTAAAATACATTGAAAACGACTTTCCTCATAAACCATAATGTAATGAAATTCTTTTGAGTGTCCTTGTAAATGATTTATAGATGCTACCGGGTGTCCTAAAACGGACTGACTGATTTTAAAATTCAATAACTTTCAAATAGAGACAGCTATTAAAAACATTCTTGCAGGAGGGTTATGTAGGATATCGCGATATTGTTTTTAATGCGATTCATAGTTTTAGTTCCAAATAGGTGCAACAGATGGTGCTGCAAGCAATAGATGCTAAATCGAGGCTCAGTTCTTTGGATTCTTTCTTCTCTCATCATTAGAGTTACAAAAAACCCGCATATTTTGAGGGACGGGGATAAACCAGGGATTCTGGAGAATACTGGAAATTTTGCAGGAATTTTGAAGGTAAACAGAACCAGTCATTTTTTTATTCAAAATTTTTCAGAATTTCAGGCACTGTTCTGAAAAGCTGAAGATAGATTTTTCATTATGAATTCACAAAACGGATGATTTTGCGTTTAAAGTTTGTTAACTGGCATATCTATTATTCAGGAATACTCTATGTTAATTTTCTAGCGAGTTACATTGTATTGTTCCATTGATTTCTTTTACCTTTGTTCATTTTCTTTTTGTTTGCATTGGCTGATTCGTACAGCAGAGGTGATGTTTATATCCATGTCAGCAAGATGAATCTGTCATCTAACTCTTAAGTTTTACTTATCGACGATTAAAATATCAAATTACGTATCATATTTTAATTTATCTTACTTCATATTTCTGCAATTTAAGCACGTATTTCCTTAGTTTTCACTTAAACTAAAATTATTTTTCTATATTTATGTTGCTTATATTTGCAAAAAACATTTTGTTTACATAAAAAAAAAAATTGAAATCGTTAAAAATAACAAATAAAAATTTTCATGCTTAAAACTTTCCGAAATACCCGGAATTACCGGAATACCCGGATAATACCCGGAATTTTTAAAAATTTCCCTCCCAAAAATTTTTATAAAAGTCATAAAATTTTTTCACCTATATTGGAAAATACTAACAACAATGTCGGAAAGTGTTTAAAAAAGAATACAAGCATTATAAACGTTATAAATATTTATTTATACCTTAATTCCAAATTTTAGCTTTAACAATAATCATTAAAGAGCTACAATCCCAGCTTTGTAATCTGAACAAATTAGATTCAATAAACAAAATACACAAACAATAATAACCAATAATAGGCATTTTTTTTT
This sequence comes from Maratus speciosus, assembly GCA_963932465.1. NCBI lineage: Eukaryota > Metazoa > Arthropoda > Arachnida > Araneae > Salticidae > Maratus > Maratus speciosus. Next base: position 379,180,038 of record OZ010799.1, read on the forward strand.
TAAAGATAAAAATTTGATATGCCGAAACACAAAATATATGATAGAAATTACACTACTTAAAATATTTATAAATCTTTGCAGTTAATCCGTGATGCAAATGTATAATAACATTTTAATTAGATAATTTTGAAAGAAATTAAACAAAGAATTTTTAATATTGAAATTTTTAGAACTGTCAGAATAATCATTGATCTCAATCCGAGAATTTCGAAAACAATTAAATAAACAAAGAATTTTCAGCACTAAGCATTTTAAGAATTTTCAGGTCCCAAAATTTCAAATTTTGAAAATAATTAAATAGTGAAAGAAATTTTATCAGTAGATATGCAAAACTCTGTCAGTCAGACTTCAGTTTTTATCTGAAATAGTTCCTGATTAGCCTTCTTTCTTGATTATGGCTTGAATAAAGGTTTACGTTGAAACTTCTTGGTGCGTGGATCGACTACATATACAGGCGTTATTGAAGGTGATTCGAAAGTCACATGCTGATTTTTACAGGAGTTAGCTGACCTGAGCATGCCTAAAAAAGAAAAAATTAAGATTATGATTAAGAAACAATGTAAAACATGAGTGAAGAAGGTGTTATGTCACATTTTTAGCCCCCTGTACGGTATGCTATTTCTTTCTCCCAGCTTATTTTGTGTCGCCTCCAAAAAATAACATTACCTTACAGAAGCCAGCCGTAAAACAAAGCAGTACGATTAAATACTCCATAGAAATTTTTTAAACTTCTAAGCATCGCACGTTTTCAATTTTTATACCGTTGTATTGAGGAAAAAAGTTCTTTTTAAATGAATTTTGTTTGAAAACTGTATCTCCATTTATTTTTGAAATATTAATTTTTTTTTTGTAGTTTTTAGAGCCATTTGCTTGGTATTGGCAACGTAAGTATTCCATTTCTGTAGAAAGTAAAGGAAAAATAGTTCTAAAATAGTAATTATATATTTTTGTTGCCATTTTCTCATAACAACCGAAAGAAAATGTAATTAAAATACGTGCTATTTTGAAAAAAATATAAACGAATGATTTCTGTTAAAGCAATGCAGTTATTATAAACTATATTTAAAGTATCTAGGAATCATTAGATAGCTTTTTTTTTTTTTTTTTTTTTTCGATTTTCTTGAATGACGGCATCTTTTTGCTACATTTGTGCATTATTTCGTAATAATGATGTGCTATGCATGCTGTACTGTAGATGTTTAAAAGTAGATCGTAAATGTGGAATTCTTAAGCGGATGCGAATGACGTCATTTTACATAAAATAAAACGTGTGCTTTAAGTTTTAAAATTGAAATATGTTTTGTACTGCAGTAGAGTCCCGCTTAGCCGAGTTATTTTCTTCTGATGGACTGATGGCTTCTATTATTATGAAACAGCCATTATAAATGGAGCGTTAAGTGAAGATGAAAGAGCAGCCGTAAAAAGTTAGAACTCTGATTTTCTGGTCAGAGTGGGGAAAAAAATGGCATAATTCTTTTCCCCATTATGCTAAATTTCCCCATTATTTAGTAATTCACGTAAAGTTTGGGCCGCGAAACTTTACGTGTTAAAACGTTTCTATTCTTCACGCCTTTTTCATTAGGTTTCGGTATGTTTACTCTATAAACTTGAGACTTTTCGCGTCTATTCGAGACGTTCGTGAAATGATTAGTCGAGGAACTTTTATAATCGATTCTCCCCCGATTCATCCTTCTCGTACCCCTTTCATACGACTCATATCTGGTAGAGCCTAATCCTGCGTCTCCTGACACTGAATTTCTTTTAACGCATCTTTATCGCGCCTAGATTTCCTGTTGTTCCTGGTCTGCCCAATGCTTACCGGCTTATCTCTTTGATCGGCCGTTAAAGCTATTCCTATACGGGAGTCACTTGACTTCTCGAAATCCCCACAATTACAATGAGTCTTCTTTATTTTTGGCCTTTTTCTAGCTTCGCTTAACGAGTCATCCGTTTCTTGTTCTCTCTTAAATTCCTTCTTCCCCACCTGGCTTAATCCTATGCTCAAGTCCTCCACAAGATCGGGTAACAAAAGATCCTCTTCGTCTTCCCCCAAATCCCTATTCATTCCCCTTGACTGGGTTTCATCTCCTACAGGTTTTTCTCCCGTATCCGCGTCCGTCATTTTAGACTGGGGACCTCTCTTTTTCGCCCCCTTCCCTTTCGTCAGATCGAACTCCTGTTCTTTCAGTTTCGGATTGGCCTCATTTACGGTTCTCCCGGCGTCTAATGTCTCTGCCTTTCCCTTCTTAATTTTATCAATTAATTTTTGAGTTTCGTTTCCCAATATGTAATATGACAAGTCTGATTTGCTCTCTGCTACTATGGCCCTCGTTTTTATCTTCCCCATTCCTTCAATTTCTAAGACAACGTGGGCGGTCGGTAAACAACGCGTATTATTCGTCAACGGCTGCCTAACTCGTATAGCACCACCGTCTAACTGATTGGAGTTAATTAATTGCCTGGGCGTCACATCAAATCGAGTTCCTGAATCTCTTAAAGTCGTGCATTCCTTTCCGTTAATTAGAGCACGGCTAAGATAAGGTTTGGAACTTTCTTCAAAATTCGTACCTACGCTAATGCGGTGAACGCTAGTAATATGTTCTAAATTCCTTTTGTTTTCCGGACAATTGGCTTTTAAATGCCCAATTTTGGAGCAAATAAAACACTTATTCCAATTTTTACGTTCGAAGATCTTTTCTCTTCCTTTTTCAGTGTTTTTCTCCCTCCAATTAGTTTTGGTTTCCGAATGCCAACCTCTAGTTTCGTCCTCATTTTCCGTTTTTTCCATTCTCCTATCCCGTGAATTTCCTTCAAATTTTGGTTTCGTATTTCACGATTTTTTTTTACTCTCCTTTTATTGCCTCATATTCATCTAGTGCCTTAGCGAGTAACAAGGGGTCTTTATAATTCGCCCACGAATCAATGAAATGCTCTTTCAAATCGACCAACGCGCGTCGTTTGATCTGATCAGTGATCAACAAGTCTTTTAATTCAGAAAATTGCGTAATCCCCAACCCGTTTATCCATCCTTCAAGAAAACTATTCAATCCGAATATGAGATCTCTCCACGTGTTTCCTGGATTACGTGCATGTTTATTCAATTTTTGACGGTACGCTTCCGCACTCAGTCTGTACCGGGCTAATAAAAGCGATTTTACATGTTCAAAATTGTCAATTTTTTGAGTTGGTTCGCGTAAGATCAATTCCGCAATTTCTACCGGCAATAATGCTAACAGGTGTGTGACGTATTTGTCTGGCTCTATTCCGGACCTATTTGTCTGCCGTTCAAACAAATTCAGGAATAATGTTATATCGGATCGCTCAGGATCAAAACGATGCATAATAGTTTTAAGGGGTAATTTAACGGATCTTTCGGAACCGCTGCTAGTCGTAGAATTTCGCCTTTCTGAACTCTGCGTTAATTTTAGCTGTTCTAAAGTAAACGCCCTTACTTTTTCTTTCTCTGTCTCTTCCCTAACTCTCTCTTCTATCTCTCTCTCCTCTCTCTTTTCTCCCTCTCTTTCTCTTTTTCTGCCGCGATTCCGTCTTCCCTATCTTTTACGATGTACCCTGCTTGCACTAAAGTAAGTTCCTCGTCGTATTTTTCTGCCGATTCAATTTTTTCGATTATCATGGCCATATTATTTTGTTCATCTATATCCACACCTAGAACTTCCGCGAGATTCTGTAAATCCGCTTTCCTGCAGTACTTAAGTGAATTTAACTTCGACATGACTACGATATGTTGAAATAATACAAATTTAAACTATTCGTTTCGTTTATCAATTTAAAAGTATATGAACCTTACACCTCACAAGAAATATTTTACCCCTAAGCACACAATATAAATAAAGATTTCAAATGAACCAATATATAAAAATAATTTTATGATTTTGCAAAAGATTTTCAGATTTTCTATATTTTTGTGCCAATCGTAAAGCAAAAAATAAAATTCAAAATTTTAAAGCTTTAGAGTCCCTATACACACAATATGAAAACAATAATTAATTTTTCAAATACTATAAGCAAACCACCTTCCCAGTATCTCTCAAGAACTGAACACTCTCTGCAACCGTTATCAAAATGCCTCTATACTATTTAGGATTACATTTTAATTTTTCTCATTTGTCATTTAGCAATCTCCAACATGCATGAAAATTTCTCTTTATACAATCACTCATCAAAATACATTTCTTACACAAGTTATTTAAGAAAATATTTTACTGGGCTTTTTTTTTGAGTAGTTATGAATTTAGCCTAGCTAATACTTTCTGCTTTCCAAACATTTAAAAAAATGATAAAGATAACATAACATATAAATTTGCTTTAATCGTTAGATTTTAATTAACTACACCTTATCGATTTATCATAATCTTAATATTTTCATTTACCTCAAAAAGTTTCTCTTATTTTTATCTAAACAACATTTTAATATCCTATCAGTATGCTAAATAATAATTTAAGGGCCACTCAAAATGAAATGAGCTTAGCTGTTGCAGTTGTTGCTTGAAGTATCTTGTCTGGGAAACGGTCCGTTATGGCACTCCGCCGGTGTCGTCCACTGTAGCTCAAGGGCTCGTATCGGGCATGTTGCGTCTCACTGTTTGTCGTCCAAGGTCCACGTTGCACTGTCTTGAAGCACTGTCTAGTTGATCTAGATGAACTGTCTCATTGCCGTTGTTCTGGATGAACTGCCTTTCGTTCTGGACGAACTGTCTTTTGCTCCGGAAGGGCTGTCCGTCTGTCTTCCTCGGAACTGTCGTTTCGATTCTTTCGGCTGCCTCTCGAGTTGTTGTCAGAAACTCCGGGTGTTCGCCGTCTGTTTCCTCCTGGGCTTTCCTCTAATAACAATTATTCTTGCTGTAAATCTTCTAGCTGCCACCAAGTTGTAACGGAAGCCGATGTCGTAAGGTGGTGGTAGCGGGCAACTTCAACGGCCGAGTCTTATTTAAAGTCGAAGAAATATTTTATTGCATTACAAACAATTAAATAATGTTTTCTAGATTAAATAAGTCGTATGTACAACATTCCTCATAAATGGGTTCTATTTCAGCTGTCAATAAAGTATTTATAGAATCAAGTCCAGCCCTCGAACGGCAGATTGCTTTCAGTGAGAATGTCTCTATTTATTTAAATTTCACAATTCTGGAAGATGAGAGTCGGTGATACGCGGCAGGAATGTCGCCCTTTTTGTGAATGTCCGAGTAAGGTCTAGGGACCTCCGATGTCTTCTCCGGGGTGGAGAAATTTTACCGCCACGCCTGGCTACCTCTTTACTGTGCTTCAAAAATGTTCCGTAGCCAACCCGTGAGAGATTTCTCCTCTACACGGCTGAAGTCTACGTGGAGCCTTAGCTTCCAAAAAAGAAACTAAAAAAAACTCTCGAGAATGCTCCTGCATCTCCCTTTTATCAGTTTCGTTTTTCCGTCTAGGACAAAAGCCACTCCCATTAGCCACTCACCATCCATGACCCATGAGCTCATATACAAGCCCTTTCTCTATAGGCTGCAGTCAGGAACCTGACGTCAGGTCAATATGTAGTTTCACTATCTAGTTTCTCACGGGAAAGAGATCCTCGTAAATATCAAAGGAATATTTCTCTCGCTAAATAAAGGAGTACCTTTCACACTAATGTCACTTGTAAAGATGGATTGAAATTAATATATTTGTTTCATCTTTAGCGACATTTTCTAGGACTCTGAAGAAATCTGGAGGCTAGGTGAAAATACATTAGTTTCCCTAATTGAGAGTTTCAATGTGAGATATCGTCGAATTCTCACAATAGAAAAATGAGCCTTGATAAAATCAGGTGACGAAAACGTTGCTAGCTCCTGGACTAATAGATATCATTGAGGTGCATTACAAGATGCTTACTATAGAACAGGGTGTGCGTTCCTCCATCGTTCATTTACAGGGACACACAAAGAATTCGGTTACAGTACTGTCTAACAACAATAATTGCTGGAAGTGAGTTTTAAGTTGTAATACGCGTTTTTAAATTAAACTAATTTTTTGCCTATTACTTGATGCATATATATTCTAGAGATGATATACAGGGCAACACAAATGATCTCGAATACATTTCCATTTATTGACGGAAATTGGGGAAGGGGAATTTACAATTGTGTTATCCGTTTTCTAACCGAATTAAATTTTAGCATATTATGTAGTATACACAGGGTGCAATATGTTATCGATCGCCGACCTTTATTTTCTCAACCGTTGGTCGTAGACATATAGTTCCAATTACAAAAACGTTTCAAATGTGGCAAATATTCGTGCTGTGGCATTATTTAAAGTAAAAAATCAATTTCATAAAAATCACGAAAACTAACTTTTTATACGGTCCCCCAGTCCCTATAGTTATGCTTAGTAAAAGTTTACACATATCATAATAGATATAACACAAAAAGTTTGACATCTGTACTACAAAAATTGACACAGTTATTAAATTTCAAAGTTTGAGATTTTTGAACATGATTTTGTTTTTCATTGAGGGATCCGTTAAAAGATGAATTAAAGTAATTTGAGATCAAAATCAGGGTGCAATGTCCCTTTTACGGCGAAACCACCTTTAACCGGTATCGTCGGTACGTTTGAACGTTGTTCGACCCATAAAAGTTAGCTCACATTTTTAGATGAAATAATCCCATTTGGTGATTCTCCAATTAAGCGATACCAGCTAAAGGTGGTTTTGCCATAAAAAGGGCATTGCACCCTGATTTTGATCTCGAATTACATTAATTCAACTTTTAACGGATCCCTCAATGAAAGACATAATCATGTGGAAAACTCTCAAACTTTGAAATTTAATAACTGTGTCAATTTTTGTTGTACAGATGTAAAACTTTTTGTTTTATATCTGTTATCATAAATGTAAACTGTTACTAAATACAATTATAGAGACTTAAAAAGTTAGTTTTCGTAATTTTTATAAAATTGATTTTTTTACTTTAAATAATGTCACAACATGAATATTTACCTCATCTGGAGCGTTTTCGTAACTGGAACTATATGTCTACGACCAACGGTTGAGAAATTAAGGATCGGCGATAGATAACAAACATATTGCACCCTGTATACAAATCTATAGATCCTATAAAGGGGTGCACAAAAGAACTCTGATATTTTTTCTATTATTGATGGTAATTCCTGAAATTGGGTTTTCAAAAATTTATGCGTTATCCAAATTGTTTATTTCATTGTATGAATCATCTTTTACCTAATGAAGTTTTGTTAAAGTATTCTGTAAGCGCTGGAAAGTGTTTCATATCCTACTCTTGACGCCTGATTTTTCGGTCTTGTCTTGGATGCTATGAAGAAATCATTTTCAGCTGCGAAACAGAACTTATACATGCAAGAATAACAGAACAATGTTAATGTTAACGATGTTAATTTAGCATGTTTGTCTCTTGAGCATGTTTGTTGAGCATCAAAATGTTTCTTTGAGCACGGATAGCATCCGAAAAGCTGATATTTTATGCTGAGAAAGCTGATGAATACGCTGTAAAAGCTACTCAGAAAAGTTTCCGAAAATGACGGGCAGCTAATAAAAGTTTATTTTTATAAATTCTTCTTTAACTTTTGAAAATACAGTAAGACACCGATTTAACGTAAACCGTATTTAACGATTTCTCGCGTATAACGTCATTTTTAGCAAGTCCCAATTAATTTCCTATACTTCTAGTGTTAAAAAATCCCGGATTTAATGCTATCATTTTGAATAATTTCCCGCATTTAACGTTTTTTTGAGCGGTAAAATCTCAATGAAATTTTTCTAAAATAGTCAGAATTTGTGATAAAAAAAAACTTTCTTATTAAAACGTTCAAAATTCGGAATCTTTTTATTTCATCCTTTCTTACCAACTGCAGGTGCAATATCCAAAAGCCCTCCTCTTTTTCGCCCGCACCTTTTTATTTTATTCGACTGTGCTTGCTGTACTACAGCGCAAGGTTACCTACAACGGAGCTGATAGCGTTCGTTATTTTTCACTAGCTTTAGATTGTATGGCGTCAAAAAGATTTTCTTTATTTGAAAATTTGGAAGTTATCGCGAAAGCCCAAAACTGCAATTAATATGTTTAATTTGAATTCCGTATTCAAATTTTTAGACAATTTTACAGTAAGTAAATTTAATGGAACAAAATTGTAAAAAAGGGAAAAACAGGCTAAGAAAAACGTGAAATCGTCACCGTTTTAGGAATTTGAAAATTGGAAGCCATTTTAGAACTTTCGTAACACTGAAAGCATTCTTTTAAAGTACTGAAGATCAAGAGAAAAGCTTACACAAACTCATATACGTTGAGAAAGCGATTTGTGATGTAGCTGCTAAAAACAGACGCAAAGTAAAATAAAAAAAAAATCTTTAAAACTTAATTTAGAAACCTGATGTTTAAATCATTGTAAATCAAGTAATGAAACGCATCTTACGTAAATTAGTCTTTATTTCCTGGCCATTGTTATGTTTTCGTCTTACCCCGATTTAACGTTTTCCGCATTTAGCGCTATTTCTTTATGGTCCCTTGAATAACGTTAAATCGGGGTTTCACTGTAAATAGTTTTCTGAAGTTTTTAAAGGTAAAGGACCGCTTTTCGGAATCTTCGGAAGAGGTTATTATATATTTTCGTTCCTGATTATACTACATTTTTTTTAGACTATGTAACATCTGTCTTTTTTTACAGTGAATGTTAGCTTTAAGCGTTTCGGGTTATGCTTTGTCTTCTTTTGTCGGGTTTGGGATGAACCGATTTTTCAAAAGGAAGTCCTGAATATTTTTCAAATGAAAAAGCTATATATCTCAGTAGTAATGGCTGCATATGAGTTCATTTTTGTACATAAGCGATAAAACTGTACACTACTTTTCAATAAATATAATAAAACATAGATTCGTTTTCTTTCACTTTGGGTTCGGATATGAATATTTCGGGTTTGGGACAGTTTGTCGGGCTAGAGTTGGATTTCGGTGTTTTGGGTTCACGACGTGTGCCGGGTTCGGGTAGTGTACAACCCGATCCGCGCAAAATACTTATTAATGATAAATGTCTCACCTTGAGAGTGTTGGAATAGCAAAGTCTTTAGAAAATATTTTTTATAACTATTAGTTTCTGTGCCTAAGGTGCTTATTTATTGCATGTGTTTTTATTGAAATAAAAGCTGACAAGTTATTTTAGCTTTTGAGCAATTTTTAAAAAGATTTTTGAGTCCGACCTCTGATGACAGAAATTTTTTCTGAAATATCAAATTGTTCTAAAGGCAAAAAGTGCTACTTTCTAACACATACTTTAAATCAATCTTGTTCGAAAAGCTATGAAATTGGAAACTATAAAATTTCAAAGACGTTTTTTCAAAAGACTTTTCAGAAAATGCTGTCAAAGTGGGCGTTTTGAACCGAATGTACGACGCTACACCGCGAGGAAGGAGGAAAACTAGCTGCCACAAATGTGAACATAATTGCTTACAACTCAATAAGTAATTAAAAAAAAAAAATGGAAAACTAATTCCGATAGCAAATAGCTTCAATAGTCAGACCTGCCAATTTTATTCCTTTACGTTTAAAAATGAGGCAGAAAATGTGTCAGAAAGTTTCGTATTGTTGAGCAGGGGATTTGAGAAACGCCTTAAGAACATCCTTCTTGGGCTACAAGAAAAGAGCTTGAACTCATCTCTACCAGTTATGGGGTAAATAAAAATTATGTAGTTTTCTTGTATACGGATCTTGGCTATTTTCTGGCAACCTATTCCCTATTTCATATAAACAAGCAACTTTTTCCATACTTATGCATTTTATTTATTATAAAGAATCCACTTATCTAATTTTATACACAAGATAAACAAATTGTACATAAAAACAATAATAATATATATTCTAAATATATAAATACATATATAAACAAGCCCAAAAGTGCATCAGGTTTGTTTTTGTAGCTGTTTATTTTGCTTGGCAACAAATATCACTTTCTAAAATCCGAATTGCGTCAAACTTTTTTTAAAAAGGGTAGGCCGCTATACTGAAAAAGTACCAAAAGTTGTATAAATTTTGCTACCAATGTTTTTAAGACTGTAATCTTTTGTCACGAAAATTTTACTTGGGAGCAGACATCGCAGTGTATAGGGAACATTTTATTGTTCCCACCACTATTTTTAAAATAATATCGTACATAGTATCATCGTACTTTCTATAGCATATGCAGTGTTGCCAGATAGTTGAAAGTCAATTTGATACTTTTCGGTTAGCCGGGCGCCAGTGTTATATATACATATTTATATACATACATATATGTATATTGTATATATACATGTAATAATAAAAATTTTCACCCTTTATTCTTAGTAAAATTATTCCAAATTCTTAATAGCTACCTTTTTTACTTGCTTTAATACTATCTTAAATATCTCTTATTTTTTCCCATGCTTTAAATGCGTATTCTTTTATTATTCTAAAAACCTTAAATCTGTTCGTCAAAATCCATTAAATTACTTTTTCAGTTTATTTCTGATACTAAATTCTTTTTCTTCGAATGTTTTAAAATATCGTTTGCACTATTATTCTATTTGTTCCATCGGTTTCCCGCCAGCAGTTTGTTTACGCAGTTTTTCTGACGCCGGCCGGTTCGAAAGAGATCATTCGACGTCACGCGTTCGTCACCCCTTTCCATCGAATCGTGGCTTGTGTCCTGTCCCATTCCTCCCCACCTCTCTACTGGAGTGGTTCTCCACTGTTAATATATTCATTCGCGTCCTGTTTTTCTGGGTATTTTATAGCGTTGCAAAGACTAGCAGCTCATAATTTGTACGCTTTTTCGTTTGTCTAAATAATCCTCGTCACTTGGTGGTTAGACTTGTAATGTGGAGAAACAACTATTTTAACATCTTAAATTTATTATGAAGTGGATCAACGATGTCGTCGAGAGCTGATGAATATGTTACTGGAATTGTTTACGATATATTCCTATCAAATAAACCACGTTAAACTCATGATGCTTCTATTATTTTTGAAGGGGAAATTTCTCCAATGTTTTCTTGAACCTGTCTTCAATTAGGCCACCACGACTGCACTCCGGTTGCCATATGATAACGGAGGGTTGGCAAAGCTACTGGTATTAATTACTAAACTGCATTATCTTCGATAGATCGAGAGTCATCGGAATGTCACAAAAAGTGACAGTAAATTATATCATAGAAAGTCGACAGGATTCGAAATTTCTATGATATAATTTACTGTCACTTTTTTTGACATTCCGACGACTCTCGATATATCGAAGATAATGCAGTTTAGTAATTAATACCAGTAGCTTTGCCAACCCTCCGTTATCATATGACAACCGGAGTGCAGTCGTGGTGGCCTAATTGAAGACAGGTTCAAGAAAACATTGGAGAAATTTCCCCTTCAAAAATAATAGAAGCATCATGAGTTTAACGTGGTTTATTTGATAGGAATATATCATAAACAATTCCAGTAACATATTCATCAGCTCTCGACGACATCGTTGATCCACTTCATAATAAATTTAAGATGTTAAAATAGTTGTTTCTCCACATTACAAGTCTAACCACCAAGTGACGAGGATTATTTAGACAAACGAAAAAGCGTACAAATTATGAGCTGCTAGTCTTTGCAACGCTATAAAATACCCAGAAAAACAGGACGCGAATGAATATATTAACAGTGGAGAACCCCTCCAGTAGAGAGGTGGGGAGGAATGGGACAGGACACAAGCCACGATTCGATGGAAAGGGGTGACGAACGCGTGACGTCGAATGATCTCTTTCGAACCGGCGTCAGAAAAACTGCGTAAACAAACAAACTGCTGGCGGGAAACTGATGGAACAAATAGAATAGTGCAAACGATATTTTAAAACATTCGAAGAAAAAGAATTTAGTATCAGAAATAAACTGAAAAAGTAATTTAATGGATTTTGACGAACAGATTTAAGGTTTTTAGAATAATAAAAGAATACGCATTTAAAGCATGGGAAAAAATAAGAGATATTTAAGATAGTATTAAAGCAAGTAAAAAAGGTAGCTATTAAGAATTTGGAATAATTTTACTAAGAATAAAGGGTGAAAATTTTTATTATTACATACATATATATTTACATATATATATGTGTGTATATATACAATATTTGTATATGTATATATATATTTATATCTACATATATGTATGTATATAAATATGTATATATAACACTGGCGCCCGGCTAACCGAAAAGTACCGTTAATTTCCTCAAAATTAAAAAAAAATCGTACATAGTATCATCGTACTTCCCTCATAGCATGCATGGTCACAGTGACGTCATTGTGACGTCTCTGTAAGTCACTGTGGTCACGTCACATCTGTGACCAAAATGCCACCACTCAGTGATGTCACATTGTGACTGAGATGTGAACTTCTTAGAAAACTTTAAAAAATTACAAAAATTATTAAAAACATGTTATTTACTGTAAAATATATTTTTCTGCCGGATTAACAAATTTTTTAAACCGTGGTCCAAGTTGCATCTGTGCCTCTAACAAAAACTTTTTATTTTCATATAACATAAAATGTAATTAATTCATCAGCAACACAAAACGATTTCCTAATTATTAGAATTTCATATTATTAAAAAAATGTTTTAGGTAAGCAGACCTCGACTTATCTTTTATAAAGATTTTTGTAAATGATCATCTGTTATACTAGAAGTTTCTCAAAGAGTAGTCGAAACATTTCTGTCGTTTCAAACTAAAAACTTTCTATTACAGTTAAGGCTGCAGCTTTTAATGAGCACGCAGAAAGCGTCTTCAAAGTTCAGTCATACATGCATTTCTTGCTTTATAATTTGCATTCAAGTCATTTTTTTTCCTCTTAGTGTTTCACTATTTTAAGTATTTTTTTTTATTATTATTCTACTTCTTTCAAACGTTTAAAATAGAATTGACATTTTCCGAATATAAAATTAATGTACAAAATTTAGGCAAAGCCCACGACATAATTAATTATTCATGTTTTATTTTTTGTTTTCAAAATATATCTTTAAAAATTATTTTACAAGTTTTATTCTACAGAAAATTTATATTAAGAGAATGACAGATTGACAAAGAAAAACTCATCTCTTCTCGATAATCTTGTTGTATTTTTTAAGAAGATATTTTGTATATATTACCTGTGATACAAATTTTACTTTTAAAAAAAAGGAGGGAGTCATCATTATTACCATTAAATTAATTTGTATACATTTTGAAAATTTAAGCAATGTTTTATCTAGTAAACTCTAATTATGGATAATATTATTATTATAATTTACGTAAATGAAACTTTACAATTCAATAAAACTGATAAAAATAAAAGATGAAATACAATAAAACATTTTCAAACAGGAAATTGAATTAGAGACAATTTGACAAAATTATTACGCATTTAATTTCCTTCCGAAACTGTGGTATAGAAAAACAAATAAAACCAAAAAACATCTGCTTCGAACTTCGAAACTTAAAAATCGTCTGCATCTGCACTATTTCAGTTGTTACCACTCGACCGCAGAATAACGGATAAAAGTAACAGTGAAATTTTTTAGAATAAACGCGGGACACTGGACAGTTCTGTGGACACTGTGGACACTGAAGTTCTGTGGACACTGGACAGCATAGATGTGTTGACACGGATTTAAAAACTGAAACAAGAACGTTCTCAGGATCCAAGTTAGTTCAGCTAACAAAATATAAACCCGAGAAAATTACGGTAGCTTTGACTTGTTGAAGATGATTCAAGTCATTGCTATCGTACTTATAATCGGATTTAATTGGTTCCCCAAAATCAAAGTATCACGTACAACGTCAATGAAATTAGGTATGTAAAAATATTATTTTCCCTGTTTGCTTTTTTTTTTTTTTTTTTTATTACAACAATTTTAGTTAGTTTCTCATTAACATGCTGTAGAACATAAATATTTCATTACATTTATTTTTTATTTTGCTGAAATATCTAAAATATTATTTTCCTTGTTTGCTTTTTTTTTTTTTTTTTTTTTTTTTTAATTACAATGATTTCAGTTATCTTCTAATAAACATGTTATAGAACACAAATATTTCATTACATTTATTTTTTATTTTGTTAAAATATCTAACTTCCTTTTCAACAGCTTTGATCAGATTATTAAAATTAGTGATTTAAATTGCATTTTAATCTGGTTTATTTTCTTATTTAAATATTGGGTTAAAACCACATGGTGGCATAAATATAAAAGTATATGGACAAGTATTATCATCAATCATTAACATAAATAATAGACATTTAAAGATAATTAAATTATTTAAAATTTTTGGATGTTATTAACGTTTATAGCAAGACCCCTATTTGTAATGAAGTTTGTAGCATGTTATTTCATTTACAGGGACAGTCAATTGTATTCCATTACATTACGGCTTGTGGGAAAAAAATCGTTTCAAATGATTTTTAATGATTTTACACGCTTTCAAACAGAATAAAATTGATATGCATTTATGAAGCGCACTAAAATGTGCATTCCATAGAATATGCGATGCAAAGAATAGTTATTGTTCATTTACAGGGCTAAAAAAGGAATTCCAATACATAATGATATAGGGGTGAAGGGAATTGTTTGCGGCGTACTTTATTTATGTTAATCTATTTGATATGTAATGAAATTGATATACGTCGTTGAGGTTTACATACTATGAATTATTTCATGTATAATACGAAGTGTATATAGCATTTACAGGGACACACAAAATATTTCAGATATTATATTGTATCCGAAGTACTGTTCATTAGCGATGATTGCTGGAAATACATTTTTAATTATGATATACACTTTTATGATTCACTACATTTATGCATAGTATATGGTGTATATATATATGCTATAATTCATATACAGGAATATACAAAAGTATTCGAAAGGGTTACTGGGTATTGCTTAAAGGAGGTTTTTAAATAACTTATGCATTTTAACGCTGCACTGTATTTAATTTACTAAGAAATGTTTGTAGTATATAGATAAAATGATATACAGGGTCACGCAAAGAATTGGATACGTTGCTATGAATTATAATTTCTGGAAATGTAATTTCAGCAGTTTTAAGAGTGTTTTAGCTTGAATAAAATTTTAACTAAATAGTGGCGTGTAATGAAGGTTCTAGGTAAACTACAGGGTTGTACAAAATTATTTAAGTATGTTTCCATATATTAGTATAAATTGCTGAAAGAGAATTTCAACCTGTTATGCATTTCCTTGATAAACTAAATTTTTCCATTATATAGTATATATATATCAATCTACAGATCAAATACAGGACTGTTTAAAAGAATTAGAAAACATATTTGGCTGTGGATGGTAGGGTGTCAACGATTTTAATCGGTTGATTTAAATCAGCGATTAAATCATGATTTTAATCAACCGATTTTTTTAAAAAAATCATTGATTAAAATCAAAAATTTTCTAAATGTTTAAAATGTCAAAAAAAGTATTAAAATCTAACATGAACATAATTTGAAAGTTTCTACAGGTATTTTGACTTATTAATAAACAAAAAAAGAGCTTTAAATAATTGTTTCTAAGCTTAATTCATTAGTATTGTAAAAAAATTAAAAACAGTTGAGTTTGTAAAAAGCATTGTTTTTAAGTTTTTATCCAAATTAAAACAGTTTCATTTAAAAATGATATTTAAATCTAACATAATTTGCAATGTCATAATTTCCTTTAGGTAATCAATTTATGCATTATTTTATATAAAATACACATAGCAAGTATAATTACATTTCTACAAGTAAAAGAATAAATAGTAATTAATAGCAATCTCAAGTTAAAGAAGAATGAAAGAATGACATCTGCTCAGCAGCTAAATTGTAAATGAATGCATAAGAGAAAAAGAAATAATTGGTATAAAAACGCTAAGCACAGCAAGAGCTTCTTTGGTATAGGTTGAATAAATGTTTATTATTATTATTATTATTATTATTTTTTTTTTTTTGTAACTCATATATATTAAAAAATTGAACCATTGAAAGCTAATAGAGGTAATAATGCTGTTACTTAAATATTTTGAGGATTTCAGATATTAGTGGCTAACTTATATTTATTCTATATGAATGGGTTTAACTCATTTTCATTTTTATCTTTTTTTTTTTTTTTTTTTTTTTTTTTTGGTTAGCATACACGTACATTTGTGTAAGTATAGATTTTGGTGGTTTACAGAAATTTTCCTAAATACAAATGCAAAATGAGCTGCAAATAATATTTGTTAGTTTTGTTATTTGTGCTACTAACTAATGAATTTTACTTATTTGCAGTTTTTATTAATTCTGTAATTACTTATACTGCTTCTTCTAGGCCATTTTGTTTAATGGTGCCACACCATGCCCCTTTTGAAATTGGCAAAATGCACCCTGCCTTAAAAAAAGAAAAAAAAAAGTTGAAATTTACCTGTAGTTGTAGCCAGAGATTTCTTGTAAAAAACTTCCCCATTCAACAGTATTCTAAATTCATGTGGAAAAAATCTTGCAAAAATATAGAACTTTATTTCTTTAGAAAAAACAGGATATTATTAAAATATGTTATTTAATTGTATTTTTCAATTTGTTATTCAAAAAATTATTAAAAATTAAGGACACTTTACTTATAATGCTAAAAAATATTCTTTTTTTTTTTTCCTTACATCATTACTAAACACATTACTAATATATTTATTCATGAAATAGTGCCCGTTTTTTGAACTAGCATCCTGTCCCTTTTTCTTTCTAAAATGAATTATTATCATTTTAATAATTAAGGCTTAAAAATGTATAATATGTTCCTAATTAGAGAGTTGATTGTTTAATAATTAATTTGAAGTAATGTTAGCTATTTAGTATAAAATGCAGTTAATAATTTTCATAAATGTTAAGTATCTCTAGTATTTATAAAGTTTTACATAATTATTACAATATTAATGTATATAACATTATTGTATAATACTACCTAATGAAACTACTAATTTGCAGTTTTTATTTCTGTAATTACAAACTAACAATTATAATTTTATTAATTAAAGTGTAAAAACATAGATTATGTTAGCAATTAGTGGTGTAATTGTTTTGGAAACCTAAAACTCATGATAGCTATTCAGTATTTGAACGCTGGGAAAAAAATCATACAAATCTGATTTAAATAAAAAAAATCTGATTTAAATAAAAAAAAAACGATTTTTTTTTTTTTTTTTAAATTATGATTTTTTTACACCTTAGTGGATGGTAACTGCGTAAATCAGTTTTTAAATGTTTTACGCGTTTTCATGTTTACTTAGTTATCTTATTTACGTTATTTCCCCCGATGTCTTGATAAAACATTTAGGAAGAGTTGGAAAGTGTTTTATAATCTATGCCTAACGCATGATATATCTTACTTGTTGTTTCTATTTCCCAGATCAGTCTTTTCATATAAAACATACCAAATCTAATTAGCTCATATTCACAAAATACAATATATACGGGAATAAAATATTTAAATAAATAGGGCTTATCATGTAGGTCTATAAGTAACAGTTGTATTAATGTCCGTTAGACTCCATGTTCGTATTTAAAAAAGCAATGACAAATCATAACACATTAAAAAGCTTACACATTCTTAATATTAAGCTTGAATTCAAGATCAAGCTAACTTAATAAAAAAAGATGTCAGTTAATAAGCATTGTTTTTTAAATGGAAAATTAAAAATATTTTAGAAGAATAGGACTCCAAAATAGCGATATCTTGCTAAAAAGTACGGTAAAAAGATAAAATTTTATATTTCAAACAAAACTTTACTTTAAAATTATCGTAGTTTTTATGACAAGAATCATCACAGTATTAATACTTGGACATTTTTCCAGAGAGAAACATTCGCCTTACATACAATATTTCAAATGAAAATCAAATTTCAAATAAATTGCTTAAAAGGCGCAAAGGCCAACATAGTGAAAAATATCCACGCCGGGTCTCGATCCCGGGTAATCAGTATAGCGCACTGACATTCTACCGACTAAACCACATGAAACGATACCCAGCCTGGAAATTTTCTCCTTATTACATGTTGGCAAGGCTACAAACGCCGCACAAGATGGAATATTTATCGTGAGCCACCGTCATGGGGCAAACACGAAACTTAATTAAACCAGCATCGATTAATTCTATATCAATACTTGGAAATTTTTCCAGAGAGAAACATTCGCCTTGCATACAGTATTTCAAATGAAAATCAAATTTCAAATTAAAATTGCCTTTTAAGCTATTAATTTGAAATTTGATTTTCATTTGAAATATTGTATGCAAGGCGAATGGTTCTCTCTGAAAAAATTTCCAAGTATTAATATAGTTTCAATCGATGCTGGATTTAATTAAGTTTCGTGCTTGCGCCATGTCGGTGGCTGACGATAAATATTGCATCTTGTGCTGCGTTTGTAGCCTTGCCAACATGTAATAGTGAGAAATTTTCCAGGCTGGGTATCGTTCCATGTGGTTTAGTCGGTAGAACGTAAGTGCGCTATACTGATGGCCCGGGTTCGAGTTCCAGCATGGAATCTTTTTCACTAGTTCGCCTTTGCGCCTTTTAAGCAATTAATTTGAAATTTGATTTTCATTTGAAATCATCACAGAGTTTATGACAAGTTCGTCACAAATGACACATATTTCACAAATTGGTCACAGTGTGACTTCAAAACATTGTCACTTTCGTCACAGGTTCGTCACAAAGTTAATGCCAAAATAGTCACAAATGACACACTTTTCACAAATTAGTCACACCGTGACTTCACAGAGTGGTCACAATGTGACGTCACAAACGACCTCTAAAACGGCCATAACGACCTCACATTCTAGTCACTGTGACGTCACATCCACGTCACGTGACGTCACATCGACGGTCACAAAATCACAGTGTGACTTCACAACGACGTCGCCGTGACGTCACGATGCCTTACGGGTTTCTATAGCATATGCAGTGTTGCCAGATAGTTGAAAGTCAATTTGGTACTTTTCGGTTAGCCGGGCGTCAGTGTTATATATACATATTTATATACATACATATATGTATATTGTATATATACATATATATTTACATGTATATATATGTATGTATATATACAATATTTGTATATGTATATATATATATTTATATTTACATATATGTATGTATATAAATATGTACATATAACACTGGCGCCCGGCTAACCGAAAAGTACCGTTAATTTCCCCAAAATTAAAAAAAAATTCCTCAAATGAGTGGGTTTTTTCCAAAAAAAGTCCCCAACTCAGTTTCTACTAAATTCTCAATTTTCAATTTACCGCTATAAGATTTTTAAAATTAATTAAAGCTCAATTTTCCCCCCAAATCAAGCCTGTTTTGAAAAAATTCCCCGTTTACAAAAAATAAACATTTAAACACAGCAGAATTTTGCATGCATATTTGCAGCTAAACGAAGAGAATGAGAGATACATTTTTCATGCTTTTTCTTTTTAAATTGTTGACAATGGATGGCGCTGGTCATTACATTAACCCTATCTATGTTTATGCCAATAAGTTTTTCAAGGTTAGACCATCTCTAATCAGTTGAGATTTCAATGAATCTGAGATGGTGTTGTCATCATCTGCTTCTATCTGACTTCACCTATAAAATGTTGTTTTCAATTTTTTGTCATCCCTACTGAAGTACCTATTCCTAATGCAAAGCATGTCTAGGAAAATCTAGGAAGTCCAGGAAGTAGTATGTCTAGGAAAATCTCCCGCACTTATATAGTTGTCTGGAAATTCAGGTGAGGATAGCCCAAGGTATATCATGATGCACCTGTGCTACGCACAAGCTGTCATGCTGTAAACGACGAGTATGACCACGAGAATAATGATCGATATCTCCGATTTCTGTATTTTATTTTTGTTTTTCAAATCAAAATCGAATTAGATCCACTATTGTCAGAAAACTAAAACTAAACTTTATGGGAAATACTGAAAAGAATTCCCCGAGTTTTTCCCCAAAAATGTTGATAGTCCCCAAAAATTTCCCCATGAACTACTTGTCCCCAAAATATCCCCTGAAAGTTCAAAATTCCCCAAAATGAGGGCAAATTTTTCAATCTGGCAACACTGAGTATATGTTAAATAAAATTATCATGGAGATTACTGATTAAGGTTTCTGGTAAGAACAATAAAATTTCCCTATATAATGCAACCCCTGTGGGAGGTCTGTCAAAAACGTTTTCACTGAGTTAAATCAATACTTACTTGGAGTGAAAGGTTTTTTGCAGTCACTCTTTCCTGTACGTTGTTTGGAGCACTTCTTGTGAACCGTAGTACAGTAGATCACATCACCGCAAGATAAACAGTATTTGGTGGGAGTAGTTATCTTTTCAACTGTCTTGCAAGTCTTTTGTGCCAAGGTGCGAATCTCTGTGCACATTTTCTGAAAAATATATGCATATACATGTAAGATATTTCTGAAAATGACTTTAATTTCTCTCTCATTTCATTTAACTTAGAGTGTCAAACTTATTTATAGCCTTAGATTAAGTGGTGGCACAAAGTTAGTTGAAGACCCGATTTCTTTATCATTTGCATGACATTATTTTTGGAGTCGGGCTCTTTTGCAGAGAGAGACTATACTTTTATCCCTTCATTATTCAAAAATACGCGTACGAATGTCGTGAAGAACATTAGCAAGCATTTTACCAAAAATAAATAAATAAATAAATTGCGCTATTTCCACGGTTACGCTGGTTTTATGATCGTAATTCTGATTTTTCCCAGTAGGGGGCGAAAGTGTCAAAAAGCGAGGAAACTTAAATTTAATTTGCGTAAACGTTTTTGATTGATATTTGGGCTTGTGAAGACGATAGGGCTAGCCTGATGCATCACAAACAGCAATGAAGGAGAATTGAACTTAGCTCAGCAATTTCTCTCTTAAAATTATCTTGGAATTTGAGACTTGGAGTAATAAATGTCGGACTGAGACAGCAACTTAACAGGGGCAAATTTAATCAAACGAGTTTTTGATTCCAAAAAAAGTTTCTTTTTCTTTTCTTGTTTCCATTGGCACGAAGCGCACATGCATACAATATCGTAATCCTGATTCTAACGCAGCATTCACAAACAGTTATTTAGCCGAGTAGTTTAAAAATTAAGAAGTTGGAAATTGCTCGTCAAACGTGGCAAATGAGGTACGTTCGTATTATAACTAGTTTTATAATTATTTTTGCACCCCATATTGTACTGAATGTATATTTTTTGCACTTCATAAGTGCATAGTCTGTAACATCATTAAAATGCACTTGCAATAATTTTTTTCCCATTCCCCGTAATGTAACGGAAAACTTTTGACTGTCCCTGTAATTAAACTATACATCTAAATATCATAAAATTTGAAATGGCTAGACAAAATTTTGCAGTAATTATATATTTAAAATTTCAGACCATTCGGAAGGCTGTAATATCATTAAAATGTACTTGCAATAATTTTTTCCCTTTGGCCGTAATGTAACGGAAAACTTTTGACTGTCCCTGTCATTAAACTGTACATCCGATTTTCATGAAATTTGAAATGACTCGACAAAATATTGCAACAATTATGTATTTAAAATTTCAGACCATTCGGAAGGCTGTAACATCATTAAAATGCACTAGCAATTATTTTTCCCATTGGCCGTAATGTAAAGAAAAACTTTTGACTGTCCCTGTCATTAAACTATACATCCGATTTTCATAAAATTTTAAATAGGTCGACAAAATTTTGCAACAATCATACATTTAAAATTTCATATCATTCGGTTGGATAGTTTTTGCTCTGTTATATGCGGACAGACAGACGGACTGAACGACGACTATAGGTGCTACGTATTATATAATTACGAACGCACCTAAAAATGGACCCGCCCTCTCTCCCCCTTCTTTCTAATCCCAAGTTACCAATAAAGATATGTATATGGGATATATATATTTTATTATTATTTTTTAAATAAATGTTTATAAAGTTGTCATTACTTTGCGTAGGATTCCAATGTGATTTTACATTTTATTTTATTACTTACCCATCATACGTAGTATATAGGGTAAATCTTGTAATCGTAAAATCGAAAAAAAAATTTGACGGATTTACACGTTTCAGACACTGAAGATTCCGAAAAACATATTTTTAGAAAAAAAAAATTGTCTGTCCGTCTGTATGTCTGTGTGTCTGTAATCGCTCTATCTCCCGAACAAATTGAGATAGAGACTTGAAATTCGGTGTATATTCAGGGAGTAATAATAGGAAGAACCCTATTGAATATCAGTAACCTCGATTAACCGGAACTGTTTTTTAGGACTCTTGAAATATTTGTTCTGATAAAAGGTATACAAAAATTTTCGAAATTGTTTATTTGAAGGAGTGAATATAAAAGACAATAAAAAACCATAAATTTTGCATCATGAATGAACTCGATCGGATAATGAGTTGCCGAGATATTTGTAATTCTATTTTTCACACTCTTCGATTTTTCATGACCCTGTATTTCATTCAAATTTCAATTCAAAGATATATTTTAATTGGAAATGAGACACTTAATCCGACGCACTAAACTGTTAGTTAATATTATTATTATTTTTGGACTTATAGGGATGTTCCTTTTACGCATTTCGGTGCTACTTAATTATTCCGACTACCAAAAAACTATCGCCAAACTATAAGATTAAATGCCAATAATGGCTTATCGTAAATGTCAAGCATTTAATGCCTCTCCATACCTATAAGAGGGCTTACAATAGGGGGGGGGGACCCTCTTCTGTCGCCAACTTGGCGGTATATTGCCAAATTTGATGGCCAAAATGAGCCGCCAAAGGTGTCGCCAAATTGGCGGTATCTCTAATATTTCGCCAAATTCTCATAGACTTCCATTGTAAATCAATAGCGTTTACTTGCTTACATAAAATCAACAAACTGAGATATTTTAACGCAACAAAAAGTAATATTAGCTTAAGGGGTTATATTAATTATATTTAAGGAAGTCCAAATAAATTAAATTATGAATAAAAGTAACATGTTACCATGCTTATCAAATATCACATGTTTTATTTTCATATTTTATATTATCTATATCCTTGATGGGTAAGTATTACGGTGGCCCGAACGACCAGTTTTATAATGCATTAACGCATTATTTACTTTTTAAGACTGTAAAAAAGTGGTGAAAGGTTACTCCATAAAATTGATATAACTGGTGTAATTTAAACTGATATAATTGGTGTAATATTACACCATACTAATGTGAAAATATCAGAATTTATATTATTATGGTGCAACGTAACACCTGTTATATCGGTTAAATTACTCCACAAATTGGAAGCAGCAATGCTGGCACCAATTTTATGGAGTGACATTTCACTAAATTTTTTACAGTGAATGCACAAGTTCATTTCTTATGAGAAAATTGGATTATTTCACGAACAATTCACTTCTCGAACGAATCGTGTTTGAGAACTGAGGTACGACAATACTCCGATACTTTGATACATGGGCAGTGAAATTTAATGGATATAAAGTATTTTAAACTGAAACAGACATGGCCAGCTTGCCATTATCGCTTAGCTAGTGTTTGTTTACGCTATCACAGTATAAACAAAAACTTGAAATCTGAATATGTGCACTGTGAGTATGTCGCTGTTCTTTTATAATTGTATTCTAAGTTAAGCGAAATCGGTGAAACCTTTTGTAAAGCTTGATTAAATTTTAACCAGCTATTCTTTTTATCGTGGATTAAATTTAAATGTTGCAATTATTGAGAAACGACCAGAAGGGAAAATCAAAAAACGATGCTTTTTCAGTATAGGAATCTTGGCGAGGTATAGAAAATGACCTTGGCGAGAGAACGAAATTTGGCAACGTATTTATTGTTTCATATACACAAGCAATTTTTCTCAATATTTATGTAATTTAATAAAAAAAGAAGCCATTTATCTATTTTTATAAACAAACAGAAATAAATTGTATATAAAAAAAACAATAAGAATAATATATAAGGGTTCGTACGGGTACCGTTATTTTCAAGGCAAAGTATCAGTATTTTTTTATAGAACTAGGGGGCTCGGCCCCCTACGAGCTACGCTCGCCAACCCCCTTCCAGACACCGCAGACTCTAAATGCACGCTAATTTGATCGGCTTTAAAAAGATTTCGAAAGATTGAATTATAATTTAAAAAACAGTGGCGATCTCCCTATAAACGAATTTCTATTCATTTCTCTTTGATTGGGGAATTTTAAAGCCAAATCCGCTGCGGTACTACTTGATTATCCTGTCGACCAATTTCGCCAAATTATATAAATCGCCAAACCACTCGCCAAATTATACAAATTGATATAATTTTTATTTTAAATAACGAAAGAACAAATAAATTCGTACAACATTAATAAAAACACAAATAAAACGTCGAAATAAAAATAACTTGATGACGTATACACGTGTAACAACATTTCAAAATAAGCTAATATAAAAGGAATTAAGTAAAGAGAGTCTTTGTCTCCCGGTATTTTTTAACAAAGCGAAAAGAAAGTTCTTTTAAATGAGACATTTTAAATTAATTCTCAAAATATCAAATAAATGTCTAGCGCAATTTCTAAATTTAAACTTTTTTGCAATATTATTTTGTGTTCATTTTATGTAATAACTATAATGTGACGTAAAAATGACGTAATTTCTCCTAAGACTTCAAACGCATGTTAATGAACTTATTATTTTACAACATCCTTTCTCCTTTTAAAATTCACGTGTATACTTTTTATGACGTAATTTTTAATAAGTTCCTGCTTTTTATACGTAATTATTTAATTCTAATTTGAAAGTTTTTTTCCTGTTAATAATAGTCACGTGTAAATAAATTTTTAATTTGAAGCAAACATTATTGCTTGCGCTTTTTATATTGTTGGCAACAGTTTAAATTAGTACAATTTTCTGAAATCTGTAAAAAATATCTCTAGAAATGCTGAAAATTTGAATTTAAAATAGATATAAAACCTCGAAAAATGAGTCAAATTAAAAAAATAAATCAATTCTGCACACCGGTAAATTATAACGTATAAAATGAACTAAAAATTATTAAATTCCGATGTATAGTTTTTGCTACTATAAAACTTTTTTAGTGGAACGATTTCGTCTAACTTTAGCATTAAATATCTCTTAAAATAATTCTTCGATTTGAAAACTGTCTGCATCAGTGTGTTTATCAAACATTTCTGTATAATACTACCGATTTTCATATTTTTGTATGCATTATTTTTCTTAATATTAACGAAGAAAGACCTCCGGTCACAAAAAAATCAATACCGGCGGCGGCGGCGGCGGCGGCGGTGACAGCGGTAGTTACTTTTTTTTAGAATAGAGAGAAAATAAATCTAGTTTAAACGCGCGAAATTTCGCCTTATTTAAGGAGAGATTTTCTGTAAGAAAATACTGGTACTGGAGAATTTCTTAGTCTGGAAATTCAAGGACCCGTACGAACCCTGTATATATATATATATATATATAATGCTTAGATATTTATAAATAAATACATATATAAACAAGTATAAAAAGTTCATTAGATTTGTTTTCATAGTTGTTTATATTTGGCAAAAAATTTGACTTTCTGAAGCCTCATTTGTGCAAAGCTTTTAAAAAAACGCCAAGAATCCTATAATGGAAAAGTACCAAATACTAATGCTTAAAAAATTGGTCAGATAAGACGAAACTGTTCTTGCAAATCGTACGGTTACTTACCTTTAAAACATTTTTCGAAGGAGTTTGAAATTTAACATCATCCGACGACGATAGACTTTCGACATCTGCTTCAATATCAACAAACGACCTCTTTTTTGATCTATGATTTTCAAAGAATCCCCTCAGAGAAGACACACGTCCGACGGTTCTACGCATCGGCACATCTGATTGGATAGGGCTAGCTGGAGACTGATTAGAGAACTGTCAAAAAAAAAAAAAAAATTAGAGTTATTTAGTATTAACGAATAATTAACTACTAAGCAATAAAGACGTCTCTAAAGTTTTAGAATTTAAGTTCAACAAATTTGGAGAAATAGTTGAAATTTTAGTTAACTCCTTCGCTACAAGCGTCTTTTATGTTTTTAGGTACGTTCGTAATTAAATAAATACGTAGCACCTATAGTCGTCGTTAGGTCCGTCTATCTGTCTGTCTGTCCATCCGTCCGCATATAATAGAGCAAAACCTACCCAACCGAAAGGTCTGAAATTTTAAATATAAAACTGTTGTGAAAAATTTTGTAGAGTCATTTCCAACTTTAATGGAAATCGGATGTATAGTTTAATGACAGGGACAATCAAAAGTTTTTAATGATGTTATAGCCTTTCGAACAGAATAAAACTGATATGCAATTATGAAGTGCACTAAAATATACATTCAGTACAATATGCTGCGCAAAAAATATTTATAAAACTAATTATAGTACGAACATCATATAACTAATTATAGCACGAACATACGTACTCATTTGCCGTGTTTGATGTGCAATTTCCAACTTGTTTTACATTTTTGGCACCATTTTATTTGGTGGGTTTTTTGTGTCCCTGAATATCTGCAAATCTGCAATTAAAAAAGTCAAAAATTTCTGTTTAAATTTACTAGTGTTCAATTTCAAGAATTTCGTGTATCTTAAACGGTATGTATATGGATTAGATAACACTTGTCGAACAGGGTTGGTAGATGGTGGCGCACTGTCTCAACCTCTAAAACTGCTCAAACTGCCACCAAATATTTTTAGAGAAAAAATATATACAGTCGAACCTCGTTATCCCGACACTCTAATGACCAGAAAAAAGTGTCGTCATAAGCGGAGTGTCGTGGTAACCGGAGTTTGAGAAAATATGTTTATAAAAAGCTGTATTTTTAATTAATTTAAGACAATTTTAAATTCATAACTGTTCTTGCAGTTTTAAGCAATAAAACATTATTAAAAAAAAAAAAAACATAAAAACAAAATTGAAAAGAATAAAAATCAGATTTACGATGACTTGTTTTTTTACTGTTACATGAAATATTGTGAATTAAGGTTTGTTTATCTCTAGATGTGCTTCCTATAATTATTTTTTCAATATTATACAATGACTTTTAATCAATATTAGTTGTTTCAGAAATGGATGTTAGATAATTTCTGATCATTTCAATGCAATGCAATGTTTCGGTTTCAGGCGGATGAAAAAAGCCGTGTAACCACAAGAAAGTGCCGCCTGACCAAAACAAAAAGGCCGCGAGTAGACTGATACGTCTATCTGAAGCTTAAGAGGGTCATTCATAGTGTGCGGGTTTATTTAATCAGATAAAGGACTAAAGTAAAATTTCTCATTTATCTCAATGTGTATTTTAGACACTTTTGTGAAAAGTTTGGCTAAGACATTTCTTACCGCTTAATTTCCGTGCTTATAAGATGGATTATGAAAAGTGGACAATTTTTCTAAACCGTCGGGATATCCAGAGTTGAAAATCATTTAACGATGTAAAATATGGAGTTTATTTACATCAAAATCATATACAGAATAACGGGACTTTCAAAAACTGACGTGATAAGCGGAGTGTCGTGAAAACCGGATGTCGGGATAACGAGGTGCGACTGTATTAACAAATCATCCAGCATTATAGGTCAGAATGAGCATTTTTGCAGCTTTATTTAGCTCTGCAACCTCTGCTGCCTAAAATTGTAATTAATTTAAAAGTTATTGGTACAAAATTGATGAGTAGCTGTACATGAAAGTTAAGATTCTAGTGCTTAATTCTCCTTAAGTTAAATAATTAAAATTCATATAAAAAAGCACAAATATTACAAAGTACAAAAATTACATTCAGGTGCATACATAGAATATAAAATCGTTTCAAATACATTAAAAATATCTTAAAATACATTGGAAAAACTGAGAACATTTTCAGCTATTACAAGAGCGTCATCAGTAGGATTTAAATGTTGTTATAATTTTTCTTTGCGCTTATTCGAGAATCGTTTTGAAGCCATTGTAATTTAAAGGTTGTAAGTCAGATGAGATGCCAGATAAAGTTATTCAGATCTACAACAAAAGGAGCTTTCATCTATTATGCAGCAAATCTCTCCATGCTCGATGGATATCGTATGATAGTGCATCGTTACAAGCTGTTTTTTATCAGCAATTATTTCAATTAATTCTCTTATAATGGCTACCTGGTAATTATTTGTACGAAAGATAATTTTCGATTTATTAAAATCTACTTTTATAGGTTGAGTTTGAGCTAGTCTTGATCATGCAGTATGGAGTCTATTTAATCTAAGATTCTGCTTTATATTCTTTCATTCTATTACGAAATTTCATTTTTAAATTAAACATAGTTAACGAATTATTAAATTTTAAATATTGGGTGTCATTTTGTGACAACCGGTGCATTCATAAAAAAAGCAACAAATACAAAAATAGTCATATGATATTTATTACTTTACCAGATAGCATGAACATTAGCAGCAAGTTTGATTCTTTTCTCTGACATTATCTTACCGTGACAAATTTGAATTGAGAAATTCTCAGCAAATTTCCCACAAGGTATACCATTCCCTACTTGCATGAGTAGTTTGTTGTGAAACTGATGGCAAGATTGTCTTTAATTCACGAAAGTGACGAAAGCAAAAAATCCCTCTTTTGAGAAAATAACAATCAGCACATACGCAGAAATTGCAGAAATTTTATTCGGACGGCACCGCTTTTTCTAAACGCTATACTTATCCCACATAGCAGAAACTGTGCAGCACGGCAGCACTGTTGCAGATTATTTTAGACCTTGCAGATTAATCTACCAGCCTAAAAATAAATACTGGGCTTAAAAAATCACTAAAAAATGACTTTGTTTTAAGATTTATTGTGTTTCATTATTAATTTTCTTTGTAAAATGCAATTTTTGCTTATTTTATGGATTACTATAAGTATTTATGATAGGTAGCTTGGTTCAGTATTGTTGGGTTGCAGAAAAATTTTGGTTTGCTGCAGATGGACAGCAAAATTTCTGCTACAGGGTACTTATCAAATACCAAAAAAGGCTCTTACCGAAAAGTACAAATATTACCTTAACTTGTTTATGCCGGTGGAAACGATGTTCTGACGGTGTGTTCGCATCAATATACCTGATCAGGTCTATGGACCCCTTCGATGGGGTTAAACTTATAGTGTAACAGTAGTAAGCAGATAGTGGGGCGTGGAAAGATTACTACTTTGCAGTATTTTTGATTGCTTGTTTGCCGTTAATTTGCAATAAATTTGATATAGCATGAATTTAACTTGCACAACAAGTTAGCTGCAAGTTCAAAGTGTGGTGACTTCAGCGTTTGCGTTATCTTGCTGCAGTCTTGTTATCAACTTTCAGCCTTGCCAGGCTGAGCGTGCTGCAACTTTGCAGGTTTTCAGAGCAAGACTGCTGCAAATTTTTCTGAAAATTAAAAATGCTATCTGGGTTAGAATTAAAACTTAAAATTTACATATTAAGTGCTGTATTCATCGCTGAAATTTGAAATAACGCATTGTGTCACCCTACTTGTGTGTTTCAAGTAATGCGAGATAGTAAAAATAAGAAACGGGTGTACTATTTACGAAGCCAGTGGGGTCCCCAAATCTATGTTCGTTTGAAAAGACTTCTGTCTAAAAATAAATCGTTTGAAAAGAACGACCAGCGGAGCGGGCGAAGCTCCGTTAGTAATATCATGAAATGGCTTTGCAATCATTGCAGAATTGATCAGAATGTCTGTAAATGAGATCTGATTGACTTAGGATTAATATAGCGGCAGACGATCAGGGCGGCATTTCAACCCAGATAGCATTTTAATTTGCAGAAAATTTGCAAAGTTGCAGCAAGCTCAGCATGACAAGACTGAAAGTTCATAACAAGACTGCAACAAGATAACGCAAACGCCGAAGTCACCACACTTTGAACTTGCAGATAACTTGTGCAAGTTAAATTCATGCTGTATCAAATTTATTGCAAATTAACGGTAAACAAGTAATCAAAAATACTGCAAACTTACTGCAAAGTAGTAATCTTTCCATGCCACATTAACTGTTTACAACTGTTACACTATAAGTTTAACCCCTTCGAAGGGGTCCATAGACCTGATCAGGTCTGATGATGTGAATACACCATCAGGAGGTGCATGCATTGTTTTCATCACCATAAACAAGTTAAGGCAATATTTGCTCTTTTAGGTAGCTTTCTTTACAAAAAAGCTACCTATTGCAGCCGTTCGGAGGAAAGCGATTTCAAAAAATTTTGGTATATTTTCATCGATCATGACCCCCAGACCCCGAAACCACCCTCCGTTCAAAATTGATATATATATATATCTGACCTATTTCACACTGTAACTCCCGTACTTATGAACCGATTTCAATGTAATTCGGTGTGTACATAGTACATACCAATGTCTCGACCGAGTTCGTTGGCCAGCTTCATCCGCCGTTTTGTTTCAAAATGGCGGCCATTTAAAATTTAAAAAAAAATTTAAAACTTGAAATGTGGTACCAAAAAATTAAAAATGGAAAAATATTTTTTTCTTATGTATTTGACCTTTATACAAAGATTCCGGAGCAGTTTTTGTTTCGTCTATATCTTAAAAAATGGCTGAGTTATAGCATTTTGAATTTCTAGCGTGGCTGATATTTTGAAACGTCCTGAATTTTGTCACGCGATAAAAGGCGTATTTATGAACCGATTTGGATGTAATTCGGTGTGTACATAGTACATACCAATCTCTCGACCGAGTTCGTTGGCCAGCTTCATCCGCCATTTTGTTTCAAAATAGCGGCCATTTAAAATTTTTTTAAAAATTTAAAATTTGAAATGTGGTACCAAAAAATTGAAAATGGAAAATATTTTTTTCTTATGTATTTGACCTTTATACAAAGATTTCGGAGCAGTTTTTGTTTCGTCTATATCTTAATAAATGGCTGAATTATAGCATTTTGAATTTCTAGCGTGGCTGACATTTTGAAACGTCCTGAATTTTGTCACGCGATAAAAGGCGTATTTATGAACCGATTTGGATGTAACTTCGTTTATACATAGTACATACTAATGTCTCGACCGTGTTCGTTGGCCAGCTTCACCCGCCATCTTGTTTAAAAATGGCGGCCATTTAAATTTTTAAGAAAAATTTAAATTTGAAATGTGGTACCAAAAATTGAAAATTGAAAAAATATTTTCTTCTTATGTGTTTGACCTTGATAAAAAGATTCGGGAGCAGTTTTTATTTCGTCTATATCTTAAGAAATGACTGAGTTATAGCATTTTGAATTTCTAGCGTGGCTGACATTTTGAAACGTCCTGATTTTTCTCACGTAATAACAGGCGTATTTATGAACCGACTTGGATGTACCTTGGTGTGTACATAGTACATACAAATATCTCGACCGAGTTCGTTGGCCAGCTATATCCGCCATCTTGTTTCAAAATGGCGGCCATTTAAAAAAATTAAAAAATAAAAAAAATTAAATGAGATACCAAAAAATTGGAAAATGAAAAAGATTTTTTTTGTATGTGTTTGACCTTAATACAAAGATTCCGGAACAGTTTTTCTTTCGTCTATATCTAAAAAAAAATGGCTGAGTAATAGCATTTTGAATTTCTCTCGTGGCTGACATTTTAAAACGACCTGATTTTTGTCACGCGATAACAGGCATATTTATGAACCTATTTGGATGTAACTTGGTCTGTACATAGTACATACCAATGTCTCGACCGAGTTCGTTGGCCAGCTTCATTCGCCATCTTGTTCCAAAAGGGTTGCCATTTTAAAAAAATTAAATTTAAAATTCAAAATGAGGTATTAAAAAATTGGAAAATGAAAAAGATTTTTTTATGCGTTTGGCCTTGATACAAAGATTCCGGAGCAGTTTTTGTTTCTGAAAATTTGTTCTTTTGTTGATATCTTAAAAAATGGTTGATTTATAGCACTTTGAATTTCTAGCATGGCTAACATTTTGAAACGATCTTGTATTTGTCACGCGATAACACACGTATTCGCCTATTTCGATGTAAGAAGGCATGTGGATAGTATACATCAACACCTCGACCAAGTTCGCTGGCCAGATTCATCAGCCATCTTGTTTCAAAATGGCGGCCATTAAATTAAAAAATATATATATATTTAAAGTGAGGTGCAAAAAAATTAGAAATTGAAAAAGGTTTCTTTCTTAAGTATTTGATATTGATATAAGGATTCAGGAGCATTTTTTGTTTGTCTTTACCTTAAAAAATGGCTCAGATATAGCAGTTTCAATTTCCATTGTGGGTGACATTTTGAAAAATCCGATTTTTTGCATGCGACAGCACTCCTCTATATTAACCGATTCCGATGTGAGTGAGCATGTGCACAGCAATTACTAAGGTCTCGACCAAGTTTACTGCTTAGCCTCATCCACCATGCTGTCTTAAAATGACAGGCACTTTAAGAAATTGCCGAATTTGGCAGCCAAATATAAGTTACTTTAAAGAAAAGCAGCTTGGATAAAGCTGACTAATTTCGCGAAATTCTCATTCATTATATTGATAAAAATTAGTATTGAATCTCCTATATTCGGTTTCCACTAAATTGAGCTTCGTGTGTTTGCATGATATAAGTTGGCTTTTTTAAAATAAGGATTATGAAAGCTACCTCTTCCTCCCGGCACTGGCCGGAAGGACTTTTTAACACGAACCTTTTTTTGCTATTTGATAGGTATAACGGTTAGAAAAAGCGGTGCCAACCGAATAAAATTTCTGACATTTCTGCGTATGTGCTTATTGTCCATTCTCTCACCAGAGGGATTTTTTGCTATCGTCACTTTCGTGAATTAAAGACAGTCTTGCCATCAGTTTCACAACAAATAACTGTTGCAAGTGGGGGATGGTATATACCTTACTGGAAATTTGCTGCGAATTTCTCAATTCAAATTTGTAACGGCAAGATAATGTCAGAAAAAATCAAACTTGTTGCTAAGGTTCATGCTATCTGGGAAAACTTTGTTCGGAAGGAGGGAGAGGTGATTTTGTCTTTATCTTGTTGCCCGTAGCTAAGAAACAAATGATAGAGTTTTATTCTTATATAAGTTTTTAGTCATGGGGTTTTTAATACTGAAACATCAGAATAGCTGGCGGCTTAGTCATAACGACATAAGGTCTTTTAACTTATACGTCTTTACAACAAATATACTGCAATTTAAAAAATTCATTCAAAACATAAGCAGCTTTGGATAGTACATTTAAATTGTCCACTCATGGCATTTTGTAAAAAAGTATGTATAATAGAATTTTATTTATAAATGACAACAGGCAAAATCTAAAAGACATTACCCGGAATATTCGGGATATTTGGCATGTAGTAGGGCACATCATCGAGTTCACGGCTGCAATTCCGGGATCAGATAGAACTCGATTAGCATATTAAAATGGAACTAGCCATCCGACTCTCATCTTGGTGGAAACCACCTGCAAACCCAGATTTTGTGAATGATTGGTAGATTTCCACTGATTTTTCCAATGAAATTCCGGCATGGTATGGCATATCAGCATGGAAAGGGAGAAAGGATGCAGCGATATCATTAGGAAACTCAATAGACCGGGATACAGCTGCTCAAACCACCATCTCATTGAGTTATTAGCTAAAATTCCAGGATTAGACAGAACTCGATTAGCATATTAAAATGCAACTGATTTACCAAGTCATATCTTGGTGAAAAATGCATGCGAACGCAATGTTAGTGGTTGTCTAGTAGGTTTACCATGGTGTTTTCCTACTACCAGTCCTCCATGTTTTCAAACCTTTGGGTGCAGGAAAACACAAAGATAAACCTACTTATCAACCACAAAAACCGTGTCTTCAAGTGGTTTCCACCAAAATAGGACTTGGCAGACGAGTTTCATTTTAAAACGCTAATAGAGTACTGTCTAACACGGGAATTTCAGCCGTGAACTCGATGAGGTTATGGTTTGTGCACCAGCCGCCCGGTCTAATTCTACGGACGTGTCTTCTAGTACCTAAAGTTTGGACATCCCCCGTAAAGTGCGACTTTGGCAACACTTTGTAAAAAAGTATTTATAGTAAAATGTCTATTTGCAAATGAGAACAGTGAAAATTATAACAATTTGCGCGAAAGATTACGGACGCGTCTTCTAACTAGAAAAGTGTAAGAAGTGTTACCCGCCGATTTTGACAAGGGTGGTATCGTTGGAAAAATCTCGTCGTGGGGAGTAAAAACTATGGAACTACCCGTCACAGATCAGCCATTTTCGAGATATTTGACAAATTATGTTACATAATTTGTTTATTTATTAAAATGTATTTATGCTGTAGCATTTGTCATATCGTTAAATTTATAATTTTTGCTGTTTAATGGTTTTCTGTTAACTTAATTATGTTGCTTTTTAGAAATATGTGTTTTTATGTTACTTTTACTCAGGGTTCGTTGATATATATCAATCGATATATATCTTGATATATATCATGATATATATCCGATATTTATTTTGAAAATATCAAGATTTTTGATATTTTCGATATTTTCATATTACTTTGATATTTATTTTCAAAATATCAAGATTTGTGCTATTTTCAATATTTTTCTATATTTGATATTTATTTTCAAAATATCACTGTGCAAGATATTTTTGATATTTTCAGTCAAAACAAATGCAAATGAAATTTCTAACTGTTGTTAACTGTGTTGTTCAGTAAATAATGAATTTTTGTCTCTGATAGTGACTTTTTTAGCTGAAGAAGAAAACAAATATCTTTTCCAAGCTTTATGTTTGAATTTTTTACTTTTAACTGAGGATTATGAGGGACATAATTAAGTCAGAACAGACACTGAATAATAAACTGTCTAATTTAAATACTCAGTTATATATAATATACAGCTTCATTGGAAAAGAATATGTTCTAGTATTTAGTTTTGTTTAAACTGTACGGCATGTTAGGGAATAAAAAAAAAGTTAAAAATTTTTAGTTAAAACAATATTATGTATTTAATTTTTTTTTTTTTTTATGAATTTGATTTCTTGATAGTTGATACTGAATCCCACAGCTTTTTTTTTTTTTTTTTTTTTTTTTTTTTTTTTCAAATGTAAGTGCATAAATCAAATTGTTTCGGTTTTCAAATAGTTGATCTTCAATTTTGTTGCAAATTTCTGATTTCTTGATAGTTGATACTGAATCCTATAGCTTTTTTTTTTTTTTTTTTTTTTTTTTTTTTTTTATTTATGTAAGTGCATAAATCAAATTGTTTCGGTTTTCAAATAGTTGATCTTCAATTTTGTTGTAAATTTCTGATTTCTTGATAGTTGATACTGAATCCTGTAGCTTTTTTTTTTTTTTAAATGTAGGTGCATAAATCAAATTGTTTCAATTTTCAGTTAGTTCATCTTCAATTTTGTTAAGTAAAAAAAAAAAAAAAAAAAAAGTGTGTTTAGTATATTGTTTTAAGTCTTCATGTTAAGTGCAATATGTTTTGGTTTCTAATGTAATATTACGCTTGAAAATATTTATCAGCAAAGTTGACTATTTTGAAAATATCGGATATACAGGGTGATTCATAAAAGATGGGCAGAACTTTAAGGGGTTATAGTACACTTAAAGAGAAATAATATTAAATAGGAGACTAGGGGTCCCAGACGTATTCCCAAGGAGATAGGGGGCATTAAAGTTTAGGGTCCGAAATTTCAAATGATTATAAAACATGGAAAAATTGGTCGATTCGTTTGCGGTTTTTGCAAAAAATTTTCTTTATGCCAGTATTTTCTTGAAATAAAATTTTAAAGTTCAATTTCAAAAAATGCCGA
The DNA here is from genome assembly GCA_963932465.1 of Maratus speciosus. Taxonomy (NCBI): domain Eukaryota; kingdom Metazoa; phylum Arthropoda; class Arachnida; order Araneae; family Salticidae; genus Maratus; species Maratus speciosus. The sequence continues at coordinate 379,215,836 of OZ010799.1, forward strand.
TAGGGGGCGCTTTAGACTTTGGAGTAACAAACAACTATTTTTTAACGTTATTTTTTGTATTTCTTTAAATGATTTCGAAAGCTTAGACTTAAACTTAAATTTTGATCTAAAAATCTGAGTCCTAACGAGTAGTTAAGTAGCGTAAACTGAAATTTGAAATTTGAAACCCTTCTCCCCCCAGAACAAAAATCAGTTATTCCCGATCTTTGTGTCGTAGATTAGGCTCTAACTACTGCCGCGTTTTGGTAAAATTATTCTTTATGTCAGTATTTTCTTGAAAATTAATTTTAAAGAAAATTTTCAAAAAATTCCGATAGAGTGCGCTTTAGACTTTGGAGTAACGAACAACTATTTTATACCGTTATTTTTTGTGTCTCATTAAATGCTTTCTAAAGCTTAGACTTAAATTTTCAGCCCAAAATCTGAATCGTTAGACGTGGTTAAGTTTCTGGGGAGAGGGGTTTGAAATTTCTACTCCTGAGCACAGTTCAGTTTACCATGTCCACACATTGTGTGCTGTGATACGAGGTAAAAAGACACAAATTAGGATTATGTTACCAAAGCATATTTATTAACATGTAATTACAATAAATGTTCAAAATTGTGACCACCAGAGGTTATGCACGCAGAACAACGGCGAAGAATGGAACGGCGAACATTCGCGAAAACATCAGGCTTTTCGAGCACTTCCCCTACAGCGGCGGAAAGTCTGGCGACCAGTTCCTCGGGGGATTCAATGGGTGTCTCATACATAAGAGCCTTCAATCGTCCCCAAAAAAAGAAATCGAGGGGTGAAAGATCTGGCGAGCGAGCAGGCCAAACAACAGGACCACCTCGACCAATCCATCTGTTCGGAAATGTGATGTCCAGATAGTTGCGGACGTCTCGTACGTAATGGGCTGGCGCTCCATCGTGCTGGAACCACATGACCCGCCGGATGCGTGGAGGAACAACGTTTAACAGGTCTGGCAGCACATGTTGCAGAAATGTGAGTTATGTTTTACCGTTGAGGCGTTCAGGAAGAAGGTACGGTCCGATTAGGTGGTCTCCGAGGATTCCTGCCCAAATATTGATGGAAAAGCGTCTCTGATGAGCATGTGGATACGTAGCATGTGGATTGACATCCGCCCATACATGTGCATTGTGTGTGTGTTAAATGTACCTTCACGTGTGAAGGTACATTCATCGGTGAAAAGCACAGTTCGTCCAAAATGTGGATTTAGCGCGTTCTGCTGCAGAAACCAGCGGGCGAATTCAATACGATTTGGATAATCCCCTGGAGACAGTTTCTGGACTCGTTGCACATGAAACGGGAGAAAATGTTCATCCTTCAGTACCCTCCAAGTCATGGACTGTGAGGTATCCACCTGCCTAGCCACTGTTCGTGTACTTGTACTTGGCTGCGCCGCTACTACATCCAGAATGGCTTCTGCAACAACTACTGATTCGTCCTTTTTTGCACGACCTGCATTCGACCGGGAAGCGAGAAATGATCCCGTCTCACACAACTGTCTGTGCAAGCGCTCGAAAGTTTTGCGGTTAGGCAACCGCCTGTTGGGAAATCGCTCTCCGTACATTCGTTGTGCCTCTGCACCATTTCCATCTGCCGCTCCGTAAATTAAATGCATCTCAGCCTTTTCCTTATTCGTGAAGGGCACCATCTTCCGATTCATTACTACAGCGACTTACACTTGACTCACCGTTCAGTGGTTTTTATTCCTGAATCGTGTCGAAATTTTGCATACGTGTTCTTCTTCTTCCCCATTTGACATTTGCATACTTTCTGTTTCCTTCTTCACCCGGTGACTAGCGTCAGGAATGGAGCTTTAACGTTTGCATGAGCGACGTTTCCAACTGTGCCAGTGCCTTTATGAGTGAATTCCGACTGTGCAGTCCTTGACGAAAGTTGTATTTTTGCCTCGTATCACAGCACAGAATCGTTGGGCATGGTTAAGTAGTGCAAACTGAACTATGTTCAGAAGTTGAAATTTGAACCCCCTCCCCTCGCTACTGAACCACGCTCAGCGATTCAGATTTTGAGCTGAAAATTTAAGTTTAAGTCTAAGCTTTAGAAAGCATTTAATGAGACACAAAAAATAACGGTATAAAATAGTTGTTCGTTACTCCAAAGTCTAAAGCGCCCTCTATCGGAATTTTTTGAAATTTTTCTTTAAAATTTATTTTCAAGAAAATACTGACATAAAGAATAATTTTAGCAAAACGCGGCAGTAGTTAGAGCCTAATCTACGACACAAAGATCGGGAATAACTGATTTTTGTTCTGGGGGGAGAAGGGTTTCAAATTTCAAATTTCAGTTTATGCTACTTAACTACTCGTTAGGACTCAGATTTTTAGATCAAAATTTAAGTTTAAGTCTAAGCTTTCGAAATCATTTAAAGAAATACAAAAAATAACGTTAAAAAATAGTTGTTTGTTACTCCAAAGTCTAAAGCGCCCCCTATCGGCATTTTTTGAAATTGAACTTTAAAATTTTATTTCAAGAAAATACTGGCATAAAGAAAATTTTTTGCAAAAACCGCAAACGAATCGACCAATTTTTCCATGTTTTATAATCATTTGAAATTTCGGACCCTAAACTTTAATGCCCCCTATCTCCATGGGAATACGTCTGGGACCCTTAGTCTCCTATTTAATATTATTTATCTTTAAGTGTACTATAACCCCTTAAAGTTCTGCCCATCTTTTATGAATCACCCTGTATATCGAAAATGTCGGATATATATCAAAATATCGGATATTTTTGATATTTTCGAAAATATCATGATATTTACGAACTCTGCTTTTACTATGTTTAGAAATTAAATATGAAAAAAGAAAAATAATAACTTGGAAAAAAAGGAAGAGAAGTTAATGGTTGTAAATGCAGGGCTGCCACAGGCGACTATTTTTATTAAATTCCTACTATTAGTTCACACTCTCCCTATATATATCTTGTTTAAATTTCCAATCGTAAATAAAATACTTATTATTCATCCACTCAAATTCAAATACATTTTTTCAAACTTGTAGTGGATGACACTTGATGTTAATACAGTTTTTTTCACATATTAATTAATTAATTTTAGTTTTATATGGGAGAAAAAATACGGCCATTGGTTATTGAACAGCATTTAATGCATAACCATACCTATAAGGGGGCCCTGTTCTGTTGCCAAATACCGCCAAGTTTATCGTCAGCTTGGCGATCAAAATGAGTCGCTAAAATTGACGCCAACTTGGCGATATCTCTAATATTTCGCCAAATTCCCATAGACTTCCATTGTAAATCAATAGGGTAGCTTATAGAAAATCAACAATTTGTGATATTTTAATGCAACAAAAACTAATATTAGCTTAAGGGATTATATTAAATTTTTCTTTGATGACCTAAGTAGGAATTGACTTAATTTTTTTTATATTACTTGTAATATTTTATTCGCGCCACTATTTTTGAAAAGATAAATTTTGCAGTACAATTTTCTTAACAGTGGCTTAGCGGTGTTGTCACTTTGAGGGGCTTCCCAGTTGACGTCAATTTTATGCCCAGTCTATTGATGAATGTCTTGTAATAAATGAGCCATGGGAGAAGAAAGGTCTAGCAGTAGTATAAATACTACGTAATAAGATTTTATTATAAACTAGAAAGGTAGCCCGTCAAAAGTGACGGAAATTTAGATATAAAGATATATACAACTCATGTGCAAGAATATGAGTTTTCTCACTTGTTCCGCAGTGATAGATGAAAAAAAACACATTTTAAGAACGAAACACATTTATGAAAAACTGTGTACAGTAGAAGACCACTAATCTGCACAGTTTGGTTCCAAGTGTTATGTAGATTTTAAGGTTTGCGGTCATGTTTATCCAATCTTTGTTTACATTTTCTTTTAAATTCATATATTGGACAATTTAGATTGTTAAGCCTTAAAAATAAATAAATTACACACTTGAAGTAAGGTAAAAACTATTAAATTATCGTATACGATTTCATGAAATGGTATTATACGGTATTATATGTGTGTGCTTCACGATCTTGGTTACGACTCTGGCGAAATTGGCTGCATCTTGTCATAATTCTAATAGTGTGGGCCTCTATAACAAAAAAGTAACCAGTTTTTAGTAAAATTTCTGATATAAAGTAGTTTTCAAAGACTTGTGTAAAATTGCAGGCCGTTCTCATGTTATGCCACACTGTAAAAAAAAATGGTAACTTTCCATGTAAAATCCAGGAACGTTTCGCCTTTTATCAGGTTTTCAGAATAATTTTGCTCTTTCCTGTGAAATTCTGGTTTTCTTATCTGAAACGTTCCTGAACAAAAGTTGGAAACAGCAAAACGCTGCGGCCGCCATTTATTATTTTTTTTTCCTATAATCCGTTGCTCGCGCGCGAGTGTCGAAAACGAATTCCTTAAATGAATGTAAAAAAATCAATATGGAATGCAAATAAATCAATAGACGACATAATCCTTTACGTCTCTATTGTCAAGATAATTCAGATGAAAATACAATACCTCTGTGACATCACTAAGAGATTATCTCTCGTACTTGTCTGTGAAATCTTTAACGAGCAGACTGTGTAAAAAAAAATACACCTATTATTTGGATCTGCATTAACCAGGGGACAATCAAATATGATTCTCACCTATTTTGATTAATTTAAAGTATGTTTTAGAGTTCTTATCTCTAATTATTCTTGTGAAAGGATTTCTTCAAATGGGCCTTAGATTTTCAGAAATTAGATGCCGAGTTTTAGCATACGTTTCAAATACCCATTAGTTTGCAGCTCTCAACGTGTCTTTCGTGGTGTGGACGCAGAAAGCTTGCACGCCACCCGTACGGCCCGGGTTCGATGCTACCTCTTGCCTTTTTTTTTCTTTTTTAATTAATTTTATATTTTAACACTTTATTACAATTTGATTTAAATTTGACATATATTTGACACTTTGAATTGCTGCAAATTTGAATTTTTTTTTTCAGAAAAAATATACAATTACGTTTAGGTTTTTTTTTTCATGAAAATTTATATGTATTTTATCTAACTTGTAAACTAACATAATCACTGACGAAAATCCAAAATATTTTATGTCTAGATTTTTTTTTCTAATTATTATTTACATTTATATATTTTTATATTTTAAACAAAGTTCAGAAACAATATATCACATATATATTTACTTTATTGAATTTTAACTGAAAATTTATTTTTTCGTGTAAATTATAAATAATAATTTTGATGTCAATTTCAAAATATTTTTTCATTCTAACAAATAATGATAATAAAGCGAAAATTGTCAACTGGAAATGTAAAAATCGTCTGCGGATCCCGCATGCTGTGAAATGTCAGTAATGTCATAATGAAGGGAACGAACATCCAGAGTGAATTATGTCAGCCAGGTATCGGTCCGGATAGCCTAACAGGTAAGGCATTGGCACGGCACGCCAAGTATCCAGGTTCGATCCCTGGTCTGGACATTTTTCGCTCTTGTGCTACTCCAGCCTTGAATATGTCAGTAATGTTTTGCTGTCAACAGAAATATTCCTGGTATTTCGCAGGAAACTTATTGGCATTTCTGTAGAAAGTTTTTAACATATACAGTAAAGTACCAGTCATTTTCAAGAAATATTTCTAGGAAATAATGGGCAACTCAGCTGCCCATTTTTTCCCAGGAACGTTGCGGAATTTTTTTTACAGTGCAGTCCTAGAAATAATATTTCTAACACTGAAGAGTTTTCATGTATATGTGGAATTGAGAAAAGCTTCTCCAAAAGAAAGGTCCTGAAATGACATTGTAATTCCTCTAACTTCAAAGTTTAATCGGGCCCTGATGTTGTTTACTGAAATCTAATAAATACAGTTATTTTGAATATTACAACAGAATTAAACAGCTACACTTATTTAACTTAAACTCGCTGTTACTTCCCGATGTTATTTTTTAGTATTAAGAAAGAAAATTATTAAAATTTTTCAAATCATGCACATTTATAATATTTTTCCGTCTTTGATAACTAAATAATGAAAAAATATACTTTTATTCTGAGCTCATAAATATGAAAATAAAATAATGTAACTAAGAGACATTGCAAAATTAAATCTTTGTGATTTCAAACCATAAACAAATGAAACCGCTACCATTTTACTTACTATGACGTCATTAGAATATTGTCCATTGATTGTTGGAGAACTTACTTTGTGAATGATTACCTCAATGATTTAATATTTTTTTACGGTTCACGATGAATGAATCACTTGTGTTTGTTTAGGTTTATGGAATGAGATATTAAGCAGTGAACCTAATTTCAACTAAAGTTATCTAAGGATATATGTATTTTTAATCGAAATTAAAAACAATGCTTTGATCTCGAAATAAAAAGTTTTAGTTTGTATAATTGGTTATTTCTGTTAATTATTTATTTAGGTACTTTTCCATTATAGCGCGTTTTTTAAAAAAAGCTTGGCGTAATTCGGGCATCAGAAAGTGAGATATGTTGCCAAAATATATAAACAGCTATGGAAACAAATCTAATAAACTTGTTTTTTTGTTTATATATGCACTTATATACATAAAAAAAATCGTTTCTAAATATATATAATATTTTTTTATATACAAATTACGGCACAGATTTCAGATATGAACCGGGATACCTAACTGGCGCTAAAATGGTGTTATTTTGCCTGCTATGGTAACCCGGCTATTGTTTTTTATTTATTAATAAATTGTTTATTTACTTTTATTTTCTGTTTTTAAATTATATAAACTGTTTTGTTCTATAGTTATTATTCAAACTTTTATTTATTTATAGTTATTTCGGTACTTTTCGGTTAGCCGGGCGCCAATGTTATATTTACATACATATATACATATATATGCACATATATGTGCATATATATGTATATATGAATGTAAATATAACATTTTCGCCCGGCTAACCGAAAAGTACCGTTATTTCCTTTTTAAAATGATAGCAAATAATTTAAAAATATATAAGTAACTGGCATTCGAAAGCGAGATTTCTGCCGAATTGGCGTCAAAGAAAAATCACGCATCCCCGATGCGTATATGACACCTGTGCGAAAATTACTTCTGTTTCTTTGTAAAAATGGGTAAATAGCTTTTTTTTTGGTACAGATGTCATATTCGCCCCATATTGGCACGATTTTTTTCTGTCGCCAATATCATATAGGCAACAGGTACTTAACTTGCACCAAAGTGTCGTTATTTTGCTTGATGTGGTAACCCGAATTATGTTGTTTATGCTGTTGATGTTTTCGCCAAATTAGCAACCGAAAAAAATCGCGCCAATATGGGGCGAATATGACATCTGTGCCTTTTTTTTTACATTAAATAAATTGTATACATATGCAAAAAATTGCTTGTCAGTATGAAGCAGTAAATAGGTTGTCAGAAAATACGTTGGCAAACTTCTTTCTCGCGAAGAAACTTTTCTCCGAAGTATTGTACATAAGCAATGATTGCTAGAAATGCATTTTTAATTATGATATGCGCTTTTATGTTTCACTACATTTATGAATACTATACCGTGTGTATAAATGCTACAGTTCATATGCAGGGCTACACAAAAGAATTCGAAAGGGTTACTGAGTATGAGAATAAATTGCTTAAAGGTAGTTTTTAAAGGAGTTATGCAGTTTTACGCTAAACTGCATTTAGTTTACTAAGAAATGTTTGTAGAATATAGATAAAATGATATACAGGGACACGCAAAGAATTGGATACATAACCGTCTATGGATGATAATATCTGGAAATGTGATTTCAGTAGCTTTAAGAGTAGTTTAAATTAAATTTTAGCTAAATAGTGGCATGTAATAACGGTACTATTGGCTATAGACGGTAACTGCTAAAATCAATTTTTAAAATTTTTTATGCGTTTTCTAAAATGTTTACTTAGTTATCTTATTTACCTTATTTCCCTAAATAACGAGGTTTTGTTAAAGCATTCAGGATGTGTTGGAAAGTGTTTCATATTCTATGCTTAACGCATGATTTTTCTTTCTTCTTTAGTCTTATTTTGCATTTATTTTATTCTTATTTTTTTAGTCTTATACTGCTTTATAGAAACTTTGGCACAGTTGTCGTATATACCCCATATTGGAGCGATTTTTTTCCGACGCCAATTTGGCAAAAACATCAACAGCATAAACAACAACATCCGGGTTACCATATCAAACAAAATAACGACACTTTGGCGACAGTTAAGTACCCGTAGTGTATATGACATTGGCGTCAGAAAAAAATCGCGCCAACATGGGGCGTATATGACATCTTGTGCCGAAACTTTAATATTTAATGTTTAAACTCTTCGCTCCACTCACCTTGAATAGTACAAACTATAACACAGATCGTGCAAAATAATAGACAGTTTGATACTTTTCCACTGTAGGGGCTTCGGCGTTTTAAAAAAAAAGCTTGGTGTAATTTGGGCATCAGAAAGTGAGATTTGGATACTTTTCCGTTATACGGATACCATTGTCGCCAAGCGTAATAGTTGGCGCAAAATGAAAATCACGTGAATTGGGGCATTTGAAAAATAAAAGAAAAAATATTGTTGATACTAAAGTGAGCATTTAAAAAATATAACATTTGAAAATTCCAGACTTTTACGAACTATTTCATTAAATCACAAATATATACTTAAAATAATTGAACAAATAACTGTTATAAAATGAAGCAATAAAATAAAACTCATATTAAACTGCTGGCATAAAATTACAAATATCTTTTAGCATTTTGAAATAATTGGCGCATTAGCATACATTTTGGCATGGTGTCCGTATAACGGAAAAATATTGAGATTTGTTGTCAAATCATATAAACAGCTATGAAAACAAACTTGATAAGCGTTTTTTTTTTTTTATATGTTAATTTTATATGTATATTATTCATGTTTTTATGCACAAATTACATCTGTTTCTGTATAAAATAAGAGAAACGGCTTTTTTATGTTAAATGAATCGTATAAATATCGAAAAAAAAATGCGTGTGTATAGAAAATGAAACAGTGGATAGGTTCCCGGAAAATATGTTGCCAAATTTCCTTTTTCGCCAAGGCACCTATACTGGAAAAGTACCTAAAGCACATTAAAATCGCGCAGTTAGGAGTTCATACAGTACAGCGTCGTCTATTGGCGGTTATTTTATTAGTAGCATCGGGAGGAAGATGTAAAGATGTACTTTAAATTCTCACCCATAAATTTAGAAAAAATATCTTAAAAGAGTGGAGTTTAAATTAAATTTTGGTGACCTCCTTTATGAAAGATTAATGGTTTTAAATGGGAATTTCGCCAAATCAGCCAGCTATCGCCAAGTTGGCCAACATTTGGCGCTACTGTAGTAACCCTGCATTAGTATTTTTCAACAATTACTCATTTCAATGAGGTGGTCCTACCGGAATCGTGAGGGACACACAGAGACTTGGATTTTATATAAATAGATAAAAGTTTAAAAAATTTTAAATTACTTTTTGAGAAAGGTTGTGTTAAAAAATGTAAAATTGTAAAAAAATTAGAACTAGTTTAGAATTACAGAAAAAGTAAGTAAAGATGTCAAAATAAATAAGTTAAGAAGTTTAAAAATATACAAGCACACTTAAGAAAAACAAGCTGTTGGACAAAGCTAGTAAGGGCAGGTCGGTAAAGGGAGTGACAGATGTTATGTCACAGTATTAAAAAAAAAACGGCGCTCTTCAGGGTCAACATATTTTTTTTTTCATTTTTGTTACCGAGTAACAATATTTTGATCTTATGATCATAATTGTTATATTTAACAGTGGTTTTTTTTTTTTTTTTTTTTTTGTAAAAAGTAAAGAAAGTAATAATAAAGTTTAAAAGAGTTAAATATAGACAAGAGTGGATAACTCAGGGTCCTTCAACATCCATAATAATGGAGAATTTGGATATTTTTCTGTGATCAGGCTCGAAGGCTTCGTAATCGGGTAGCTCAGCTAGTATTTCTTTAGGGAGGTCATATAGGTTTCTGTGGATTTCTTTGAGAGGTCAATTACTCTTTTTCTAAAAGTAGGGGCATTTAACCTTTCACCGTCGGAGGGTTTTCGAGTATTTTTATAAGAATGCCCAGGTTTTATACAGTGGAGCGCCGATTATCTGAACAAGTCGGGACCGACCCTAGTTCGGATAAGCAAAAGTTCGAGTAAGCGGAGAGACAATTTTAACGGATGTTCCTGACTATACTAAAATCTTCACATTTTATCCACGCTTCGGACTGACAGCACTAGTTAATGCAGGCATGTTTAAAAATTGATTTTTGCCTTTTAATTTTTTTTTTTTTTTTTTACTTTTTTATATCATTTGCTGAACTCCAGAGAGTATAATTTAAGCAAAAAAGCGTTCGATTGTTGCTTGCTTCAAAGAAGACATTCTTTTCAATGCTGCCATGTCTCGAATTCTTCTTAAATATGTCAGTTGAAAAGGATCAGCGTTCTTCTGCCGTTCAAGTTATTTCATAGCCGTTTCCAAACAAAGTTCTGATGTGGTATGCGATGGACCTGGGTCATTTTCAGAGCATTCGTTTTCATTTTCTTCCATTTATTTTTAGGTGCGTTCGTAGTTATAAAAATACGTAGCTCCTATAGTCGTCGTTCAGTCCGTCCATCTGTATGTCTGTCTGTCAGTCCGCATATAACAGAGCAAAAACTACCCAACCGAATGGTCTGAAATTTTAAATATATGATTATTGCCAAATTTTGTCGAGCAATTTCAAATTTTATGAAAATCGGATGTATAGTTTAATGACAGGGACAGTCAAAAGTTTTTCTTTACATTACGGCCAATGGGAAATTTATTGCAAGTGCATTTTAACGATGTTACAGCCTTCCGAATGGTCTGAAATTTTAAATATATAATTGTTGCAAAATTTTGTCGAGTTATTTCCAATTTTAGGAAAATAAGATGTATAGTTTAATGACAGGGACAGTCAAAAGTTTTCCGTTACATTACGGGGAATGGGAAAAACATTATTGCAAGTGCATTTTAATGATGTTACAGACTATGCACTTATGAAGTGCAAAAAATATACATTCAGTACAATATGGGGTCTTCAATCTTATCATCATTTAAAATCTGATAACCAGGTCTAATATGGTGTTTGGATAATTGGAAGTTCGTTTAAAAATTTTTTTTCAGAGAAATGGGCTGTTCGGATACTTAGAAGTTCGGTTAAAAAATTTTTTTTGAAAGAAACTGGCTGTTCGGATAATTGGAAGTTCGGTTAATTGGAGTTCCGATAATCGGTGCTCTACTGTATATATTTTTAATCACAGTTTGATGCTATAATATCTTTAATATCACTTCTTTCTTTATAGGGTTCAAAATAGAATTCTGTTTAAAATATTTTTGTCTACAGCCATTTTAACATAATTTCTAGAAACGGAAAAATCCGGGCCAGCCGGTTAAAGGGTTTTAAGGTCTCTACGGATAAGTGGTGTTTTGTAAGTAACGGGAGGCATTACGAACAATGCGGAGATTTTTGTTATGTAGTCTGCTAAGGTTGTCCATTGAGGAGTAACAAGTAACCCCTCAAATGGGAAAGACGTAAGTCATGATACATAAGAATGCAAGATTTGTTATAGATAGCAAGTGTTGAGCTGTTTAAAAGAGGTTTAACCTTTTATGTACTGGATTATAAATGCATGAAAATTTTATCTTTTAAAGCATTTTTCGTAAATTTTTGAAACTATATTAGAAGATTTACGTAATCATTTAATAAATTTTAGAAGGATTTTATAAGGATTGAAGGGTTTAGAAGGATTAATTAAATTTGAATTTACATGGATTTTGTGCACTGTTTATAACCCTACTCAAATCTTTCATTTCAAATATTTTTCTTAGTATTTTGTAGAATTAGAAATATACAAATATAATGTTTTTACAATAGAAATATAGAAATATTTCCGAAATGGAAAATCCACACACCCTTTCCAACACCAAGAAAGCTGAAAAGATGCAAAGGCAAATTAAATCATCCTTTTAAATAAATTTTTGTTTAGTGTAACCCATAATTCTTTTGGGACAAGATAGAGTAATGCATCTATAACTCATTCTAAACTGCATTACTACTAATCGATGTATTAAATGAATTTTATAACAAGTTATTTTTAATGGTACTTATAAGTACCAAAGGGTTATAAAGGGTAGATAAAGGGTAACAGTAGATAAAGGGTTAAGTTCTTGAGAGGCCCCAGCGACTTTCCCCAGTTGGTTCAAAAGTGTTTGTTCCAAGTAAGTCTTTGGTCGAAAGTGACCCCCAGGTACTTAGCAGTATTGGACCAAGGGGTGCTAGCATTATTGATGGTGAGTCTATTAGGGTAAGAAAGAATTCTGGAAAAATACACTGCCGATGTTTTTCTTTCGTTGATGCGAACACGCCGTAGGTTACACCAATTAATGAATAAGTCTATTTGAGTCTGTAGGCACCTGTATAGTGTATGTACATTTTTCTTGCATATGTTGTCAAAGTACATCTGAAAATTTTTTATTTGAGAATGTTATGCGAGATGAATTAAAAAAGTCCCAAATGGTAGCCTTCTAAATGTATTGTTTCGAATGCTGTGTCTGTGTGTGTTGATTCTGGACTTTTGTAGTGTTCACTGCTCGTTATGGTCTTCTATATAGAAGAGTGCAGGAAGCCATTTAACAGCAAAAATTATAAATTTAACGACATAAGAGCATAAATTAATTACAATAAATAAACAAGTTGCGTGACATAAAATGTCAGATATCTCAAAAACGGCTAATTTGCCACAGGTAGTTCCATTAAGTTTTTTACTCTCCAAGACGAGATCTTTCCAATGATATCACTCTCGTCAAAATCGGCGAGTAACACTTCTTGCACTTTCCTAGTAAGCCCACGTAAATTGGAGGCCCCACCAGTGGCCGAGAGGTTCTGCTCTCGAAGCTGGTAGACGGGAGGTGCTGGGTTCGAACCCAATCGCGCCCGTCGGCCTAATCATTCGGAGTTTTCGTGGTTTTCTTCGGACCGTGGATTTTCCATGCGTAAATACGGATTAGGTTCCCTTAGAAAGACCCCCACGATGGGCACCCCCCCGGGCCTATATCCCTAGTGCAGATAATTGGCCGCCAAAAATCAACCCAACCCAACCAACCCACGTAAATTGGGACATCTAGCAACAGCAATTAGGAATGACACGACGTTCATAGCATGATTGAAATCATAAGCAACTCTGTCGCTTAAAAATATTAAATAAACATTACGCTTACCTTTGTAACACTTTTCGAAGGAGCAAGAAATCTGACATCTTCTGACGACAGTGCGTTGTCGACATCAAGAAACGATCTCTTTACCTGTACACGTTTTTCAAATGTTTTTTTCGTCGAGAATACAGATGTCAGAGCAGGTGGCACGTTAGACCCTTTTGATTTGGACGGTGCACAAGAAGGTTGGATCGACAACTGTCAAAATAAAGATTGAATTAATTTTAAAAAGGTCACTAATCAAGAAAACTAGCGTTTAAATTCACCTATCTTCACACTGAATGAAATGTCACCGAATCTGGAAGATACCGACAATTTACAAGGACCGGTACTTTCAATTTAGCCGTGCGCAAATCTCGCCAATAGCATATTTTTCGCTCGCCAAGAGCGGATTTTACTTCCCGTGTTTGTAAATTAGAAACAATGCTTTAATACTGAAATAAAATGTTTCGTTATTTCTTACTTTATTTCATTTTTTTATTATTTTAAATAAAGTTAGTGAAAGACATGTATTTTAAAGGTACATAATGTACCAGGTGTCCTAGAAAGGACTGACTGATTTTAAAATTCAATAACTTGCAAATGGTGACAGCCATTAAAAAATTCTTGCTAGAGGGTTATGTAAGATATCAGGAGTTTTTTGTTCTTCGGGACCACTCAATAATTTTAATCTCCTTCTTTCGCATGGGAGAACAGAGAGGTAAAAAAATTCATCTTGGATTTAGCGCCTATTGCTGCAGCGTACATCTATCGCTGCTATTTGTAACTAAAACTGAAGAATCGCAGTAAAAAAACTCCCTCCTGCACAAATGTTTTTGATAGCTGTTACTATTTGCAAGTTATTGAATTTAAAAATCCGACAGCCCTTTTTAGGATACCTGGTATCTATTTTAAATGAAATGAGTGAAAATTTTCTATTTTTAGCTAAAATTAGCTTACGAATTAATGCAATACCAATGAGAACAATATTTAGCTATTTATCACCTGCGCCCGGCTAACATAAAAGTACCTATATACCTTTTACAAACCTGCCAACTTCTCAACATTCTTCCGCTAAATGTAGATTAATTTGACCTATGTTAACCAGATTTTTGTTCTTTTATTAGAAATAAAAGCAATGTAATATAACAATATAGTAAGTATATACTAATATAACAAGCACAAACTTAGATCCTAATTTCACAAAAGACTGTTGAAAATGATTTGGTGTTTTAAAGAAAGCGTGTATTCATAAAGCTTTAACATTTTCTAAGGACGTAGCTTTAACATTTAGCTTTAACATTTTCTAAGGACGTAATTTTCAATAAATTTTCAATCCTTCTGTTCTAAAATTAAGGCGTAAAAAAGGCAAGTGGGTAAGTGTGATCGCAGATCGCCCAGAGGGTTTCGTTTAATATCGCTTTTAAAACTCTTTATCCTTAATTAATAAATCAAAATTGTTAATTTATAATTATTAAACCATTACATAAACGGCAGCACCATTATATTTAATTTTAAAACCAAATATTTTTAGACCAAATTAAAAATATTCAAGTAAAATTATTTAAATAAAATTAAAAAATATGAATATTTTTAAATTCAGTAATTTCAAAAATTTAGCGGAGGTTTAAATAAAAGAGAAATTTTTAAAAAGAAAACATTGTTTAAAACATATTTAAAATGCTGAAATAATTCCGAAAAAATCCATATTAATTCTTTCACTTTCCAAACACTCACTAGATGGCGCAAAAAAGTATGTTAACATTTATTAAAATTCCAAAAAAAAAAAAACCCCGTAAAATGGCAAAAAATACGAAATTTAATTAAATCCATCAGACAATTAAATGTAAAAAATTGAAAATTTCAACTTCAGCTGATGTTCTTCGAACTCGGGACCTTTCAATTAGAAATAACACTCTGTACCCCAGGACTACCGAGTTCACAAAAAGATGGTTGAAATTAAGATTGTGTTCTGAAATCGCAAAAATTATGGGATGTCATTACATTGATTTATTTAGTTAAAATAACACAACTTTTTCAAAACTTTATGATTTTGGGTATGACAAGGGGTATTCAACTCTATGTTAAAAAATAAATAAATTCAAGTCTGTAACTTAAATAGTTTCCGAGTACGAGTGCTGTGATGGACAGACAGAGAAGCGGGACTACTAGTATAAAGGGTTTCGCGAGATGAACCAAATCCTAAAACAGCTAAATTAAACACGTTTTGCTGAAACATACTTGTGGTATCGATATAAGATGAACGTGAGCAATAAAACTAATTTTATTGAAATACAGTATAACTTCAAAAATCCGGCATTTTTGGGACCAAGTCTATGCCGGATTTTTGAAAATTACGGATTTTTGAAGGAACATTAAAAGTAGTAACTAGGAATATCAAAAGTAGTACTATATTCTTAATGGTGCCTTTAGTCATAATTTAATTCATTATAAGTGATAATTATGTAAGGAAAAGAGAATTAAATTAAAAAAAAAACTTGCTTTAATTAATATTTTCTATGTTACAGAAAAAAAAATTAATAAAGAGTGCAATTATTTCTTCTCTTGTAATTTCGAAAACATCGATGTCATCTTTGTTTGCTTCAACTTTTTTGGCCGTTCTTTAACAAATTTCTATTTATTTATTTATTTATTTTGCATTTTATACAAATGAAAAATGTCTGTTTCGGAAATACAGTCTTATTTCTCTAAAGCATACATTAATTCTCCAGTCAAATTTAGGCATTTTTTAAGTGACACCTTTTCTTCGTTCTCGTCTTCTGAGTTGATACTAGCACTATCGGCGGTTCTATTAAGCACAGAGTCAGCGATCTCGCCGTCCGGTAAATTGTTCGTTCTGGATGCATTTACTTCAATGCTTACCTAATCATCTATAATAGCATTTTTCGACACTTAATGCATTTTAAGATTTTCTGTGTTTAATCATCTCATAAAGTGCGTTTTTTTCACGGGAAATGTGAAAGTCTAAAATCCTTCCTCATCATTGATGTCGCCGTTGCCGAAAATCCGTATAGCCATGTACTATTGTACTAGTCATTCGCCAAAGTTATCTACAAAGTTGTTTCCTTTGATAAGCAACGGTGCAGCTCCCAGAAAATAATCGCATCTGACAAACGGAAAAAAAAAAATCAAATATTCTTTTTTGCATTTTTACTTTCGATCTTGAAGTTTTTAATTTATAAAGAATTGCAGTTTTTCTTCTCCCATAACTTGAAATTGTAAAAGAAAAAAAAATTAAATTTAATGGTTTCTCATCAATGTTAAACTATTTTTTCAATTCCTACTATTATTAGCTGATTCAGTGGCTTTAGAGCCAAAAAGATCATTAGGCTTGGCAGGTGGCAGGTAGACGACACGCCTCTTCTTCAGAATTTGGAAAAAGCAAAAGCAACGCCATTTTGTTGCTTTATATACTTTCTCTACGACATAGGTTTTGTCAACGGAAATAGCTCATTTACAGAATGATCGATTACTCCTTTGAAAAGCACGCGATTTCTCTAGGTCGTTTACTTTTTTCATTAAAGGGACGGCCCCTCAAGACAACTTGTCAACATCTGGAAACCATATGTTGACAAAGGTTTTACGTTCAGTTTAAGGTGATTCTGAAAAAAATACTTTTCCCCGTTCAACAACTCGAAACTTTTTGGAACTTTTTTTTGTTTCATTTTTAAGTGTAAAAGCGATTTAAACGCAATTTGAATTATTGAAGTTATTTGTCATCAAATAGTTTTTTTTCACAATTTTCAGAAGCATAATTTTAGTTATGAATAATAAGCATATTTTTAAAGCGGTCCCCCCCCCCCCAAAAAAAAAAAAAATTACATCATTGAGCGGGGAAAAAATATACTTTTGTATATTTTTTCCCCGCTCAATGATGTAATTTTTTTTTTTTTTAGTTAAAAAAAAGTAACAACTTTATGTAAATTTTGTAATATTTGAAAAACTTTGATGCTAATTAATAAAACAGGTCTTCTACTAAATTAAAATTACTTATAGAATAATTTATCTGTATAGATATGTAATAATATAATTCATATACATTTTAGCTAAAATAGGAGCCCATTATACGTACTTTATAAATTTAGTTTTTTTTTTCCTTTCACATCAAGATGGTATGTTATTTCCATTAAAATGTAAAGAATATTCTTCATTTCTACTATCCATTCATATTTTAATCCTTCCTTACAATAAAATTTTCTTTCCCACATGATCAATGAGATGTCTTCTAAAATACGCATCGTCAAATAAAATTTGTTGCAGGGAGTTAGTGTGTTAAAAAATCACTCTCACTTTAAAACAAGAAATGCGGTATGTATACTCGCATTATGCGTTTTATCAATTAAAGTTACAATGCCTCTTTAAATACGTAATGCAAAACTGAAGCAAAAAAAAACTTATGTAACATCATTATTTGCACTTATTTCATACTTAATCAAACTAACAATGCGACTTATATACGATTTAAAATTGAAGTAGTATTAAGAAATTACTTAATATACTAAATTATTATTCTGCAACATTTTGAATTAAATATATATTTAAGGCTGTTCTTTTTTTTTTTTTTAAACTAATAATAATACAGATGAACAGTGTGAATCTTCTTGGCACATTAACAAAGTATTTTTTATAAGTTCATGAAATTTGCACACACTGTTCGTAATCGTATTAAAATTCTTTAGAATTGCACAGTATTTTTTATTTTATTGTAAATGTATTTCATCTGTAATCAGTTGTTTACCAATACTTTTGTTTTTAACATCATTCAGAATCTACAACTTTGGCACCATTTTCTAAAACTTTCTTAGCCTTTAACGAAAACAGATAAAGGCTATTCGACTTCTTATTACATAAACAAATATACCTGCAAATGCTTTGCATTTAATCATCATTTGAATGCATCAAAAAATATCAAGTTTTGATCTGAGATTTAAAAAAAAAAAAAAAAAAAAAAAAAACGAAAGAAAAAGTTGTAAATCCAAGATCCAAAAATCTTTAATCACAAATCCATTCGGTTAAACATCCAAAGTATCCAGCAAACCAAATATTAGTCAAAAGGGCCAAATATCGAATCGTGGTCAAATATTCGTAGAATCACTCTGTCAAAAATGTCAGTTTTGGAGGTTTATGGCTGTATTTTTCATTATTTTTTAATTTTAGGGGTAGCGATATTACTTGTAATGATCAAATTAAATGGATCAAAATTTTTTTCCAGTTTTTCAAACTATTACATAAAAACATATGCTCCCTTCATTATACATAATTGTGTTGGTCTTTTATACTTCATTTATATCTGGGCCTTTTTTTTTTATTTGCAGTTTTCTTAGCCCATTCTTTCGCCTTCGAGAAAAATGACTAGTATATAAAGGAAAACTTTGTGTGGAGCATGTATAAAGAAACACTCTTTTTTATCAATTGTTATGAACTTACATATACTATATACATTTGCAATATACCATCGAAACTCGTTTAGATGAACATAGAATATATTCATATAAGTATTAAGCTTAACGCAAAATACTTTTAACATAAACTGTGTCCATATCCCCTGTCAAAATTACACAAGGATTTAATTACTGATAATGTGAACTACTTACATCATAAACAAAATTTTAATCCGCCCGTCAGATTCATGTTAACAAGATTCAGCTATATTTGTATATAAAAAACAAAACTTGCTAAAATTAAATCGGGAAAAAGGATTCCTTTTAGAAGGACTTCCGTCTTAGCAGATAAACGTATTCCATCTTTTATGGAATAAAAATTGTTATGGCGGAATCACTATAGGTATTCAAATAATTTTCCATTTTACCAGATATAATTGTTACATATTATGTTCAAGGTTGGAAATAGCACAATTGAGGTTTACTCTAACAGAGCGAAAAATGTCCGGACCAGTACACAAACCTGGATACCTTAGCTTATTGTGCTGCTGCTCAACCTATTGAGCTATCCGGACGATACCTGGTTGATATTTTTCACTCTTATTTGTTGGACATGAAAAATTCCTTCATTATATTAGGTATTATTTCGCCTTTATCATAAAATATTTCTATTTAAGGCCGTTTTCACTGTATAATGCACTGTATAACGAACGGTGTCCCTGCTAAGACGTAAAAGACTTTGAAAAGCATCTTTTCTTATCCCTTGTGATTTTGTGTTAGCGAGTTACACTCCACTCGGATGAAAATGCTATACTTTTAGCATACACGTATATATATATATATATATATATATACGTATATATATTAATTTTATAAATTATTGGTATTTAAATTCAAAAAATTACAAATCACAGTATTTGTGTTTGATTTCTTTGTAATAATCCATGGAAAGATTTATAACGAAACTATGTAAAGGGTATCTATATTATAAAGGACAAACATATCTGTGCGTAACGCATACGTCATTTTGCGAATGGCAACACTTTGAAATTTCAAATAAAATTTTGGTTTTCCAATTTTCTGTACTGCAAATTTTTAAACTTCTAAACATCTCACATTTTAAATTTTTACACCGTCGTATAAGGAAAAAAATATTCTTTTAAATGCAATTTGTTTGAAAGCTCTATCTTAATTTGTTTTTGAGATATTAATTTTTTTGTAGTTTTTAATACCATTTTTCTTATTGTGGCAACAAAAGTAATTCATTTCTATTGAAAGTCATTGAAAGTAAACGGATAGGAGATACTGTGTCTTTTTGTTGCCATTTTCTCTTAAAACCTGAAAAAAAAGTTGAAATTAAAATATGGGCTATATCAAGAATATTGTCTGTTATACCGTGATAATGACGTCATATACATACTTTTCTACAGACGATAGTTTAAGACTGTATTGTAAAAGTGGATTGCTTTAGCGGATGCAAATGACGTCATTTCATAAAAAAACGTGTATTTTAATTCTTAAACCTGAATTATGCTTTGTAGAAGTGCGTCATTTTCACAGCCCAGCTGCTTTGAAATTCTTCACAGGTGAAAATGCATCACTTTTGAAAATAATGTAATCGAAATCACACACTGATAAAACCCAATGATTTACAAAAATTTAGAATGCCTTTATAAAAGAGAGTTAACATGTAAATAATAGCGATTTATATTACAGAAATTGATGATTCTCGCCTGGATGGATTTGGTTCGCCGAGTTAGACAAGCAAACAAATAATTTGTGGTTTAAAATAATATCGTGTTCTTGAAGTTTTTGTCGAAAATTCTCTCGAATAATAAAATTTTAATGCCATTCTTTAAGACATTCTACTATAATTTTATCAAAATAGCATAATTTGCTTAATTTAATTCTTCCTAATTTTATATAATCATTATATTTAAAACACAAGTGTGTTTTTTAGTCATCTGCCCTGATCTTTCTCCTGAACCAATTTTACTGATAATTTTTTAAAACAGAAAGCTCTTCTTTTGTAGATGTGATCGCACTATCTGTTTTTTTTTTTTTTTTTTTTTTTTTTTTTTTTTTTTTTTTTTTTTTTTTTTAAATATTCCCACTTTTATATTTTAATTTTAAAAGCATTTTATGAAATTTCTTCAAAATGTTGAAAATTAGATAGCTTTCATTGTTGCAGACAAGAGAGAAATAATGAGGTATTTTTAACTTAATTCATGCTATTTTCTGATAAAAATTCAAAATTGTTGATAAAAATTGTTCTATAGGGTTTAGTGTCGCAAAATCCCATTAGGAGCAGAATATTATATTAGGGACATAATAACGGAAAATGACATACAGCTTTTGAAAACACCCATTTTCCCTCATAAATTTTCTATATTGTTTTTCCTTCTGCATGTGTACTGATACTAAGTTTCAGACACTAGGCGAAATGCTTATTTAAATGAAAATGAAGTCATATTTAAAAGAAAACGATCACTTTCTTAGCTTACTTAACACTTAAACATTTTAGCACAAATGCGTCTAAAAAACATAAATTATGGAAATTTTTACTCTCCGGAATTGAGATTAGAATCTTAAGTAAAGAGTGCGTCTGTTTGCATAAAAGATGTTGCTGACAATCGTGAGTTCAAGTTTTGAGTTAAAATGGTTTTTAAATGATAAAACAAAATACAATTTTTTTTAAAATGATGAATATGGTTATGAGAACTGCGTATGCAAATTTTGAGAAGGTGAAAATTGCTGTTTCATTCCGGAAATCCAAGCATAAGAGCCTCAATTGATAATCACATCCTAATAACTGATCTTTTGTTATAATCTTATTATTATATTTTACTGATTAAAAAGATAATACATCAATACATCAAATAATACATCAAATACAAAAGATGATTATAAGGAACAAACATATCAGAACAACGTTGACGTCATTTTGCGAATGGCAACACTTCACGATCAAATTTCGGTCTTGAAATTTTCGCTACTGCAATTTTTTAATCTTCTGACCATCGTACATTTTCAATTTTCGTCGCACAGGGAAAAAATTTTACTTTCAAATGCAATTTGTTTAAAAACTGCATTCATTGACTGATGTATTATATTTTCTAAAATAATTTTTAAGCATGATTTTTTTAAAGTTTATCTTATCACGTGCCGGTTTCAATACATAATAATAATAAACATTTTGCATATAAAGCAACAAATATTTTTCAGCATTTGTTTCTGACTGTTTTTATATAACGAAATTAATGCTTTATTTATAAACAAAAATAAAAGAATAATATTAAAAAAACCACCAATCTAACATATTTGTGAAAGACAAATTAACGAAATTAATACTTCTTTTATAAACAAATAAAAGAATAATATTAAAAAAAAACAAACAAATCTAACATATTTGTAATCGTTCAATTTAAATTTTTAGGTCACCAAATATGATTTCTTTTTCAAATGGAATTTGTTTGCAAAGTTCATCTCAGTTTACTGATTGTCTATGGTTTTAAAAACAATTTTAAAGGATGAAATATTTTTTTTAATTTATCTATATCGCGCCGAGCTCGATTACGAAAGATTAATCCGATTGCCCTTAAAACAAATTTAAAGAGTTCACCATTTTCTTACGGCTAATATCCATTAAAAAAATTCCCTATGAATAAATAAATAAAATAGTATAAATAAAACACAAATTTACTAGACATGTATAAGTTCTGAAATTATCAGAATATAAAAGGATGCCATAAGTAGCAAAATCTTGGCAAATAACTCTTAGCATGCGGCTAATAAGAAAATATCGCTTTTGATAAACTTAAAAAATTTATTTGATTGTGTAATTCGTATTTTCCATATGAGAAATGCTTTTTTAATGTAAGTGGTGAATTTAAAAAAATTATTGCATATAAAAAAATTATTAGTTTTCAATTAAAAAAAATGTTTTCGCCTATATTCTTTAACGCGGGAAGCCCGGGTACGATCCCCTAGTTTATTATAAAGGACTGAAAAAATTTGAAATATTTATAACTCTGAAACCACTCGGCAAAGGAAATCGGAACTTCTGTCTAAAACAACTTTTACACTAGAATGCATTACATTTTATTGAGATTCCCAAATGCAAACTACCTACTTTCTGACACATTTTTTATTTAGTTTTTGCTTTGAAATGCATGATTATTATGCAAGTGGTATTCTTATTCAGGAACTATGTAATCAACCCAACCCAACCTTTTTCATAAAGGTAGACGACTTTCAGTAAATTTTGTCAAAGTTGGCTATTTGATTCGGACACGACAGTAGAAGAAAGTAAAAAAATCTACCGCTGCAGGTGATTTACCGATTCTAGCTGGCCAAAATTATTTTTGGCGTCATGCATCTCCATGAAATTGAAAAATGGTATAGATATTCCTAACGGTATGTTTGGTATTGCAAAATGAACGAGTAGCAGTTATGTTCGTTACAAGAACATTCATAAGAATTTCATTACATTACGGCCTATAAGGGAAAATCGTTTGCGGTGGTTTTTAATGATGTTTCATAATTTCAAACACACTAAAATTTATATACATATTTATGAAGTGCACTACAAAATGCTTGCTATAGAATATGGTATGGATAGCATTTATCGATCATTTACAATTTACAGGGACACTAAAAAGAATTACGGTTACATTATGGTCTATGGAGAAAAATCGTTTGTAGTGTATTTTGTTTATGTTACACATATTTAAATTGATATATATCTCCAAGGTGTTCTGTAAAATGCTTACTATTGAATTTGACATGCATTGAATTCATCTTTCATATACAGAGGTCAAAAAATTAATCAGTTAGATTTCTCTCTAAGAACAATAATTGCTGGAAGTGCGTTTTCAGTTGTGGAACGTGTTTTTAATTTTATTTTTTTTTTAAATTGCATACTATTGTGTATATATTCAATAGATATACAGGGATCCACAAAAAATTTCAAGTACATTTCCGTTTATTGACGGAAATTGCTGAAAAAGAATTTTCAACTGTGCTATGCGTTCCCTAACCGTTCTAAGTTTTAGCATATTATGCATTATATGATACATCTATACAGGGATAAATTCATATACAGGGATGTACAAAATTTTCAGTTATTTTTCGCCTTAAGCGGAAATTTTGTTTTCAAACGTGTTATGAGTTTTAATAATTATTAATATGCATCGTTTTTCACGTTATTAAACTATAAAGTTTTATTATAGTAGTCTGAATGCGCTGAAAAATGTTTCATAATCTGCTTAACGCATGATTTTACGTTCTTGTTGATAATTTTAATGATACTTTCTTAACGATATAGAAGCTAAAGGCTAATTCCATGAAAACTTGTCATGTCCGTCACACAGCTGAAAATCGCTATGCTTGTTGTCCACCGTTATTTTCGAAAAGTTTGCGTCGCGTTATTCAATTGATGAGATATATCCGATAAAATAAGTCACATTTCTCCGTTCTAAAATACTGGTAGCCAAAAATCGTAATATGTGACAGACATGACAAGTTTTCATGGAATTAGCCTGAAGTGATAAAACTATTTTTGTATTAATTATAGTAGCAAATCATAAAAATTATTTTTTTTTCTAAAATTCTATTAAAATTTGAGATACGAAACAAACATTTGATACGTAGGCGTAACTTGGGCTCTATGGCTAGGGGGGGGGGGGTGAGTTTTGAGGCCCTTTTCTACAAATCTATACCCCCCCCCCCCCCACCACCACCACCTTACCAGGGATCTGTCCAGACTTTTCTCTCAAGGTCCTGTTTTTGTGAAATTGTGAAGAGCTTTTTTACATTTGTGAAAATTCCAGTCCTAATTCTGAGAATTTGAAACGAACGTTATACTCAAGGTTCTTTTTTATATATTTTTAAGAAGATATATGTATGTCAAATACATATTTTTTCTTTATATATGTAAAAGTGACAGGTCAGATTTTACTTTTAAATGATTAAATTTGTGAAAGATTCAGTTTAGAACGGGAAAATTTTTTGTAAAAAGACTATTTTTAAGAGCAAAGAATTTTGTGAAAGGTCCTTTTTTAAGATGAAAAGTTTTGTGAAGGGTCCTGTTTTGAGATGAAAAAATTTATGAAGGGTCCTGTTTTGAAATGAAAAATTTTGTGAAGGATCCTTTAAAGTAGGGGAGCACAACCTTTTTAAGAGAAGGGTCACTTACAAAAATGTTTGGGTTGTCGAGGGCCACATCAGTAACACAGCGATCATTCTATTTCGGGGAGGTGGGGAGATTTGTGGCCTATAAAAAACAAGATTTTAGAGAAGTGGCAGTTTTACCCCTTTAGGTTTGCCTACCCACTACATACCATACCCAATTCAGCAGACAAGGATATATCAGCAGCTTATGTTTGTATATATAACAGAGATATAGCAAAAATTATTTTCAAAGAGTGAAAATATTCCTTGTCTTTATTCGGGGGGATTAAATTTTGCTTTATTAAAAGTGGAAAAAAAATAAACATATGCATGACAGTGCCAAAAAAAAAAGTGAACTTTACGATCGAAGTTAAATTGGCGAAACTCTCAATTTTTCTGCAGTCGATCAACAAAATTTTACATTTTCCCGTGCCTGATTACAAAATTCGCGATTTTTCCACACCTTATCAACGGAATTTGCGAATTTTCCGCGCCCAATCAACGAAATTCGCAATTGTTAACTGACTGACGAAATTAAAAAAATTTTCCCGTACGAATTGTCGAAATTCCCAACTTTTTCTCGCGATTTTACCTTAGCTAATCGAAGAAATTTGCAATTTTTTCGCACTTAATCGAAAAAATTCACGCTTTTTTCTCTGCTCGATCAACGATATTTGCGATTTTTCCGCACCCAATCGACAAATTTCGCGATTTTTCCGCGCTTTTTATAGACAAAATTCGCAATTTTTCCGCGCCCTATCGACAAAATTCGAAAATTTTCTGCGCCCGATCGACAGAACTCGCGATTTTTTCGTGCCCGATCGACGAAATTCCCGATTCTTAACTGATTGATGAAAATTGAAATTTTTCCCTCGACAAATTGCCGAAATTCACAACTTTTTCTCGCAATAAAGTAACGAAACTCGCGATTTTTCCGCAGCCGATCAATAAAATTTGCATTTATTCCATGCCCTATCAACAGAACTCGCGATTTTTCCGCGCCCGATCGACGAAACTCGGGATTTTTCCGCACCCAGTAAACTAAATTTGTAATTTTTCCATGCCCAATCCACAAAACTCACGATTTTTCCGCACCCGATCAACGAAAATTGCAATTTTTCCGAGCCCAATCGTGAAATTATCATATCTTAAATGACTGACGAAAATTGCAATTTTCCCGCGGCAAATTGGCGAAATTCGCTGTTTTTTCCAACGATAAACTGACGAAATCAGTGACATTTCCGCGCCCGATCGACGAAACGCTCGACTTTTCTGCGCACGAACAACAAAACGCGCGATTTTTCAGCGGCCGATCGAAGATACTCATGATTTTTTCATGCCTAATCAACGAAACTCTTGATTTTACCGCACCCGATCGAAGAAACTTGCGATTTTTTCGCGCCCAATCGATGAAACCCGATTTTTCACGCTCAGTCAACGAAATTCGTAATTCCTAATTGACTGATGAAATTCGCAATTTTCCCGCGTTAAATTGGCAAAATTCACGACTTTTTCTCCAGATAAACTGACGAAACTGGCGATTTTCCCGTGCACGATCAACAAAATTCGCGACTTTTACGCGCGCGATCGATGAAACACGCGTTTTTTCCGCGCCCAATCGATGAAATTCGAGGTATTTTTCAACTAGCGACTGACGAAATTAGAAACTTGGGAATTTCCTATATTGATACAAATGTTATCGGCCGAGCGATTAATGAAATTCGCGATTTTTAACTGACTGACGAAATTTGCAATTGTTTTCCGGGGCAAATTGACGAAAGTCACGATTTTTTCCTGCAATCGATGGTAAAAAATCTCAATTTTTGCCAATTATAAATTGACGAAATTCGCGGGCCACTTGTTAACCCGTCGCGGGCCACTTTTGGCCCACGGGCTACAGGTTGTGCATCCCTACTTTAAAGGACCCAATTTCTTCTTAAACAGATCCATGCTTACCCATTATACACACCTAAATTAAATACTTAAAAACTTTAATATTTAAACAATAAAATTCAAATGTTCAACGAAAACGTAGAGTAAGATCAGAAATTAAACATTTTATTTATTTAAAGCATAAAATGTTTTTAATTTTACACCTTTTTAAAATGAACTTCCCTTAAAGACCTAAATAATAATATTCAGTTTTATTTTATCCTAACTAACCCGGGGAGTCTTGCCGGGTCCGTAAAAAATAGCATGAACGCGAGAAAACTCTAAAAATCGCAAAAAATAGCGGCACGAATTTCATATCATTTCATATAACATTTATTGAAAAGATAACAAAATGCACTATATTGCATTAGAAGACTGAAACCTGATTAATCTCACTGATGTGATAAAACGCAACAAATTATGAAAAAATGCTAACATTTAAAAAAATCGCAGAGGAAAAAAAATACCATTGGGCTAAAATATTAAAACAGAATTTCTTTTATGAATGTGAAAAAAAAAATTGCAGTAGAACGCGAAATATCTGTGAAATAGCATAAAAATTTTCAAAAATGTCTGTAAGAATTACGAACAAATATTATTCAAAACAAGAAAGAATTTATTATATTGGGCTGAAAGATTAAATTCGGATTGCTTTTACTAATGTGAAAAAATAGCCGCAAATTGTCAGTAAAACCAGAAAATAATCGCATTAAAAATCGGTAAGAATTCAAAAATCGCAAATATCAAAATTTTCTGCAGTAAGCTAAAACATTGTAAATCGAAATTCGTACACGAATGTCAAAATATCGTCGAGAAATGCAAAAAAGCTATAAAAAACGTATTAAAAATCGTGGAGGACAAAATTTACTATATAAGGCTAAAAGTTTGAAACCAAATTCGTTTTCAAATGTCAAAAGAAAAAAAAATACACAAGAAAAGAAAAAAAAGATGCAATAAATTTTATTAATAATCGCTAAATATTCAAAAAGCGCGAAGAATAATTAGTATATTAGGCTAAAAGCTTGAAATCAAATTCTTCTTAAGAATGTCAAATATCACTACGGAACGCAAAAAAAAAAAAATGCTAAAAAATCAAAAATCACACAGGACAAAATTTACTATATTAGGCTAAAACTTTAAAACAAAAATTCCATTAAGAAATCTTTTTAAAAATCACTGTAGGGCGCGATAAACTTCTAAATACCGCATTGAAAATAGCACTGAAATTTAGTAATTCTAAATAAATTAGTAAAAATTCAAAAATTGTGGAGGACAAAACAGACTTTATAAGGCTAAAAGTTCGAAACCGAATTCTTTTTCAGAATGTCAAAAAATCGCGTGAAATGCGAACAAATGCTAAAAGCAGCTAAAAAATGCATTGAAAGCAGCATTAAAAATCACAGAGAATAATATTTTATATTAGGCTGAAAGTTTAAAACATAATTCCTTTCCATTATGTCAAAAAATCATCAAGGAGCGCGAACAAAACAAATGCTAAAAACTGCATTAAAAACACACACACACACACACAAAAAGCAATTTAACAAATTACAACGCCCATTTGGAAAATTATTTTTTCAAAGACTAAAATTTAAGACATAAAAAATCGCACGGAGTTTATCATACATTACGTACGCCATGAATTAAACATTAATAGTGTTATTACACGCAAAAATTGTAAGCGACAAAAATCGCCGGCGACTTGTCAGATTTCCAGAAACTTACGTATTATCCACCTGAAACTTATGTATTATCCAAACATTTCATTGGCTGTTGGGGAAAAGGCTTTTCCATCGTCAGATTTCTTGGAAATCTGACGACCAATTTTAAAGGAAATTTCATTTTTAAACTTCTAAACATCCCATAATATTACTTTTTACATCGTCCTATAGAGAAAAAAATGTACTTTTAAATGCAATTTGTTTAAAAGCTGTATCTCAATTTGTTTCTGAGTTATTAATTTTTATTTTTTTGTAGTTCCTATTTTTTTTTTTTTTTTTTTTTTTTTTTTTTTTTTTTGTCATAGTGGCAACAGAAGAATCCATCTCTGTTGAAAGTAAAGGAAATACTGATTACTGTATAGACCCATCAGAAAACGAGTAAAATGCGGATTCCATTCAACCAATAAAAAGCTTCAGATATGTTTTTGATTTCCTACCCTGACGAGGACAATAACCATTTTTCCAAATGGTTAAAAAAGAAAAAGGAAAACTAAACATTTATTCAAATGAAGTGGCAGAAATTAAATCAAGTGGCAGAAAATTTCGGTCAAGTTCGTTAATGCGCAAATTTTTTTTTCAAGAAGTGCTGTCAAAAGTGGCATTTTATACGAATTTCCGGACACGACAGGGCAGGAAAGGGAAATAACCGCCGTTCTGAAACAATAGTCGCTTATAACTCAAGAGCGCAATTAATTTATTGAAGAATGAAAATATTGAATTACAAATCACTTCAGTAATCATGCCTGCAAGTATCACTTTATGTTTAAAAAACGTATCAATGTTTCGCGTTCTTCAGCAGAGAAAAATATTTTTTTTAAACCTCTTTCTAGTAAATTTTTCTAACACTTCCTAACACTAAAAATTTGACTTTCTACAAGTAAAAACTAGTACTTTAATTTAAAACATTTTATTCATTCGGCCTTAAATTACTTAAAATTGCATAGTTGGAAATTAAAGTACATAGTAAATCAGATATTTAATCAAATATTATACATTTATTTACGAAGGAAAAAAAAAAAGAGAGCCGATTAATCATAAGATCAGAGCACTCATTAGATATAGCACTTTGGCATTAAAGTGAAATTTGTCACAAAAACCCAGATTTTCATTCTATGTTGAACATAAAATTTTTATGAAGCTAATTTGAATTAGTTCAAATATGTTGCATCAGAATATGCTCGGAATTATATATACATATATGTACATATACACTATATAGCCATTAATGACCGGCGACGGCAATTTTCAATTTTAGACATTGTGTGGAATATTTATAAATATACTTGACAGATTCTTCTGGAATTTCAGGATAAAAAATAATAGGTATGACCTCATATTTAGCAATGTCGATTTGTTAAAGGGGGGGGGGGCAATTAGGGGGCCAACAAAAAATCAAAGAAAAAAATAATACTTGGGATCACCCTGTAAAATAAAATGCACGAAATGATCTACCGCTATCGAATATAAATAAACAGACATTCTGTAATATTTGTATTATTTTGTGTAAGAATAGCACGTATATTAACAAAAATATAGCGATTTATTTAAAATAATTAAAAAATTCTTGTATGTTTTTTGCTTATTACATGCAGGGTTTTCAACCAAATTTAACACCGATATCAGAAAAATTGACAAAATACAGTAGAAACAATATAGTGCAATTGGAATATAAATATATTAAATATTTTAAGAAATATGAGCAGTTGTATGAAATAATTTTTATCTGCGCATGCGCGAACGATAACAAGGATCATTTTACATAATTTAATAGTCAACTCTATCGAGCAACACTAAAAAAATCTAGTCAAATATCGTAAAAATTCAGAAAGATGATCAATCCTGAAATTCCAGAAGAATCTGTCAAGTATATTTCTAAATATTCGACAAAATGTCTAAAATTGAAAGTTGCCGGTCAATAATGGCAATATAGTGTATATGTGTGCGTGTGTGTTTGTATTTTTAAGTTCGACAATGTATGCCAATTTATAAGAGGGAAGCGATTCCAGACCATAAGAAAAGAACAACCAATCAGAATTATGGAAAGGAAATGAAGAACTATACAAAGAATGAAAACATTAAAAAACTGGCTCATCTACAGATTTCCAATTATCATTGTTAAAAATGTATACATTTTTATATAAACATTAATTAGCTTAAAATAATGGTTACGCTCCGGACAATATGAATTTCAGACGTGGGATTATTAGATAGGACATTTTAAAAATCTTTTATGTCGTCGAATTTTGACAGGGACCACCTAGTGGTTAATAATGTTTCAAAATGTTTAGTAAAATATAAATGCTTTCTAAACTTTTACGTAAAAAGCAAAACATCAGTAAACATGACAATTGAAGTGATCTAGATTCAAACAGATTTTTCATTTTTCGATAACTGAATTATATTTTAAGTGATATGCGATTTTTGTGACGCTGAATTTCGTTTCAAAACACTAGCTTTGACAGCATTTTCTAAAAAATCGCAAGCCTTTATTGAAAAAGGAAAAAAAAATATTCAATTTCATAGCTTCTGAATAGAAATACACCTGTCAGTCTCATGATTTTACAATCAGAAAACGATTAGCTTCTGAATAGCGTACCTATCGTGTGTACCTGTATTAACACGTACGACATTTACATTAATGTAAAAAAATGCTGTTAGATTCTTTAGCAACCTTATGGAAACATCTGAACAATTCAAGAATGTAGCTGAAGCTGAGTATCTATCAGTCCAGCTTTAATAACCCAAAATGGATTTAGGAATTATGCCAGAAATTAGGCAGTTTAGCTTTGAAAACAAGCTTAAATGTCATCTCAGATAGCTACTTTCTAACGCATTCGTGATTTCTAAACTATACTGAATACTGTCACATATTATTTCTAATGTCAACATCCACTTTTATAAGCACATACAAAACACAGACGATGGATAAGATATTATTCAAAAAAAAAATTGTCAACAGAGACTTTAAAGAGTACATTCACATATCGCTAAAACACGTTGTTTTCTTGAAAATTGCTGTTAACCCATTCGCTGCCAAAACTATAAAGTAAAAAAATTCAAATTTCTTGTTGAAAGTCGTATGCCACAACGAATTCAGAAATGTAAATTTCGCTTTACTAATACAATAAAATTTTTGCCAATAAATAAAGCAATTTTTTAATTCTAAAATAGTGGTGACAAAGTAATAAATAAATTAAAGCCACGAGTATACTCGTGGTTGGCAGCGAATAGGTTAATTAAAAATGAATGAAAAGACGTATCCGCAAAAATTCTCAATGATTACAGTGAAAAAAAAAATTCGCAAGTTTTCATACATTTTTATTAAAATTCTAAATTTTAGTTATTATTTTTTCCATTTTTCTATAAAAACACAACGCCTTTTAGAAAATAAATTTGATTTTTTAAAAGATTTTTGAGGCAGGAAAATAACTTAAAACTATTCATCAGGTAACAATCGAATGCAAACAACATTTACATTAATGTAAAAAAATGCTTTTAGATTCTTTAGCCACCTTATGGAAATATCTGAAGAATTGGAGAATGTAGGTAAGAAATTAATTGCCTAATTATATTTGAAATATTTATGTAGGGGAAAACGAAAATATCTTTATCGAAATAAGAAAGTAAAAAGTACGGAATCTTTGCAATTAAAATTTTAAAATGAAACAAAACCCACTTCAGACATAATTGACTAAAATAAGAAAAATAATGTTTTAAATGATTAAAAAAAAAAAAGAAATTACGACCGAAATATAATTACTCTTATTCACTCTTAAATACATTTAAAAATTAATTTTCTTGCACAAAATGTATATAGTTTACTCATAATTTCTCATATATTTATTTCCCAAGTTGCCAATTATTTTTTCTGAAAATTCATCTGAACTTTAACTTTCGATTTCAAAGATATACTCATGCAGCGGCTAATAACATAAGTGATTTTTTTTTCTTGTTTTTCATATAGAATTTTCACTTCAAAATTTTATTAATAATTCAAATTAATTGTAATGTTGATAAAACCTGGCGATGAATAAAATGATTTTTTAAAATCACGATTCTTGAAGCCAGTAGATAGGTTGTATAAACAAACATTAATGTATAAAGTAAGTTATGTAGACAAGCCATTTTCAGTTTTCAATATTTCTTCTAATAGATCATTATTAATCCCTAATTTTGTTCTATGGAAATCTAATATTTATTAGAAGATTGCTCCAATTATCATGAAATTCAAATATATTATTTGTGAGATACAGATAGATGCCTCTTGGTCTTGTTGACAAAAAAAAAATTTTCAAGAAATATAACTTTTTGCTTTCTTTTGTGTAATGTTATTGAGTTAGCTCGGCTCCTCAATAGTAAATAATAATAATAATTATTATTATTTAAAATTTTAAAAATGATTTTAGTAGGGTTTTGATTATTCGTGTGAACTGGAAAACATTCTAAATTTTAAGCTTACTATCTGAATGCAATCACATTACATCACGCAACACATGTGCTTATACTACGTAAAAAAATAAATATTTTTTCACATTTTAAAAGTATCCTAGCCGGCGTAGTCATCCGATTTGTTGCATTTTCCATAGCATGCTATCTTTCACTCTCTCTCTCTCTCTTTTTTTCCTTTTGAATGAGGAGGGGAGGGGGGGGGGAGGGGGGAATTTAATTCAATTCTACATTTAAAAAAGGTTCAAAATGTTAATTTGGATAAATATTTCAATATAATCAAGTAATCATGCTTAGAATTTACAATATAGATTATATGAAAATTACGGAAATTATATCTTGCAAGTTACCTAATTTTGATGCAATAATAGTACAATGCCTTTATAGTAAAAGGGTATACGGGAAGTAAAATTCGATCGATCTAGATAATTTTGGATAAAAATTTAGAGATCTTGCCACTATTGTCAAGTTAATGTTTGTTTATTTGCCTGATTCATTTAAGACTTTTCTGAAATGCAAACTTGATAGTTTCTGATACATTTTCTAATTCATTTTTGTTTGCAAACGTGTCAAATTGGCAGGTGTACTTATTTAGAAACAACGCAATCGAACAGTTTTCCTTTTTCTGAAAGAAAGAGGAATTTTTAAGATATGCAGTTAAATTTGGTGTTTTGATTCGAATTTCTAGACGTGACAGCGCAGGAAAGAGAAAAAATTGTCGTTCTGAGATGATAATAGCTTCGGCCATCTGACTGTGGTCAAGTTCTATATGTGACTAATCTTCTGCTTATGTTTTAGACAAATCTTTTATTATATACCCTGTACGTATGTTCAATCCATGCTCAAAATTTCATGTTATTTATATGGTCATGATATTTACTGTTTTACATGTTATTTACATTTTAAAGAAATTCAGAAAATATTATTCCATACAGATGAATAATATGAAAAAAAATCAGCTTTTTGATAAAATCTTTAATAAATGTAGAAGTCATATTATCATGCTTTAAATAACTTTTTTAAGAAAACGTAAACTAAAAGCCATTAAATCGATTTATTTAAACAAAACAAAAATAATATTTTTTTTATCATTTTCGGATAGCATTATTTGCCCCTTTCCCTCCACAAAAATGAAGTATTTTACTTGTGTTTCTGAGAAATTCAGTTAAAAGTTATAATGGCAAAATGTAGTTAATATTTTGAACACTATTTAAAAATT
Source organism: Maratus speciosus (assembly GCA_963932465.1). Lineage (NCBI taxonomy): Eukaryota > Metazoa > Arthropoda > Arachnida > Araneae > Salticidae > Maratus > Maratus speciosus. The sequence goes on from OZ010799.1 coordinate 379,249,954, forward strand.
TAAAGTCCTGAGAGTCATTAAGACATTCTCGGATTCATGCGAATAATTGGTGTTAATTTCATCGCGCTGCTTTTCACATTCTCTAGGAATTGTGAAACAAACAAACAGGCAAATTTTTATATAAAAGGGTATAAAAAATAGTTTTTAGAAATATTTCTATAAATGCTGAAATACTAAATGAAATTCATAAGTCATACTTATCGTTAACGAAAACGTGAAATTTGTTACAATTTTTATACTTTAACATTATTTTATTTCAGCTCTCCAATAATAAGATAAATAACTCTATTTAGAAATTATCTTGGGTCAATCTTAAGATGACTAATATACTGTTTAATAGTTTAATAAATATTAATTTTAAAGAAAAATAACCATATTATAACCGTATTATGGCATACAAGTATGCACCAAATGTTACACGATGGTATGCTAAAAATATTCACTTTTTTTTTTCTACTATCTTGTTCTGAACAATCTTTAAAAATAGGATAAGGAAGGTATGTGGCCATGGTCAGGGGGTATATATCAAGTTATTTTTCGTTGCGCCGAAAATCTCAATTAGCAGAAGTCCTAATGGTTTTTTCACGGTGGGGAGTGACTCGTATTTGGAGGGAGAAATTTTGCTCCGTATGTGAATGTCCATCCGATAACGACGTATTTTTTGGTCTGGTTTTTCGCGTTTATTTTGCCGTACGATCATTCATCAACAGTGTGAGTAATTAGGAATGATATATGTCTTTTGGCTCTAATGGGAATACCTGTTATTAGCTCACAGCTCACACTCTCCCTATATTTATTTATTTATTTATTTATTTATTTATCTTGTTCAAATTTTCAATCGTTAATAAAATACTCATTATTCATCCTATCAAGTTGAAATAAATTTTTTTAAACTTGTACTGGATGACAATTGATGTTAATACAGTTTTTTCAGATATTAATTAATTAATTAAATTTTAATTAATTAATTTTAGTTTTGCATGGGAAACAAAATGGCGGCCATTGGTTGTTGAAGATCAATTAAAGTATTTTCAATAAAGGGTTACCATAGGGGGGACCCTGTTCTGTCGCCAAATACCGCCAACTTTGTCGCCAACTTGGCGATATATCACCAAATTTGGGGGCCAAAATGAGTCGCCAAAAGTGACGCCAACTTGGCGATATCTCTAATATTTCGCCAAATTCCCATAGAGTTCTATTGTAAACTTACTTGCTTATAGAAAATCAACAAATTGAGATATTTTAATGCAACAAAAACTAATATTAGCTTAAGGAATTATATTAAATTTTTCTTTGATGACCTAAGTAGGAATTGACTTTAAAAACAAAATTTTTATATTACTTGTTTATTTTACATACCTATTTGTTTTATTTACTTGTATTGATGACTTTTAAGTTGTGTTTAATTGTTAATTCCTATCTATAAACACTGTTTTGATGAGGCCTATAGATTTTTATGATGGTTAGAGTTGCAGTAAAGCTCGAGATCCTACCTACACAACTTCCAGGTTGTGTAATATTTATGAAGAATAATCTTCATATATATTCCACGAAATTTCACGTTATCACGATTTAAATCCGAGGTTGGGAGAGCTTAATTATAGACTTCACGATTCATGTAAAATCACATTAAAATAATAAAACATATTTCACAACTGAAAATGGCGCTGGTGTTGTTTAGTATAAAATAGCACAAGATGATTAAAAAACTTGAAAATTCTATATTTACACTTTTGAATATATACAGTATATACAACGAAAACATATGAATAATATTTATTATTCCTCACTAGGAATTCCAGATAATTTCTTTTATATGTTCAAGAATATTTATTTCTCCCTTTTCGGAAGAACAAGAAATACACAGCCAGCATGCTACTTTCGAGATTCACATTTAAACTGAACTATAAACAAGAGAAATGCTTTTAAAACAATTAATACTTCAGCAACTATTTCTTCTAAATAGAAGACCACGATAAAAAACCTATACGCAGCTTATTACCGGCTACGTTCAAGATTCACATTCACAAAACCAACTAAAAAAGGAACAAGAAAAAAGAAAAAATGTTTTTAATATCAATTCTCTAGTCAGACCACGTGACCTGGAATGGCTGGCGCCTAATCAGTCTGGCTGAGAAAAGAAGAGGTTTGCGAAATTCCACAAACTCCCCCCCCCCCCCCCCCGATGAACAAGGGTTCATCAAAAATGGGGATTCAAAATAATTAAAGTAGAAATAAAATTATTCTAAAAAATTATCAGTTACACTATACATAAATACAATACAAATCAAAATATATACTTACATACTGGACTTCAAACAAAATAATATAACAATTAAAAATATTTGGTTGGCAGGTTTCTGCTACTAAAAATAGAAAGAACAATTTAAATCTATACAACTTTTTCTGGAATATTCAATACAAAAAAAAATTAAACTAAAAATTAGAAATATTATCAAACAAGAAACTTTTAAAAATAATTTTTTTTTTAAGTCAATAAACAAGAGAGTTCTTGAGTCTCTAATAATATCAGAGTTTTTTTTTTTCAGTTCTATTAATAAAAAAGTTCAGAGTTTTTTCACTTCTAAATTATACACAAGAATCAATAGGTCTTTTAATGATGGAATTATTTGCCTTCAGTTCATAAGACCTCATTTTTTTTTTTTAATCTCTGTCCACAAATACCTAACTTCCAGAAAGTTCTTGATACATGTTCATATGCATAAAAATCACATCATATATTTCAAAGTCAGAAGTTTTATTCTGGTCCGTGTAGTGAGCAGATTGTAAGTTGAGAAGATACTCATTTTTCAAGCTCTTCCAGAAATGATTCAGAAGAGTCTCACGTAAACGGAAGCATTTCACTAAAGATTCTTTGGTTGCTAGTAAAATCAAATCGTTCACTTTTATGGTAGGTAAACACAAGATATGTTTTAGAGGTGCTCTAACTTGTTCACCAGGGCGTGCGTTAGATTTCTTCCAGATTGCACGTTTGTTTAGGACTGATTTTATGCGCTGTCTAGATTTTGAAATCCAAATCTTTTCACAAGTTTGCACTAATGTTCTGGGCACTTCTGAATGAAAAACTTTTTCATGTGCATCTTTCACGATTAATTCAGTCAATTTATGTTTTGCAGGAATCACATCAGGATGTTTTTCATAAAATGAGGAATCAGACTTTTGTAACCGTCCTCGTAGCAACAGCAAAACATCATCTGACAACATAGGATTTAACTGTAGAAGATTCGATTCACTAGGGATACTTTTGTTACATTTCAAGTATTTTGTAACTTCAGGGAAACTTTTTTCCTGCACCAGCTTTAACCAAAAATTTTCAGCATGTAACATTTTCTCAGCTGATAATTCTGAAAAATTTCTTTTTTCTACCTTTAATTTTATATTAGAAATAAATCTAAATAGCCAAGCAGTTACTCGATACAATTTCTTTAGGGAGCTATATTTTTCAAGATTAAAAATAGGAATTTCATCAGCTTTATTTGTTTGAACAACACAAGAAATGGTTGCTGATTTTCGAGACTTCTCTTTAGAAACATCAGGTAATTGTGTTGAGACAATTTTAACGCTAGACCACTGATCTTCAGGCAAGGAAAGAAATTCAGGAACATACACATTAGGGTTAGCATCAGGAAAAACATGCAATTGGAGATGCTCCTTTTCCATGATCAGGTTGCTAAAATACTGCCAGGGAATTGTCAAGTGAGCGAGATCAGGGATTTCTGAAAGCCAATTTTGCCAATCATTTTCTAGTTCACCAGAAACAAAAGGGGCAATAAATACGGCTGAATCAAGGAACATAGTTGCAATATTCAAAACATTGCGTTTAGTAGAAGAATCATTATTTAATTTTTCTAACAAGGGTCGTAATTCTAGTCCTAATGTATCTTCTGTATTGTTCCAGATCAAACCTAAAATTTTCAAGGAAGTATTTGGGGGTTCGAAACTCGAAACAGGAATGTTTTCATCATCTAAAACATTAGAATTCAAGTTAGGGACATGATACAAACATTCGTTTAATGACAGAGAATCACCATATTTGGAAGAAGCATCATAGACTATGCGCATTTTTGTTGTAGTTTTGTCGTCACGGATAACAGGTCTGTGGGGCATGTAATAGGAATTATTAAAATGTTTCTCGATGCACAATTCTATCACACTCTCATTAAACTGCTCTAGCAAAATGGAGTTATATTCCTTAATTAAAGAATCGTTTTTCAAGAATTTATTTTCTAAACTAGAAAACCGCTTCTTTGCTACTTCAAGATTATTTCTAAGCAATTCACGAGAATTTTTCCACAATAATTTTGCTTCATAACGCCCATTTACGAATTTTAAATTTTCTTTAAATTCTTTTATTACCTCATGATCGGTAATGTTCTTTTCATTGCTTTCAGCAATGCCAATTGATTCAAGATCCCAAAATGCTTTCAGTTGGGTATTTATATTTTCAACTGAAACACGCAAACAAGCTACTTCTTTTTTATTAGACTCTATTTGCCCTTGCACCGTATGACCGAAAATAGTTTCTGCAACGTATAATTCTTTTGTCAATTTTCCCTCGATTCCCTTTAATATTTTCCACAAAAAGTCAGACCCTAGCAAAATATTTATTTCCTGTTCAAGACCTGTATCAGCAGGCTTAAAGCCTCTTGTTCTCATTATGTCTAGAAGTTCTGGTTCTAGTGTTTTCACAGAAGCTCCAGTTATATTATCAACCACTAGTGCTTCGATATTTATCGAGTTAATAGGTTGCACAACACTGGATAATTCTAGAGCAACAACTTCATAACAAGATTCATAAGGGCGTCTCCGCCCAAAAGGATAAACTAATAAATTTTCTCTTCGCAATGGCTTCAATTTTAATTTTTGTACTAGCGATCTCTTCACGAAGCATTTTTCTGAACCACTATCACATAAAACGCGAGCCAACAAGCATTCCTTACCAGCAGACACAGAAACTGTACAAGTCTGCAATAATGTAGATTTATTTTGTTTATATTTTTGTTCCGACATCATAGATACAATTGCACCTTTCATTTCTTTTTCAGGATTTTCTTTTGCTGTTTCTTTAAAACAAAACAAAGGACCATGGGTAGTGTTACCACATTTGGAACAAGGGTTAATTTTTGTTCTACAGTTTACAGATAAATGTGACTTAAAAAAGCATTTGTAACAGCGACCTTCTTTCTTTAATTTATATCGTTTTTGTTCATCAGTGAATTTCGAACAATTTAGTCCTACATGATCAGAAGACTTGCAAAATATGCAAAACTGTTTTGTAGATGTATTTAAAGCAGCAGCTGAAGGTATATTTTTCTTTTGAGGAAAATTTTGATATTTACTTGAAGGATTTTCATATTTAGTTTTAGAATTTTCATAAGTCTTGCTTTGGGAATTATTTACTAAATTAGTAGCTTCACGACATCTTAATTCCGTTTTAATAAAATTTATTAAATCGGTGACTTCACAGTCCTTATCGGGGTCACGTTTTCGATGGAAATCTAGTATCAAATTTTCGGGTAACAGTCTTAATAATATTGGTAGTAATAAATGGCCGTAAGAGCCTGATGTTACTCCTAACGCATCAAGATTTCTCATACAAGTTTCGATATTATCATACAACTTTCTTAAAGAAATAACATTGTTAGAGGATTTCACTGGTTCAAGATTTAGAATTTTATTCATGTAACAGTTTATGATATTTTCCCGCTTACCATACCTCTCTTCTAACAATTTTAAACAAGTAGAATAATTTTGATCTGTCAGTTCAAAACCAGATACAATATTATATGCTGGACCAGACAACAAGGATTTGAGATATTGGAATTTTTCAATTTTTGATAATGATTCGTTTGAATCTATCGCACTAGTAAATAAATTAAAAAATTCTAAGAACTGGCTTGCATCACCAGAAAATTTTTCTATGTTAAGTTTAGGAAGCTTCACTGCCGAAACTGGTTTACTTCCGATTTTTGAACCGTTACTTGATTCTAGTACAACTTTTGGTTCAGTTTCGATTTTACATTTTTTAAGCCTCATCTTAATTTTAAATTTCAAACTGGATATTTTTTCAGAATATTCTTCTACCGATTTTAGTTCTTTTTCATATTCAGTTTTTTCCTGAATTAGCTCATCTATTTCGGAATCTAATTCCTTTAGTTGAGCTTCCTTTTCATTTACGAGCTCTAATGATTCCATTAATGAGTCGCAATCAGTTTTATCAATATCAACAGATAATAATGTATCACATTTTGTGATTAATTTCGTAATGGCTGCACGAACAGTAGCTCTTTTACTTTTAAGCTTATCAGGCTTATCCATGTTTAAATTTAAATTCAATGTTCAAAATAAATTATCATGAAAAATGTATATTTTCAAGAAATCAACAGTCATGCAGAATAATAAAGGTATTTCTTACCTTTTTTCCGGGTCTTTTCGGCACCAAAACCTGAAGAATAATCTTCATATATATTCCACGAAATTTCACGTTATCACGATTTAAATCCAAGGTTGGGAGAGCTTAATTATAGACTTCACGATTCATGTAAAATCACATTAAAATAATAAAACATATTTCACAATTGAAAATGGCGCTGGTGTTGTTTAGTATAAAATAGCACAAGATGATTAAAAAACTTGAAAATTCTATATTTACACTTTTGAATATATACAGTATATACAACGAAAACATATGAATAATATTTGTTATTCCTCACTAGGAATTCCAGATAATTTCTTTTATATGTTCAAGAATATTTATTTCTCCCTTTTCGGAAGAACAAGAAATACACAGCCAGCATGCTACTTTCGAGATTCACATTTAAACTGAACTATAAACAAGAGAAATGCTTTTAAAACAATTAATACTTCAGCAACTATTTCTTCTAAATTGAAGACCACGATAAAAAACCTATACGCAGCTTATTACCTGCTACGTTCAAGATTCACATTCACAAAACCAACTAAAAAAGGAACAAGAAAAAAGAAAAAATGTTTTTAATATCAATTCTCTAGTCAGACCACGTGACCTGGAATGGCTGGCGCCTAATCAGTCTGGCTGAGAAAAGAAGAGGTTTGCGAAATTCCACAATTTAAACGGAGCTTCTGACTGTAAAATAGTTAATGAAATATTGTCTTCATTTTGAAAGACCTATCCAATAATATGACACTCAACAGGGTGCGTAAAAAAAATTTCGTGTCTCCCACCATTTTGTATTTTATGGCCGCCATTTTGAATTTATAAAAACAAAACCTAGCCTATAACCATCGAACGGTTAAGACGAATCGATAGAGACCTCATTCATTAAAATCCATCCAGCCATTGGGATGTTTTGAGGGTATAAAGAAATCCACATACCCTGATACGCGTGAAACACATAGGGAAGGGAAAGATGGTTTTGATGCCGGATTTTTGAAGTTATACTGTATAAGAGAAAATCTTTGTCAGTCATTGACTCAGAATGGTTGAAAAACAAAAGGTTTTGATATCAAATCCGTAAGCCGATTTCTTCGAAAATGAATACAGTTATTGCGACAGTGGTTTGTAACACATTCACCAAAATGGAGCTCAAATAAAAGGCTGGCTACCGTGTTCACCCACCTACATAAAGGCCGATATCATTAAAAAAAAAATCCCTGCCGGCTCGGGCCTACAGGCGGAGGTAGATTTCGAAGTTAAGTACTAAATTCACCAACAAAACTTAAATCAAGATCTTCACTAAGAATGAGCTCTAGAGAGCTAAACATTTTGTAAAAATTCTAATATACACGAATACATACACGTATGTATATGGAATAGGTTTAAAAAATAGCTAAAACAAATTCAGAGAGCCTCAGAGTGTTAAAATAAGCTAATATTTCCATTGTCCGGTTTTCATCATGTTTTAATACGTTTCTTCAAACTCACATGACGTTACATATTCACCTGCTGAGGTCCGTTTTATTTCCAATTTGATGCAATATATATATTTTTTTAATTCGTCAAACTATTTATTTCATTTTGAGTTTTCATGCGGAAATCTTGCTCTAGAAAACTGATGAGTAATATTCAATTTGTTTCAATTATTCAAACTATTTATTTAATTCAATTTTTCACGTGAAACCTTGCAATAGAAAAGCAATTGTTGTGGTGAGAATTTTATTGCTTTTTTTTTTAATTGTTGGCAACTGCTATAACGAAAAATATTTCTTTTTTCCTGTCATTGTTGTGTAATAGCTGGTTTTATCAGAATCATGTTAAGGCGGTATTCAAAATTTTGAACCCTCCGCATTTCCATTCCCTTGGGCCGATTTTGCCCATTTTCAATCCCCGCCGAGATATTAGCCATCTCAAAGTTGTTGGCGAGTTTGAAGACGATCCGTGTATAATTGCGACTTTTATCGTGCGGACAAAATTTAGTACATACATATATATATATATATATATATATATAAACTTTTTAGGTGGGGGTGGTTTTGGGTTCCTGGTGTTCTATAATGAAAAGTTATGAAGGAATTTTTCAAAAGTCGCACCATGGTAACGACTGCAATAGGTAGTATTTCTTACGAAATCTACCTAAAATGGTACTTTTCCGTTGTACCGACACCATGCCAAAATGTATGCTAATGCGCCAATTATTTCAACCCTAATCCTGAAAAGGATTTCATTGTAAACTATGCGAAACATTGTGATTTGCTTATATTTTTAAACTTACTTTGCTTATATTTTAATATTTTGCTTATGTTGTGATTTGCTTATATTTTTAATATTTTGCTGATATTGTGATTTGCTTACATTTTGGTTATATTTTTAAAATGCTCACTTTACTATCGACAATGTTTTTTCTTTTATTTTTCAAATGTTTCAATTCACGTGATTTTCATTTTGCGCCAACTATTACGCTTGGCGATAATGGTGTCCGTATAACGGAGAAGTACAGAATAAATCAAAACAAAACAACAAGCACTGGGGACATGAAAATATAAGGAAATTCTAATATGCAGGCACACGTCCACACATATGTATGGAATAATTGTAAAAATAGCGAAAACACATTCAGGGAACCACAAAATGTAAAAATACTTCAATATTTCCTTAATCGGGTTTTAATCATGATTACGAAACATTCCTTACACTGTATGGGCATGGAAAGTAAAAAAAACTAGAAAACAGGAATTCTGCTTTTTCAGAATTTAGTGTCGCCCCCGATGAAAAAAAATATATGTATATATAAATAGTACAAAACATATTTCAATTTTAAGACTTAAAGCACAAACTTTTATTTTATGTAAAATGACGTCATTCGTATCCGCTTAAGAATTACACATTTACGATCCACTCTTAAATATCGACAGTAAAGCACATGCATAGGATGTCACTATCTAAAAATAATACACAAATGCAGCAAAAATATGCCGTCATTAAAGAAACTGGACAAAAAAAAAAAAGGCTATCTAATGATTCATAGGCATTCATTTGTTTGTAACATTAATATAGGCAATTTCAGTCGTGACGTCAGTCATGACGTTTTGGTTGGAAACTGATTCCAAACAAATGGTTGTTATGTTGTATTTTCTATTTTGTTTGTGTGTTGCAGCTATATCTTATATCTATATCTCACATCTAAGTATTTTAATACTTGATATATGTACTGGTAACATTTTCCACTATTTATATTTAAAAAGAAATGACGCATAGTAACCGTTTGTTTGGAGTTCGTTTCCAACCAAAACGTCATGACTGACGTAACACTGAAAGGGTCTACAGATACTTAAAAGTAAATATAGTTTATAATAGCTCCATGTTTTATTATTCGTAGAAATTATTTGTTTATATATTTTTTTTCAAAATAGCACGTATTTTAATTACATTTTCTTTCGGTTGTTATGAGAAAATGGCAACAAAAAGATATAATTGCTATTTTTCAACTATTTTCCTTTTACTTTCTATATAAATGGGGTACTTGAGTTGCCAAAATTAAACAAATGGGGCTAAAAAGTACAAAAAAAAATAATATTTCAAGAATAAATGGAGATACAGTTTTCAAACAAATTGCATTTAAAAGTACTTCTTTTTCCCAATACGACGGTGTATACATTGAAAATGTGCGATGCTTAGAAATTAAAAAAATTGCTATAGAGCATTTAATTGTACAATAATACATCTGCTTTGTTTATTGCTAGCTTCTGTAAGCTAACGTTATTTTTTGGAGACAAAATAAGCTGGGAGAAAGAAATAGCATACCGTTCCGGGGGCTAAAAAGTTCAAATAAAAAACATACCTTTTTGAACGCTTGACGAACGTCAGAATTCAATAAATCAGCCCATAGTATGTTGCAGTAGTACTTCCACGTGAATTGATTTCCTTGATTTTTTCGAGCTAGGGAGAAGTAACGATAGTATCTTTCGATGTCATCGACGCTGTCGGTACGCCGCACAGGCCGACGTAAATAGGGTGAGAACCTGGAAGCTTCATCGAGTCCATCTGGCCAGCTGGTTGTTCGATCAATTTCACAATAACTCTTTCCGTACCCACCGAGGAGCTGCCTTCTGTAAAGAATTAATTTTTTTTAAATAACCAAGACTAATGCAAACATCCAGAAATAATATACAGTAAAGCACCGATTACCCGCGGCGCGGTTTCTCCGCGAACGGAATTTTTTTTTTTTTTTTTTTTAATTTAAGCCAACAGCAAGGAAAATACAATAAGCCCTACTAATAAATATAAACAGATAAACAATTAAATTTAAAAAATCAAAAAACCCGACTGCGTAAAAAGCGAACTAATTAATTATTTCTCATCAATGTGAAGCTATTTTTTTTTCAATTCCTCCTATTAGCTCACACTTTCGCTATATATATATCTAATTCAAATTTTCAATCGTTAATAAAATACTTATTATTCATCCAATCAAGCTCAAATATTTTTTTTTAAACTTGTAGTGGATGACACTTGATGTTAACCCAGTTTTTTTTTCAAATTATTAATTCATTAATTAAATTAAATTAATTAATTTTCAATAATAGAGAAAGCCCTCTTCTTGATCAAGGTATTTTAAGACCGAGAGAGCCCTCTTCTTGATCAAGGTATTTTAAGCGCCACTCAAGAGGAAAGAAGAATGGCAGAAAAAAAATTCTCTTATTGAACTAAGTAGGAATTGACTTAAAATATTTTTTTTATATTACTTGTTTATATTACTTACCTATTTTTTTATTTATTTGTATTGATGACTTTTAAGTTGTGTTTAATTATTAGTTGCTATCTATAAACACTGTTTTGATGAGGCCTATGTGATGGTTAGTCTATGATGGTTAGAGTTTCAGTAAAGCTAGAGATCCTACATACACAACTTCCAGGTTGTATAATATTTTAACGGAGCTTCTGACTGTAAAACAGTCAATGAAACATCGTTTTCATTTTGAAAGACCTATCCAATGATTGGCCACTCAATAGGGTGCGTAAATTTTTTTTCGTCTCTACCGCCATTTTGAATTTATAAAAACAAAACCTAGCCTATAACCATCGGGCCGTTAATACGAATCGATAGAGACCTCATTCATTAAAATCCATCCAGCCGTTGGGATGTTTCGAGGGTATAAAGAAATCCACATAGACAGATACGCGTGAAACACACACCCTTCTTTTCAGTCGGGTAAAAAATTCATGTATTCGAAAGAAATAGAAGAATATTTCTAGATTCGGTTGCCATGTTTAAAATATCAGATATAAAGTCTTGATGTCTTTTCTTGATGTAAAGCATCGTTTATACGTTTATACGTCATTTCAGTGCGGTCTCGATTCATCCCTATGTCTTTTAATACTGTAATGTTTCATTTTACGGCGCCTAACGTCGGTTATACGTCGTTTCTTTCACGCCGTAACCAATTTTCTCAGAATTTTTTCTCCCAGCATCGTTATTTTTACCTTTCTGCTAGCAATATTTGAGTAAAGATGAAAGACCAAATAACTAGTGCGACTGCTACAGGAGTTATTTCAAGTTCGCGAACTTGTAAAGAGGGTGGGATGAAAATAAAGGACAGTGCATGGACTGCATTGACATCAACACACTTGGAACCTTTTTTTTTTTTTTTTTTTTTTGTTTATCACAATACTAGTGAGAAAATTTTCCAGCAACTTAACTCCATACATAATGCTTTGCTTAAGTCTCAAAGTAAATCGGCTCATCAGACGACGATAATAGATTAGTTAAATTAAAATCTGTTGATACGTTCGATAATGGAATGAAGAGAATGTAATTCCAGGAATGCTACTGATATAAGTTTAGACAATTATCACTTTTATTTTTTTAATTTTAGAAATAATTATTTAATAATATTTTTCAATGTTTTAGCTTTTTTTTTCAATATATAGTGCATCTTAAATAACCGAAAATGGTAAAAAAATTAAATTTGTATGATTTTAGCATATTTCTACAGTCAAATATTTTACAGCTTAAGCGACTAAAATTTCAATTGTGCGTCTGTCTCAGTTGTACGTCGTTTTAGAAAGGTCCCTTGAAAGACGTATAATCGGTGCTTTACTGTATTTAACAATTAAATAAGACTATTATGATAAATTCCAGGAGAGTATATCAAGAATAGCTTCATTTTCGAGATAAAAATTATCCCGTACTAAAAGAAAAACAATAGTTTACATTACAATTTAGAATAACGAAAAGGTGTTTCCAAGGCAAAAACAAGTGACTGATTTTTTTAAAAAAAGGTGTAACTCATCTCTTTTTGTACAGTATGTATGCCATTGTTTCTTGTTTACTGTTCTTTATTTTAGTGATTTAGACGTAAAGCAAACGTTTCTGCTGTACTGTGCATATGTATGTATTTTAAACGTTTTATTATGTTTTTTGCACACTAAAACATAGTTTTTATGTTGAAGTTACTTTTTTTTTCGTGTTTGCACCCCATTTTCAGTCTTTTTCGGGTTATCCGCAAATCTTGCTGTCCGCAGTACTCTTGCCACCCAATCCCGCGGATAATCGAGTCTGTACTGTACTTCATTAGGGGAAGTGGTTCTACTTCTTTGAATTAATGTTATCGATTCTTTTTTATTTTGCATTTTTTGCTCATTGAACGTACCCTATTGTAAAAATTTAACCTTATTTTTCTAGAAACCTTATTTTTCAAAATAGGCCATCTTTTTTCTCGAGTGCTACTTGACCGATTTTCTTCTTTTTTTTATTTACAAGGTTCGCACACTCCTTGGAATTTCCAAAGGACTGGCACCACTATTAACGATAAAAAAAATTTACATTTAATTTTTAAATCACAGAATTCGAATCAATACCTATATTCACAGATTTTGCAATATTTTTCTGCAGTGAAATACTTTCAAAATACTGTTAAAATTTAGTGGTAAAACTGTACGAACGTGGATAATCGTTGTTAAATCAGACAGCAATACAGATTTATGTACAAACTGTCACTATATCTTCTATATATAAAAAAAAGTAACGCTTTGGAAATGGACCAATGAAATTCTGCGTAGATACCGCGAAACACATCTGATTGGTCAGAGCTTTTCTGACGCTATAAGGGGCCCAAGCAGCAAATAATCCCTGGCCGAACCTCCGCCGCATGTCCTAATCTGACTATTTTTCGCCCGGTCGACCTCATTTCCTGAGATCGGCAGTAAAGGCTTTTTGGCCGCACGGCAAACGATCTGAGGATCGTATGATGCTGATATGTTGTGCACAGATTTTTGACATATTGCCGACGTCTTTTTGACTACTGAGTTCAGGCTGTTTTCTTGTTATTTTCTACCCCCCCCCCCCAAGTTTTTTGCCCTCCATTTTTAGTGGTATGCTAGCTGTGAAAACCATACCTTTTAAAAGTGCACTTTATATTAAAAGTAATTTATAAAGAAATATAACATTTATTTTCATGTGAATTATTAATCTTTGACTTTGAAATTAATTTTAAGTAATACACGTAACAGTTATTTTTGGTGAATATAAATTGCTTAGCAAATTTTCTACACAAATTAACAAACTCTCATCTAAAAAAAATAAATGACAGCCCGACAAATGTTGCAAAATAAGTCTTATTATTAGAAGAAGCTTTTTCTACTGTTTTTTTTTTTTATGAATTATGAATGGTCAGCCCTACTTAAATAATATTTTGATAAGTAAAACGTAATGAAATACACTGTTGTACACTTTAAATACTAGGGTATAAAAACTAGGTTATTTTGGGCGATTGAAATGAATAAATTCAAATAAAGTATGTAGATAATAGCTAGAATTTTGAATATTAAATATTAAAACTATTATTTGCAATAAATGCGTTTTTAAAGTAAGGATAAATAATTGATGAGTTGAAATAATAAATTTAGCATCGCATTTTTAAGAGACATGTTGAAATATATTTTTTTATTATTATTATCAGAATAATTTCAAACATTAAAACTTTAATCAGGTCTAAACTAATAATACACTATTAATAAACTAAAATGTTTCACGTTTTCTGAAATGCATTTAATTTATAAAAGAAAGCATTATTTTATTTCCTGCAATGCATAAAAATTTATTGATAATAATTTTTCATAAATCCCGAAAAAAAAAAAAAAAAAAAGAAAAGAAATTCTCACATTCTAGGTTTTTCTTACCCCCCCCCCCCCTTATTACAGTGTTTGCAAGGTAAAAATTATTCAGGATTTATATTATAACATCTTGTTAAGGTAGGCTATTCCTTACGGTAATATTTCCAGTTTTCCATACTTTCCCTAATCCTAACTTAAAGAAAGAAACAAAAAAGAAAAAAAAAACGCAAATAATTGTTTAATGTTTTAATTTTATTATTAAATATTCTTTATTATTAATTTATTCATATAAATCATAAAAACAATCTAGTCTTTGCATCAAGTATATAATTCACTTTTTTCTATTTTTAAAGCAAATTTTTAAGTGTGAGTAACTATTCGTAATTCAAAAAAAGGGTGCACACTCCTTCTAATTTCTAGAAATATTTTCGGTACATATCGAGCGATCGCTTATTTTTGAAAGATGAAAAATTGCTAACTTCTGAAGAAAAAGCTTAGAAATTTATACTCACTCTCTCACTTTACATAACGTCTCCTCGCATTCCCGTATCCCTTCTCTGTCTGTTTAAAAATGACCTTGCTTGCAACATAAAAAGGGAAACAAAATCTTGAGGGGTTTGATAAGGTGGGTGAGAAAGACCTTGAAAGGGAGTGGGCAGTCACGTGTTTTCGAAATACGCTGAAACTGCGTATGATGAGGGGTCGCACGATGTCGGGCATTAATCGCCCCAGGAATGTCGGCTGATGTTATTTTCTGACTAAATATTAACATTTCAAATCTATCAGTTAGTGCGATCTCGTGCCGATACCAGCGTTGGACTACAGGAACAGAGTATTATCTATTGACATCATAATAATGTTAGTGGGCGATTACCGATATTTCGCCGATAATTCGGATAAACGGCCTAATTCATTTCGATATATTTTGCTGTCTGGGGGGTTACCAAGAGGGGGGGCCCGGCTCTGTCGCCAAGTTTGTCGCCAACATGGCGATATAACGCCAAATTTGGCAACCAAAATCAGTCGCCAAAAGTGACGCCAACTTGGCGCTATTTCCAGTATTTCGCCAAATTTTTATAGACTCCCATTGGAATCCAATAGGGTTTACTTGCTTGCAGAAAATAAAAAAACTGAGACATTTCAATGCAACAAAAAGTAATATTAGCTTATGAATAGAGCTTAATTGAACTATTTACATTATTTTTAATCACAAACTCTAACTATTTACAATATTCGTAACACTATATACAAAAATTTTATATTTAATAATTCTTATAATTATGAAACTCTGTAAGCTCTAATGATTATGTGCTTGAAGATAAGGAAATAACATTGTCAAGAGTTGGGGGGGGGGGGGGGGCGCGTTTTTACCAAGTGGAATCTAAAAATTGAATGCATAGAAATGGAAACGCAAAGCAATTACGCGGTGAGTTGGTGAGGGTAGCGAACAGGGGGGCGGAGCCACCCTAATATAAAAAAAAATTATATACAAGTTTTGGCTTTACCGAAGCCATTTCCAAAGCAAATGGTAATATCCTATTGATGGCAGGAAGCATAATGCGTATTAAATGGTGTAATGGAACCCACTGTGGTACTTATGAGTTATTGTCCATGCCAGGAAGCCAAAAGCCATAGCCAAAAATGGTTCTCCATTGCCCATTGCAATTATCATTGCCAATCGTGTTCAAAACGGTAACTTAATGTACATTTAATAAATAAAAGAAAAAAAAAAGCAATTTAACAAAATACAACGACCATTTGGAAAATGATTTTTTCAAAGATTAAAATTTAAGACATAAAAAATCGCACGGAGTTGATCCTATATTACATACGCCATGAATTAAACATTATTAGTGTTATTACACGTAAAAATTCCAAGCGACAGAAATCGCCTGCGACTCGTACGTATTATCCACCTGAAACTTATGTATTATCCAAGCATTTCATTGGCTGTTCGGGAAAAGTCTTTTCCATCGTCAGATTTCCAAGAAATCTGACGCAAATTTTAAATGAAATTTCATTCTTAAACTTCTAAACGTCGCACAATATTACTTTTTGCACCGTCGTATAGAGAAAAAAATGTACTTTTAAATGCAATTTGTTTGAAAGCTGTATCTCAATTTATTTCCGAGTTATTAATTTTTTTGTAGTTTTTATTACTACTTTTTTGTCATAGTGGCAACAGAAGGTATCCATCTCTGTTGAAAGTAAAGGGAAATACATATTGCTGTATAGACCAATCAAATAACGAATAAAATGCGGATTAAACCAATGAAAACCTTCAGATATGCTTTTGATTTCCTACCCTGACGAGAACAATAACCATTTTTCCAAATGGTTAATAATATATTACAAAAAATTAATTTAGTATAGATTTATTAAGTTACGGCTTTTAGCCATAACGATATTAACGATGGTTTTATTTTATTTAAACTTGGGGCGGATGTGTTATAGGTCTGCAGATTGAACTTGGCGATTTTTTTCCAAAACACGCCAAAATAGCATTTTTATAAATGATTGCCATTCTGAAAGCCCGAGGTAAACAAACCAACATGGCGGTTACTTTCGAAACTAAAGTTATTTTATCGGCATTTTAAAAAGGGAAATTAAAGAAATATTAAGAATTACAAAAATGAGCTTTGATTTTAATAAACTTAGCATCTGAATCTATGAAATCAGATCATATAATTCAGTTAATAATAATAGCGATTTTCTTACTTTTAATAGATTGAAAATTAGCTATGGTTTCCATAAATCTGAAATGCCACAAATAACAGTTCACCGCCAACAATTTTGCCTTTTCTTCGCCAAGTTCAGTCTGAGAACTTCTAACTCATCTGTTCCTTAAACTTAACAAGTAAAGAATCATCTTCGAATCCAATTTATAACATGCTTATTTAAAAAAGAAAAGAAAAAAAACTCATTAATTCTGATAATCAAAGTTTGGTACTTTTATGTTAGCCAGATGCAAATCTCACCAATAGAATTTGTTTTTAATCGCCAATAGTAGCTTTTATATTTTGCGTGTGTAAATTAGAAATAATTATACAATGTTACAATAAAACGTTCATGTTTATGGTATTATTTCTTATTAAAATTATTATTTTTTCTTTTTAGCATTTTAAGTGAAATTAGTAAAAAGCATATATTTTAAATATATGTATTTTAAACGAAATGAGTGAAGGTATTAAATTTTAAATGAAAGGAATGCGATATGAATATGGCATAGAAACAACATTTGGCGATTTATTACTTGCGCCTGGCTAACATGAAAATACCAAACTTTTTAATACTGATTCACAGAAAAAATGAAAAGAAACTTGAACAACGAATTTTTCTCATCTTATTTTAATTCTGATAGTTATATTTTATTTAGTTAAAATAGCAAGCAAAATAAATAAATAAATGAATGAATAAACTAACCTTAGCTCTGTATAAAAGTTCTTGCTTTCAGCCATTTGCGAAATTGACTATATGATTCGGTATGAGGGTTAAAACTAATTATAATCTGTTGATATGATGTAAAATTAACGATAAATTACAGCTGAAGAAATGATAAACGTATAATTTATTTTTCAAATTCTACTTCTATAATTTATTTTCTAATTAAAGCAAATTGCATTTTATCACAAACAAAAAGATTCATTAATGCTCTGTAATCTCGTCAGTTAATATTTCATTTAAATTCAGCCTACTGTCACCAAATTTTTATATAAAAAAATTATATTACGCTCAAATCAATTTTTGATTCTTCTGGACTATTTCTAATCTCCGTGATTCTAGAAATCCATTTCAGATAATGCTTTTATAATTCACTGCTGCAGCAAATGACGTCATGTTTAAACAATCGTAACAAAATAGTTCAGCTTTATGAATTTAAATATGTTTATGTTCCTTTCTAAATGACATTGTAATCACCAGTTGAAGTATAACACTCCTCTGAGAACGTACTTACTGAGTATTACTTAATACCAACGTTCTGCGTCGAAAATGACATAATTATGATGTAATTATAGTTAAATTGTTTCCATTTTATAAATTGAGATTCTCGTTTTCTTAATAAATGTTAACAGTAATATATAAATATGTCATTTTCAATTCAAAAGCATTATAGAATGTTTTTATAAAATTTGTGGACGAAAAAAAAAAAAAAAAAAAAAAAAAAAAAAGTAATTACGAGAAAATAGGAATTCTGCTTTTTCAGAATTGAGTGTCGCTCCCGACGAAAAAAAAAATATATATATGTATATATAAATAGTACAAAACATATTTCAATTTTAAGACTTACAGCACAAACTTTTATTTTATGCAAAATGACGTCATTCGCATCCGCTTAAGAATTCCACATTTACGATCCACTCTTAAACATCTACAGTAAAGTAGGCACAGGACGTCACTATTGCGAAATAATACACAAATACAGCAAAAAGATGCCGTCATTCAAGAAACCCGACAAAAAAAAAAAAAAAAAAAAAAAAAAAAAACACGGCTCTCTCATGATTCGCAGGCTTTCATTTGTTCATTTGTTTGTAACATTAATATAGATATACTTATAATTAAATATAGTTTATAATAGCTCCCTGTTTTAACAGAAATCATCGCTTTATATTTTCTCAAAATAGCACGTATTTTAATTACATTTTCCTTCGGTTCTTATGAAAAAATGCCAACAAAAATATATAATTCATATTTTACAACTATTTTTCCTTTACTTTCTACAGAAAGGGAGCACTTGAGTTGCCAAAATGAAACAAATGTCGCTAAAAACTACAAAAAAATTAATATTTCAAAAATAAATGGAGATGCAGTTTTCAAACAAATTGCATTTAAAAGTACTTTTTTTTTTTCCAATACGACGGTCTAAAAATTGAAAATGTGCGATGCTTAGAAATTAAAAAAATTGCTATAGAGTATTTAATCACACTGCTTTGTTTTACGGTTGGCTTCTGTAAGGTAACGTTATTTTTTTGAAGACGAAACAAAATAAGCTGGGAGAAAGAAATAGCATACTGTACCGGGGGCTAAAAGAAACGTAGTTGGATGTGCCAATTCCAAAACTTTCTTCTATCTCCTACATATTAATATTGCACAATTAGCTATTACAGTGCCAAAATCAAATGACAATCATGCCCATCATAAGCTAAGTTCATCGAATTGTATGCATTTAAAAAGGAGATACAAGTATTGCATTTTTACTTTCTTCTATCTTTACAAGAATTATTGAATACAAGAGTATTGGATTCGTGAAAAATTTCGACTTCCGGTTTTCGACTGATTTACACGTTTTAGGGGTCAGAGATCAGGAAAAACATGTTTTTACAAAATGTCTGTCTGCGAGTCCCTCTGTCTGTGACACAAATTTTGTGGGCGCTCTATCTCAAGAAGTAATGCACGGAATTTAATAAAAAATTATATTCTGATAGTCCCTAATATATATTGGCGCTTATTAGTTTTCGTTGTAAATCACCCAACAGGTGGCGCTGCTGTGCTGCATTTTTCGCGATTTCTGCAATAGCTCTATCTCAAAAACTAATGCACGGATTTTCATGAGGCTTCAGATTCAGTTAGTCCTCAACATAAATTGTTGCTGACTATGTTTTGGTGTAAATCGTCCAACAGGTGGCGCTGCTATGCAGCATTTTGTAGGATTTACACTATTTCCGCAATAGCTGTATCTCAAGAAATAATGCACGGATTTTCATGAAACTCCAGATTCAGTTAGCCCTTGATATGAATTGGTGCTGATTATGTGCTGCTGTGCTACATTTATTTACGATTCCCGAAATAGCTCTATCTTAAGAACTAATGCACAGATTTTCTCCAAACTTTAGATTCAGTCACACGTTGACATAAGTTGTTGCTGATTAGGTTTTGGTATAAATCATCCAATAGGTGGCGCTGCTAGGCTTTATTTTGCTGGATTTACACGATTTCAGAGATAGTCATGTCTCAAGAAATAAAGCACAGAATTTCAGGTCTTTATAATCCTCATGAGGGGCATATATTACTATTTAATTTTGGCAGTGTGATAGCGAATTTTGAAGTATTAACATGTATGAGATAGAAGAAAGTTTTGGGATTGGTACATCCGACTAGTTTAAACAAATCATTGAATTTCGGCACCACTAGATGTCTGCAACCAAAATTCGTAACCCAAAGAGCATAAAAGCGGCAACTGTCGGACAGTATACACGAATACTTTAAAAGGATCGTTTTATGTGAAAGTGTAACAAGAAATGAAGTTTGATAAATTCTATTCATTAGAAATATACCATTCGTTTTTGAGATGGAGCTATCACCAAAATCGTAAAAAATGCAGCAATAATCATGTAAATCCTGTTATATGATTTACCTAATCAGCATCAACTTATGCCAAGGTCTAACAGAATATGCAGTTTGATTAAATTCTATGTAGTTCTTGAGATAGGACTATCGCTAAAATCTTGCAAATCCTGAAAAATGCAGCATTGCAACGCCACCTTTTTGGCGATTTACACCAAAAACTAATCAGCAACAACATTTGTCAACATGTAACTGAATCTGAAGTTTGATGATAATCCGTCGATTAGTTCTTGAGACAGGGAATGGAAATCGTGAAAAATGCAACATAGAAGCGCCAGCTATTGGCAGATTTACACCAAAACGTAATCCGCAACAACTTTTGTCAATGTGTAACTGAATCTGAAGTTTGATGAAAATCCGTGCATTAGTTCTTGAGATAGAGCTATTGGAGAAATCGTGAAAGGTGCAGCATAACAACGCCACCTGTCGAGCGATTTACACCATAAAATAATCAGCACCAATTTATATCAAGGTCTAACTGAATCTATAGTTTTATTAAATTCCGTGCATTAGTTCTTGAGATAGACCGCCCACAAAATTTTTGCCACAGACAGACATTTTCTAAAAATAGTGAAATCGTGTTCAGGACCTTCTAAAACGTATAAACCCGCTGAAAACCGGAAGTCGATGCTTTTCACGAATCTAATATTTTCTTCTTGTAAAGAAAGAAGGAAGTCAAAACATGCTTTTGACCGCACAGCCGAAGCGAAAAATCCTACGGCGATTGTCATTGCATCAAAGTAATTATATGTATTATGTGAAGCGCGCTAGTTCCTTTTTTACGTTATTTTTGTTTAACTTTTTTTTTTTTTTCAAATTATGATCAGAGACAAATTGCCCCATTAGTAACAAACGCCAGTGAATTTGAATAGAAATTTTCGCCTTATTTAAATACGGTAAAAATTTCTATTCGTTTTTACTGGTGGAAGTTTACCTTGTAGGTAATCAGACCATGACCATACTGTTTGATGTACAGTCGTGGAAAAAAAAGTAAACACCCCCTACTAACTCCTCAACAAATTATCGTAGAAGAAAGTTACTGGTACCGAACGATTGGAAATAAAGTCTACTTTTAAATGATGTATATAAAATTTGCTTAAGGGGCCATCTACATATTAAAACAAATCCAAACTTCATTTTTTTCAATGACAATACCCAATTTTAACAAGATATTTCAAATATTCGGTTCAAATTATGCCTAGCCACCGAATTTCAAGTCATTTGAATGATAAGTTTTTGAATTATAAACATTCAAAATTGAGTGCTTCTAATGTTAAATTACATTTTCATATTTTTATTTATATCTCCAGAAATTATGCTCCTAATGTGCTAATTTTTTGTGTAGCAATAATACTAATATATCCAAACATAAATACGCTGAATTTGCAATTTTTATAATTTTATGATATGAATTATGAATTATGAAATTAATATTCGAAAAAAATATGAATTGCAACCTACGATTCTTTTGATGGATTTAGATTTATTAAGTCCTGCTTTATGTGAATCCAAAATTTCACATTTTTCTTCCAAGTAGTTTTCAAATGATGCTTAAAAAACGGCAAAATGATGGTTTAAGGGGCCATCTATAATAGAAGTGACTAGATATTTTGAAATTTCTTCTGCTGTCCTGTAATCTAGCAGGCTTCATTGCTTTCTTAAGGTGCCTTGATCAAGATGGGGGCTCTCTCGGTTAACAATCGATCTCCGAACTTCAGTTTGGATACAACCCTTAAAATACGCTCGTTTTAAAATAATTAATTTCTCAGAAACTTATGGTACGAATTGCATAAAAATTTGTTTTTAGGCTAATTGAAGGGTGCAGAGTTCATTTATGCTGTCAGAATTGTATACCGCTATTAAAAAAACAAAATTATGGTTCGTTTTAATATGTAGATGGTCCCCTAAGCAAATTTTATCTATGTCATTTAAAAGTAGACTTTGTTTCCAATCGTATTTTCTTCTACGATAATTTGTTGAGGAGTTAGTGGGGTGTGTTTACTTTTTTTTTCCACGACCAATATAGTTAATCTAGATTTTCAGTCTCAATTTAAACTCACTTCCTAGGAACGAATTTCCTACTAATCATTAGAATAATTTTCTGTCATGGTGAAGTTTATGTTATAATAAAAATAAATATAATAATAATAATAATTTAATACGGTTTTTTATGCTAGTTTTTATGCCACTATAGTTAGGAATTGCATAACTACGCAAATAAAATTCAGTTCTCAGGAATGAATTTCACTGTAATCGTCAGAAATCAGCTTCTGTCAGAAAGATCCCCTACAAATAACCCTAAATTTAGCTGAAACACTTTAAAAATCAGTAGCTCCACCTATATTAGTGATTTAATAATATGGAGATATTAATGATATAATGTAGAGGGTGCTGTTGTGTCAGTAAGTAAATAAAAAAAAAGTGCCCAGTTAAACTGATAGTAATGAGATCACAGACTATTCACACTAATTGTATATTATACTCTTATTTCAAAGAATAATGCCCCTCGAACAACAAAGAAATTGACAAACAAAAAACATTTAGCTAAATTAAGGGAGGGGATTAGCTAAATGTTTTTAACCTTTATATTTAACCAAAGAACCAAATCTAATCAGGGAAGCGCGTTATCAGAATAAAACAGTATACCAAATTTGAAGCAAATCCGATAATTCTGTATGGAAAACTCATTTATTTAAATTAAGGGGGGATCATCCCTCCGTTCCCCCCATTCATACTTAACCAATGAACACCCCAAACAAGTCAGGGAAGCTCCTTACCAGAATTAACCTGTTTACAAAATTTGAAGCAAATCGGATAATTCTATCAAGAGCTATCGCGTTACGTACATACATAGATACATATGTACACACAGAGCCTGCGGGCACATTAGCTCTCAGGCTTTGACAGCCTGTGAGCTAAATAAAAAGAAAAGTGCCCAGTTAAACTGATATCTTTGTGCTCATAGGCTATTCACACTTTTATACTTAACCAATGAACCTCCAAATCTAATCAAAGAAGCGCCATATCGAAATAAACCGGTATATCAAATTTGAAGCAAATCGAATAATTGTGCAGGAAAAAACCATTCACCTAAATTAAGGGGTGGAGGTCAAGCCCCCCCTTTCCCCCCTTCATACTTAACAAATGAACCTCCAAATCTAATCAGGGAAGCGCCTTATCAGAATTAACCGGTATACCAAATTTGAAGGAAATCTGATAATTCTGCATAAAACCCCCATTTATCTAAGTTAAGGGGGGATTGCCCCCCCCCCGTTTCCCCCTTTATACTTAACCAATGAATCCTCAAAACTATTCAGGGAAGCTCCTTATCAGAATGAACCTAAAAAAATTCAAGTAAATCGGATAGTTCTGTCAAGAGTTATCGCGTTACGTACCTGCATACATACGTACATACAGAACCTGCGGCCACATTAGCTCTCAGGCTTTGATAGCCTGTGTCTGTGAGCTAAAAACTAGCGGTAGTGGTACAAGCACGACTCACCTATTTTAAGCATGCAAAGCGACCGAAAATTGCAAGGCAAAGGCAGAGGGATAAAATATTACGCGCTGTGGATGTTGAATATTAGTGTTATTATTTACTATTAACCAAATTTATGCTTCTCTAATTAATGTATGCATATATAATTAATAAATTTTTCTCTAATCATATTCATGTAAGACAATGCGATAAATAGCATGTTTTGTCATGAATGCGAACAAAAATTATCGTCATTGTATCTTCCGCGTTGACCGCCGGAAATCACGTTGGGAAATAGTAAGACAGACATAGAGATGCAGTATGTCGTAAAAAAAGGTTTGAAATATGAAACCATTTATCGCTCAAATTTAAACGTTTACAATAGGCCCAAACAAAAGAAGCACTTGGAACAGGGACCGAATTCTTTGACATAACCCGTAGATTTTTTTCTCTAAATGAAAGAGATCTGCTTATTTTTAAGCATTCTAAAGCAGCATACCGTTGTATTATGAATGAAAAACTGTATTATTAAAAGTTTTCTTCTTTTTTTTCGTGAAAGAACGTGCTTGTGTTTGGGCCTACTGTAGCGAAATTTTAGGGTTACCTTTTTGGCGTCACTCCTAGTCACCTTACTGCATCTCCATCTATTTCTTTCTTCCATGAGACAGACCTTACGTTATATATGGAGCTTAGTGATGTAAACCGAGTAATTTCTTTTACACGGCGGTCAATTTGCTTACATAAAGTGTATAAAACGTGAAAATAAGATGTTTTTCTTTCTTCTTAGGTGCGTTCATAATTACATAAATACGTAGCACCTATAGTCGGCGTTCAGTCCGTCCGCATATAACAGAGCAAAAATTACCCAACCGAATGATCTGAAATTTTAAATACATAATTGTTGCAAAACTTTGTCGAGTCATTTCAAATTTTATGAAAATCGGATGTATGGTTTAATGACAGGGTCAGTCAAAAATTTTCCGTTCCATGACGGCCAATGGGAAAAAATATTTCAAGTGCATTTTAATGATGTTACAGCCTTTCAAACAGAATGAAATTGATATGCACTTAGGAAGTGCACTAAAATACATTCAATGGAATATGCGGTGCAAAAAATATTTATAAAACTAGTTATAGTATGAACGCACCCCATTTGCCACGTTTGACGTGTAATTTCCAACTTGTTTAAGACGAAATATTATAAAGGTAAAAGATATGCTGAAATCTAACTGTGTTACTTTTAACTACCTAATTTTAAAAACGGAGGGCGTAGTGAGTGAAAAATCCGCTGTGAATTCCAAAAATAATTACGTGATTAACACCTGCAGCTCGTTTACCCTCTTCATAAAAAACTCTTCTGCGTGCAGCTAACGTTTAAGATGAAAGTTAGCAATTTTCTTCTGCTCTATTTCATTATTTGTATTGGTCAGTCATCATTGGCGTATGGAATACACCAACCGTGTATTTGTATAATTTTTACTTTTAATACACTCCTTTATTTAACTACAGTCTGTTAAAATTATAAGACCACTTAGAATTTCACCTTTTTTCAACAAAGAAAATATTAGTTTGAATTTAAAAGTAGTTGTATGAAAAGAAATAACTCTATAATGATTATTTAGCTCAGGGTTCACTGCTATTACGGAATCCTACCTTGCCATCTAAAAAGCTGTTCTGCTCCGGGGATGTGGGACATAGGTCCCGGGCTCCTCGGCTCAAACCTCTTCGTATCGTCGTCTCAGGGAAAAAAAAATTTTGAATAATTTTTTGTTTCATGCCAAACGATTTTACGCAAATCCACTGTTTCATAAATATAAGACCACTCTTATATTATTAATAAAGCAGACGATTTTATTTTGAACTCAGAGTTTAACTGTAACCTAAACAATTTGTAAAACTTAAAAAGAAGTATAAAATGGAGAAATTCGGAATTGTATCTGATTCTTTGAATTTATTAGTAAAATGCCTCTTCGGAGTGAGCTGTCTGAAATAGAAGTGAGAAGAGTGTGGTTCTAGAAAAGAAAAGGAAAGTCTGAACGTGAAATAAGTAAGATTCTTAATCGTTCTAAAACTCCAATTCATAATGCTTTAAGTAAAAAAAAAAAATTGTATGGAACGGATCAACTATCTGGTCGTAAAAAGAAGTTATCAGATCGTGATAAATTGCGGATTGTGAAACTGGCAACGAAAAAATACCAGTCGACTCGTAAAATAGAACAACAGATAACTGAAAAGGTATCACGCGCAACCGTTTGGCGAAGTTTGAAATCTAATGCTGGTGTTATTCGTAGTAAATTAAAAAGTAAACCACTACTACTGAAATGTCACAAAGAACCTCGTCTTAAGTTGGAAAAAATGTCATGTCCTGGAACTCTGCTTGGAGAAGTGTATTGTTTTCAGAGGAGAAAAAATTCAATCTTGATGGTCAAGACGGCAATAATTACTACTGGCATGATTTAAGGCAAAGATCTCGCGAGTTCTTCAGTAGGCAGATAGGAGGCGGTTCCGTTATGGTTTGGGACGCATTTTTATATGCAGGAAAATGCGATCTCCAAAAAGTTGAAGGGAAAATGAACTTGGACAGTTACCAACGGACGCTATTTTGAAGTTTGATAGCCATCGGACCACTTTTAGGAGGTGCAAAATGGAAGTTTCAACAAGATAATGCTCCCATTCATTCATCGAAATCAACGACAGAGTGGTTTAAAAGAGAAAAAAAATAATGTTTTACCTTGGCCAAGTCGAAGCCTTGACCTAAACCCCATAGAAAACTTGTAGGGTTATTTGTCCTGCCAAATGTATGGAAATAACAAACAATATCATTCAACATAGGAATTAGAAATGACCATTATGGAAAAA
Organism: Maratus speciosus; assembly: GCA_963932465.1. Classification (NCBI taxonomy): domain Eukaryota; kingdom Metazoa; phylum Arthropoda; class Arachnida; order Araneae; family Salticidae; genus Maratus; species Maratus speciosus. Next base: position 379,277,184 of record OZ010799.1, read on the forward strand.
AAGGACAACATTCCCGAATCGTTCCTCAAAAAATGAATTAACTCTACGCCAAATCGTGTGTTTGAAGTTATTCAGAGAAATGGTGGAACAACATGTTACTAAATTTGAGAAAACTGTTCTTTACCACAGGTGGTGCTATAATTTTGTAACAGTTCTTTTTGACACTTTTTTGTTATATTGATGTTTTATTTTTTCCGAATTAATTTCATTTGTGTATGTTGCTACATTTTACTAAAAACTTGATGTACTAACATAAAATATTCTTTATTTTGATTGAAATATTCTTTAATTACCTAAATAGCAAAATATGTTGTGGTCTTATACTTTTGAAACAGACTGTAATGGAGTTATGAGTAAAAAGGAGGAGACATCATCTTGTGTCTACCAAGTTGCGAGTGAAGTAACTGAAGAGGTTTCAGAAGATGGTGGCTGTTGTTTCAAATCTGACCAGCCGTTTCTAATTACCGTCGGGGCAATCTTCCACCAGTAAATCTGAATAGAAAATTTCGTCTTATGGAAGCCCCTTATTCATGCAAATTTTCACCCACAAATATAGTAAAAATCTCTATTTGTTTTCACTGGTAGCAGTTTGGCCAGGTATTACAATATTTAACACTGACACTGACAGAAGGTTCTTTATGTTGCCACGATATGGCGGAAACGCAGGTCCTGACTACTGCCAAAATAAACTTCCACCATTAAAAACGAATATGTGCTTTTGCCATAACTTATGACTGAAGTTCTGCATAAAAAATGCGTTTGAATAAGGAGAAGATTTGTATTTAAATTTAGTGGTGGAAGTTTTTCCCGGAGATAATTAACCCGTGCGAAAGCGGTTACAGTTTAAGCTTCAGTATTTTAAGAATATGTCAGTTCCTCTTTATTCGTAGTTCCATGATTTAATACAACCTGGTTTTTGTAAAGATGGAATTTTGTTTTCGATTTTTAAGCCCTTTCCTGATAGGCTAGAATTATAAAAATTGCTTTCACAGGTGTGTTTTCGATCACAATACAAACATTTGAATGTTTTAAAAATTCAATTATAAATTAATACACTGATTTTAAGACATTTTCCCGCTAACCCGCTAGAGGGGGTAAATCGTCCAATATTCTCATATTCTCTGTAACTCGTACAATTGTACATGAGTCGAAAGAACAATAGATAGAATGATGCGGCAATAAATACTGGCAAAAATAGTACAAATAGCTGTGAAAATGCAACAATGAAATATTTTAAAAGCAAAAAGGTATAAAATAAATTATAAATAAAAAATGAGGAGTGTAGTATAGAACAAGTAATATAAAAAAATGTTTTTTAAAGTCAATTCCTACTTAGGTCATCAAAGAAAAATTTAATATAATCCCTTAAACTAATATTAGTTTTTGTTGCATTAAAATATCTCAATTTGTTGATTTTCTATAAGCAAGTAAACCCTATTGGTTTACAATGGAAGTCTATGGGAATTTGGCGAAATATTAGAGATATCGCCAAGTTGGCGTCTCTTTTGGCAACTCATTTTGGTCGTCAAATTTGGATTTATATCACCAAGTTGACAATAAACTTGGCGGTATTTGGCGACAGAAACAGGGTCCCCCTATGGTAACCCCCCTTATAGATATGAAGATGCATTAAATGATGTTCAATAACCAATGGTCGCCCTTTTTTCTTTCATATAAAACTAAAATTAATGAATTAAAATTTAATTAATGAATTAATATTTGAAAAAACTGTATTAACATCAAGTGTCATCCACTACAAGTTTAAAAAAAATGATTTGAACTTGATAGGATGAATAATAAGTGTTTTATTAACGATTGAAAATTTGAACAAGATATATGTAGGGAGAGTGTGAACTAATAGTAGAAATTGAAAAAAATACGCTTCTATCAATTAATAGTTTAATATTAATTAATTTATGATTATATGTTGATAAATCAATACAGAAATCCTAAACAGATAGTTTACATAATATTTCATTTTTCTTTTCCTGTTGCCCTATCTTAAAAAAAAATCAGGATGAAAAATTATATATATATATATTTAATAAATGTATATATTTATTAAATATATATATTTCTTTCATTTATATCAGCTTGCTCTTTCTAATAAGGCGTAAAAAAGCAGCGAATTTTTCATAATCGAGTTTGGTACCTACGCCAAATTAGTGAATTGCAACAAAAGTTTTAGAGAAAAACCATGAATTGCAGTCAAAAATTTAAGCCTGGTTTTCAAGATGAACACTTGACGCTTATAAAGATGTTTTATACATATATCAGGGTTCGTAAATATCATGATATTTTCGAAAATATCAAAAATATCCGATATTTTGATATATATCCGATATTTTTGATATATATCCGATATTTTCAAAGCAGCCAACTTACCGCTGATAATAAATGTTTTCGAGCATAATATAGATTAGAAACTAAAATATATTGCACTTAACACGAAAACTTAAGGAATATTCTAAAAATGCATTTTTCTTTTTCTGTTCTTTTCTTTTTTTTTTCCCACTTAGAACAAAATTAAAGATGAAATAATTGAAAACAGTAACAATTGGATTTATACACATATAAAAAAAACTAACTATAGGATTCAGTATCAAGATCAGGTATACAAAAATCAGATATTTTTAAAACAAAATTTTAAATTAAAAAAAAGTTAAAATTTTAACATAAATGTAATAATAAAATGTTTTATTTCGCATTTCCTAACATGCTATATAGTTCAAACTCAACTGAAGCAAAACTTGAGAAAAGATTCTTTTCTAATGAAGCTGTATATAATTGCTTATTTAAATTAGTCAGTTTATCTTTCAATGGTTGTTCTGAATTATGTCCCACATTAGTTCAACATTAAAAAAAAAAATGCTTCAAATCTAAAGTTTGAAAAATATATTTGTTTTCTTTTTTGGTTACAAAAGTCACATCCAGAAGAGACAAATTCCTTATCTACAGATTCACAGTCAATAATAGTTGAAAATTTATTTCATTTGCACTGAAATATTATGAATTACGACTGAAAATAGCAAAAATATCTTGCGCACATTCATATTATGAAAATAAATATCAAATGCAGAAAATATGAAACATCTTGATATATTGAAAATAAATATCAAGTAATATGAAAATATCAAAAATCTTGATGTTTTGAAAATAAATATTGGATATATAGTATGGAACCATTTATCCGGAAACCAGTTAACCGGAAAACCAGTTATACGGAATGATGTTTCTGATAAACCGATTTCAGAATCTTTGCAGAAAAATGTATCACACACTGCCAGTTTGACATAGGCTTTGCTTAAACAATTGTATAATTTGGTGATAACATCTAGTATTTGAAATGAAAACATATTTAGTTGTATTTTAAATGTTTTAATTTTCATGCAGAGGAAACAAAAGAATTTTTGTTTCTAAGGGATTCCCATAATTTACTTTTTTTTAAACTCTGGTTAACTTTTGATATTTCTTGTATTGATTTTTAATCCAAGTAATCTAATAATTTAATACCAGAAATAATGCCGCAACCACATGTATTCCACAAAACTTATCAAATGGATGCTGCTTTCATGCACAGCCAGTTAACCAGAAAAATCAGTTATCCGGAATCCATCTAATCCCAAGCATTCTGGATAAATGGTTCTGTACTGTATATCCATTGATATATATCAACGAACCCTGGCTGTATATAAATGATTATTAGAATTACATTTATCTTTCAATGGCTGCTCTGAATTAACTGTCTAACATAATTATTAGTTCTACATTTAAAAATAAAAGTTTGAAACATAAAGCTTGGAAAAGATTTTTCTTCTTTTCCTAAAAAAGTCACTGCCAAAGGCAAAAGTTCATTATGTACAGAATGACACAGTCAATAAGAGATGGAAATTTCATTTACACTTGGTTTGAATGTGAAAAATATCAAAATTTCCTTGCACGGTGATATTTTGAAAATAAATATCAAATATACAAAATATCAAACATCTTGAAATTTTGAAAATAAATGTCAAGAATTTGAAAATATCGAAAATATCAAAAATCTTGATATTTTAAAAATAAATATCGGATATATATCAAGATATATATCATGATATATATCCATTGATATATATCAACGAACCCTGACATATATACAAAAATATTTTAACTTTTTATACCTACTTCTTTCTTAATTATATTTTTTCTTTCTTCTATTGAAGATAGAAGAAAGTGTTGTAATCGAAATTTTTTCGACTTTCGGTTTTCGATGGATTTACACGTTTTATTGGTCAGGGACCCCAAAAAACGTGTTTATACAATATGTCTGTCTGTCTGTCCGTCTATCCGTGTGTCGCCATTGTACCATCAAAAAATGTATGAAGTTATGCATAGAATTGAACCATTTTTTTATGTATGTATTTGGCTGTGGCAAGCACGCCTTCCATCAATTTAGAAAAAGTTTGCCGGAAGGGGGCGCTGTAATAGCGATGTCTGTGCCATTTTCATTATTGTACCATCGAAAAGTGTATGAAATTATGCATAGAATTGAACCAATTTTTTTGTGTATATTTTTGGCTATGGCCAGCAGGTCCTCCCTGAATTTGAAAAAATTCTGCCGAAAGGGGCGCTGTAATAGCTATGTCTGTGCCATTTTTATTATTGTACCATCGAAAAGTGTATGAAGTTATGCATAGAATTGAACCAAATCTTTTGTGTATGGTTTTGGCTAGGGCCAGCAGGTTCTCCCTGAATTTGAAAAAATTCTGCCGAAAGGGGGCGCTCTAATAGCTATGTCTGTGCCATTTTCATTATTGTACCATCAATAAGCGTATGAAGTTATCAATAGAATTGAACCAAATTTTTTGTGTATGTATTTGGCTATGGCGAGCATTTTTTTCCTTGAATTTGAAAATATTCTGCCGGGAGGGGTTGCTGTAATAGCGACTTTTGTGCTATTTTATTTGTGCATGTTTTTGGCTTTGGCCAACAGGTCCTCCTTGAATTTGGAAATATTGCGCGGTAAAGGGGCTCTGTGATAGCGATTTTTGTATACTTTTCTTGATTTTTCGTAGTTCTATTGTCCATCGGCGGAAACTCGCTTCCTGCTAAGCTGGCTATGTGCAAACAGCTGATAACAACAGAATAAGGAAAAACTATTTATTTTAACAAATTTCATGATGTACAGTCGTGGAAAAAAAAAAAAGTAAACACCCCCTACTAACTCCTCAACAAATTATCGTAGACGAAAGTTACTGGTACCGGACGATTGGAAATAAAGTCTACTTTTAAGTGATGTGTATAAAATTTGCTTAGGGGGCCATATACATATTAAAACGAATCCAAACTTCATTTTTTTCAATGGCAGTGCCCAAAATTAACGAAATATTTCAAATCTTCGGTTCAAAATATGCCTAGACACCCAATTTCAAGTCATTCGAATCATAAGTTTTTGAATTATAGCCATTCAAAATTTAGTACGTCTAATGTTAAATTACATTTTCATATTTTTATTTATATCTTCTGAAATTATTCTCCTAATGAGCTTATTTTTTGTGTAGCAATAATACTAATATACCCAAACATAAATACGTTGAATTTGCAATTTTTATAATTTTATGATATGAATTATGAAATTAATATTCGAAAAAATTATGAATTGTAACATACCATTTTTTGATGGATTTAGATTAAGTCCTGCTTTATGGAAATCCAAAATTTCACATTTTTCTTCCAAGTAGTTTTCAAATTGTGCTTAAAAAACGGCAAAATGATGGTTTAAGGGAACGTCTATGATAGAAGCGAGTAAATTTTTGAAATTTATTCTGCTATCCTGTAATCAAACAGGTTTCATTGACGCTTAAACGTGCCTTGATCAAGAAAGCGGCTCTCTCGGTTAACAATCGAGTTCGGAACTTCAATTTGGATACAGCCCTTAAAATACGCTCGTTTTAAAATAATTAATTTCTCGGAAACTTATGGCACGAATTGCATAAAAATTTGTTTATAGGCCAATTGAAAGGTGTAGAGTTCATTTATGCTGTCAGAATTGTGTACTGCTATTGAAAAAAAACAAAGTAATGGTTCGTTTTAATATGTAGATGGCCCCTTAAACAAATTTTATATACATCATTTAAAAGTAGACTTTAATTCCAATCATTCGGTACCAGTAACTTTCTTCTATGATAATTTGTTGACAAGTTAGTAGGGGGGGTTTACTTTTTTTTTCCACGACTGTACATTAACTCGTTTTTAGTCCGTTTAATTGACTGAAGCAGAAATTTAAGAAGAAAATGAAAGTTGGTATAGTATTGAAGTATAGTATAGAATTATATAATATAGTAGTTGAAGTATTAACATGCGTAACTACTTTTTGAAATATTAAGATGTATAAGATAGACTAAAGTTTTGGGATTGGCACATCCAACTAGTTTTTATATAAATTTGATGTTTATTACTGTTATAAAATTATTAAACACTGCAAAGGAGAATACATAGCATTAACTTATAGGCTTTAAAAAAGTGTTGGCATATGATTTACGCTGCCCGTTTTTCTGGTGCGTTCGTAATTATGTAAATACGTAGCACCTATACTCGTCGTCAGGACCGTCCGTCTGCCAGTCAAACAACGCAAAAACTACCCAACCGAATGGTTTGAAATTTAAGGTATATAATCGTTGCAAAATTTTGTCGAGTCATTTCAAATTTTATGTAAATTGAATCAAAACTTAAAAATATATTAATAAAAGTTTTCTTCATTCTATTAAATCCTATCATAGGTAATTAATCCAATTCTATCTCATGTTAGGTCTAGTTTGCCAGGTTAATTCTCATTAAATTAGTCTTTTTTTTTTATCAATTTTATGTTTATTACTTTCATACTACTCCTGGACCATAGCATTAAACAAAGTATCATTAAAAGTTGTCCTTTAAACTTTTAAATGCCTTGGCGGTTACAGTACGACGTCAGTTTTTTAAAGTTTAAGCGCGATAATTTTTTCCCCTCCTAATTAAAACACCCACTAGCGGCTGAGAGTTTCTACTCTAAAAGCTGGTAGACGTAAAGGTGCTGGATCCGAACCCATCTCCTTCTCGTCGGCCTAACCGTTCGAGTTTACTCAGGACTGATTATTTAGAAGAAACGTGAGGCAAAAGCTTCCGCTCTAAAATTTAAGAGAGGCCCCAATATGACTGGAAAATGGGCCCTCTAATTCCCATTTTTTAATTTTTTTGGAAGGGAAAATTTGCCTAATGCAAAAGAAAATCCACATACTACTTCAGGAAACTTATTTAACCGGGAAATATAGTTGTTAATTAATCCTATTGCACCCTGAAGTGCTGGTTAGAAACCACCTGTGAAATAGAACAACCATATGTACTAAATATCTTAAGTATACAGGGAACATTTAAAAAAAGAAAAAAAAACTGTTTAATGAAATATATGTAAACTCGGCTGAGCCATCCCCCGGTAATAATATTAGCAATGTTGATGATATTTCTTGTGTACAGAATTTAAAAAACTTTTTGCTAATGAAAAAGGCCCCCAAAATGTTACAGTGCTTCCCCATGATTCAGGGCTCAGAGTTTTTCTTCATTTTCTCCGCACCTTACATGAATACGAGTTGGGATCCCTTTTGAAGATCCCTACGGAGGGAACCCCCCCCCCCCCCCCAACACACCAGGACCCGACTTTGGCTATCTAGGAGCCCGGGACAAGCATTATTCTGCCCCTTCCCCCAATTCATCTATCTATAGCAATTTTTTGCGAATAATGTGGAAGTGGCTAGTACTTAACTTCATACATATTATATGTATGCATAAATTTTGTACCAGATATTATTCCCAGCTATACACAGGGTATCACAAAAAGAGGGTCACAACTTTAAGAAAAAATACTAGTAGGATAATAGTAGAAGAAATGATGGATTGGTTGACAAAATCAGTGTTGAATTCAGGGGAGACATACCCCCCAGGAGCAATAAGATGTCCCCCCTGAAAATTAAGAGATTTTGTGTTTTCAATGTTCAAAAAGAACAATCCCCCCACCACCGGAGCCACAGAAATCCCTCCTGGAGAAAAGTGTCTGAATTCTACACTGGACAAGATTATCTGTTTGCAAAAAAAAAAAAATTATTTTTGCTTATCTATGTATGTTATAAGGTGCCTGAAAGAAAATGCCCCTAATGGGTTTAACTTGCCACATTACGAGGAAAACCGTCAACAAAGAATTTCTTTTGAAAACAATAGAATACTCAGTTGTTACAATAAAATTTTAATCATCAGTTTTCTAATGATATAGTTCGTTTTCTTATATGGGTTTGGGGGCGGGGGGGGGGGGTAGGAGAAGGGGGACCGCATTCCTTTCCTATTGCTTGAAATTATATGAATTTTGATCACTTTTGGTCAATTTTAATCTTTTGGCGCCTTTTAATGCAAATCCTGATTATTCTCATGCGGGGGGAGGGGCGTCCTCTTAAAAGGGGGGGGGGGTCCGAGGCAGCTGCTCCGCATGCTCCTGTATTAGTCAGGTGCTGCATGTCTTCCCAAATTCTCGACCTATATACATCGCGCGGATAATCGGATGTAACAAACACTACTCAATCTCCCTATAAAAACACCTAAAACAATTTAACCCCTAAACAATAACCCAGCCACAAATTTCCCATAAAATCTAGTGGAAAACCCCAACACTGCATGCACAGTAAAAAAATAAATCAAGTTAGAGAGTACTTGCGAAATTTGATAAAGGTTTTCAAAAATAAAAACATTAGGCTTTATATAGAAGTAGACGGATGTGGCAGTCCCAAAACTTTCTTCTACCTCATACATGTTAATACTTCTTGAAAAATGCAACATTATCAGCGACACCGGTTAGGTGATTTACACCAAAATTTAATCACAAACAACTTACGTCAACTTCTAACTGAATCTGAAGCTTGATAAAAAAAACTGTACATTAGTTTTGAGATAGAGCTAATGGGGAAATAAACAATTCTGCATAGCAGCGCCACCTGACGGGCGATTTTCACCAAAAAGTAATCAGAGCCAAATTATATCAAGGACTAACTGAATCTGAAGTTTTATGAAATTCGGTGCATTAGTTCTTGAGTAGAGCTATTGTGAAAATCGTGAAAGATGCTGCACAGCAGCGCCACCTGTTGGACAATTTACACCAAAAATTAATCAGAACCAGTGTATATCAAGGTCTATCTGAATGTAAAGTTTTGTAAAATTCCGTACATTAGTTCTTGAGCTAGAGCACTTAAATGTTTTTGTCTCATACAGACTCACAGAGTGACAGACAGACTCACAGACAGACATTTTCTAAAAACCATCAAATCGTGTTCAGGACCTTCTAAAACGTATAAATCCATCCAAAACCGGAATTCGAAAATTTTCACGAATCCAATACTTTTTTCTTGTAAAGATAGAAGAAAGTAAAATAAAACTGCAGCTGAAGCAATAAAGCATTTTAATTTCCTTACCTTTTATTTCGCCGTCTACCAGCACTCCAGCTTCTGTTTTTCCCCCTCATAACAGACTACTCAACAATAACAATCTGACGTAAAAATTATTGTAGTTTATTTTAGGTATTTCGAGCAAATTTAATTTTTAGGTAATACATTTCCTTACCTTATGTCCTTGTTCAAATACGAATAAAATGGTTTAATTTCCGACTGTACGATAAAACCGACAATAGAAAATCGTTGATTACAAAAACATCTGCCTACGCGTTCGTGAAGAAGCAGCTGAAGAGAAAAGAAAAAAAAAGCGGGAAGAAAAAAAAGCAATCAAATAAGAGAAACGCTGTTATAATAAGGGTAAAATGAGCATTTTGAAATAAACTGAAGTCGACCCAGAATTAAAATTTTTGTTTTATCGACTCGTTAAAATTTAAAAAATAAGAATATATTGCCCTATACTGCGCATAAAATGTATTTTCGTTTTTCTTAAGACTGTTCTTAAATCCAAACAGACTACTTTCTGACCCATTTTTTAATTCATTTTTGTTCTCAAACGCATAAAACTAGCAGGTGCTTTTATTCAGAAACTGTGCAATCGAACTGAATTAGATAGATTTCGTAAGAAATACTACTTATTAGCCTATTACATTCTCCCTTATGTTGGAATTCTGAACAATATTTGCAGGTCAACGCGGATTATAACACCTACAACTTATAACCCAAAACCAGCCCCAGTTAAATCTTTATCTAACTACCTATCTATATATATATGTACAGTACAGCCCCGATTATCCGCGGAATTGGGTGGCAAAGGCATCGCGGATAACAAAAATCGCGGAAAACCCGAAAAAGACTGAAAATGGGATGCAAACACGAAAAAAAAAAAAAAAAAAAAAAAAAAGAAAATTCAATATAAAAAGTATGTTTTATTTTACAAAAAACATAATAAAATGTTTAAAATACGTATATATGCGCAGTACATCAGACACCTTTGTTTTACGTCTAAATCACTAAAATAAAGAACAGTAAACAGGAAACAATGCCATACATACTGTACAAAAAGAGCTGAATTACACCTTTTTAAAACAAGTTGGAAATTCCATGTCAAACGTGGCAAATGAGGTGCGTTCGTATTATAATTCATTTTATAAATATTTTTTGCACCGCATATTGTACTGAATGTATATTTTAATGCTCTTCATAAGTGCATATCAATTTCACTCTGTTCGAAAGGCTGTAACATCATTAAAATGCATTTGAGATAATTTTTTCCCATTGACCGTAATGTAACGAAAAAAATTTGACTGTCCCTGTCATTAAACTATGCATCCGATTTTCATAAAATTTGAAAAGAATCGACAAAATGTGGCAAAAATGATATATTTAAAATTTCAGACCATTCCGTTTGGTAGTTTTTGCTCTGTTATATGCGGACGAACGGACAGACAGATAGACAGACAGACGGACGGACTGAACGACGACTATAGATGCTACGTATTTATATAATTACGAACGCACCAAAAAATCAGTCACTTGTTTTTTGCTTCTTGCATTGGAAACACCTTTTCTTTATTCTAAATTGTAAACTATTGTTTTTCTTTTAGTATGGAATAATTTTTATCTCGAAAATGAAGTTATTCTTGATATGCTCTCCTGGAATTTATCATAATAGTCTTATTTAATTGCTAAATATTTTAATGACATCAAGACTTTATATCTGATATTTCAAACATGGTAACCGGATCTAGAAATATTCTTCTATTACTTTCGAATACATGAATTTTTCTGTTTTTATTTATAGGGCTTATTGTATTTTCCTTGCTGATGGCTTGAATTTAAAAAAAAAAAAGAAATCGCTTCGCGGATAATCGAGGCTTTACTGTATTACTTTTTTATGGAAACGATAACTTCCGTAATTGTTCACAAATCTCTCCGAAACTCATACATAAAATCAAGGGGCGAGAAATCTCGGTCAAGTTCATTAATGTGCAAAATCGTACGAAGGGGGTGGAAATGGGAAGGGGTTTTGTGAAAACAGAAAAAACCCCATAACTTCTAAATTGTGATACATATCTAATAAGTTTAAAGTTATAAGTTGTTGTAAGAAGTTTAATGTTATTATTACTTCTAGGAAAAGGGCCAAAAATTTATGTATGACAGATTTTTGATATCATTAAAAAAAGGCCTCAAGTGGTAAAAAAAGAAAAAAAATAGGATTTTAAGAAGAAAAAAATTCGTAACTTCGTCAATTTACAAGATATCAAATCCGCTTAAATTTATTATAAATCTTGTTAATATTATCTACAACTTTTACATTGACAAGTTTTTGATAGGACCATTTCTTAAAAGCGAAAAAAAAAAAAGATAAAGAAAAGAAAAAAAATAGGTGTTGTAGAAGAAATAAAACCACATCTCCGTTAATCCACCACTAAGGCGATAAAAAAGTATCATTGGCGTGATGAAAATTTTTGACAACCCTCAGAGATGCTGTATATAGGGTTGTATTATTGGTGTATAATGGAAGAAAAAAATAACTCGAATAAAGCGACCAGATGAAATTGTTTAACTGGGTTTATCTCTAAACTTGATTTAGTTTTTAAGTTAGTAAGACCGAGTCGGCAGGGATTTTTCGTTCATATTTCGGTAAGGACTCTCTGAGGGGTAAAGGGCTAAGGGCTGCTCTCTGCCTCGGTTTTAAGGGGCTCTAAGACCTCCCCCGCGGGACTCCTAAAGGCCAGATTTTTCACGACGCAAAAATTCTTTAAAATTTAGTTCCATGCTATGGGTTTGTCTGGATCAAGTGGAACTTAACAGTAAAATCTTTGAAGATAGAACCTATCTGTAACGTAAATATGGCCATTAATGACCGGCAACTCTCACTTTTAGACATTTTGTCGAATATTTAGAAATATACATGACAGATTCTTCTGGAATTTCAGGATTAAAGAAAAAAAAAAAAGGTATGACCTCATATTTAGCCATGTCGATTTGATAAAAGGGGCAATTAGGGGGGCAACAAAAAATCAAAGAAAACAAATAATGCTTGGGATCACCCTGTAAAATAAAATGCACGAAATGATCTATCGCTACAGAATAAATAAACAGACATTGTGCAATATGTGTATTCATTTGTTGAAGAATAGCACGTATATTAATAGAGATATAGCGATTTATTTAAAAAAATTAAAAAATTCTTGCATGATTTTTGCTTATAACATGCTGGGTTTTCAACCAAATTTAACGCCGGTTTCAGAAAAATTGACAAAATATAGTAGAAACAATATAGTGCAATTGGAATATAAATATATTAAATATTTTAGGAAATATGAGCAGTTATATAAAATAATTTTTATCTGCGGATGCGCAAACGATAACAAGGATCATTTTACATAATTTAATACTCAACTCTATGGAGCAACTTAGTAAAACAAATCCAGTCAAATATCGTACAAATTCAGAAAGATATCGGCGTTAGAGTGAGCAAATTTTTAGTTGTTCTCTAAAAACATCTGAATGATAAGGGATTTTCCACAAATTGTCATTTTTTATTAACTGACTTTCAGAAAAAAAATTAGTATTTAGTGACTATCAACGAGTAGATTTGAAAAAAATGCTTCGATTTTAATACTTCTTTTTATCATGGTATAGGCTCCTTCTGGTGGTCATAAAAGAAGAACTAAAGTATCAATAAAAAACGAAAAAAAAAATCAATTAAAATTGACATCTTGTGGACCCTTATCATTCAGCTAGTTTTAGCGAGCAACTAAAAATTAGCTCACTTTAACGCCGATATCTTTATGAATTTTTACGATATTTGACTGGATTTTTTTATAAATTGCTCCATAAAGTTGACTGTTAAATTATGTTAAAGGATCCTTGTTATCGTTCGCGCATGCGCAGATAAAAATTATTTAATACAACTGCTCATATTTCCTAAAATATTTAATATATTTATATTCCAGTTGCACTATATGTGTCTACTACATTTTGTCGATTTTTCTGAAATTGGCGTTAAATGTGGTTGAAAACCCTGCATGTTATAAGCAAAAAACATGCAAGAATTTTTTTTATTTTTTTTTTTTTAATCGCTTTATCTCTATTAAAATACATGCTATTCTTACACAAATGAATACACATATTGCACAATGTCTGTTTATTTATATTCTGTAGCGATAGATCAATCCGTGTATTTTATTTTACAGGATGATCCCAATTATTATTTTTTCTTTGATTTTTTGTTGGCCCCCTAATTGTCCTACTTATCAAATCGACTTTGATAAATATGAGATAAAACCTGTTCTTTTTAATCTTGAAATTCGAGAAGAATCTGACAAGTATATTTCTAAATATTCGACAAAATGTCTAAAATTGAAAGATGCCGGTCATTAATGGCCATATAGTGTATTTTATCCGTCCTTTCAAAGAAATTATTGGGTGATTGAAAAAAATCGTGCCCGATTTTCGTTGCATCGACTTTCGAAGTGTACTGAAATTGTTCTAAATGGCGAAATGCAGTCAAATTGTCAACATTTAGTCTCTCAGCAATCTCTTCAGTAGTAATCCGTGGATTGTTATTCACTAAATCACAGATTAAGTCATTATCACTGCCAGAAGGACTTTTAAGAAGCGAATTTTATCGTTTAGATTGAAACATCGAGATGAGATAACAAGTTATATCAAGTCTATGGATTGAAAGCACCCTTTCGAAAGCGACAAAGCCACTTTTTAACTGTCCAGCACGATCCAAATAAACGTCTTGAATATTTTTTGTAACACGTCGAACACTCACTCCTTTTTAAAACTCATATAACACAACATGACGAAAATGTAACTTTTCATTTTCTATTTTGAATATTAACCTTGAACACAAATAAATTTGAAAAACTTTTTTTTTTATTTGTAGAGATTGGCCGAAAATTCGGTTTCGGCCCAAAATCTGAGTTTCGCCGAAAATTTGTTTTCGACGAAAATGCTGCCGAAAATTCGGCTGGACCAAAATTCGACCGAAACTATCTGTATTCCAAAACTCTGGTTTCTTCCTTCGGAAAATTTCCAAAATTACTCTTTGATTTGAGCTATATCGGCTCCAAATGAGATATTCTTTATTTATTGTTACGTACTTTACTGTTTATAATTATCAGTCATGACTGACTCCAGGAGTGAATACAAATTATAAAGCAAGAAATGCATATAGGACTAAACTTTGAAGACGCTTCTTACTTGCTCATTAAAAGCTTCACACTCAAACGTAATAGAAAATTTTTAGTTTGAAACCTCAGAAGTATTTCGAACACTCTTTGAGAAACTTCTAATATAACAGATGATCATTTACAAAAATCATTATACAGTGGACGCTCGTTAATTCGAACTCAAAGATTCTCAGAAATAAGTTCGAATTATCCGAAGTTAAGTGAAAATACAACTTAAAATGTGTATCACTGAAGAAGAAAAATCTCCTAGTATGTATAACCCGAGAAAATATATTATATTGTATTATGCTATTTAAAATTAAACATAGTACATAAAAAGCAATAAAGACTTACCTTAATCATAAAATGAAGAAGAAGATACGCAGTAGAAAGTAAACTTTAATTAAAAATATGAATTACACTTTTGGGAAAAACTGTAAAATGACTGTTTGGTTTTGTTTATTATGCCTACATTTTTCAGCCAGCTTCTCGATTTGAAGTAAACATTTCAATTCATTTTCAGAGGAAGGTTCCATCTGAATAAATGCTTTCAGAGTTTTTATAGAGTCCATTATGGCTTGATCATTAGGACGCTTAACAGTCTCTGCATTCTCTTCTGAATCCGATAAGATCTCTGCATTTTCATCTTCTCGGATAGTTTTTATTATGTCATCGTCGCTCAGTTTTTCACAAACGTCCACGTCTTCATCTACCCTTGCATAATCAGAAAAAGTAATGTTATCACATTTAAATTTTTTGAAATCAGGAAAATCTGTATCAATATCGTCACATTCTTCGATATGATTTTTCTTTTCGGGGTGAATGAATTTAGCATGACGAAAGCAATTACTAATTGTGCTTTCCTTTACAGCATCCCATGCGGCATATAGATCATTTATAGCTGTCAGCAGAGTAATATTGTAATTTTCACCACAATCTAAAGAAAAAAGGATTTGTTTTAAGAGTCTCTTACGATAATTTGTTTTAAGCTTATGGATGATTCCTTGATCCATTGGTTGTAGCTTAGCAGTTGTATTTGGCGGCAAATATTCAACCTGTATGGAACTCAGTTCTGGAAGGTTATTATGGCACCTTGCGTTATCCACAAATAATACAATTTTACGCTTTTGCCTCGAAAACTGCTTATCTATTCCTTTTAACCAGCTACGGAAGATGTCTTGCGTCATCCATGCTTTTGCATTGGATACATAATCAACTGGCAGTGTTTTAATTCCTTTAAAACACCGTGGATTCTTGGACTTTCCAATCACTAATAATTTAAGCTTTTCGCTCCCATCCATATTAGCACAAACTAAAGCTGTAACCCTCTCTTTACTGTTTTTACCTCCTATGCAAGTTTCCCCTTTAAAATGTAATGTCTTGTTTGGCAAGAGTTTATAAAAAAGTGCAGTTTCGTCCGCATTAAAAATATCTTTCGGCAGGTAAGTAGATAAAATCTCTGGCAGTTTCCTACCGAAATTAGTGCATACATCTTCGCTCACATCAAAGCTCTGGCCACATACCGCTTTATAAGAAATATTGTGCCTTGACTTAAACCGAGAAAGCCATCCATCACTGCATTTAAAATCTTCAATACCCATTCGACTCGCCAATTCATCAGCCTTCGCCTGCACTAAGGGTCCATTTATCGGAAAGTTTCGAGATCTAGCATCTTGGAACCATAGCAGTAGAGCCTTCTCTAGATCTTCTTGGGACGCATTTCTCATGCGTTTCCTTCCTCTAGCAAATTTCGATTTTTCCCATGAATCTAAAATTGATTCCTTGTTTTTCAAATAAGTTGACAAGGTATTTTTTTTAATTCCATAGTCAGCTGCTAACTTTGTTTTGTTTTCGCCATTCTCTACCTTCCTTAAAATTTCTATCTTTGTCTCCAAAGTTAGGGCTTTGTACTTTCCACGTGTAGACCTGAATTTTTACACGTTCACACCACACACTGAGGAAGAACAACTAGAGCACATTAATTTGGACGCAGCTTCCCTAAAATCTAAAGTAAAGACTGGTTTTTCTGAAATTCTAAGAAAATCAGCAGCAAATAAACGAATGGTAGAGCTTCCCCCCTCCCTAATTCTTTTTTCCGCGCGCTATGTTTCTACTCACGAGAGTGGGTTCTGTTTGGCGGAGGGCAGGGGGAAGGAAAAGTATGTTGCAATGGTTTTGGTTTAAGTTTCTAACTACCGCGCACGCTTGCCGGTGAGGGAAAAAAAGTACGTTGATGTTGTTACGTCACGGCAGGTACTTTTCCTACCACCACCCATTCATAAACGTTTCTGAATGAATGTAAGGAAACAGGTAACGACGGAGAACTTTGTCAGTTAAGCACTGATAAGAAGAGGACAGTAGGACTGACGTTTAGCGGAAATACAATAGTTTAGGAATGCAGGCATACGTGTCTTTACACAGAAAAGAAATACAGATAATTTTGGCACAGAAAATAATAAAAAAGCGTGTATTTTCTCCATTAAACGAGGAAAAAGGAATTTCTTTTGCCAAATTTTTAGTTCGAATTAACCGAAGGGATGAAAAATTAGTTCGAATTAATGAGATATTTTTAACATTGATTCCAATACAAGTTTTGTGGGGCCTTTGGATTAATTCGAATTAACCGAAAGTTCGAATTAACCGAGTTCGAATTAACGAGCGTCCACTGTAGCAGATAAATCGAGGAATGTATACCTAGCCCATTTTTTAATGAGATGAAATTCGTATAATTAGAAAAATATTTTGTGTCGTTGATGAATTAATTACAATTTACTTTATATGAAAATAAAAAGTTTTGGCCAGGGGTACAGAGAGCCAAATTAGGCCACACGTATAAATAATTAATAATTATGTATATTTATGTATGTATTAACTACTCAAAAAAAATTTTTTTTAGACATTTTCGTTTTCGGCCCAAAATAGAAGATTACCGAAATTCGGTTTCGGTTTTAGTTTCGGTCTTAAAAGCCTGTTTCGGTCGATCCTCTTAGTTATGTTCACTCCAGACACATGTAGATAAATGTCAGTTAATAACATGGTTCTAAAAGAAACATCAGAACAGTCAAAATTACAAGCTACTGCCATCTATGAAATGGGGCACGAACTTTTGCAATCACCCAATATGTTGCAAATCGACATGCCTAAACGGAAACCTGAGTATTTTTTTTTTTTTTTCGTTCGGTTTGTAGCGATTGTTTTTACAAGTTTTACAATTCTTTGTTCATTAAACCCAACGCCAATGGAACCTGTTTATAGCCGAATTCTGTTTTAAAAGAAAAAAATTCATTGTCATACGATGGGAATATTATATGCCTTCTAAATTGGAATTTTGTTTCAGTCCCTATTGATTTTGCTTTTAAAATTTTTATTGTTTAAGATGGTTATGTTCAGGGCCCAGTTTTGACAACGTAGGGCCCGGACCAAGCACCTTTCTGGGGGCTCCCATTCTATCTATCCATAGAAATTGTTTTTTAACTATGCTTAAGTGACTAGTCCTAAACTTCATTCGTTTTGTACATGTACGTAAATTTTATACCAGGTTCTATTACCATCTGTATACATCACAAAAAAAATGGTCACAACTTTAAGAGAAATACTGATATCAAAACAAGTAGGAAAATGGTAGGAAAAATGATGGCTCGATTGATGGGAGTATTTGCTTGCAAATTTTCCCTTTTCTTCTCTACATATGTCGTAAGATGTCTAAAAGGAAAACGCCCTTAATTGGTCATCAAAAACGGTTTTAACTTGCCTCGCTAAGAGGAAAACGTCAATAATGAAATTCTCTTTTAAAACCAATGGATTATAAAGCTGTTATTATAAAATTGTGATGTAGATCATTCCTTAAGTATACCTTAAGTATGTAGATCATTATCATAAAAAGGCTGATGTAGATCATTCCTTTTTTTTGGGGGGGGGGGGGGGAGTACAGGAAGCAGAGAGAGGAAGACCACACTCCCTTCTCAAACCATTGAAAATGTTTTTGCTCAAAAAGAATTTCGGTCAATTTTGATCAATTTTAACCATTTGGTACCCTCTTATACTGATTACTCCCATAATGAGCCCTTCAAAAGGGGGGGGGGGGGGCGTGTCCCTGTATTAGTCAGGCCCTGGTTATGTTTATTTATTATAATGAATCCTGCTAAGACGGAATCGCAAGGTACTGAAGAAAAATTTCTTTTCAAACAGAGCCATTCGTATCAACAGGTGTAATTGTATCGAATTCGTACATTAGGGATAATGAAATCTTTAAGTTTAAGACACGATTCGGTTGTAGAGAGGGTTCCGTTTTCATACACATTACTGTATTTTATGTCCCGATTTAGAATCCGCTGTCCCGCTTTTTGAAATACTAGACCTGGCAACACTAGTAAGGGACAAAAGATTGTTCAGAAAATGCTATCAAAGACTTTGCAAGGTTGGCGTTTTGAACCGAATATTCGAACGCGAGAACGCGTGAAAAGGAAAAAACTGCCGTCATAAAACTATAATCGCTTATAACAGAAGATGTAATTTATTTATCGAAAAATAATAAAAGTTCTCAATGACAAATTTCTTCAATAATCATTCCTGCAATTGTCAAACATTTACATTTAAAAATGAATCAGAAAATGTGTCAAGAAGTTTCGCATTGTTGAGCAGATAAAAAATATTTTTTTTGAAAACCAATCGCCTTTAACCCTTTCAGGGGTAAGTAACTGTGTTCCTCTGATGTTGAATTCACACCGAAGTTTGCGAAAAAGTGTACTTCAAAATAAGGAAAAAAGATTTTGACAACTTTTTTTCTTCACCAAAGTCTTAAAAGTAAAATTTAATTAAATGTTTCTGGTGCAAATCTTGATAAAAATTCGGTGGGATATAATATATCCGACCGCCCCTCAAGTGGTTAAGATTGTCCTCAAATGAGGGTGCCATTTGGAAGGCGGTAAATTTTTCTTTTGATTTTATTGTGCAAAGCTGTTAAGCAATTGATGCAGTTTCACTCTCGAATATATTTTTTAAATTGACCAAAATACTCGTTAATGATAAATGTGTCTCATTTTGAGAATGCTGTAGGGCTGCCACAGGTGACTATCTTTTAATTTTACCTCGCACCACTTTCTCAAAACAAAAATTATTGACATATTGTTCGAGAACATTTGCAAGAGAAATATACTATAAAATCTGTTTTTCTTTTCTTAAATAGTGGTGCGAATAGAATAGAGAAATAGTCACCCGTGGCAGCCCTGATGCTGTAATAGCAATGATTTTGCACATGTTATTGATGTTATTAATTTCTATGCTTAACCCTCGCAGTACTAAGCTCAAAATATTCCTTAAATAGATTTAAAAAGGGTTGACCCTATAGGTAATTTAGCTCCCCCCCCCCTCCCTAAGTAATTATAATGTTCATACGACGCGACGATTCATTTCATTGAATAGCGAAATTTACACACAACTGAACACAAGAACAAAGAAATAACAAATTGAGGGAGGGGACTACACTCGCTTGCATGGTAACGTTGTACCCACAGCGAACTACGTTTGGCAGGATGCCGAACATTATCTTTCTTCCTTTTGAAATGTAATAAATGATAGAAAGCTTTCATTTATTCCCTGATCGCCTAAGATGGGGTCCATGCGACCCCATTCACAATTTTTACAAATAAGCAAAAAAAAAAAAAAAAAAAAAAAAAAAAAAAAAAATTAACTGTGCGAAACTTACTAAGTAGATAGAATCATGAAAGAGACCTTTGTAGGTTAACCCGAGAGAACTCGCTAGTGAGAATGCCCAATTGCTTTTCTTTTACTTTACATTCATATAATATCAACTTTTTTCGGTTGGCTTAGTACTTTTATTCATAAAATAGGTAAAATAATTGAAAAACATTTTGAAATTTTAATTAAAATGAAAAATGATTTAAATAAAAGTCTTAAAAAAGTACGACTGTGAGAGAAAATCTCATGCAGCGAGTTCTCCCGGGTTAATTCCAAGAAAATAATTTTATCATACATATTCTAAATGAGAAAAAAACTGCAAAATGTCCAGGTGGGGTCAAATTCACCCCATCTTAGTACAGTGATACCTCGGTTTTCGTCGATAATCCGTTCGAAAAAAATCGGCGAAATCCGAAACCGACGAAAACCGAGGCGATTATTTCCATATGAATCTATGTAAATCCAATTAATTCGTTTTAAATATTCAAAAATATGTACCAAACACATATTTGATAGAGAATAAGTATAGTGTTTAATATTAAAAACAATAAGAAACTAACATAGTTTTTTTGGCGTATGGTATCAAGGCACTATTTCTGGGGCCATTTCCCTTTTTGATGTTTTGGCAGTAGGATTAGCTTCAGAATCAGAGGACCTATGCCGCTCAAAAAAGTGGTTTGTTTCTATCACCTTATTTAGATTTGCCTAAAACGGGGCAAGTTTTTCCACCAAATCTTCCACATCCTCAACACTCACCTCCAAACCCATAGACTTCTCAAAATCAATAATCGACTACACCAGGAATGGCGAACCTTTTTGTGTATGTGTGCCAAAAATTTCAAAATTATTATGTATCAACATTCTAACGTGCCAGAGACATTTTAATTTAGAGAAAATCAATAATTATTTTTTATAAAATTTTTACTTAAATATTTTTACACTTAAATTAAATTTGATTCCTAACTTATTTATTATGCTGTATTTACTCAATAATATAGCCTAGTCACATAAAATTCCGTATTAATAATCTATAAATGAGTTTTTCTTTTAATGTATACTTCCAAATCAGATCATTTTTAGTTCTTCAGGTAGAAGCAGGTTGAATAGATACATAATCATTTACACTAACAGTTAAAATTCAATTTTCAAAATTAAAACTAATTAAATGAAATAAAACCTAATCTGAACTCGAAACGCGTCCGGTACTATGCAAACTATCTCTTAAAATTAATTTTCAAAAATTAAACCTTTAAAATTTGATAGAGAAGCAAAATGATTTGGGAAACACTATATGTTGAGTGGTTTGGCGAGAAAATGACGCTACAGGGCGCTTTCATTGAGTTTATAATACCTTAATTCATTCAAAAGTAACGGATTATTTTAAAGTAAATTATATACCTGTTACGCAAAATTATACTTTTTGTAAAAAAAAAAAAAAAAAACATAAAAGGGATTGCTCTCCATAAACTGAATGTAATTCATAAGAAGTTTTTTCGCGTGCCGGAGATGTTTTCTTATGTGCCAATTTTGGCACGCGTGCCATAGGTTCGCCGTCCCTGGACTACACCATATGTGTAGGTTTTGCTGGATCTGATAACTTTCTTTGGTGCCATGAATGAACCAGTCGCAATCAATAAAAAATGCCCCTAAATACCCTGGAAATAAATAAAATTGTTTGCGTAGACGCTTGGGGTGATGCACACACGACGAGAAACAACGCCATACTGTACTGAGCAGGAGAACGCGTGTCCGCTTCCTTTGTTTACAGAAAATGCAGCAATGTCAATAGGCAGGGCTTTAGTAGCACTAATTGTTACCTTTTTCCAACAATTAAAATCTAGACTTAAACATGACTTTCATTAAGAGACCACCTCTCGGAGCGACCAATTTTTATTGGAACGGAACGTGGTCGCTTTAGGGAGATTTTACTGTAATTGCATATTGGTTGGGTAAAAATAAAGTGTCAAAATATTTACAATTAAACAGGCTTACATTTATTGTATTTAAAAAAAAATCCTATTTTGGATCAATTTTGAGATAAACTGTTCCCTTAAAGTATTTATTCAACACTGTAAAAAATGTGTAGCAAACTGTCCAGCCATTCGGCCGTTTTAAAAAATAACGGTTACTTGGAAATATTGCGAAGGTATTACGACCATATCATGGTCAAAATCAATTATAATTAAGGTAAAGTAACCATTATTTATAAAAACAGTCGAATGGCTGGACGGTTTGCTACATATTTTTAACTGCGAATTCTGGTGCTTCTAATGGACGCATACAAGAATGCCATTACATTATGATGTATGAGGAATAAACGTTTGTGGTGTATTTTAGTGATGTTATGATACTTCAAACATAATGAAATTAAAAAGTATTACTGAAGTCCACAACAGCAAGATTTTTACGCATTAAGGAGTGCGTAGCATTTATAGTTCATTTACAGGACCGCACAAGAGAATTCGGTTACAGGATTGGAAATAATTACTGCAAGTGCGTTTTCCACTGTGGCATGCATTTTTAACACCTTCCAGGAAAGTTGAAAAGTGTTTATGCATTCGGTTTGTCTGGCCGTCTGTCCACGCTCCAACTCCCATAAATATACTGGGATTCTCATGCAATTGATAAACCTTATTTAGTGTCACCAAATCATGTTTGGTATTGTATAAGAAGTATGTGGGATTAATAGTTTATTGGCAGGGGCACACAAAAAAATTCCATTACATTATGGCATATGGGGAAAAATCGTTTGCCGAGTATTTTAATGAGATTATCGCTATTTCAAATGTATTGAAACTGATATAAATTATCTGAATTTTAGCTAGATTAGCGCATTCATAGCGTGTGTCGTTCCTTTACAGGGGCAGACAAAAGAAATCGGTTACATTACTGTCTTTCAGTAATAGTGGCTGGAAGTGCATTTTAAAATTCGGTATGCGCTTTAAAATTTAAATAATTTTCGTATATTACTCGTTGTATATAAATTCTATGCCTGATATATAGGGCTGCACTAAAGAATTCACGTACCACTCTCCTTATTAGCGGAAATTGCTGAAGGGGAATTTTCAACAAAGGTAGATGTATTTCTTAACTCAACTCAACTCAATTTTGGCATGCATGTAGTTAATAGATACAAATCTATAAGTCATATACAGGGCTGCTCAAAGAAATCGAATAATTCTTCGATTGTAGATGGGGACAGCTGAAATTGGGTTTTGAAATGGGTTATGCGTTTCTATATGGTTGAATTATACGTAATATTTTATTTTTTTTAAACGGTGCAGTTTTGTTACATTATTCTGAATGTATTGGAAAGTGTTTCATAATCTATGCTGGACGCATGATTTTTTCTTTCTTGTTTGTCTTATCTTATTTTTAGTGTGTTACATGGCGTGTATAAGTTCTATAGAATATATTCAGGGCTCCGCGAAAAAATTTGCACACATTTTTCGATACCGAGAGCAATTTTTGAAAATTGATTTTTAAGTGGTTTTTAAATCGCTTATTTAGGTTCCGGACTACCAAGAAAAAAAAAAAAACAGTGTACAGAAATTAGAATAATGCATCCAACCGCAGTTAAAGTTCATTAGTTTTTATTCGACATTCTTTTTAAATGTACTTATATTATGTTATAGCGCATACTTTAACACAGGGATTTAATGATTTGCTGAGAATTATTTATTTTAGGCTGTGAAATCTTACCAAAAATGCTAATTTCAAAATGACTTTCAATAAATAATGAATAATTAATTTTCAGTTTCACTTAGAAAGAAAATGGTGTGTTAAAATACGTAAAGTGTGTTATTCTAAGTACTCTAAAAAATCTAGACCTCTATCTTTCACCATTTTTGAGAAAAAGGTACATAAAGTTGGAGTATTTTAACTTGGTCGAGATAGAGCTTTCCCGGTCCCCTTAAAAGTGCCGTCAGAGCATAAAGGGTTAGTAATATTTTGTTAGTGTTGGAAAGTTTTTCCTAATCTATTCCTGATGCATGACTTGTCGTTCATGTTTAAAATTGTAAATTAAGATAGAATCACAATCAAAGAAAAAAATTAAACATTACTCTGCCTTTATCACAAACTTTCCGCTCTGAATTCGGCGATCCTAATCACAATTCCAATTTATTTTCACATTTACGTGTTTTTGGCACGAATTCCAATTTTTACATCTACAAGTTCAAAAAACTCTTTTTCTCTCTTTCATCATTTCCTTTTCGGAAATCGGTCTGCCGGAGTAAAATTTGACAGAAACGTTTTAAAAAAAAATAGAAGCGTGGGCTCGATAGAGCGATTTTGCAGAAAGCGAAATATATCGCTGATTTTTTTTTTCTTTTTTTGTTCGTTGAACTTCAAAGGGTTCTGACCGACCTTTTAAATAGCAAACCGAAAGGATAAAGGTTTCCTAAAATTTCATCTGGCATGTTGTACGGTAAATTCATTGTGAAAATAGGTGTGGTTCGAACGTTGTAAAAAGATCAATTTGCAATAAGTTAAAACTCCGTGATTCATCTTTTAAAGTTTTATAATGAAGGTCAGATACTTGTTCGGCACAGGTGGTGGTTCGACCAGTCAAATGTTACGTTTTGTTTATAGCCTATCTTGTTGTGTTGTTATGGTGGGTAGATACAACATCTTTTCTTTCGAGAAATTGCTCATTAAGGATTTGATGAAATGATAGATGATAAATGCCTGACAGTTATTTCTTGTTCCGCCTTTTTGTTCTTTTTTTATGGTGACGTTCAATTTTCAAAACGTTATTTACAGAACATTCTTCTAGGATCTTCGTACAGAAATGGTTATAATTTTTATATTTTAGTTCTTTCCTGTTTTTCTCTCTTTTTTTAAACATTCTCAAGTATACTTGAAAAAGTGTTTATGAATTTGGTTTGTCTGTCTGCGTTAACTAAAACAAGAATGAAGTGTAGCGGTCAAGTGCGAGTATAACTTACACTCAGAGGGTTCAGTACAATAAATATATGAATTAAGTGTATTATTTTTAAAAAATCGTTGTTAAAATAATAGTAAGACTTTGTAAAAAACTGTACTACGTAGGGTTAGGTATAGCTGTATATACTGGAAGAATATGAATGGGTATACCATAAAAGTGCAAAGAGATATGAAGCCTAAATAAAATCAAATATTGCTATTCTATATAACTCTTTTTTTAATCTTATCCTAATCTGCTTTTTTGATGAGCTTATTTCCGTACTGACAATAGAAGTAATGCATATTGAAACTTCATTTGTCATTTCATAAAACTAAATTCAACCTAGTAATAATCTTTTATTTTTAAAGTGTAGCTAAAACAGAACTCTTGTTCAAAGTTTAAAATTGGCATTGTATTAAACGCGCTTCGAAAGGGCCGCCTTGATCCGTGCCACGTTTTTCCAGATAGGTTTTTAATTCACTTTTAAAGACATGGGATACGTATTGAGAGATCTACTCAGTGCAAACTAGTCACGAATCTCATAGTATTTATGTGATTAATTCTAATTAAATTAGTCTGTTTTTAACAATTTGACGTTTATTGCTTTTATATGGATACAGGACTAAGCTTTAAAAGCCGATGGTATATAGAGTACGCCGCCCCTGTCATCATTTATGTCCAAACCGTCCGTGTCTTTAAGGGTTAATATTTCGGTTAGTTACCGACGATTTTTTTCGAAAACCGTTATCAATAATGCTTTATTACTTCTACTACGATAGGTACCTACAGCGCTCCTCAACACCTTTGATGAATGTCCGCAAATCGAAATTTGCGTGAAACGGAAAAATGCGCTTTCCTAAAAAATTATGTGACCTAGGGTAATCGCTATAATTTTCCTGCAGGTTTAAATTGACGTCTTTTACCTCGAATTTTTTCATAATTTTAGTTTCTATAGATTCGGAAATAGAGGTGGGGGAGGGGACATATTTATGCACTACGTTTTCGACGATATCTCTGAAAATATAATACCCAAAATTAAAAGAAATGTATTTTTGAGTTCAGAGTTACGAAAGCTTTCACACGATACCCCGCACGATACACAAAGAAAAGCTTTTTTTTTTTTTTCAAGTTACTTAATTAGCCCGTCTACATTTTTCCTAAATATATTTGTGAATGTTTAATAATTTGAAAATATGTGGGTCAATAGTCTTTATTATTTCCCGAATTGGAACTTTCCCCGTTCCACAGTTTAAGAGTAAAATGGCTGTGACAGACAGATAGACAGGCACAGGAGTGATCTTATAATGGTTCCGTTTTTACTTTTTAAGTACGGAACCCTAAAATTCACACACCTAGCGTAACTATTATTTGATAGCTGGTGAAAAGAAAAATTCCTAAAAATGATGCCATTTCGACAGAATTAGTTTTTTAACACTTTCCAATATAGTTGAAAAGTGTGTATGAATTTGGTTTGTCTGTCTGCCGTCCATTTACCCGTGCGCTAACTCTTGTAAATATACTCGGATCAATATGGAATTTTTATGTGTTACTGAGATTTACTACAGAATGTACGGTATTGAAAATGAAATGCATTCATAGCTCATTTACAGGGATAAACAAAAGAACTGCGCTACATTACATGCTATATGGGGGTGAAAATCGTTTGTGGTGCATCTTATTGACGTTACGATATTTGAAATATAATAAGATAGATATGCGCTACAGAAATGGACTACAAAATATTTTCTCAGGAGTATAGAAAAGAAGCATTTATAGTTCGTTTACAGTAGGGGTGCACAACCTTTTAAAAAGAAGGGCCACTTACAAAAATATTTGGGTTGTCGAGGGCCACATCAATAACACAGAGAAAATTCTATATCGGAGAGGTGAGGGGGGGGGGGTAATGAGTCTTTATTCTTCATGAATAATTATTTTTTGTCTATAATAAAAATAAACAAACGGAAATAAATAATTGTATGAAGGAATGCAGGGCTTCTTCGCATCTGTATGAATAACCGTTCAACACTTTATGAAGACTAACGGTTCCTTCTTGACAAATGGTAACTTAAAGAAAAAAAATTACACAAAATTTCTAAATAGTTGAACATTATCGAAAATTATAAATATATATATATATATATATTGAAGAATAACTTCATTTAAAATAAAAGGAAACTTATTTTTGAAATAACAAGGCATGATGGACTAATTATGCTATTTTTTCTCCGGACTATTAACAAAACTCGTTTTTTATTTCTTTTGTCAATCAAGTGCGACTGATTGACCAAATGCGCGATTTTTTAACTACGACCGATTGTCAGATTTCGCGGTAAATTTCCTTTGCCGATTGGCAAAATTTGCAATCTTTTCAAACAACTAATCTGCGATACCTGCGATAAATTGACGCAATTCGTGATTTTTTTTCAGCCATAAATTTTCAAATTTCGCGATTTTTTTTTCGACAATGGATCAACAAAAATTGCGATTTTTTCGGCACACGATCGAATTATTTCGCGACTTTTTTGTTCTACGATCGATCTTCGAGTTTTTTCCATGAACGATTGACAAAATTCGCGATTTTTTTTCATGACTGATTGGCGAATTTTGTGATATTTTACGTGACAGATTGACAATATTTGCAATTTTTTTCCCATGAACAATCGACGAAACGTGGTTTTTTCCTGATATACATTGATGTAATTTGCGGGGGTTTTCGCTCAATAAATTGGAGAAAATCGCGATTTCTTTTACGCACAATCGATGAAATTTGCGATTTTTTCCTGCGACCAATGGATTTCTATTTCATGATATCTTTTGGGACCGACACACAAATTTTGTAATTTTTCCCATGAGCTATTCACGAAATTCGCGGATATTTTGGGAAAAGTCACGATTTTTTTTCACGAGCGATTGACAAATTTCGCAATATTTTTGCGACCAATTCACAAAATTTGTAATTTTTTCTATCAATTGCCGAAATTCGTGATTTTTGTCTGCGGCAGACTGACAAAATCGCGATTTTTCCCCAGTTGATCGACGGAATTTGCAATTTTTGTACCTCATCGACAAAATTCGCGATTTCACTGTGCCCGATTAACAAAATTCGTGATTGTTAACTGACTCTGATGAAATTTGTAATTTTTCCCGCGGCAAATTGACGAAATTTGCGACTTTTTCTCGCAATAAGCTGACGAAACTCGCGATTTTTCCGTAGCCGATCATGAAAGTTTGCAATTTTCCCGCAGCTCCTCGACAAAATTCGCGATTTTTCCGCGTCCGATCAAAGACATTCGCGATTTTTAACTGACTGAAGAAATTTGTAATTTTTACAAATTGATGAAATTCGACATTTTTTCTCGCGATAAACTGTCTAAACTCACCATTTTTACGCAGCCGGTCAGCAAAATATCAAATTTTTTCGTACCTCATCGGCAAAATTTGCGATTTTTCTGTGCCAGATTAAAGAAATTTGAGACTTTTCCGCGCCGAGTCGACAAAATTGGCGATTTTTCCTATCGCGATCAACAAAATTAAAAAATTTTCCGTGCCCGATAAACGAAATTTGGGATTCTTAACCAACTCTGACGAAATTTTTAATTTTTCCCGCGACAAATTGACAAAATTCCGATTTTTTTCTCACGATCAACTAACAAAATTCGCGATTTTTAAAGCGTCTGATCAACGAAATTCACGATTTTTAGCTGACTCTGACGAAATTTGCAATTTTTTCAGCGGCAAATTGTCGAAATTTGCGATTTTTGCTTGCGATAAACTGACAAAACTCGAGATTTTTCACCAGTTGATCATCGAAATTTGAAATTCTTCTGCGTTTCATCGATAAATTTCGCGATTTTTGAACTCGATCAACGAAATTTACGATTCTTAATTGGCTCTGATGAAATTTGCAATTTCTTCACGGGGCAAATTGACGAAATTCGCGATTTTTTCCTGCGACATATGGACAAAAAATTGCAATTTTTCCAGTTATAAATTGACGAAATTGTGTAAAAAAAACCGAAGAAATTGTATAAATTGTAATCGCGGGCCACATGTTAACCCATGGCGGGCCACTTTTGGCCCGCGGGCCACAGGTTGTGCATCCCTAGTTTACAGGGATGCGCAAAAGTATTATGATAAAGGTTTATTAAAATTTTGTCTGGCATGTTGTACGACAAATTCATTGTGGAAAGAGGACTTCGTACGTTGTAAAGGATTAAGAGGCTATTTCAGTCAAGCGAAAAGACCCGTTCTCTAATGCTAATCCTATGGAAGAAATTTATAAAGATATCTCGGTTGCATATCAATATTTTTAAAAGATTTTTTTTTTTTTTTTTTTTCTTTTTGCATTGGATAGCTGAGATCGATCTGTACAAAGGCCGTTTTTTACTTTTTCTATTTTGTTTACAAATATTTTTAATGAGGACATTTTCATTTTTGGAACCGGTTTCGAAAGCGAAAGCATCCTCATAAAAAAAAAAAAAAAACTGCAATCAAAATCGAAAAAGTAAAAAACGGCCTTTGTACAGATCGATCTCAGCAATCCAATGCAAAAAAAAAATCATTTAAAAATATTGAAATGTAACCGAGATATCTTTATAAATTTCTTCCATAGGATTAGCATTAGCGAGAGGGTTTTTTCACGTGACTGAAATAGCCCTTTAATTTGCAACAAGTAAAAACTCCGTGATTCATCTTTTAAAGTTTTATAATGAAGGTCAGATACTTGTTCGTCACAGGTGTTGATTCGACCAGTCAAATGTTACGTTTTGTTTATAGCCTATCTTATTCTGTTGTTATGGTGGGTTGAAACAGCATCTTTTCTTTCGAGAAATTATTCATTAAGGATTTGATGAAATGATAGATGATAAATTAATGACACTTATTCCTGTTCCGCCTTTTTGTTCTTTTTTTGCTGAAGTTCAATTTTCTGGAAGTTATTTAGAGAACGTACTTTTCAGATCATCCTCCAGAAATTGTTAAAATTTTCATATTTTAGTTTTTTTCTTTTTTTCTCTGTCTTTTCTTTTAAGGCTGGTCTCAAATCCAAAGGGGCTAATTTCTGACACAGCTTTTCATTCATTTTTGTTCGAAAAGACATGAAATTGGCAGGTGTTGTTATTCAGAAACTATGTAATCGAAAGTTGTTTTTCCATTTTTGGTAAACGCAAAAGATCTTCGAGAAAATGCTGTCAAAGTGGGCATTTTGAACCGAATTTCTGCACACGGCACCAGGAAACAGGAGAAAAACCAGTTGTTGCGTGACCAGAATCACTCATAACTCCCTAAATAATTTATTTATCGAAAAGTAATAAACTCACTTCGATTCCAAATCGGTTCAATAGTCAGACTTGTCAGTTTTATACCTTTACGTTTAGAAATGAGATAGAAAATGTGTCAGAAAGTTTTGCTTTGTTGAGCAGAGGATTTGAGAACCGCCTTAAGGCTGTTCTTAACTGCTCTGCTCAACAACCGCAAAACGTTTTGACATATTTTACAAATTAATTTTTTAACGGAACGATATAAAATTGGGAAGCCTGGCCATGGAAGTGATTTGGAATTGAACTGTGTTTTCCCTTTTTTGATCAATAAATTACCTATTGAGTTATAAGCGATTTTGATCACGTGACAAGTACGTTTTTCAACCTTTCTTGACTGCTTATTCAACTTTCGCGCGGAAATTCGGTTCAAAACGCCCACTTTGACACTATTTTCTGATAGATCTATTGCGTTTGCAAAAAAAAAAAAAAAAAAAAAACGAAAAAAATAGCTCGATTAAATAGTTTCTGAACAACACTGCTAGTGTCGTGCATTTCCGAGCAAAAATAAATTGTAAAACGTAAGTCATAAAGTTGTCCTTTTGGATTTGAGAACACCCTTAACACTTTCCGATACACTGGATAAGTGTTTATGAATTCGGTTTGTCCGTCTGTCCGTGCTCTAACTCTCCTAAATATGCTTGGATTGTCATGACATTTTTATATGTTATTGAGGTTTACTGCATGTAGCATGTTCGGTATTGAAAATGAAGTGCATTTAATGTTCATTTACAGAGATACACAAAATAATTCCGTTACATTATGATCTATGTGAAAAAATCGTTTGCACGTTGCAATCTTATTCATGTTACGACATTTCAAACATAATGCATCACTGATATAAACTACAACATATTTTCTCTTCGCAGGAGTATAGAAAAGTTGCATTTATCGTTCGTTTGTAGGGACGTACAAACAAAACTTTTGCGGTGCATTTTAATGATGCTATGATACGTATGATGTTGCAATAACATAAGAAAATCATTGAAGCACAATAACATGTTTCTATAGATTATGAAGTGCATAGCATTTATCGTTCATTTACAGGGATAGACAAAAGAATTCCGTTACATTATGGTCTATGCGAAAAAATCGTTTGCAGGTTGCAATCTTATTCATTTTACGATATTTCAATCATAATGCATCACTGATATAAACTACAAAATATTTTCTATTCTCAGGAGTATAGAAAAGTCGCATTTATCATTCGTTTATAGGGACATACAAACAAAACGTTTGCGGTGCATTTTAATCATGCTATGATACGTATGATGTTCTAATAACACTAGCTGAAATACCTGGCGTTGCCCGGGGTTTTAAACATTTTTGATTAGAAAAATCAATTTTAAAATTAAAAACCGTAAGGACAATGAATCTTGCGCGAATAAGCTCTCTTTTTTAATATATTGAAAGCCTTGAGAAATTTTGATTTTATACCAGTATTTAAAAACAAAAAAACAGTGGCACTACGTGTGTGTTTTTTTAATCGTCAGGAAATGTTTTATGCGTTGAATTGTATAGCAGCACTAATGAAAGCATCTGGGGACACGGCAGTGCCCCTGCCAAGTCTTGAAAGCACAGCCGTAAGCATCTTTTTCTGGAAGCAACTCAGGATACTTTTGACCCCCAATATCTTTGTGTTGGTGATTCCCAGAAACTTGAAACTTCGTAAATCTAAAGTAATGTGGAAATGGAACTAAATGCTGAAATTTCACGTTTCTATCTTTTTTATTTCAGAAGATATATGAGCTTAAACTTTCGCCTTTTCGACACTGATTCACTGATCATCAAAACTCAGAGGTACGTCCTGTATCCCTAGAATCTTGAAATTTGGTATGAAGGTAGTGTTTGGAATACAATGAAAGGGAAAATTTAAAAAATCCGGAAAATTTGGATAAAAAGTCGAAAAATCAAAAAACCGAGAATTTGGCAGAGAAGTGATATACGAACCAGGTTTGGCGCGATTTTTTAACGTCAATTTGGCGAAAGCCCGTTTTCCAATACCAGTTACAATATATATTTTTAAATTATTTTCTATTGTTTTAAAAAGTAAACAACAATAAATAAACGGTAATTTCATTAATAACTATAGAACAAAACAATTGTACAATTTAAAAAAATAAAATAAAAGTAAATGAACAATTTATTAATAAATAAGCAACAGTAGCCGGGTTACCTTGTAAAATAAAATAACGCCAATTTGCTGTCAATTAGGTACCCAAGTGCGTATCTGACATCTGTGCCCCGTATTTTATCTTCCGTAATCGAAATTCCCGCCAATACTGTTGGTTATTGACCAGACCATCAACACGATAAAATACAGCGTTATCGGTTTTTAGTTACACGGAATAGGTAGGTCACGAATACGGTATAATTCATTTTAACTGACGAAAAACAAAATAATAATTTGTTTTAGCAATACGCCGGGAGAAAAAGTGAGTTTTAGCCTCCTTCTTCTTTTACGGATTGAACTGAAGAGGGAAAAGTTCCTGTCATTCACCGCTTGGCGTGCTAGTGTCTATGTGTCAAAATGCTAGCATGTCGGTTACGTTACAGTGTCTCGAAATCAGTGGTTTTTCCCCATCTCAAAAAAAGCTCAACGCGCCTAAAGAAGTTTTCACTTCAAAAAAAATTCCTAAGCCTAAATAAATATAGTATTAATTCTTGAAAAAAAAATCGCAAAAGAAATGTAAATTCATGAAAAGCCCTTCATGATATCACTTTCTCTTGTAAAAGCCATGCATTAACCATATATATTCGTTTCAAATATGAGGTCATACGTGTATTAACCTATATTATTCACAACTAAAAAAAGAAATGGCGCATCTAGTATTTGTCGAGAATTAAATAAAAATCATACACTCGTGACATCATAATTCACTTTTATTTTTTAACATAATATTATGGCTACTGTAATTTGAGACTCGTGCTACCGTCAGGACACATTGCCCTGATCATTATATCTTTTTACGCGCGTGAACGCTTCGCTATGGTACTCCATTGCGAAATTTGGTAATTTTTGAAATTCAATATTTGAAAAAGGGCATAATCATTAGATTCGAAATTTATATCAAGAAACATACAATGTTTTACCTTTCTAACGCAGTTTGTGTAACAATTTTCAGGCAAATACTTTTCGAGCTATTAATTTTTTCAATAACTTCAAATGTTTTATTCTCCGAGATCAATACCCGTAAGGCATAGTGACGTCACGGCGACGTCGTTGTGAAGTCACACTGTGATTTTGTGACCGTCGATGTGACGTCACGTGACGTCATAGTGACTAGAATGCGAGGTCGTTATGGCCGTTTTAGAGGTCGTTTGTGACGTCACATTGTGACCACTCTGTGAAGTCATGGTGTGACAAATATGTGAAAAGTGTGTCATTTGTGACTATTTTGGCATTAACTTTGTGACGAACCTGTGACGACAGCGACAATGCTTTGACGTCACACTGTGACTAATTTGTGAAATATGTGTCATTTGTGACGAACTTGTCATAAACAATGTGCTAATTTCAAATGAAAATCAAATTTCAAATTAATTGCTTAAAATGCAATTTTAATTTGAAATTTGATTTTCATTTGAAATATTGTATGGAAGGCGAATATTTCTCTCTTGAAAAATTTCCAAGTATTCATGTAGTTTGAATCGCTGCTGGATTTAATTAAGTTTCGTGTTTGCCCCATGTCGGTGGCTCATGATAAATATTCCATCTTGTGCTGCGTTTGTAGCCTTGCCAACAGGTAATAGTAAGACATTTTCCAGGCTGGGTCTCGTTCCATGTGGTTTAGTCGGTAGAATGTCAGTGCGCTATACTGATGGCCCGGATTCAAGTACCGTTATAGAATTTTTTTCACTATGTTGGCATTTGCGCCTTTTAAGCAATCAATTTGAAATTTGATTTCCATTTGAAATATTGTTTGCAAGGCGAATGTTTCTCTCTGGAAAAATTTCCAAGCATTAATACTGTGATGATTCTTGTTATAAACACTGTGATGAATTT
The DNA here is from genome assembly GCA_963932465.1 of Maratus speciosus. Classification (NCBI taxonomy): domain Eukaryota; kingdom Metazoa; phylum Arthropoda; class Arachnida; order Araneae; family Salticidae; genus Maratus; species Maratus speciosus. The sequence goes on from OZ010799.1 coordinate 379,311,761, forward strand.
TAAAATAAAGTTTTGTTTGAAATATGCAATATTATCTTTCTACCGTACTTTTTAGCAATATATCGCTATTTTGGAGTCCTATACTTCTAAAATACTTTTAATTTTTACACTGAAAAAAACAATGCTTATCAACTAGCATCCTTTTTTATTAAGTTCTAAGCTTGATCTTGAGTTCAAGCTTTATATTAAGAATGTGTAAGTTTTTATGTGTTGTGATTTGTTATTATTTTATTAAATACGAACATGAAGTCTAACGGATATTAATACTTTTCCTATTTAAAGAAGAATAAGATAAGCCATATTTATTTAAATTTTTTATTCCCGTGTATATTGTATTTTGTTAATATGAGCTAAATAGATTTGGTATGATTTATAGGAAATGACTGATCTGGGAAATAGAAAAAGCAAGTAAGAAAAAAATCATGCGTTAAGCATAGATTATAAAGCACTTTCCAACGCTTCCTGAATGCTTTAACTAGACATCGTAATTTAAGGAAATAACGTAAATAAGATAACTAAGTAAATATTTTAGAAAACGCATAAAACATTTGAAAAACTGATTTCAGCAGTTACCGTCCATAGCCAAATATGTTTTCCAATTCTTTTGAATAGCCCTGTATTTAATCTGTAGGTTGATATATACTAGTATATAATGTGAAAATTTAGTTTAGCAAGAAAACGCATAACAGGTTAAAATTCTCATTCAGCAATTTATACTAATATATGAAAACATACTTGAATACTTTTGTACAACCCTGTAGTTTACCTAGAATCTTTATTACACGCCACTATTTAGTTAAAATTTAATTCAAATTAAAACACTCTTAAAACGGTACAGATGTCATATTCGCCCCATATTGGCACGATTTTTTTCGGTTGCCAATTTGGCGAAAACATCAACAGCATAAACAACATAATCCGGGTTACCACATCAAGCAAAATAACGACACTTTGGCGCAGGTTAAGTACCTGTTGCCTATATGATATTGGTGACAGAAAAAAAATCGCGCCAATATGGGGCGAATATGACATCTGTGCCCTTAAAACTGCTGAAATCACATTTCCAGAAATTATAATTTATAGACGGCCATATATCCATTTCCTTGCGTGACCCTGTGTATCATTTTATCCATATTCTACAAACATTTCTTAGTAAATTAAATGCAGTTCAACATAAAAATCCATAACTCATCTAAAAAACACCTTTAAGCAATTTGCGCCCATACCCCTTAACTCTTACGTATACTTTTGTGTAGCCTTGTATATGAATTATAGCTTTTATATACACCATATACTATGCATAAATATAGTGAATCATAAAAGCGCATATTATAATTAAAAATGCATTTCCAGCAATTATCACTAATGAACAGTACAATATCAACTTTTATAAATATCATAAATTATAAATATTTTTTTTATAAATATTATAAATATCAAATTTAAAAAAGTATAGTAAAGCAGTTTAATCTATAAACTTGTTATGAGGCATGAAAACACTTTATTTCAATGCTTAATTGTCATATTTTATTTTTTAATGCGAAGTATCGAACGTGTATCGAAAAGTAGAAAATGAGTTTACAATCGAAGAAAATTTAATAACTGATTCTGAATGTCTACAATTAAATGTTTGATTAAAATCACGAACAGCAAAACTTGTTAAAAAAAAACAAGCCGTGCTTACATACAATTTAAAAAAATAAATATACCAATTTGAAAAACACTATATAATTAGTATTTATGATTGTACTATTAAACAACAACAAAGTACAATAGATGAATTAAATGTATTATTAGATTTAACAATTTCTCAAAAATCTCTCCATATGTTACAAGGAATTCCTATTATTTTATAATTTTGGCAAATGTTAAATCTAAAAACATTGATATGAAGATTTAGTATTTTAAATAATAATTTAAAATATTATTAGCAATGAAAAAAAGTCTTTCAAAAGTTTCTCTACTATAGTATGTAAAACGGCATTTCCCATTCAGTATAATGTTAATTTCTAATCTGAAAAACGATCCCAGATCAGTCTCTTTCTATAGGTATAATATAAAACTATTTAACTCATCTCACCAAATATACAAAACAGGAATAAACAATTTAAATTAAATAAGACTTACTTTTTGAGCTCCATAAATTAATTATTAATATCCGTGTGTATCCGAAAATGGCGACGTCTTTTTCTTCCATTAAAAAAAGCACACGCAAAAGCTTACATTTTAGACTAGTAACTTACCGCATCTGTTAGAACAAAAAGTTCTCTGTTTACCCTGCGGTATCGTGGCAGACGATTTGGGGCAGGTGTTAATTTATTTCCTTTTATATAAATAGATATGGAACTCATATGTGCAATCATTTTATGAGACTGTCTGTATTTAAATTTTTGTATTTGAAGAATTTTCCAATGTATTTTACCTTTTCTTTTTATCAGTTTTAAACCCCCCCCCCCTCCCTTTTTCTAAGTAAGATTGTTTCACACATAATAAATACAAAATATCTTCCTAAAAAATAAAAAGATATAAATAAATATCGAGGATAAAAAAAATTTCTTTGTCAATCGTCATTCTTTTCATGTTAATTTCCTGTAGAATAAAACAATTCGAAAAATAACTTTTTTTAGAGTCATATCTCTAAAACACAAATTTGAAATACGAATAATAAATTATATCATGGGTTTTGCATAAATTTTGTATTATTTTTTTTTATTCGGAAAATGCTAATTTTATTTTAAAAGTCTGAAAGAAGTAGAATTTAAAAAAAAAATAGTTACTTAAAATAGGTACACTAACAGGAAAAAATATGACTTGAATGCAAATTATAAAGCAAGAAATGTATGTATGACTAAACTCTGAAGACTCTTTCTACGTGCTCATTAAAAGCTGCAGACTTAACTATAATAGAAATTTTTTAGTTTGAAGCCACAAAAGTGTTTCGAATACCAGTGGTCGGTAAAAATAAATTAAAAATTTTCCTTCCTGCAAACTAAATATGTAAAGTGTATATATTTAATATTCCTAATTCTAAATATGTTATCCAAATTGCTCCAGCACGTACCATTTTTCCGAGAAACAGTTTTATAATAATAAGAATAAGAGAAGTATTATTATATTAAATTGCAATACTAGATAAAATTGAAATCAGGAAAAAAGTATATTTTCACACTCTTAGATATCAAATTGATAAAATATAGCATGAAAATCTAGTTTGTTGATACTTGTACCGTGCATTTTCCTTTATATGCCCCCCCCCCTCCCCCAACACACCATCTTTTCGTGTCTGAATTTACTACTTGCTACCCACTAATATATTTTCATTCCTTATGCCGCTGTAACTCGGGCCTTTTTAAAACATTTCTCTTCATTTTCAAAGATTTTTGAAGTTCATATTTCTCTCACACTGTGACTTACAATATGGGGGGATTTTTTTTGTGAGTGTGTCGTGACCTACGTTAGATGCAGTGACATAACAATTCTTTTTTATTGCCAGAAAAATAAAATTTTACAGTAACAACATGTTTTGAAGATTTTTTGTAATTTTTTAAAGTTTTCTAAGAAGTTCACATCTCATTCACAATGTGACATCACTGAGTGATGGCATTTCGGTCACAGATGTGACGTGACCACAGTGACGTCACAACGACTTCACTGTGACCATGCATGCTATGAGGGTATGTGGCAACGATTAGCGAAAAAACCAGTCGTTAGCAACGCGTAGCTTTTTATTAAAGAGGATAAGGAAATCATTGAAGCACAATAACATGTTTCAATAGATTATAAAGTGCATAGCATTTATAGTTCATTTACAGAGACACGCAAAAGTATTCGGTTACAGGACCGACTAAGATCAATAAAGTGCGTCTTCCTCTGTATTATTATGAATCTTTAAACTAATATAATTTTGAGAATATTTGGTATTGTGTATAAATTCTATGGATTGCATAAAGGGCTACACGAAAGAATGCGCACACATTACCGGATATGGATTGTAATTGCTGAAAATGAATTTTTACTGTGTTATGTGTTTTTGTAAGCTGCTCAGTTAGGCATCTCATTTCATTCTAGAATAAAAATGAATAATAAAATGAATAATAAAATTTTAGTGTTGGAAATTGTTTCATAAGCCATGGCTGATGCATGATTTTTCCTTGTTTTTTTTTTTCAATACACAGAACTGTGTCGTTTTCACTCACATCCAAACTGACATTTTTTCTGACACATTTTAGGTAGATTTCATAAGAAATACTACCTATTGCAGTCGTTACCATGGTGCGATTTTTGAAAAATTCCTTCATAACTTTTCATTGTATAATCCTAGGAACCCAAAACCAACCCCACCTAAAAAGTTTATATCCCAGCAAAGAGGAAATTGCTGGCCAGCAGCAAGATAGGTGCTGGCAATGATGGAGAAGTGATGGCTAATGGTCTACCACTGCATGACCTCTGCTGGACAGCTTCAGTCAACTTTGCTGTTGGAAATCATCAGATAAAATTCTAGTGGGCTTCCGTTTTATCTCATGCGCTGGCCCACCACTACATGAAAGTGCACGAACTTTTGCAGTATTATTGCTGGGAACCCTTACGCTAGGTGGCGTTGCGAATATCGAAGACATTGAGTATTTGAACACAAATCTGAAATGAATATCACACAATTTAAGCTGTGAAGCTATTTTTTTTTAACTCTAAATAATATAGCACCCTTGCCACCAACAAAATAAATAAGTAAATGAATAAATAAATAAATTCTTTATTTCAACGCACTTTTTTTTCTCTCCTTAAATCTGGTTTTACTAAGTTACAAAGGATTTCGGTTTTCATAATTTACACAGTTCAGAATAAATAATAAAAAAAGCGTATAAAATATATAGGATTTCTACACAATACAATAATTTCTATACCAGTTTAATGATTGGGAACTTAAATCACAAAAGAAACAAACTTGAAATGGTGTAATGAGAACTTGAAAATTACGAGCGGCATACGCTGAAAGTACTTGTTCATGTCCGATCACGAAAGCCAAACAGCATCGAGCGCGGTTAGTACTTGGGAGGGTGACCTCATGGAAACCGCTGCAAGAACAAATGTTTCTATTATAGACAGTTCTACAGATATTTCTATAGCTCGTGCTTGAAAAAAGAGCCATAATACTTTGTTTTTTTATAGAATTCTATAAGAAATTTTTGTAAGGGAAAGTGCTGGGCCAGCAAAGGAATAGCAGTGAGATAAGTGCTAGCACTGCAGGAAAAGTGCCGGATTGAAGTAATGTGATGGCATACTAATGCCGGCCTGCTGTTGGCCATCACTGATGGGCCAGCTGCATTCCGCACGGACACTTTTGTACTGGTTTAAGTAATGGCACCATTGCACTTTACCGCTGATGGCAGTGCTGGCTGCCATCTTTTTTCCAGCTGACGGCCCACTGTTTCTTTCTTTGCTTTAATATATACAGGGCTATTACAAATGATGGACCCGATTTAAAAAAATCATATTTTCGAAACTACTGCACATATTACAATAAGTGATACATGAATTTAAAGAGAAATATACCAAGTTTTTTTCAGTTACAAAGGTTCGATGTGTGATTCTCTTGTTACATGGCATACGTCCAATCTGTAATCCAGTTCGTCCCAAACATTTTGTAGCATCACTCTGTCAATGGTTCTGAATGCTGCACAAATGCGTTTTTTAAGTTCTGATAATGTCAAAGATACAGTTTATGTACCAACAATACCGAAAACAAAGCGTTCAGAACTTAAAGAACGCACTTGTGAAGCTTTCAGAACCCTTGACAGAGTGATGCTACAAAATGTTTGGAACGAACTCGATTACAGATTGGACGTTTGCCGTGCAACAAGAGAGTCACACATCGAACATTTGTAACTGAAAAAAACTTGGTATATTTCTCTTTAAATTCATGTATCACTTGTTGTAATAGGTGCAGTAGTTTCGAAAATGTGATTTTTTTAAATCGGATCCATCGTTTGTAATACCCCTGTATATATACATATGAATGCATGTACTAAATTTTGTCCGCACGATAAAAGTCGCAGTTATGCACGGATCGTCTTCAAACTCTCCAAAAACTTTGAGATGGCTAATATCTCGGCGGGGATTGTAAATGGGCAAAATCGGTACAAGAGTGAGGAAATGGGGGAGAGGGAAACCGTCTCAACATGATTCTGATAAAACCAGCTCTTATAGAACAATGACAGGAAAAAATAAACATTTTTCGTTATAGCAGATGCCAACAATTAACAAAAAAAACAATAAAAGTCTCACCACAACAATTACTTTTCTTTCGCAAGATTTCCACTTGAAAAATGAAAATGAAATAAATAGTTTGACGAATTGAAAAGAAAATTGAATATTATGTCATAAGTTTTCTAGAGCAAGAGTTCATATTGGAAATATAATGGACATCACATTTGAATATATAACACCATGCGAGTTTGGAAATACGTATTGAAGCATGATTAAAACCTGATTATGGAAATACTGGCATATTTTAACATTTTGAGGTTATCTGAATTTACTTTCCCATTTAAAAATATATTCCATATGCGAGCATATACGTGTGTGTATACGTGTATATTAGAAAAATGAAATTAAAAACTCGTCAAAAACAGCCAGATAAAATTGTTAAACTACGTTTATTTTTAATCTTGATTTAGTTTCTTTGTGAAATTAGTATTTAACTTGAAATCTACTTACGCCTGTAGGCTTAGCCAGCAGGGAGTTTTTTCATTCAATTTTGGTTCACAAACACATAAAATTAGCAGGTGCTTTTATTCAGAAACTGTGCAATCGAACAGCTTTTCCATTTTTCGGCAAAGGCAGAAGTTTTTTATCATTGGATGGTCAAATTTCGCGTTTTGAAACAAATTTTCGGACAGCGCATAAGAGGGAAAAAACTGCTGTCACGAGTCAACAATCGCTTTTAACTCAAAATGTAATTAATTTAACAAAAAATGAAAAAAAAAACTGTTCAATTACACATCACTTCAATAATCAAGCCTACAAGAGTTAATGTTTAAACGTTTATAAATGAGTCAGAAAATGTGTCCGACAATAGCTGCGTTGTTGAGCAGGGAGAAATATTTTTTTGACAGTTCAGGTTGCGTTTTCTGCCTCTTCATGTCTCTTAGTGAACCCGCTTCACTTGCATCTCCGGTGAAGAGTAAAAATGCAAGAAAAAATAATTTTTGTTTTACAGATTATTTACCTTTCAGTGAAAAACAGTTGGTAGTAACATCAACAGCACACTGTAAAAAAAAAAAAAAAAAAAAAAAAAAAAAAAAAAAAAAAAAAAAAAAACGACATTTTTCCAGTACAAAGTACTGTTCATCTCGCGCACAAACTCGATCACAGTTGAATGTACTGTATCTTTCTTTGGTTTCCTGACTATTTAAAGATGGAAAATATAGTAATTGCGTAAAATTAACCGCACAATGTACTGGCAATTTGGACGCCAGTAGTTTGTGCTGTCGTCCAAATGCGTCCAAATTGCCAGTACATTGTACTGTTAATTTTACACAACTACTGTATTTTTCATGTTTAAATAGTCAGGAAAACAAAGAAGATACAGTACATTCAACTGTGATCGAGTCTGTGCTGGCAAATTTACAGTGTTTTTTTTTTTTTTTTTTTTTTTTTTTTTTTTTACAGTGCAGCCAGAATTGTAAGAAACTTGCAGTTTTGGTGCATGGAAAAACTGTGGTAATTTTAAGAAGTTTGAGAACATTGGAAACTTTGATGCTAAGAAAACAGCATTAAAACAAAATAAGACTCTACATTAAAAACCTTGTGTATATATTTTTTATTCATTGCAAATGCAATAACTTTCGGCAACAGTGCATTTTCTGAATTCCGAAATGTTCAAAAACCGCTGCAAAAAAGGTCAGTACATAGAATATAGAATCTAGTGTTTTTTAACAGACACGTTACCTTGTATCTACTAAACAATTCCTTATAGTAGAAGTCTTGTAATCTCCTACAATCGTTCTCCCTGTCACATTGTGTCACACTTCCTAGACCCTCTCCCACCTCCCTCTCTTAAAGTGTGACATAATTAATCAATGGACTCTTATTTACTTTATGTATTTGCAAAATTTTCGGATTCGGGTCGAGTATACTCGACCGGTGCATGACTCTGCTTCTGATTCGAATATACTGAATTCATTAATTTTTAGGAGTTTTCGAAGTGTTTAAAAATTTATGAACGATATTTTGTATCCTATTACCTATCTACCGTCATTCTAATATCTAATTTCAATATATACTATGATATTAGCATGACAGTAATATAATATCTAATGATGAAAACATTTTTTTGAAAATCGAAAATAATTGCGCTATAGAAATTGCAATAGAAAAAAGTAAAAAAAAGCATTCATTAACGTCTCAAGTTGCTTTTAAATAAAGTTAAAATTTTTAATTACATCACATTTTATAATCATATTCAGCTGAATTCTAAATATTATATATCAGATATCATCGATATTTTTTATATTATCTATCATCTGATATTCAGTGAATAATTTCTGCTCAAAACGCAATCGTTGAAAAAGACTAGAATACTAAAAAGCCCATAAAATCACTTGATTTAAAAGGCACGACTTCTTTTCTTTAAAAAAAAATAATCATGCTATTTTCACACAATTAAATCAAAAAGCCACCAGCAATAAATTTTTACCTTTACGTTTTATTTTTCTCCCTACCACCCACATGTGACAAGATATGTGACTGTTTTAAGTGACATTTTCTCACGTTTGCGCCTAATCATTTCTCCAAGGTCTTCACGTGTAATATCAGTCGAGCCTAAGGCTTCTGTTGGTATGCGGGTGAAGACACGCAGTCTGCGAAGAACTGATACCTAACAACATTAAAAAAAAATATTGCAGATGTATATGGAAGAATATATAGAAATATATATACAGTAAAAAAAGAAGTTATACTAAATCCCCAGCTTCTGCAGTTAATTAAATATTTATTGCATCGACAGCAGATATCATTGACAACAGATATAATCTTCTGGAATAGTATTAAAGAACAATGTTTAAAGTATAATGTTTATTTAACGTATAATATTTAAAGTATAATATTAATTTAAAGTACAATGTTTAAAAAATAATATTTATTTAAAATATAATATTTATTTAAAGTATAATATATAGAGTGTAAATAAATAATAAATTTACTATATACTTTACTGTAAATAAACAATTAAATTTAAAAAATCAAAAAACCTGACTGCGTAAAAAGCGAACTAATTAATTATTTCACATCAATGTGAAAATATTTTTTTTTCAATTCCTACTATTAGCTCACACTCTCGCTATATATGTCGTAGGCTGATTGAGAAATCAGGCTCTTTGCCAAGAGCCGGGCTAATTGCAGAATCATCTCCCTTTTTCTAATTAGCTTGATATTTTTCAGTCTTATTGCAAAGAGCCTAGAAAGCGTTAGGCTAATTGAAAAATGACCACTTATTATCCAATCAGGGGATTTTTTTGGTGCTTATTAACCCATAACCCGACCAGAACCCGAAAAATAAATTAAAACAGACCGTACCCCGATCCGAGCAAGAGAAAATAATTTCAGTCTGCATGTACCCGACACGAAAATGAAAGTTCCATTTGAAAAAACACGAAATCTGACCCGAACCAAATCTGATAGCCGACAAATTTATTCTAAAGCACCATAACCCGATCCGAGTAAGATAAAATAATTCCCTTGGACACGCAACCCGAATCGAACCTAAAATATCCATTAGAAACCCCCGAAATCTGACATGAACCAAATCTGAACCCGACAAAAATATTCCAAAGAAACATAACCCGATCCGAGCAAGACAAAATAATTTCCGTGGACACGGAACCCGATCCGAAACTAAAATATTTGTTTGAAAAATTTCGAAATATGACCCAAACCAAATATGATAACCGACAAAAATATTCTAAAGAACCATAACCCGATTCCAGGAAGACAAAATTTCCTTGGACACGCAACCCAAACCGAACCTAAAAATTCTATTTGAAAAAAAATCCGGAATCTGAAGCCGACAAAAATATTCCAATGAATCATAACCGATCCGAGCAAGACAAATAATTTCTGGGACATGCAACCAAACCAGAACCTAAAAATTCAATTAAAAAAAAAACGAAATCTCACGAGAACCAAATCTAAACCTGACAAAAAATATCCCCAAAAAACATAAACCGATCTGGTCAAGGCAAAATAATTTCCGTGGACACGCAACCCGAATCGAACCTAAAAATTCCATTAGAAAAACCCCGAAATCTGTCATGAGCCAAATCTGAACCCGACTAAAATATTCCAAAGAATCATAACCCGATCCAAGCAAGACAAAATAATTTCCGTGGACACGCAACCCGATCCGAACCTAAAATATTTGTTTGAAAAATTCCGAAATATGACCCGAACCAAATATGATAAACGAAAAAAATATTCTAAAGAACCATAGCCCGATCCGAGCAAGACAAAATACTTTCCTTGGACACGCAACCCAAACCGAACCTAAAAATTTCATTTAAAAAAACCCTGAAATCTGACGTGAACCAAATCTGAACCCGACAAGAATATTCCGAAGCACCATAACCCGATCTGAGCAAGACAAAATAATTTCCCTGAACAAGCAACCAGACTCGAACCTAAAAATTCAATTAGAAAAAACCCAAAATCTGACATGAACCAAATCTGAACCCGTCAAAAATATTTCAAAGAAACGTAAACCGATCCGAGCAAGACAAAATAATTTCCGTGACACACAACCCGATCCGAACCTAACAATTTTGTTGAAAAAACTCCAAAATCTGACCCGAACCAAATATTATACACGACAAAAACATTCTAAAGAACCATAACCCGATCCGAGCAAGACAAAATAATTTCCTTGGACACGCAACCCGAACCGAGCCTAAAAATTTCATTTGAAAAAAACCTGAAATCTGACATGAACCAAACTTGATCCCGACAAAAATATTCCAAAGAAACATAACCCGATCCGAGCAAGATAAAATAATTTCCGTGGACACGCAACCCAATCCGAATCTAAAAATTTTGTTTGAAAAAAAATCCGAAATATGAGCCGAACCAAATATGATAACCGACAAAAATATTCTAAAGAATCATAACCCGATCCGAGCAAGATAAAATAATTTCCTTGGACACGCAACCCAATCCGAACCTAAAAATTTTGTTTGAAAAAAATCCGAAATATGACCCGAACCAAATATGATAACCGACGAAAATATTCTAAAGCACCATAACCCGATCCGAGCAAGATAAAATAATTTCCTTGGACACGTAACCTGAACCGAACCTAAAAATTTCATTTGAAAAAAACATGAAATCTGACATGAACCAAATCTGATCCCGATAAAAATATTCCGAAGAACCATAACCCGAAAAGAGCAAGACAAAATAATTTTCGTGAATACGCAACCAGACCCGAACCTAAAAATTCTATTAGAAAAAACTCGAAATCTGACATGAACCAAATCTGAACCCGACAAAAATATTCCAAAGAATTATAACCCTATCCGAGCAAGATAAAATAATTTCCTTGGATACGCAACCCAATCCGAACCTAAAAATTTTGTTTGAAAAAAATCCGAAATATGACCCGAACCAAATATGATAACCGACAAAAATATTCTAAAGAATCATAACCCGATCCGAGCAAGATAAAATAATTTCCTTGGGCACGCAACTCGAACCGAACCTAAAAATTTCATTTGAAAAAAAATCTGAAATCTGACATGAACCAAATCTGAACCCGACAAAAATATTCCAAAAATCCATATCGTATCCGAACAAGACAAATTATTTCCGTTGACACGCAATGCGACCCGAACCTAAAAATTCCATTTGAAGTACACCTGAAACCCGACACGAACCAAATCTTAAACCGACAAAAATATTCCAAAAAACTATAACCTGATGCGAACATGACAAAATAATTTCCGTCGACCGGCAACCCGATCCGAAACTGAAACTTCTAACTGAACTCAATCCGAAGCCTGGTTGTGATCGGTTTTCGGGTTGACTTCAAATGGTACCTTTAAGTTCGGATCCGGTTGCGTGTCTACGGAAATAAATTTGTCTTGCTCGGATCGGGTTATGGTTCTTTAAAATAATTTTGTAATTTTCAGATCGGGTTCTGGTCGGGTTTCAGGTTGACTTCATATGGAATTTTCAGATTCTGGTCGTATTGCGTGTAAAGGGAAATTAATTTACCTTGCTCGTATCGGGGTACGGCCTGATGTATTTTTATTTCGGGTACTGTTCGGGTTAACTTAAAGTAGAACTCTCACGTTCGGATCGGGTTGCACGCCGAAACTATTTTGTCTTGCTCAGATCCGGTTATGGATCTTTGGAATATTTTTGTCGGATTTAGATTTGGTTTTGGTCAGATTTCAGTTGTTTTTCAAATGGAATATTTAGGTTCGGGTCGGGTTGCGTGTCAACGGAAATTATTTTGTCTTCCTCGGATCGGGTTATGGTTTTTTAGAATATTTTTGTCGGTTATCATATTTGGTACGGGTCATACTTCGGGATTCTTTCAAACTGAATGTTTAGGTTCGGGTCGGAATGCATGTCCACAGAAATTATTTTGTCTTGCTCGGATCGGGTTATGGTTCTTTAGAATAATTTTGTCGGGTTCAGATTCGGTTCGTGTCAGATTTTGCGTTTTTTCTAATGGAATTTTTAGGTTCGAGTCGTGTTGCGTATCCACGAAAATTATTTTGCCTTGCTCGTATCGGGTTATGGTTTTTTAGAATATTTTTGTCGGTTATCATATTTGGTACGGGTCATACTTCGGGATTCTTTCAAACTGAATGTTTAGGTTCGGGTCGGAATGCATGTCCACAGAAATTATTTTGTCTTGCTCGGATCTGGTTATGGTTCTTTAGAATAATTTTGTCGGGTTCAGATTCGGTTCGTGTCAGATTTTGCGTTTTTTCTAATGGAATTTTTAGGTTCGAGTCGTGTTGCGTATCCACGAAAATTATTTTGCCTTGCTCGTATCGGGTTATGGTTCTTGGGGATATTTTTGTCGGATTCGGATTTGGTTCGGTTCGGGTCAGATTTCAAGTTTTATACTTATTATTCATCTAATCAAGCTCAAATAATTTTTTTTAAACTTGCAGTAGATGACACTTGATGTTAATACAGTTTTTTTTCAAATATTCATTCATTAATTAAATTTAATTAATTAATTTTCAATAATTGAGAGAGCCTTCTCCTTGATCAAGGCATTTTAAGACCGAGAGAGCCCTCTTCTTGATCAAGGCATCTTAAGCGCCACTCAAGAGGAAAGAAGAATGGGAGAAAAAAATTCTCTTATTGACCTAAGTAGGAATTGACTTAAAATATTTTTTTATATTACTTGTTTATATTACTTACCTATTTTTTTATTTACTTGTATTGATGACTTTTAAGTTGTGTTTAATTGTTAGTTCCTATCTATAAATATTGTTTTGATGAGGTCTATAGATGTCTATGATGGTTAGAGTTGCAGTAAAGCTGGAGATCCTACCTACACAACTTCCAGGTTGTATAATATTTTAACGGAGCTTCTGACTGTAAAATAGTCAATGAAACATCGTCTTCATTTTGAAAGACCTATCCAATGATATGCCACTCAATAGGGTGCGTAATTTTTTTTTGTCTCTACCGCCATTTTGTATTTTACGGCCGCCATTTTGAATTTATAAAAACTAAACCTAGCCTATAACCATCGGGCCGTTAAGACGAATAGATAGAGACTTCATTCATTAAAATCCATCCAGCCGTTGGGGTATTTCGAGGGTATAAAGAAATCCACATACACAGATAAGCGTGAAACACACAACCCTTCTTTTCAGTCGGGTAAAAAAAGACAGACGTTTTCTAATCCATAAAAAATATAATATAACTCATAACAAAAATATACAATAACCTATTCCAAGTTACCCACGATGCGAAGATGTTTTATTTATTTATCTTTAGAAGCTTCAGAAAGTAAAAAATTTTGGAGATTTAAAGAAGCATTTATAAAAGTAACGTTTTGTTTGTTGTCACTGATTTTCGGAAACGTTTCCGAGTAGTTTTTAACACTTCGATATGGTTGGAAAGTGTTTATGAATTTGGTTTGCCTGGTCATCCGTCTGTCCACGCTCTAACTTGCGTAATAGGATAATTGAATTGGAAGTGTGTAGCATTTATAGTTCATTTACAGGGGTAGTCAAAAGAATTCCGTTACATTACTGTCAATGGAGAAAAATCGTTTGCAGTGTATTTTAAAGACATGATGTTATTTCAAATGTATTGAAATTGATATAAATCACTGAATTTCACTACAAGATGATTATCTCTATAATAATAGCCTATGTCATGTGATTGTAATGAACAGTTCCGGGATGACCGCTTCGCTTTTTATATGCTCGGTGGCTAATTTGGCAATTTAATGTTGGCCGGGCGCAGGTGATAAACAGCCAAGTATTGTTTCATCGCTATCATGTCATCAGTATTATAATAGTCCATTTTCATGCGACTGTCATAAACAATTTTTCGCGTGGTAAATTAAAACAAAGTATTTATCAAGGACTGCTTATGATAAGGGAGTTTTGGCATTGATGTTGAAATTAAATATCATGGTTTATGGTATTATTTCTTTCTTTCTTTTTTTTTTTTTTTTTTTTTGAGCAATAATTGAGAGTCATAAATTTTTAATTTTTCAGTTTTAAATTAAAGTTATGTATTGTAAATAAAATAAGTGAAAGTATTATATTTTAAAAGAAATTAATGAAATCCGAAAAAATACGACGGTAACAATGTCTGGCGATTTATCCCCTGCACCCGGCTAACATAGAAATACCGATTTCATGTATCAGAATCTTCCGATATGGCGAAGAATTGAGCAAGTAAATTAAATTATGAATAAAAGTAACATGATACAATGCTTAGCATACATTTAAGAGAGACCAAACTGGTCGCCAAGGGCGGCTAGTTACTATAGAATAGTATAATCATAGCATTTACGGTTAACTTACAGGGACACATAAAAGAAATCGGTTACAGTATTTCTTTTCAGAAATAAATGCTGAAGAGCGTTTTCCATTTTGGTATGAGCTTTTAAATTTAACTCATTTTTTGCATACTATATGTTGTGTATCAATTCTATACCTCGTATACAGGGCTGCACAAAAAGAATTCACGCACCATTCTCCTTATTAACGGAAATGGCTGAAGGTGAATTTTCAACGGTGGTCTGCATTTCCTAAGTGAATTCAATTTTTACATGCATGTAGTTCATAGATACAAATGTATATGTCATATACAGGGTTGCACAAAAAGAATTCGGACAATTTTCCGACTGTTGATGGGAATTGCTGAAATAGTGTTTTCAAATATGTTACTAGTAGTAGGAAATGCAGAGTTCAACGACCACAGGATCAGGGATTTGGGCAATGGGCAATCATTGAGCAATCAATGATCATACTCACATTTCTCATGATTACAACAGTTATTAATATCTCATGCTGCTGCCTAGTTTAACACTTTACTAGAAAGGTGCATGAATACCAAGAATTAAAATATAGAAATGGTTTCGTTTAGAAACGTTTATTTATAACATGCTGCTGTTTTCTCTAAAATTTACTAGAAAAGATGTGTGTATACGAATACGTTTTTAATAAATATACATGTTTTCCACGCTATTAAAAATAAGTGTTTAAAAAAAAATACGTGTCTAAGGAAGTATATGTGTTAGAAGGTATATATAACTATATATATCTCACTCTATATGTTTGTATGAATCTAATAATATTTAAAAAATTATGTATTAACATAAAAATGTTTAATTAAAAGCATACATTCATGTCTACACGTATCTATATCCATAAAGTTAAATTCTTATATATAGGTTCTTATGTAAAATATATATGTATAAAATTTACTAGTTTAAAAAAAAAATGCGAAAAGTTTTACAGAGGTAATAAGAATAATAATAAAAAAAAAAGTTTGACAAAGGTTTAACAAAGTAAAAAAAATAAAAATAAAAAAAGTTTTAACAAAATTTAAAAAAAAGTTTTAACAAATTAAAAAAAAGCTTTAACAAATTAAAAAAAAGTTTTAAAAAATTAAAAAAGTTTTAACAAATTTTAAAAAAGTTTTAGCAAAAAAAAAAAAAAATAAAATTAACAAATTTAAAAAAAAAAGTTTTACAAAGAAAAGTTTTAACAAATGAAAAAAAAATAGTTTTACAAAAAAATTTAAATATGTTTTTAAAAAATTCTGAAAGATTAAAAAAGTTTTCCAAAAAAAAAAGTTTTACAAAATTAAAAAAAAAGTTTTAAATATGTTTTAAAAAATTCTGAAAGATAAAAACTATACATTAAGCAAAATTATTTATATTGAGCATAGCTATATATATATATATATATATATATACTGTATAAATGTATATGTGTGTATGTATGTATGTGTTTGAATATACGTGTTACACATATCTAACAATATGTTAGGAAGGTTTGTGTAGAAGTTATAAATAAGCACTCATATAAAAAATCAACATTTTTTTAATTTAAACAAAGCAATTTACAGAAAGTATATTTACAGAAAGATATATTTACATAAAAACATTTTCTTGATAATTCTACGTTATATTAACAATTTTCATCACTGATACAATCTTGGCTAATTTTATAATGTCCATAGGCAAAACTTGATATTCCATCATCTAGCAAGTAACGCTTATCATCAAAAGGACTTAAGCTAATTTTATTCTGTATTAATGTATATAGGTGATGATTATCTTGAGCGATCCTTCTCTGCTTCTCCATGCTAGTTTTCACCTGTTGCAGACATTCTAAATAATCTTGATGCTTGATTTTCAGTCGAACAACATGTGTAGACACACCCTTCTCCCGCTTCTTTTCTTCACTCGAAGATTTCAGGGAGTACATTTTGGGTTTTAGACCAACGAACTCAAGGGCTAAATCTCCATTGAGCTCATCCTTGAACTTGCCAATCACCTTCTTATTGATATCTGAGTAGAGTGAATGATGCTTTGGATAGTCTGAGAAATCAAATAGCCCTGCATTATGTTCCATAACATCAAAAATATTTTTTGTTTTAATATGGTAGCACAGTGAGTCCGTATCTGTAAATAATAGCTTTGCATCATCTTTAAAAGTTTTCTTTATAAAATTATAGTGAAAATCATACATTAAGAGCTTCGAAAGCTTCAAAATGCAGAAGCCGACATAAATCGGTCGATTCATCAAAATAGTAGTTTTAAGTCTTTCTACGGCACTCAGGTTTTCGTCATATGTTTTAAATGCTTTGAATGTCGGCGAGGCAACCAATTTCTTCGCTCTTTTTACCTTATTGCAAAGCACAATATTCCGCCTCTTTCTTAAATTTTCCATTGTTTTTCCGAATACAGAGTTGTTCATTAATTTAAAAAACTCTTTTTCAGAAGAGAATTTTGCTTCCTTCCTTTTCTCTGTATTAAAATTAATATAGCTCTGCAGCCATGGTGCCTGTTTGAATTGAAGAGCTTCATGCACGGCAGTCAGTTTTAATCCAAGTTGCAAATAATATTTCAGATTTCGGTAATGAGTGACATAATTCTGCTTATCTTGGAGATTAGGGATAAGTTTAGGAGTGCCTTTAAATTTTTTATTTCCAAGCATACTCTTCGCAGTAGGTGACAACATCTCTTCATTCACAGTCAGGCGTTCCGGGGCCAGCGGATATTCGTTATGAAATTCATGAAGCTTCTTAGGGTATTTAAGGTCCACCTCGAAAATATATCCAATTTCAGAATCATCAGATAGAGAAAGAATCCACTCTTCTGTAATATGACTTGTCACACACCATTGAAACCCTCCGTATGGTAGATATTGGGACATAGCCCATCCATAAAGATTGTTCGCATCCCAATCCATGATGAAGCTGGGTGCTTCATTTTCCCTAAAATCGGGTGTATTGGGGATGTTCGCTAGGGCGTGTCTATGACTAATCATACTGATACCACCACGTATTCCATTTTCAATCATTAGCAACATATCAATGTCCGATAACAATTCTAGAAGTGTTTCAGACATTTTCAAGGATGCTTGCCATGCGAGTGAAGGTCCTGTATATAAATGGCAAGGATCGATATCATAATACTGTTGACGCAGTTTACGAAAATTTTGGAAAACATCAGCTAGTAATAAAATATCTGTTTTTACATACAGATCATGATATTCACCTAGATTCCGAATATTAAAGGTTTTCCACACGTTCAAGGCATGTTGATAGTCTTCATCTTTAATAGCTTCATCTGTGAGACTGTTATAAAATGCTGCAGGTGGGGGTAGTTCCTTTTCATCGAATTTTTCAAAAGAGGTGAAGTAGTCATAAGGGTATACCCCTTTTCTTGTAAGCATATGGAAATTAGTATTTTCAGGGAAATTTTCTTCAAGTATGGTGAATTGCTCAGGATTAAGGTTTCTAACAAGCTTTTCTAAGGAGTGAGTCAAAAACTGGAATGAATCTAAAAAGACCATCTGTATAGGGCTTGTTGGCTTTCTTAACTTGAAGGTTATATAATTTTCCATAGAGGAAGCAATCACATCAATTTCATGATCTTTAAATTTACCAATCTTACTCATTAGATGATGCCCATCATAGATTTTTAGATTATGGAATATAACAGGAATTGTTTTACATTGTTTGTAGTTTAGATTGCAGCTTGCATGGGCAGCTCCTCTGTATGCACCCTTCACGTGGTCATGGTCACGAACACGTTCTTCACATAATACTTGCTTACAAATAAAACAAAATTCCGCTTCCTGAAAAGCTTTTTCTTGTGCAGGTGAAAGCTTCATAGGTTCGATATTTAATAACTTTCGTCCTAATACATCTTCAATCTTCAGCATCTGTTTTAAAAAATGGTCTACACAGTCTTTGCCACGATAAACTTTCGCTTTCCAGACACATCTCCCATTAGGTCCGACAACAACATAAGCATACCCACATGGAAAATGATAAGTTGTTTTTTCAGTATAGGATGGTGTGGTAGAGGGTGCAGTAGGCGCAATAGGTATAAGAAGACTCTCAAAGTCAGCATACACAACATATGGTATGGGATGCTGTAGATGTATTCCAGTGAAAGACAATATATTCTCGCCTTCTTCTGGTAAGAGTATCCTTTGTGCAGCATGTCGATAACAATATTTGATATGCTTATCCAATAGATCTTGACTTGAAAACGGGTGTAAGCATCGATAGCAGTAAAAAACAACCCCATTATGATGTGTCAGATCCCCTAAAAGTCTTGAAAAGCTTCTAATTAAGCAATAATGTTGCTTTTCCCCATCACTAACTAATAATAAGTTGATAACATCAAGATTTTGTTTCTCAGATATATACAGTGGACAAACTTCATCCTCTTCATATCCAAACACATTAATCCGTAAATTGTTGAGCTGTTCGATAATAGGGACCTTCTGAAGGGCAACAGGGTATTCAACATTACCAAGCTGAATATCACTCTCATAAGGGGTATAATGAGAAACATGTTCAGGATGTTTTGAAAAATCGAAGTTTAGCTTAGATGCTAAAAGACACCACACTAAGCACTTGTTATCTTCGTTTTTAATATTCAACACTGCTTTTTTATCATTCAATTTCTTAGGTAAAGCAATATATGAACTTGCAGCAAGAGGATGATATTTAGCAATCTTGAGTTCTAAATGTTGAATGTTTCTAAGCTTCCACCCGGAACCTCTTTGCACAAATTCTTCAAAGGATTTTAATATTTTGGAGAATCCTTCTTCAATGTGTTGCGTAATAGTTTCTTCAGTAAGTTCTGTAAAACATTGACATCGAAAATAGGATTGAATCTCTTCCATCTCCTCATTATCAGTCATGCGTTCAAGTGTTATTTTTTCCACCATATACCATTTAATGGCACCTTTAGTCTGAACTTCATCTGTTAAACGTTCTTGTATTTCAGCTTGTAAGTGGGTATGAAACACAGTTAAATCACTTTCTTCACGTTCATCAGGGAAAAGCATGAAAGTTTTAAACACATTAAGCACATCCGATTGATTTTGCTTCAGTTTTTTAGACTTTACATTAGATGACATCTTTTTTCGTTTCACACTCACAAGAGGTACACGGGAGTGTTGGGTGCGTATATGCTGCTTCAACTCATAATTTCGTCCAAACATTTTATCACATTCACGGCAAGAGAATTTAGAACTTTCATGTGATCTTATATGTTGTATCAAATTGTCCTTTCGTGTAAAAACTTGATCACATTTCTTACACATAAATGTAGATCGGTCATTATGAATCTTGAAGTGTCTTCGCAAGTTAGATCTAAATCTAAATGACTTCTGACACAAATCACACGTATGCACCTTGTCATTAAAGTATGTCTTCTTATGTTGAAACAAGTCGTAAGAGGTCGAAAACATCTCATCACAAGTTGAGCATGCAATCATCTTCTTGGCAACAGTTAAAGTCTTGAAAGGTTCTTCAGATGTTATATCAACATCCAGAGAATTCAACGATGGATTGTTCTTAGATGAAAAAGCTTGAGAATGCTCATCACGCTTGAAAGTTGTTGCTTCATCATTGATATGAGTCTTAGAATGTCTTCTCAGCTTGGATCTACGGCTAAAAGACTTTTGACATACTTCACATTTGAAAAACTTTTCACCTGAATGTATCTTCAAATGCTGATTCAGGTTAGAAATAGTTGAAAATGTCTTATTACAACTAAGACAAGTAAAATTCTTCTTCTTAGACACAGAACTTTCCAAAGGCATGGCTTCATCCAAAGACATAACGGCATCCATAATAGATTAATAAGAAGAACGATTTAACTCCTGACGGAAAACAACAATCTTCACGAATAAATTACTGGAAAAGCAGAGAGCACTGAAAGACACGTCTGATCGCTAGTAGAACAAATCATCAAATGATGCAGATCAAAAATTTCACTGCTATTTATACTCCTCAGGTGTTCACCCTAAGGCAACCTAAACTTATCGATACTTTCCACATTAACAAACACAAATTGTTCTAACATCAAATCGGTTCTAAGAGTCGCGATTCGTTCGAAACATCGTATCTGGTTTACAATCACCGATCGCTCAACGATTTCATAAACCAATCGATGTTCTTAACTCAACCAGTGATTGGTTCTTGAACTCTATCGTTAAAACTAAATTAAAATAAAGGTTCTAAAAGACAATCATCAACCAGTCATTTCTTCTCAAACTCAAGTATTGTCACAGAAGTAAGTCAAGAATTAATTAAAAAATTATTTTAATTTAGGAAATCTATTTCATTAAAAAATTATCTTCATCTAACAACAGATCTGTTCTAATTTCCTCTCACGGCTTGGCGAGAACCAAATGAAACATTGAGAAGGACGCCAACTAGACAAAAAAAAACTTAACGACAACAAACAATTAAATACACAACCTTCATTAAACATTAAAAAAAGACTAATTTTATAAATTATCATGTACAACTACTCGCTAAAAGTATTATTATTAAAAAAGTCTCTATCAAAAACATGTTTACATTATTAAAAACGAGCGATAAAATAAATGTTCAACTCCCTTCAGAATATTACTTTCAAAATCATCGAGCACAAATACATTCTAACAAGTTCCAACAACTTCATACAAGCAACAAAACTGATGACTAAGCTCACTAATAACAAATCACATGACTGCTGACCGCCAATCACAGATGAAAATGATAACATCTTGTGACAATACCTCTACACAGCGTAATATCCTCCCCCTGTGAACAGGGAGCATGTTGAAGCATGTACCGTCTTGCTGGTGCCAGATGATTGACAGGTGGGTGGGGGAATGTCAGGAATGTAGACACAGTGGTGCCCAACTGCTCCTGACACAGGTCATGTGATCTGCTCAGCCAATAAAAGCGTGTAGGGGGCGCTCCCGTCACCTTCATGCATGATGTCATAACCGGTATTATACTGAATCATACGCCATTTCTTCAGAGGTTATGGATGGGAACGGACGTACAAAGACGATGCTCTGCGGTAAGTAGTTTTTAAATGTCTAGGTTAAGGATATTGTTTTAAGAAACTTTGCTTTTGCATGTTATTTCAAACTACATTTTCAAATAACAACTGTCTTTAATCACTTTTTAGAAGAATAAGTTTTAACTTTTCATTAAAAAATACTACGGCAAAACTTTTAAGGGATGTTTTTTAAAGACTATCTTGTTAATTCAAGTTCAAATTCAATAAAAAAAATTTTTAAATAATGATTATATTCTAATATATGAGCTAATCTCTAATTAAGGAAGAGTGTAAGAGTCCACGACAAAAAATCTACTTCAAATTTCAAAGCCTAGCTAAAAAATACAATCATCACGTTAAAGAACTCAGTGACAATTATATAAAACTTAAAACAAGCTCTTGAAATATAATATTAATTGTTGTTAACTCAAAAAAAAAAAATCTTATATCACCAAAAATGAACCATCATAAATTTAATAAATCAATCTTTCACTTAAAATATCTACTTCAATTTTTAAGTTTATTTTAGAAAATACAATCATCTTGCAATAAACACGTCGCGAATTAAATACAACTGTTTAAACAGACTCATCAGAAAATAAAATATTAATTGTTATTAACTCATTTAAAGACCAAATCTTATGTCAACGAAAAAAATCTAATAATTAATTATTCTCTAATTAATATAAATAATTTAATCTCTAACATAAAAGTATCAACAATTTCAAAAATTATCTTTAAAAAAATACAATCATCTTGTTAAAGTACACGCCAAAAATTAAATAAAACTGTTAAAACAAAATCATTAAAAATATATGTATATATATTTACATAAATTAATTATTATTTACTCATTAATAAAATTAATCTTACATCAACAAAATCTAAAAATTAACCATTCTACAATTAATAAGATGAACTCAATCATCCACATTGAAAATACCTACTTCAAATTAAAAAGTCTATCTAAAAAATACATTTATCTTGTTAAAACACAGACATTACACTTGTACTTCAAACAAAGAGAGTGCGCAAAAACTCACCACTCCACCCTCAACTCAAACGAGCCTAAGTCCCATCTCGTATAGTGGCTAGCACGCTAGAGTTCTGTCTAGAAGATAGCAGGATCGAACCCCGTCGTGGGGGAGTCGAAAAATGCTTCTTTTTAACCCAAAGTCAGCAAAAATCTCGATAGATGGCGCCTCTGAAAGAAAAAAACCCGAAGCAAAATAATATTTAAAGCTTTAAAAATAAAATGGGGTGAAAATAGGGGGTATGCATTAGTAGAAGGAAAATGGAGGTTCTGCTTCACCAGGCGTGGCAAGTGGGCGTGGCGACAGCCGTTAGGCTGTCACCAATTTGATTGACAGGTGAGATAACCTTATCTCATCTGTCAATCACTCGACTCCGCCCACCTGTCACTCATCTTTGGCCACGCCTTCCACCCTAACGCATGACGCCTGCTGGGGTAGAACCGGCTTTTTCCTTCTACTAATGCATACCCCCTATTTTCACCCCATTTTATTTTTAAAGCTTTAAATATTATTTTGCTTCGGGTTTTTTTCTTTCAGAGGCGCCATCTATCGAGATTTTTGCTGACTTTGGGTTAAAAAGAAGCATTTTTCGACTCTCCCACGACGGGGTTCGATCCTGCTATCTTCTAGACAGAACTCTAGCGTGCTAGCCACTATACGAGATGGGACTTAGGCTCGTTTGAGTTGAGGGTGGAGTGGTGAGTTTTTGCGCACTCTCTTTGTTTGAAGTACAAGTGTAATGTCTGTGTTTTAACAAGATAAATGTATTTTTTAGATAGGCTTTTTAATTTGAAGTAGGTATTTTCAATGTGGATGATTGAGTTCATCTTATTAATTGTAGAATGGTTAATTTTTAGATTTTGTTGATGTAAGATTAATTTTATTAATGAGTAAATAATAATTAATTTATGTAAATATATATACATATATTTTTAATGATTTTGTTTTAACAGTTTTATTTAATTTTTGGCGTGTACTTTAACAAGATGATTGTATTTTTTTAAAGATAATTTTTGAAATTGTTGATACTTTTATGTTAGAGATTAAATTATTTATATTAATTAGAGAATAATTAATTATTAGATTTTTTTCGTTGACATAAGATTTGGTCTTTAAATGAGTTAATAACAATTAATATTTTATTTTCTGATGAGTCTGTTTAAACAGTTGTATTTAATTCGCGACGTGTTTATTGCAAGATGATTGTATTTTCTAAAATAAACTTAAAAATTGAAGTAGATATTTTAAGTGAAAGATTGATTTATTAAATTTATGATGGTTCATTTTTGGTGATATAAGATTTTTTTTTTTTGAGTTAACAACAATTAATATTATATTTCAAGAGCTTGTTTTAAGTTTTATATAATTGTCACTGAGTTCTTTAACGTGATGATTGTATTTTTTAGCTAGGCTTTGAAATTTGAAGTAGATTTTTTGTCGTGGACTCTTACACTCTTCCTTAATTAGAGATTAGCTCATATATTAGAATATAATCATTATTTAAAATTTTTTTTTATTGAATTTGAACTTGAATTAACAAGATAGTCTTTAAAAAACATCCCTTAAAAGTTTTGCCGTAGTATTTTTTAATGAAAAGTTAAACTTATTCTTCTAAAAAGTGATTAAAGACAGTTGTTATTTGAAAATGTAGTTTGAAATAACATGCAAAAGCAAAGTTTCTTAAAACAATATCCTTAACCTAGACATTTAAAAACTACTTACCGCAGAGCAGCGTCTTTGTACGTCCGTTCCCATCCATAACCTCTGAAGAAATGGCGTATGATTCAGTATAAAACCGGTTATGACATCATGCATGAAGGTGACGGGAGCGCCCCCTACACGCTTTTATTGGCTGAGCAGATCACATGACCTGTGTCAGGAGCAGTTGGGCACCACTGTGTCTACATTCCTGACATTCCCCCACCCACCTGTCAATCATCTGGCACCAGCAAGACGGTACATGCTTCAACATGCTCCCTGTTCACAGGGGGAGGATATTACGCTGTGTAGAGGTATTGTCAAGTTCAAGAACCAATCAGTGGTTGAGTTAAGAACCTCGATTGGTTTATGAAATCGTTGAGCGATCGGTGATTGTAAACCAGATACGATGTTTCGAACGAATCGCGACTCTTAGAACCGATTTGATGTTAGAACAATTTGCGTTTCTTGATGTGGAAAGTATCGATAAGTTTAGGTTGCCTTAGAGTGAACACCTGAGGAGTATAAATAGCAGTGAAATTTTTGATCTGCATCATTTGATGATTTGTTCTACTAGCGATCAGACGTGTCTTTCAGTGCTCTCTGCTTTTCCAGTAATTTATTCGTGAAGATTGTTGTTTTCCGTTAGGAGTTAAATCGTTCTTCTTATTAATCTATTATGGATGGCGTTATGTCTTTGGATGAAGCCATGCCTTTGGAAAGTTCTGTGTCTAAGAAGAAGAATTTTACTTGTCTTAGTTGTAATAAGACATTTTCAACTATTTCTAACCTGAATCAGCATTTGAAGATACATTCAGATGAAAAGTTTTTCAAATGTGAAGTATGTCAAAAGTCTTTTAGCCGTAGATCCAAGCTGAGAAGACATTCTAAGACTCATATCAATGATGAAGCAACAACTTTTAAGCGTGATGAGCATTCTCAAGCTTTTTCATCTAAGAACAATCCATCGTTGAATTCTCTGGATGTTGATATAACATCTGAAGAACCTTTCAAGACTTTAACTGTTGCCAAGAAGATGTTTGCATGTTCAACTTGTGATGAGATGTTTTCGACCTCTTACGACTTGTTTCAACATAAGAAGATACACTTTAATGACAAGGTACATACGTGTGATTTGTGTCAGAAGTCATTTAGATTTAGATCTAACTTGCGAAGACACTTCAAGATTCATAATGACCGATCTACATTTATGTGTAACAAATGTGATCAAGTTTTTACACGAAAGGACAATTTGATACAACATATAAGATCACATGAAAGTTCTAAATTCTCTTGCCGTGAATGTGATAAAATGTTTGGACGAAATTATGAGTTGAAGCAGCATATACGCACCCAACACTCCCGTGTACCTCTTGTGAGTGTGAAACGAAAAAAGATGTCATCTAATGTAAAGTCTAAAAAACTGAAGCAAAATCAATAGGATGTGCTTAATGTGTTTAAAACTTTCATGCTTTATCCTGATGAACGTGAAGAAAGTGATTTAACTGTGTTTCATACCCACTTACAAGCTGAAATTCAAGAACGTTTAACAGATGAAGTTCAGACTAAAGGTGCCATTGAATGGTATATGGTGGAAAAAATAACACTTGAACGTATGACTGATAATGAGGAGATGGAAGAGATTCAATCCTATTTTCGATGTCAATGTTTTACAGAACTTACTGAAGAAACTATTACGCAACACATTGAAGAAGGATTCTCCAAAATATTAAAATCCTTTGAAGAATTTGTGCAAAGAGGTTCCGGGTGGAAGCTTAGAAACATTCAACATTTAGAACTCAAGATTGCTAAATATCATCCTCTTGCTGCAAGTTCATATATTGCTTTACCTAAGAAATTGAATGATAAAAAAGCAGTGTTGAATATTAAAAACGAAGATAACAAGTGCTTAGTGTGGTGTCTTTTAGCATCTAAGCTAAACTTCGATTTTTCAAAACATCCTGAACATGTTTCTCATTATACCCCTTATGAGAGTGATATTCAGCTTGGTAATGTTGAATGCCCTGTTGCCCTTCAGAAGGTCCCTATTATCGAACAGCTCAACAATTTACGGATTAATGTGTTTGGATATGAAGAGGATGAAGTTTGTCCACTGTATATATCTGAGAAACAAAATCTTGATGTTATCAACTTATTATTAGTTAGTGATGGTGAAAAGCAACATTATTGCTTAATTAGAAGCTTTTCAAGACTTTTAGGGGATCTGACACATCATAATGGGGTTGTTTTTACTGCTATCGATGCTTACACCGGTTTTCAAGTCAAGATCTATTGGATAAGCATATCAAATATTGTTCTCGACATGCTGCACAAAGGATACTCTTACCAGAAGAAGGCGAGAATATATTGTCTTTCACTGGAATACATCTACAGCATCCCATACCATATGTTGTGTATGCTGACTTTGAGAGTCTTTTTATACCTATTGCGCCGACTGCACCCTCTACCACACCATCCTATACTGAAAAAAACAACTTATCATTTTCCATGTGGGTATGCTTATGTTGTTGTCGGACCTAATGGGAGATGTGTCTGGAAAGCGAAAGTTTATCGTGGCAAAGACTGTGTAGACCATTTTTTAAAACAGATGCTGAAGATTGAAGATGTATTAGGACGAAAGTTATTAAATATCGAACCTATGAAGCTTTCACCTGCACAAGAAAAAGCTTTTCAGGAAGCGGAATTTTGTTTTATTTGTAAGCAAGTATTATGTGAAGAACGTGTTCGTGACCATGACCACGTGACGGGTGCATACAGAGGAGCTGCCCATGCAAGCTGCAATCTAAACTACAAACAATGTAAAACAATTCCTGTTATATTCCATAATCTAAAAAACTATGATGGGCATCATCGAATGAGTAAGATTGGTAAATTTAAAGATCATGAAATTGATGTGATTGCTTCCTCTATGGAAAATTATATAACCTTCAAGTTAAGAAAGCCAACAAGCCCTATACAGATGGTCTTTTTAGATTCATTCCAGTTTTTGACTCACTCCTTAGAAAAGCTTGTTAGAAACCTTAATCCTGAGCAATTCACCATACTTGAAGAAAATTTCCCTGAAAATACTAATTTCCATATGCTTACAAGAAAAGGGGTATACCCTTATGACTACTTCACCTCTTTTGAAAAATTCGATGAAAAGGAACTACCCCCACCTGCAGCATTTTATAACAGTCTCACAGATGAAGCTATTAAAGATGAAGACTATCAACATGCCTTGAACGTGTGGAACACCTTTAATATTCGGAATCTAGGTGAATATCATGATCTGTATGTAAAAACAGATATTTTATTACTAGCTGATGTTTTCCAAAATTTTCGTAAACTGTGTCAACAGTATTATGATATCGATCCTTGCCATTTATATACAGGACCTTCACTCGCATGGCAAGCATCCTTGAAAATGTCTGAAACACTTCTAGAATTGTTATCGGACATTGATATGTTGCTAATGATTGAAAATGGAATACGTGGTGGTATCAGTATGATTAGTCATAGACACGCCCTAGCGAACATCCCCAATACACCCGATTTTAGGGAAAATGAAGCACCCAGCTTCATCATGGATTGGGATGCGAACAATCTTTATGGATGGGCTATGTCCCAATATCTACCATACGGAGGGTTTCAATGGTGTGCGACAAGTCATATTACAGTAGAGTGGATTCTTTCTCTATCTGATGATTCTGAAATTGGATATATTTTCGAGGTGGACCTTAAATACCCTAAGAAGCTTCATAAATTTCATAACGAATATCCGCTGGCCCCGGAACGCCTGACTGTGAATGAAGAGATGTTGTCACCTACTGCGAAGAGTATGCTTGGAAATAAAAAATTTAAAGGCACTCCTAAACTTATCCCTAACTCAAGATAAGCAGAATTATGTCACTCATTACCGAAATCTGAAATATTATTTGCAACTTGGATTAAAACTGACAGCCGTCCATAAAGCTCTTCAATTCAAACAGGCACCATGGCTGCAGAGCTATATTAATTTTAATACAGAGAGAAGGAAGGAAGCAAAATCCTCTTCTGAAAAAGAGTTTTTTAAATTAATGAACAACTCTGTATTCGGAAAAACAATGGAAAATTTAAGAAAGAGGCGGAATATTGTGCTTTGCAATAACGAAAAAAGAGCGAAGAAATTGGTTGCCTCGCCGACATTCAAAGCATTTTAAACATATGACGAAAACCTGAGTACCGTAGAAAGACTTAAAATTACTATTTTGATGAATCGACCGATTTATGTCGGCTTCTGCATTTTGGATCTTTCGAAGCTCTTAATGTATGATTTTCACTATAATTTTATAAAGAAAACTTTTAAAGATGATGCAAAGCTATTATTCACAGACACGGACTCACTGTGCTACCATATTAAAACAAAAAATATTTTTGATGTTATGGAACATAATGCAGGGCTATTTGATTTCTTAGACTATCCAAAGCATCATTCACTCTACTCAGATATCAATAAGAAGGTGATTGGCAAGTTCAAGGATGAGCTCAATGGAGATTTAGCCCTTGAGTTCGTTGGTCTAAAATCCAAAATGTACTCCCTGAAATCTTCGAGTGAAGAAAAGAAGCGGGCGAAGGGTGTGTCTACACATGTTGTTCGACTGAAAATCAAGCATCAAGATTATTTAGAATGTCTGCAACAGGTGAAAACTAGCATGGAAAAGCAGAGAAGGATCGCTCAAGATAATCATCACCTATATACATTAATACAGAATAAAATTAGCTTAAGTTTTTTTTATGATAAGCGTTACTTGCTAGATGATGGAATATCAAGTTTTGCCTATGGACATTATAAAATTAGCCAAGATTGTATCAGTGATGAAAATTGTTAATATAACGTAGAATTATCAAGAAAATGTTTTTATGTAAACATATCTTTCTGTAAATATACTTTCTGTAAATTGCTTTGTTTAAATTTAAAAAATGTTGATTTTTTATATGAGTGCTTATTTATAACTTCTACACAAACCTTCCTAACATATTGTTAGATATGTGTAACACGTATATTCAAACACATACATACATACACACATATACATATATACAATATATATATATATATATATATATAGCTATGCTCAATGTAAATAATTTTGCTTAATGTATAGTTTTTATCTTTCAGAATTTTTTAAAACATATTTAAAACTTTTTTTTTTAATTTTGTAAAACTTTTTTAATCTTTCAGAATTTTTTAAAAACATATTTAAATTTTTTTGTAAAACTATTTTTTTTCATTTGTTAAAACTTTTTTTTGTAAAACTTTTTTTTTTTAATTTGTTAATTTTATTTTTTTTTTTTGCTAAAACTTTTATAAAATTTGTTAAAACTTTTTTTAATTTGTTAAAACTTTTTTTTAATTTGTTAAAACTTTTTTTTAATTTTTTAAAACTTTTTTTTAAATTTTGTTAAAACTTTTTTTATTTTTATTTTTTTTTTACTTTGTTAAACCTTTGTCAAACTTTTTTTTTTTATTATTATTCTTATTACCTCTGTAAAACTTTTCGCAATTTTTTTTTAAACTAGTAAATTTTTTACATATATATTTTACACAAGAACCTCTGTATAAGAATTTAACTTTATGGATATAGATACGTGTAGACATGAATGTATGCTTTTAATTAAACATTTTTATCTTAATACATAATTTTTTAAATATGATTAGATTCATACAAACATATAGAGTGAGATATATATAGTTATATATACCTTCTAACACATATACTTCCTTAGACACGTATTTTTTTTTAAACACTTATTTTTAATAGCGTGGAAAACATGTATATTTATTAAAAACGTATTCGTATACACACATCTTTTCTAGTAAATTTTAGAGAAAACAGCAGCATGTTATAAATAAACGTTTCTAAACGAAACCATTTTGATATTTTAATTCTTGGTATTCATGCACCTTTCTAGTAAAGTGTTAAACTAGGCAGCAGCATGAGATATTAATAACTGTTGTGATCATGAGAAATGTGAGTATGATCATTGATTGCTCAATGAGTGTCCATTGCCCAAATCCCTGATCCTGTGGTCGTTGAACTCTCCATTTCCTACTACTGTTACTCGTTTCCAAATGGTCCAATGAGACATCCTATTTCAGGGTTGGCGAACCTATGGCACGCGTGCCATAGGTTCGCCAACAATTTCTCTGGCGCGCGAAAAAATTAATTTTGTAATCATTATACAGATAACACATTCTTTTTTTTCAATTCCTACTATTAGCTCACACTCTCCCTATATTTATTTATTTATTTATTTATACTAGGGGGCTCTGCCCCCTACGAGCTACGCTCGTCAACCCCCGTTCAGACACCGCAGACTCTAAAAGTACGCTAATTTGATCGGCTTTAAAAAGATTTCGGAAGATTGAATTATAATTTAAAAAACAGTGGCGATCTCCCTATAAACGGATTTCTATTCATTTCTCTTTGAATGGGGAATTTTAAGGCCAAATCCGCTGCGGTACTACTTGATGAACCCGTCGACCAATTTCGCCAAATTATATAAATCGCCAAAGCACTCGCCAATTATATAAATTGACATAATTTTTATTTTAAATAACGGAAGAACAAATAAATTAGTGCAACATTAATAAAAATACAAATAAAACGTCGAAACAAAAATAACTTGATGACGTAGACACGTGTAACTTGCTTAAAGTCAAGTTAATGTGACATTTACGATCAACCATTATTGGCATTTAATCTTATAGTTTGGCGAATGATAGATTTTTGGTCGACGGTATAACTAAGTAGTACCAAAAATACATATGTCAATCGCTGTTTTCATCTTTGACGTAGACACGTGTAACAACATTTCAAAATAAGCTAATATAAAAGGAATTAAGTAAACAGTCTTTGTCTCCCGGTATTTTTTAACAAAGCGAAAAGAAAGTTCTTTTAAATAAGACTTTTTAAATTAATCGTTTTTAATCTGACGTAATTTTGACCAAACTATTCTTTCTCTTTTTAATATTCACGTGAAAATGCTTGTGTTAGAAATGAAATATTATTTGCGCTTTCCTAACAAAAATAGTTGAAAAGAATCCGCTCAAAATATCAAATAAATGTCTAGCGCAATTTCTGAATTTAAACCTTTTTGCAATATTATTTTGTATTCATTTTATGTAATAACTGTAATGTGACGTAAATATGACGTAATTTCTCCTATTTAAGACTTCTAACGCATGTTAATAAATTTATTATTTTACAAATTCCTTTCTCTCTTAAAATTCACGTGTAGTTATAGTTTTTATGACGTAATTTTTAATAAGTTCCTGCTTTTTGTACATAATTATTTAATTCTAATTCCAAATGTTTTTTTCTGTTTATAATAGTCACGTGTAAATAAATTTTTAATTTATTTACAAGTATAAATATTTTTGTTTTGAAGCAAACATTATTGTTTCCACTGTTTATACAGTTGGCAACAGTTTAAATTAGTATCACTTTCTAAAATCTGTAAAAAATATCTCTAGAAATGCTGAAAATTTGAATTTAAAATAGAAATAAAACCTCGAAAAATTATTCAAATTAAAAAACTAACTGCAATCTGCACACCGGGAAATTCTGACGCATAAAATGATCTAAAAATGATTAAATTCCTATGAATAGTTTTTGCTCCTATAAAACTTTTTTAGTGGAACGATTTTGTCCAACTTTAGCATTAAATATCTCTTAAAATAATTCTTCGATTTGAAAACTGTTTGCCTCAGCGTGTTTATCAAACATTTCTGTATCATACTACCGATTTTCATATTTTTGTATGCTTTATTTTTCTTAATATTAACGAAGAAAGACCTCCTGTCACAAAAAATTCAAAACCGGCGGCGGTGACAGTGGTAGTTACTTTTTTTACTTTCTTCTATCTTTACAAGAAGAAAGTATTGGATTCGTAAAAATTTTCGACTTCCGGTTTTCGACGGATTTACACGTTTTAGAGGTCAGAGATTCCAAAAAACATGTTTTTACAAAATGTCTGTCTGTGACTCTGTGAGTCTGTCTGTCTGTGTGTATGTGACACAAATTTTGTGGGCGCTCTACCTCAAGAACTATTGCACGAAATTTAATAAAAATTTATATTCAAGTAGTTCCTAATATAAATTGGTGCTGATTAGTTTTTGGTGTAAATCGCCCAACAGGTGGCGCTGCTATGCTGCATTTTTCGCGATTTCTGCACTAGCTCTATCTCAAGAACTAATGCACGGATTTTCATAAAACTTCAGATTCAATTAATCCTTGATATGAGTTAGTGCTGGTAACGTTTTGGTGCAAATCGCCCAACAGATGGCGCTGCTATGCTGCATTTTGCAGCATTTACACGATTTTCGTAATAGCTCTATCTCAAGAAATAATGCACGGATTTTCATCAAAGTTCAGATTCTATTAGTGCTTGACATGAGTTGACGTTTTGCACCTTGTGGTGTAAATCGCTCAACAGGTGGCGCTGCTATGCTGCATTATTTGTGATTACCGCAGTAGCTCTATCTCAAGATCTAATGCTTGGGTTTTCAACAAACTTCAGATTCAGGTATACCTGGATATGAATTACTGCTGTTTATGTTTTGCTGTAAATCGCTCAACAGGTGGCGCTGCTATGCAGCATTTTTCTCGATTTCCACAATAGCTCAATGTCCAGAACTAATGCACGGATTTTTATCAAACTTCAGATTCAGTTAGTCCTTGACATGGATAGATGTTTTGTTCCTTTTGGTATAAATCGCTCAACAGGTGGCGCTGCTGTGCTGCATTTTTTGTGATTTCCACAGTAGCTCTAGCTCCAGAACTAATACACGGATTTTCATCAAACTTCAGATTCCGGTATACCTTAATATGAATTAGTGCTGTTTGTGTTTTCGTGCAAATCGCTCAACAGATGGCGCTGCTATGCTGCATTTTTTAGAATTTCCCCTACAGCTCTATCTCAATAACTAATGCACGAACTTTCATCAAACTTCAAATTCAGGTATACTTTTATATGAATAAATTGATATAATTTCTTTTACTTTTTAAATGATTTAATTGACGTGATTTATATAGAAGAAAGTTTTGTGATGGCCACAACATACTAGTTTTAGAATAGAGAGATCTTGTTAAAATTTTCAATCGTTAATAAAATACTCATTATTCATCCTATCAAGTTGAAATAAATTTTTTTAAACTTGTACTGGATGACAATTGATGTTAATACAGTTTTTTCAAATATTAATTCATTAATTAAATTTTAATTAATTAATTTTAGTTTTGCATGGGAAACAAAATGGCGGCCATTCGTTATTGAAGGTCAATGAAAGTATTTTCAATAAGGGGTTACCATAGGGGGGACCCTGTTCTGTCGACAAATACCGCCAAGTTTGTCGCCAACTTGGCGATATATCGCGAAATTTGGCGGTCAAAATAAGTCGCCAAAAGTGACGCCAACTTGGCGATATTTCTAATATTTCGCCGAATTCCCATAGAGTTCCATTGTAAACCTACTTGCTTATAGAAAATCAACAAATTGAGATATTTTAATGCAACAAAAACGAATATTAGCTTAAGGGATTATATTAAATTTTTCTTTGATGACCTAAGTAGGAATTGACTTTAAAAACAAACTTTTTATATTACTTGTTTCTATTATAATCAATAAAATTTTGTCCCACAGACTATCACAAAAAATGCAACTAATTTTGCATAATAAAAACATCAAAAGAATTTTCTTTTCCTGTTATGTTATGCAGGTTTTTAATATGTATTTTGCCTTTCTGTACGAATTTATAAAGTTGCATTTTTCAGACTAATTTCGTTAGACAGTCTCTGCAATAAGATGGAAAATGGATCCAAATTCTATTCATATTTATAAAACTATCATCAAAATATGAATCAGTCATAAAGAAATCTCCGCATCGAACATCAGCAAAAATCTCACCAATAAGTTCTTGATACATTGTTTAATGCAACTTGGATAACCAGATGTTGCATTAATAATAAAGTCAAAAATTACTAAAATAATTTTTTTTTCTCTTTATTCCTCTGTACTTTTGTTAAAGTACGTACTACATAAATAAATTATATTTTCTAATTAAAATTTCGTTAGTTTAATAGCTTATTCCAAAATACAGAGAAATAGTATTTTAATTTTTAATATTTTTTTAATTATTAATTATTAATGCATGAAAGCAACTGATTTTTTGAGTAGTGTTTTGTATAAACTTCGCACACTGCAAAATTATTTTATGTCAAAATTTGGCACGTTACATTCTTGATAGATATAGTTTGTGAAATTTTGGCACGCGCACTCGAAAAGGTTCGCCGATCGTTTCAACTTATCAAAGGGTGAAGTTTTGTTGCATTCGTCTGAATGTGTTGGAAAGTGCTTCAAAATCGATGCTTGACGCATGTTTTTTTCCGTTCTTGTTGTAGTATTTTAAACAATTTTCTCAACCTGGAATATAAGTTTTCCGGATGTTATTTATTCTCAAGTAAACATTTTCAGGTTCAACAAACATGTTTTACAGTTTTTTTATTATTATTATTTATAAGTTAACAGAATATTAACAATGTAAACATTAATTGACTTCAAAAATCTGGCATCAAAACCATCTTTTCCCTTCTTTTTTCTTTTACACTTTCAAATTATGGGACGAGCGACCTCTCTGCGTCCGCAGCCCTTTATTCTTCCATTTATTCCGACTCTTTTGCGGAAGTTACGTTCCTAGGTCCCCAGCCACGTCCCGAGTATAAGAGATTCTAGCGGAAGCCAGGTTGAAAAAAAAAGATTCAAAAATTGATACCGGACAAATTTAAAAGGGAAATTACACAAATTAAAGACACCGAAAACCGGGAAGACAGGGCTCGGGGCGATGAAGCTACCGAACGACCCCTAGCTACTTCGAGAAGATACAATGTTAATAATAAAGTTAATAACCAGAAATAACGTTTTCAAATATGTTACGCGTTTCCAAACGGTCCAATGAGACATCCTGTTTCAACTTATTAAAAGGTGAAATTTTGTTGCCTTCTTCTGAATGTGTTGGAAAGTGCTTCAAAATCGATGCTTGACGCTTGATTTTTTTCCGTTCTTGTTGTAGTATATTAACCAATTTTCTCAACCTGGAATATAAGTTTTCCGGATGCTATCCATTCTCAAGTAAACATTTTCATGTTCAACAAACATGTTTTACAGTTTTTTTTTTTCTAAATTAACAGCATTAACATCAATGTAAATATTAATACAGTGTGACTTAAAAAATCTGACATTCAAAAATCACAACCATCTTTTTTCTTTCTTCTATCTTTACAAGAATTATTGGATTCGTGAAAATTTCCGACTTCCGGTTTTCGACGGATTTACACGTTTTAGGGGTTAGAGATTCCGAAAAACATGTTTTTACAAAATGCCTGTCTGTGAGTCTGTGTATCTGTGAGTCTGACTGTCTGTACTCTCTTTAAAAAATTCAGCGATTTTAACTCCGACTGAGTGTATTTTCACTCCTTTCCAGTATTGAAAATGCACTTATCCTATAGGAGTGAATTTCATCCATCTTGCGAGTGTTTTTTTTTTCATTCCTTTTTGATAAGCTGTTTTCGCTCTTTTTTTCGACTAAGTTAATAGGCAAAACGAGTGACTGCACTCATTATTGACAAGTCATTTTTAAAACCCTTTTTTTGTCAAATTTAATAGGCAAAATAAATTATTTTCCTCTTATTTTCAGATTTTTTTTGTTTGTTTTTTAACATATATAACTCCCCAGTTTGCAAAATGTATTACTTTTAAAACTCCATTTTGTTTTATTTAAATCTAGATGCAGAAGAAATTTTGTTTTTCATTTCCGAAAGATAAATTAAATAATAATAATAATAAAGATATGTTCGCGCCATAACAAGACAAGATTTTCTACCTTTTCAATATCCTGAAGTGCGCTTTTTTTACTTTATCTTTCTCATTATGATTTTTTTCTTTTTAATATTTTCACATTGTATATATAATTTTAACGTTATTAGTTTTAATCCGGGAATGTCGATTTCTTTAATTATTTCTGATATTATTATATCTTATTACAGGGTTCCTACACAATTCTGGTAAAAAAATTCCCTGACTTTTCCAGGTTTTCCCTGACCTTATTCAAAAATTTCCCTGACCTTTCTCAGCAAAAATTTGGCTTATATATTGCTGTAAAACCCTCCACAATGGACTTTAATCTAGATAAATGCTAGAAAAAAGTATGTGCTGTATGAATTTCCGCTTTTTTAATTATTTTTCGTATTGTTATATTGTTTGCAGAAATTTTATATAAAAATTTTAGGTTGGATGAATAATTAATTCAAAATTTCTTTATGTACGACGATAATAGAAATTCTGATGGAAGTAGTACATCAAAAATTCCCTGACTTTTCCCTGACCTTTTCAAATATTTAAAAAATTCCCTGACATTTCCCTGACTTTTCCCTGTTTTCCAGGTTTTCCCTGACCCGTAGGAACCCTGTATTAATTTATTTTGCTCATGATTCAGATAAATAATTATGGACTATAGAATTCATGTGTTACATAACTGCAGACTTTTGTTTAGTTAAACTTTTGAATATGAACAGAGCGAAGTATAACACAAAAATAAAAATTCACAAAATCATAATTTAAAATAAAGGTCAACCTAGTTGTGTCATAAAATAAACTGATAATATTTTTTACTAATCTATTATTTTCTGATACTTTTTTTAAATTATCTTTTACATTTCGTACTATTTACATAATACTGTGGCAATTAAAATAATAATATTTAAAGTGTAGATGTGTACAACTACCGGGTGTCCCAAAAAGGACTGACTGATTTTAAAATTCAATAACTTGCAAACGGTGACAGATATTTAAAAAATTCTTGCAGGAGGGTTATGCATAAGGTCAAAAGTTTTATTACAGGGATTTTCGATTTTAGTTCGAATTACAAACAATAGATGTCGCTGTAAGCAATAGTCGCTAAATACAGGCTCGATTTCTGGTCCTTTCTCTTGTTCCATGCTGAAAAAGGAGATGGAAATGTATTATCCGGGCCACGAAGTACCAAAAATCGAGCCTGAATTCAGCGTCTATTGATCGCAGCGCCATCTGTTGTTTGTAATTCGAACTAAAATTGAAAATCACTGTAAAAAAACTTTTGACCTTATGCATAACCCTCCTGCAAGAATTTTTTAAATATCTGTCACCGTTTGCAAATTATTGAATTTTAAAATCAGTCAGTCCTTTTTGGGACACCCGGTATCTAAATGAACACAATTTATTAAATACTTGTACTTACTGAAACATTAAAAAAAAAATAGAACATATATTATAAGTTAATAATAATTTAATAATTTTTATAATCATGGGTTGTGTTCCGAAAATATTTTTGAGTGTCACGAACAAATTAGTATATTAATAATCAATAATATAAGCACAAAATGATATATGTTTAATAATGTAAATACCAATTAGCGTAATTTTACACAATTTGAATACGAGAAAACTACATATCTAAGTGCATTTTATTGATTATAAAAATTATGGAACAGATGCATTAAAAAAAAAGAAAAAAAAAAGTAATTTAAGAAGTTCATGTTTCCGGTTTAAAAGTATTAACGTTAAATAACGCAAAAAATCATATATACAATTTGAAAATACAACAAGGAATGGTGAAGGAATTACAAGAAAGATGAAGTAAAACAACGTACTTTACCTTAGAATTTTCAATATTAGTAAAATCCTAGAATCGCCGGTAGCCATCTTGGTTTTAGCTGGGAAACAAAAACGAAATTTATCCAATTCTTTGTGATGATTGCCCCACCCCCCTGCTTTCGTAGGCATAATCCATCTTTCTATGCCATTTTTTAATCAATCAAATTATAATTGTAATATTGTTTTTATCATGTAGGTAACGCTAAGCTTTGACGCTTGAAACAAACAAGCGACTCCCTTTTGAAGACGGTTCTCCCTCTGCAAAACTATATATCGCGTTAAATGATTTCAACCAATAGGGAAGCTTCTTAAACCGCTCTTTTAGAGATACTAGGGGCTTCCCGGGTTAAAGAATATAGGTGAAATCATTTTTTTTTTAATTGAAAACTAATAATTTTTTTATATTCCATAATATTTTTAGATTGACAACTTACATTAAAAAAGCATTTTTCATATGGAAAATACGAATTATACAATCAAATAAATTTTTGAAATTTATCAAAAGCGATATTTTCTTATTAGCCGCATGATAAGAATTATTTGCCAAGATTTTGCTACTTATGGCATCCTTTTATATTCTGATAATTTCAGAGCTTATACATGTCTGGCAAATCTGTGTTTTATTTATATTATTTTATTTATTTATTCATAGGGAATTTTTTTAATAGATATTAGCCATAAGAAAATGATGAAGTCTGTATTTTGTTTTAAGGGCAAACGGATTAATCTTTCGTAATCGATCTCCGCGCGATATACATAAATTAAATATATTTCATGCTTAAAAATTGTTTTTAAAACTATAGACAATCAGTAAACTGAGATGGACTTTGCAAAGTTATTCCATAAAAAAAAAATTCTATTTGGTTATCTAAAAATTTAAATTGTACGATTATAAATATGTTAGATTTGTTGTTTTTTCAATATTATTCTTTTATTTGTTTATAAAAGAAGTATTAATTTCGTTAATTTGTCTTTCACAAACATGTTAGATTGGTGGTTTTTTTTTAATATTATTCTTTTATTTGCCTATAAAGGAAGCATTAATTTCGTTATGCAAAAATAGTCAGAAACAAATGCTGAAAAATCTTTGTTGCTTTATGTGAAAAATGTTTATTATTATTATGTACTGAAACCGGCACGTGATAAGATAAACTTAAAAAAAATCATGCTTAAAAATTATTTTAGAAAATATAATACATCAGTCAATTAAGATAAAGTTTTTAAACAAATTGCATTTGAAAGTAAATTTTTTCTCTATGCGACGAAAACTGAAAATGTAACGATGGTCAGAAGATTGAAAAATATTCTTTATAAAGATACTCTAAATTTTTGTAAAACATTGCATTTTATCAGAGTGTGATTTCTATTACATTATTTTTAAATGTGAAGTATTTTCACCTGTGAAGAATTTCAAAGCAGCTGGGCTGTGAAAATGACGCACTTCTACAAAACATAATTCAGGTTTAAGAAATAAAATACACGCTATTTTATAAAATGATGTCATTTGCATCCGCTAAAGCAATCCACTTTTACAATCCAGTTTTAAACTTCGTCTATAGAAAAGTGTGCATATGACGTCATTAGCACAGAATAACAGACAATATTCTTGACATAGCCCATGTTTTAATTTCAACTATTTTTTTTTAGGTTTTATGAGAAAATGGCAACAGAAAGATACAGTATCTCCTATTTTCGACTAATTTCCGTTTACTTTCAATGTCTTTCAATGAAATGAGGTACTTTTGTTGCCACGATAAGAAAAATGGTATTAAAAACTACAAAAAAATTAATATCTCAAAAATAAATTGAGATACAGTTTTCAAACAAAGTGCATTTAAAAGAGCATTTTTTTCCTTATACGACGGTGCAAAAATTTAAAATGTGCGATCTTTAGAAGTTTAAAAATTTGCAGTACAGAAAATTGCAAAAGCGAAATTTCATTTCAAATTTCAAAGTGTTGCCATTCGCAAAATGACGTATGCGTTACGCACAGATATGTTTGTCCTTTATAATATAGATATTTTTCTGTTCCGGTCTGAAATGAGCAGTCCTGGGGATGCTACTCTTAAAAGGATGATTTTGCAAACCAGTTTTTTGTGGAAAATGTCTCTTTTTGATAAAACAGATACTCAGAAAGAACAAAAACACGCGTAAAACTTATCGTTCTTTTGTTGAGTTAATAATTCGTTCTTTTGAATTAAGAGTGTATGTGACACAAATTTTGTGGGCGCTCTATCTCAAGAACTAATGCACGGAATTTAATAAAAATTTATATTCAGTTAGTCCCCGATATAAATTGATGCTGATTAGTTTCTGGTGCAAATCGCCCAACAAGTGGCGCTGCTATGCTGCATTATTCATGATTTCCACAATAGCTATATCTCAACAAGTAACACGCGGATTTTCAGAAAACTTCAGATTCAGTTAGTCCTTGATATAATTTGCTGCTGATGACTTTTTGGCATAAATCGCCTAATATTTGGCGCTGCTATACTGCATTTTGCGGGATATCCGCAATAACTCTATCTCAAGAACTAATGCACGGATTTTCATCAAACTTGAGATTCAGTTAGTCCTTGATATGAATTGGTGTTGGTGTAAATCGCCCAACAGGTGACGCTGTTGTGCTGCCTTTTTCACAATTCCCGCAATAGCTCTATCTCAAGAACTAATGCACGAATTTTCACCAAAATTTAGATTTAGTCAGACGTTGACACAAGTTGTTACTGATTAGGTTTCGGTATTAATCGTCCAACAGGTGGCGTTCCTATGCTGCAATTTTCACGATTTTCGCAATAGCTCTATCTCAAAAACTAATGCACGGATTTTCTCCAAACATGAGATTCCGTCAGACGTTGACAGAAGATGTTGCTGATTAGCTCATAGTATAAATCACCCAATAGGTGGCGCTGATAGGCTGCATTTGGCTGGATTTACATGATTTCATCTATAGTCATATTTCATGAACTAATGCACGGAATTCCATATCTTTAGAATCCTAATGAGGGATATAGATTGCCACTTAATATTGGCAGTGAGCTAGTGAATTTTGAAGTATTAGCATGCATGGGATAGAAGAAAGTTTTGGGATTGGTACATCCGACTAGTTTCTTTTACACTTTCAAGTCATCGGAGAAGAAAAATAGAAATTCTTTAGGAAATAAAAACTTCAAGATAGAAAGTAAAAATGCAAAAAAGGAATATTAGACTTTTGTTTTATTTGTCAGAGGCGCTTATTTTCTGGGAGCTGCACCGTTGCTTAGCAATGGGAACAACTTTGGGGACAACTTTAGCGAATGCATGGCACAATCTATGGCCGGAACGAATTTTCGGCAACGGCGACATGAATGATGAAGAAGAATTTTCATGCTTTCACATTTCATCTGAAAAGGCCGCAATTTATCGTCTCATTATTGAACACGCAAAATCTGAAAATGCATTAAGTGTCAAAAAAGGGATGTAGATGTAGGCTAAGAATTGACGAAAATACATCAAGAGCGAACAATTTAACGGGCAGCGAGATCGCTGATGCTGAGCTAAATACAACCGCCGATAATGCTAGTAGCAGCTCAGAAGACGAGGATGAACAACCGGCAGAAGAAAAGGTGCAACTAGAAAAATGCATAAATTTGACTGGAGAATTAATATATGCTTTAGAGAAAAACACTGTATTACCGAAATAAACATTTTTCATTTGTATAAAATGAAAAAAAAAAAAACTGGTTAAAGAACGGCTAAAAATTTTGAGGCAAACGAAGTTTGTATCGATTTTTCCGAAATTACAAGAGAAGAATAATTTCACTCTTTATTAGATTTTTTTTTCTGTAACATACAAAATATTAATTAAGGTAAATTTTTAACACTTTCCAACAAAGTTGAAAAGTGTTTATGCATTCGGTTTGTCTGGCCGTCTGTCCGTCAGTACGTCTGTCCACGCTCTAACTCCTGTAAATACACTCGGATTCTCATGAAATTTATAAAGGTTATTTAGGGTCACCAAAGCATGTTTCGTATTGTATATGAAGTATGTAGGATTAATCGTTCATTTACAGAGGCACTCAAAAGTATTCCATTACATTATGGTATATGAGGAAAAAATCGTTTGCAGAGTATTTTAATGGCATTATGCTGTTTCAGATGTATTGAAACTGATATAAATCACTGAATTTCACTACGATCCCGTTAGAACAGGACATTCATAGCATTTTTTATTCATTTAAAGGGACACACAAAAGAAATCGGTTACAGTACAGTACTGTTTTTGAGTAATAATTGCTGGAGTGCACGATTTAAAATTCTGTATGCGCTTTTGAATTTAATTAATTTTTTGCATCTTATTCGTTACATATAAATTCCATACCTCAAATATAGGGCTGCACAAAAGTATTCACGTACCGTTCTCCTTATTAGAGGAAATTGCTGAAGGTAAATTTTCAACTAAAGTATATGTATCTCTTAAGTGAACTAAATTTTGGCTTGCATGTAGCTAATAGATTCAAATCTATAAATCATACACAGAGCTGCTGAAAAAATTCGCATAATTTTCCAATTGTGGATGGGAATAGCTGAAATTGGGTTTTGAAATATATTATGCGTTTCCATATGCTTGAATTAGATGTAATATTTTAATTTTTTAAACAGTGCAGTTTTGTTACATTATTCTGAATGGATTGGAAAGTGTTTCATAATCTATGCTTGGCGCATGATTTTTTTCTTACTTGTTTAATATTTAATTTTCTCTTTTTCTGACACAATTATCACTTAATAATGGATTAAACTATGGCTAAAGGCACCATTAAGAATATAGTGCTACTTTTGATACTCCTTCAAAAATCCGGCATAGTCTCGGTCCGGATTTTTGATGTTGTAATATATTTTGTAAATTCAATGACGCAGCTGAAACTGTTTAACTGTGAATTGATAGCATCCTAAAAAGCTATATTCCGGTTTGAAAAAAACGGATTAATATACTAGGGACAGATCGAAACCGGTTTTTAAGACAGAGACCGAATTCTTCCATTGGTGAGTGATAATTCGGTAATCTATCCATTTTCG
The DNA here is from genome assembly GCA_963932465.1 of Maratus speciosus. NCBI lineage: Eukaryota > Metazoa > Arthropoda > Arachnida > Araneae > Salticidae > Maratus > Maratus speciosus. The sequence continues at coordinate 379,355,351 of OZ010799.1, forward strand.
GTCGAAAACAAAAATATCCAAAAGAATTTTTAAGTAATTAATACATTACATAAATATACGGAACTATTAATTAATTATACGTGTGGCCAGGGTTCGTTGATATATATCGATGGATATATATCATGATATATATCTTGATATATATCCGATATTTATTTTTAAAATATCAAGATTTTTGATATTTTCGATATTTTTAAATTCTTTATATTTATTTTCAAAATATCAAGAGGTTTGACATTTTGTATAGTTGATATTTATTTTCAAAATATCACTGAGCAAGATAATGTTTATGTTTTCTACATTCAAAGCAAGTGTCAATGAAATTTCTACCTGTTATTGACTGTGTCATTCTGTAGATAATAAACTTTTGCCTCTGGCAATGACTTTTTTAGGAAAAGAAGAAATCTTTTCCAAGCTTTATGTTTGAAACTTTTATTTTTAAATGTAGAACTAATAATTATGTGACACAGTTAATTCAAAACAGCCATTGAAAGATAAAATGTAATTTAGATAATCATTTATATATAGCCAAGGATTGTTGATATATCATCATCATCATCAACCGTTTCCAATCCACTGCCGGATGTAGGTCTATCCCAGATTTTTCCAATGTTCCTGTCAAGTGCTTTAGTCATCCAATTTACACTGGCTACTTTTCTGATTTCATCACTCCATCTTACTTGAGGTTGTCTTCCACTGTAGTTTGTTTGTGCTCCATCTATTGTCATTGATATATATCAATGGATATATATCATAGTATATAACCAATATTTATTTTCAAAATATCAAGATTTTTGATATTTTCGTATACTTGATATTTATTTTTAATATCAAGATGTTTCATATTCTCTGCATTTGATATTTATTTTCAAAATATGAATGTGCACTAGATATTTTGATATTTTCAGTCGTATGTTGTATTTTGTAATATTTCAGTGTAAATGAAATGAATTTTCAACTGTTATTGACTGTGTAAATCTGATAAAGAACCTTTGTCTCTTCTGGATATGACTTTTTTAGCCAAAAAAGAAAACAAAATTTTCAAGCTTTGGATTTGAAGCTTTTATTTTTAAATGTTGAACTAATAATTATGTGGGACATAATTCAGAACAACCATTGAAAGATAAACTGACTAATTTAAATAAGTAGTTACATTAGAAAATAATCTTTTCTAAAGTTTTGCTTCAGTTGAGTTTAAACTATACAACATGTTAGGAAATGTGAAATAAGACATTTTATACTTTATGCTAAATTTTTTCAGTTAAAAATACTTTTTTGTATTTAAAATTTTGTTTTAAAAATATCTGATTTTTTTATACTTGATCTTGATACTGAATCCTGTAGTTAGTTTTTTTTTTTATAAGTATATAAAGCCAATTGTTACTGTTTTCAATTAGTTCATCTTCCATTTTGTTCTTAGTGAAAAAAAAGATAAATGCATTTTTAGAATATTGTTTGATTAAGTTTTCATGTTAAGTGCAATATATTTTAGTTTCTAATCTTATTATGCTCAAAAACATTTATTATCAGCGGTAAGTTGGCTGCTTTGAAAATATCGGATATATATCGAAAATATCGGATATATATCAAAATATCGGATATTTTTGATATTTTCGAAAATATCATGATATTTACGAACCCTGCGTGTGGCCTAAGTGTGTATCTATGAAAATAAAAAGTTTCGGTCAGAGGTACAGAGAACAAGGCGACTATTATTGGATTCATGAAATTTTTCGAATTCGGGTTTTCGACGGATTTACACGTTTTAAAGATCAGAGAACCATAAAAACATGTTTTTGCAAAATGTCTGTCTGTGAGTCTGTCTGTCTGTCTGTCTCTGTGTGTGTGTGTGTGACACAAGTGTGCGTGACACGTGCTGTGTGGGCGTTCTATGTCTAGAACAAATGAACGGAATTTAATAAAACTTTAGATTCAGTTAGTCCCCGATATAAACTGGTGCTGAGTACTTTTTGGTATAAATCGTCCAATAGGTGGCGCTGCTATGCTACATTTTTCACGATTTCCGCAATAGCTATATCTCAAGAACTAATGCACGGAATTTCATCAAACTTCAGATTCCGTTAGTCCTTGATATAATTTCGTGTTGTTTACTTTTTAGTGTAAATCTCCCAACAGGTGGCGCTGCTATGCGGCATTACTCACGATTATCGCAATAGCTCTGTCTCAAGAACTGATGCCCGAATTTTCACCAAACTTTAGATTCAGTTAGTCCTTGATATAAATTAGTGCTGTTTAGTTTTTAGTGTAAATCGCCCAACGGGTGATGCTGCTAGACTGAATTTATCACGATTTCCGCAAAAACTGTATCTTAAGGACTAATGTGTGAATTTTCATCGAACTTCAGATTCAGTTAGTTCCTCATATAAATTGGTCATGATTAGTTTTTGGAACCGACCAGCAGGTGGCGCTGCTATGTTGTTTTTTTTAGGATTTCCGCAATAGTTCTACCTCAAAAACTAATGCACGGATTTTCATGAAACTTCAGATTCAGCTACAACTTGATGTATGTGTTCAGCTATGCTGGGTTTATTTGTGTCTCATGTTTCGCCGCAGGATTGTGTGCTGCAGTATCATACATGTGCGAGAGATGCTAAACTGGGTATCGTCCTCGTAGCTTAAATCTTAGAGCAATTGGAGCGCTATTCCAAGGGTTCCGGGTTCGATTGTCGGCTTGGACATTTTTCACTCTGTTGGTTTAGCAGTGTGATAAATCATTTATTAAAAATATTCAACAATTTCAAGCGTAATTTCACTGCTGTAAATTAATTAAAAATTATACCTCTAGGTTTTATGAACGAAAATGCTACTTCCTTTGAAAAAAGTAATGTAATTTTCATTCATATTTTCTGATATGAGCAGCTTTAAGAATTAACACTCGTCAAAAATGATTTTTTTTTTCAGGCAATCAAGTTAATTTTTTTCTAATTATTAAGATAAATATTAGAATAAAATAAATAAAACACAGCCTATGTTCATTTCTGTGTTATAATCCCATAGTCACCAACCGTCCACTATTTTTATTTTACGTATATTAGAATGCAAATAAATGTATTCATTGAGTAAGACTTGAATACTAAAAAAGTCATAAAATCACTTAATTTAAAAAGCATGAGTTTTTTTTTTTTTTTTTTTTTTTTTTACCCTTTTAAAAATAATAACGCTACTTTCCCACAATTAAAAACCACCAGCATTAAATCGTAAACTTCTTTTCTTATGTTCTTTATACTTCTTATCCTCTCACCCACATGTGACAGATATGTGACTGTTTTAAGTGACATTTTCTCACGTCTGCTCCTCTCCCCAAGGCCTTCAGGTATCATGTCAGCCGTGCCTCTGGCGATATGCGGGTGAAGTCACGCAGTCTGCGAAGAAAAAAATACTTTTTTTTCCATCACATTCTTCTAAGATTATATATAGAATACATAAAATGTTTGGAAGATGCACCAATATATAAAAATGTAGAGACAGAGTGAGTCAGATTCCTGCATCTGGTCATGTTAACCCGTTTTCGGTCAAAGCTGCGTAAACGCACCATTTCAATAAATATTTTTTTATTAACACTGTGACGAATATTTTTCACAAATTTTATTTTTCTGTTATTTTTAAGGGTTCTGGAGACATCTATAAAATATCAGTAATTCAATTGGAATAAACACTTTCTGTGGATAAATTTTCAAAATACGCTAGTTTTTTTTAAATTGAAACGGTTATTGACAAATTCGACATTTTGAAAATGTATAATTATTCCACGTGAGATTAATCATATGTTTTATAATGGATTAAAGTTGCAAGTTCTGTAAATAAAGTAATAATGAAACGTCATAAAAAATTAAAAAATATATATTAATTTTAAATTTAATGATGCGTTAGTGCACCATTGACCGAATGCATTTTATTTCTCAAATAAAATATTATTTTTCATGCACGGAACTTTTTTTTGTCTTAATGAATGTGATTTAAGCATATTTCAATGAAAATAATACCACATTTTATAAAATTTCTATGCTTGGCCTAAAATGGGTTAATCAATTTTATCCTATCCGCGGTTCGGGTCGGGACGTATTGACTCTAATATTTACCGACGCGGGTCGAGTTTATGTCAGGTTGATTTTAAAATTTTCTGGTTCTTGTCGGTTTCGGGTAGTGTTTTTATTCATTCGCACTCGATATTTCAGAAGAAAGTCCTGAATATTGTTTTCATGAGAAAACTATATATTCAATAATAATGAGTGTATATTCAGGGGCCGCGCTAACCATTCGTCTATTCGCCAAATGCGAATACCAGTGGCTGAGAGGTTGTGTTCTCGAAGCTGGTAGAAGGGAGGTGCTGGGTTCGAACCCAATCGCGCCCGTCGGCCTAACCGTTTCGGAGTTTTCGTGGTTTTCTTCGAAACCTTGGATTTCCATGCGTAAATACGGGTTAGGTTCCCTTAGAAAGACCCTCACGAAGGGCACTCCCCCTAGGTCCTATATCCCAAGAGTACATAATCGGCCGTCAAAAATCAACCAACCAACCAATCAAATGCGAATACATCGTGAAATTGGCGAGAAAAAAATTATTATGGCGAAAAAACTGGCGAATGATGTCTTTGAGACTCTTTTGTTAGTGTAATCATATTTTGCAACGTAAATGAATTTCCGTTTTTAGAGCGAGTTCGCGTACTGCCGCATTTCCAGTCTATATTCCTCCTCTTCTTCTCGGCCGGCCAATTAGGGATGATTCTGTTCCGAATTCTCAGAAAATTTAAGGCATTCATTTTCGAAAATTTAAAAAAATCGGACATCAATCCGAAAATTCGGACATAAAAAATATCGCGGATTTCGGCAAATGGTCGCGAGAAAAACGCAAATTTCGTCAAATAATTGCGAAAAAATACGCAAATTTCGTCAAAAGATCACGAAAAACCTCAAATTTCGTCAAAACATCGTGAAACCCCACCCTCCCAAATTTCGTCAAAAGATCACGAAAAACCTCAAATTTCGTCAAAACATCGTGAAACCCCCCCCCCCTTAGAAATTTCGTCAAAAGATCGCGAAAAGAAATTACAAAAGCTACTTATACATAATATATTTAATAAACCTACTCCAGGCTTGAAAGGGTTAATGATAATAATTATAGATAAGATATATATTTATATGTAATATATATATATATCATATATATATGTATATGCAAACATACTATAATATATGCATAATATACTTTTGGCTAATAATAGATAAATTTGGCTAGTATGTTGGCTAATAGTCTTAATTTCTTAGCGCGGTCCCTGTATGTGTGTCCATTTTTATACAAAGAAGATAAAATTGATATTATAAATATAACTGCAGACTATTTTTCCATATTTGTTTTTAAAATAGGGATTAATTTTCTTTCACTGCGGGTATGGGTTGGGTTTAGGATTGACTTTAACAGAATTTTCTGATTCGAGTCGGACCACACCCGTGCAGAACGCTACACTGTCCACATCCGGCTAGCGTACAGTGTACACTAGCCGGATGTGGCAATCCCAAAACTTTCTTCTATCTCATACATGTTAATACTTCGAAATTCGCTATCACAGTGCCAAAATTTAATGGCAATCTATGCCCATCGTGAGGATTCTAAAGGTATGAAATTCCGTGCCTTAGTTCTTGAAATAGAACTATCACTAAAATCCTGTTATTTCTTGCAAAATGCAGCATAACAACGCCACATATTGTGCGATTAACTTCAAAACGCAATCACCACCAATTCATATCAAGGACTAACTGAGTCTGAAGTTTGATGAAAATCCGTGCATTAGTTCTTGAGATAGGGCTATTGAGGAAATCGTGAAAAATGCAGCATAGCAGCGCCGTCTGTCGGGTGATTTACACCAAAGTGTAAGTAGAACTAATTCATATCAAGGATTAACTGAATTTGAAGTTTTATCAAAATCAGTTTATTAATTCTTGAGATAGAGCTATTGCGAGAATCGGAAAAAATGCAGCATAGCAGTGCCACCTGTTGGACGATTTACACCAAAATGTAAAGAGCATCAATTCATGTCAAGAACTAACTGAATAGGAAGTTTGATCAAAATCCGTGCATTAATTATTGAGATAGAGCTATAGCGGAAATCGTGAAAAATGCAATATAGTAGCGCACCTGGTGGGAGATTCATACCAAAATGTAAACTGCATCAATTCATGTCAGGGACTATCCGAATCTGAAGTTTTATAGAAATCCGTGAATTAGTTCTTGAGATAGCGCTTCCACAACATTTGTGTCACATACAGACTGTGTCACAGACTCACAGACAGACATTTTGTAAAAACATATTTTTTGGAATCTCTGACCCCTAAAACGTGTAAATCCGTCGAAAACCGGAATTCGAAATTTTCACGAATCTTCTTGTAAAGATAGAAATAAGTAACAAGAAAATCAAAGAGCGTTTGAAAGTTTAAAGTGTTTGATTGATGTTTTTAAAAAGTTTGAAGAATTTAGTTTAATTCATTAATGTTAAAAATATATAAAACTATCTAGAACAGGAATTCTCAAACATTTTTAAGTTTGTGTGCCACTGAATAGAAATTCAAATTTTTAGCGTATTGCCATTATCAATTACTAGCGGGCATGACTGAGTTAAGCTCGGTCAAAATTAGCCTTGTGTTCAATTCGATATTTCATTCTCACTGTATAATTCTTCCTGTTTAGATAAAATTATTATGATCCTAAGCCATAGGGACCCACTAACCGAAATTTTTCGAACACACGACCCAACCAATGCTCTTCTGGAACCCGAAAACGATAGAATACAAAATTTAGTCAAAATCGATAAAGTCATTTTATAGATAAAATTAGCTTGACCCACGGTAACCCAAAAAGGACCTAATACAGTAAACATCCTCTAATCCGGTACGTTCGGGACTTGAAGCATGCCGGATTACGAAATTTTCCGGATTAGAGGATGAATGTCGGAAAAAACGTGTAGAAGTTAGAATTAAACAAAAAATGACAGTAAAACATGTCTTTTGTCCCTTATACAGCTTAAATAGGAACAACCCCTCAATAATGTAAAGTACAACATGAATATATGTACACAACTATAAAATGAAAACTTGCACTGTAGGTCTACAGAGTAGGTCTAATTGTAGAAGCCATCTTAAACAAATCTCGAATATCAGGTTGTTTTGTAGTAATCTTCTCTCCTCTCATTTTAGGATGTCATTTCTTATGATGTGGAGCAAGAGGTGGTGACCCTACTCCCAAGCCGGATATACTATGTCCGGCACAATGTCTATCAATCGCACATTACGAAGTTTTCTATGTTTTTTTCTATATAAATGCGTATATACTCTGAAAATTCATCAAAATTATTTTGTTTATCTTTCGCAGAAATAAAACAAAAGTTTGAAACTAATGATCCACATTCATTATTTATTATTTGATGACTGATATAAAATTCCCGTTTCAAGTTGAACAATCTTTTCTGAAATGGAAAAAGTATTTTATTCTGATGATAAAAAAATATTTTTCATTTCAACAGTTTCGCAAATTATCCACAGAAATGTTTTTTCTCACCCCAGTTCGACCAGACTATTATAAACATCAGGTGTGATTGAATAAGAAATACTATTTTTTTTTTCGAAAATTGTGCCGGATTGCCTAGCGTGCCGGACCATAGGATGCCGGATTAGAGGAAGTTTACTGTAATCTAAATTTATCGAACATCTGACATATCTCAATAATCGATTTTTTTCGTACATGTGACTTAGTCCAATGGTCATCTCATGCCCGGAAACGGTATATTACAAAATTTTGTTGAAATGTTTTAGGCCTTTTTTGGATTCAATTAGCTTGACCCTGACCCATTTTGACCCAAAATGAACCACTAATCGAATTTTCTTGAACATGCGATCAAGCCCAATGGTATTCTCGCGCCCGAAAACGATAAAATATAAAATTTCGTCAAAATCGTTAGAGCCGTTTTCTAGATAAACTTTGCTTGACCCATAGTGACACAAAATGGCTGGTTAATCATTTTTTCTTGAGCATGCGACCTAGACCAATGGTCTTCTGGAACCCGAAAACGATAGAAAACAAAATTTGATTAAAATCATTAAAGCTGTTTTCTAGATAAAATTAACTTGACCCACAGTGACCCAAAAATGACACATTAATCGAATTTTCTCGAACATGTGACCTAACCCAATGATCTTCTCGTGCCCGGAAACAGTATAATACAAAATTTTATCAAAATCGTTTGAGCCTTTTTTCAAGATACAATTAGCTTGACCCACAGTGACCCAAAAATGACCCATTAATTGATTTTCTCGAACATGTAATTAGCCCAGTGGTCTTCTCATGCCCATAAACTGTATAATACAAAATTTTGACAAAATCGTTTGAGTCGTTTTTTAGATACAAATAGCTTGGCCCACAGTGACCCAAAAATGACCCACTAATAGATTTTTCTCGAACTTGTGGCTTAGCCCAATGGTCATCTCATGCCCGAGAACGGCATATTACAAAAATTTGTCAAAAGTTTTTGGGCCTTTTTTTAGATTTAATTAGCTTGACCCTAACCCATTGTGACCCAAAATGACCCACTAATCAAATTTTCTTGAACATGCGACCAAGCCCAATGACATTCTCGCGCCCGAAAACGATAAAATACAACGTTTCGTCAAAATCGTTAGAGCTGTTTGCTAGATAAATTTTGCTTGACCCACAGTGACCAAAAAATGACCCCCTAATCGAATTTTCTCTAATATGTGACTTAGCCCGTTGGTCTTCTAGTAATCTAAAACGACAAAATACAAAATTTAGTTAAAATCGTTAGAGCCATTTTTTAGATAAAATTGGCTTGACCCAAAGGGACCCAAAAATGACCCACTAATCAGAATTTCTCGAACATGTGACCTAGCCCAATAGTTTTCTCGTGCCAAAAAACGGTTGGATATAAAATTTAGTCAAAATCGATTGAGCCGTTTTTTAGATATAATTTGCTTGACTTGACCCATTATGACCCAAAATGACCCACTAATCGAATTATCTCGAACACGTGACCTATCCCAATGGTATTCTCGTGCCCGAAAATGGTGAAATACAAAATGTCGTCAAAATCGTTAGAGCTATTTTCTAGATAAACTTTCCTTGACCTACAGTGACCCAAAAATGACCCACTAACCGAATTTTCTCTAATATGTGACTTAGCTCATTGGTCTTCTCGTAAACCAAAACGACAGAATACAAAATTTAGTCAAAATCGTTGCAGCCGTTTTTTAGATAAAATTGGCTTGACCTAAAGGGACCCAAAAAATGACTCACTAACCGAAATTTCTCGAACATGTGACCTAGCCCAATAGTTTTCTCGTGCCGAAAAACGGTTGGATATAAAATTTAGTCAAAATCGAATGAGCCGTTTTTTAGATATAATTAGCTTGACCTTAACCCATTTGACCATAATGACCCACTAATCGATTTTTCTCGTACGTGTGACTTAGTTCAATGGTCATCTCATGCCCGGAAACGGTATATTACTAAATTTTGTCGAAATGTTTTAGGCCTTTTTTGGATTCAATTAGCTTGACCTTGACCCATTGGGACTCAAAATGACCCACTAATCGAATTTTCTTGAACATGCGATCAAGCCCAATGGTATTCTCATGCCCAAAAACGATAGAATACAATATTTCGTCAAAATCGTTCGAGCCGTTTTTTAGATAAAATTGGCTTGACCCATAGTGACTCAAAAATGACCCACTAATCAAAGTTTCTCGAACATGTGACCTAGCCCAATAGTTTTCTCGTGCCGAAAAACGTTTGGATGTAAAATTTAGTCAAAATCGATTGAGCCGTTTTTTAGATATAATTAGCTTGACTTTGACCCATTATGACCCAAAATGACCCACTAATCGAATTTTCTCGAACACGTGACATAGCCCAATGGTATTTTCATGCCCGAGAATGGTAAAATACAAAATTTCGTTAAAATCGTTAGAGCTATTTTCTAAATAAACTTTGCTTGACGTGACCCAAAAATGACCCACTAATCTAATTTTCTCTAATATGTGACTTAGCCCGTTGGTCTTCTAGTAATCCAAAACGACAGAATACAAAATTTAGTTAAAATCATTAGAGCCATTTTTTAGATAAAATTGGCTTGACCCAAAGGGACACAAAAATGACCCACTAATCGAAATTTCTCGAACATGTGACCTAGCCCAACAGTTTTCTCGTGCCAAAAAACGGTTGGATATAAAATTTAGTCAAAATCGATTGAGCCGTTTTTTAGGTATAATTAGCTTGACTTTGACCCATTATGACCCAAAATGACCCACTAATCGAATTTTCTCGAACACGTGACATAGCCCAATGGTATTCTCATGTCCGAGAATGGTAAAATACAAAATTTCGTTAAAATCGTTAGAGCTATTTTCTAGATAAACTTTGCTTGACTCACGGCGACCCAAAAATGACCCACTAATCTAATTTTCTCTAATATGTGACTTAGCCCATTGGTCTTCTCGTAATCCAAAACGACAGAATACAAAAGGGCATAGCCGGATAAGCATTGGAAACATGCCTTTCAATCAAATTTCCTGATTTTTTTCTCAGATGTGGCTAAATATCTGACAATGTATTCCCCCTATTATCACCCTATAAATATTTATATTTAATGCGATAAAAATGTTTTTACAATTTAAAAAAAAACAGATTTTCTCAAAAACTGCTGAACGTAATTTCATGCCATTAACTCAGGATATATACAGTGGTGGGATTCAGCCGGTTCGCACCGGTTCGGTAGAACCGGTTGTTAATTTTTATTGAGTTCGGCGAACCGGTTGTTAAAATGATACGTCAGAGGCAAACGTCGCATTTAGGGTGATACATTAAAAAAGTATCGTTAACAAAATTTTGAAAAATTGCACATTATATCATTATTTTTCTTCCATAAATATGGTTAATAACTCCAGTAACTGACACCAACCGTCACAGGGTTCGTATGGATTGTGTAATTTCCAGACCAAGAAATCCTTTGCTACCAGTATTTTCTTGTAGAAAATCTCCTTAATGAATAAGGCGAAATTTCGCACGTTTAGGCTAGATTTATTTTTCTATAAAAAAAAAATTGCTGATATTTTTCATGGAAAATTCCCTAAACTACGAACACTACCCAAAGTGAACCAGTGTCTGACAATTTGCTAAGATAGAAAAAAAAGAAAAATTATTTTATATTTCAAGGCATTTATACTTTTAAAATACTTTAATCAAAAACAAAATACTTAAACCTTATTTGTATATGATGTCATACTACAGATGTACATATCCTTTTCTCATGTTTTAAATAATTAGTAACACAAATATCCAATTACTGACATTTATGAACCAGTAACTGACAAAGTGGTATCAGACACTGATAGAACAACTTAAATTTTAATGGCTGTAAGACAAATTTCATTTATAATATTATTACGTTTTTTTAAACAGTTCAAATAATAGATTTCAACTTTCTTTAATATAACCAGTAATTTACACCTTTATCAGAGACTGGTGAAATGAAACTCTTTGAGCCAATAATTAGCACACCCCAGAAGGCTAAATTAAATAACTATAAACTATAAATCATTGCACTGATGTATAATAAACTACAGTTTTTTCTGCTGGCCAGAGACGAAAAGTCGATTAACTATTTCTGTTGAATCAAACAGGATGACGATAATACCTCTAAAGGAATGGGTTCCCTACTTTTATAGTAAATACATATATGTTAAGAAAGAAGCACAAATCCGATAATATTAGAGTAACGACAAAGAAAATTCAAAGTGAGGACACTTATCATGAAGCTATATATTTATATCTCAAATAACACAAGTTATTTAAAATTTTAAGGCTCTTTTGTATTCTATAATATGTATAATTTTTACCACATCCTTTATTGTTCTATTTAAGTATGAGTATATGCTCAGTATATGAAATTTTATTGATACAAAATTAACTTTATTTTAATCTTCTTCGCGTGCGTAGTATCTATACTAATAAAAGAAAGTTTCGCTCTATCTGTGTGTGTGTCCGCGATGGCTAGCCAAAATCTACCGCATGTACAAGGCTGAAAATTTGTGTGAGATTAGTTCAAAGCCTCTACTGATGCACCTGAGGCTCAGAATTTTAATTTTTGGGAGTTATTAATTAAAAATTGTAACGCGCTCTTATCAAAAAATCACCTATTTCATTTCCAATTGTCGGAATTACTCGCGCATGCCCAGAACCCCATTTACGCATAGGAAGAAAACAGAACCTTAATTTCAATAATTTCCGCGCAGTCATCGTAGCTCTGTGGTAAAGCGTGTGACAGCTAAACGAAATGTCCTCAGTTCGAAAATCGAAGGACGGAAGTTGAAATTTTCTATTTATAAATTTCGCTGTCCAATGGATTTAATTAAAAGAAATTTCGTATTTATTTACAATTTTAAGGATTTCTTTTATCTATACTAATAAAAGAAAGTTTTGCTCCATCATAATGATTATTCTTAATTTTAAAACAATTGGATTATTAAAAAAAATACACATAAATGAATCGAATTATGAAAAAAAAATTACTACATGAACTTATTCTAGAAGTGTTATAAAGTAAAATTTAGTACCCTAAAATAACTTAACAATCTGTGTAGAGATATTTGAAATAAAACATAGGACTCACATTTGTATAAATCCATAAGAAAATAAATAAATAAAAATAAATCTTCAATTTCTAAAGATATGCAGATAAATTAGATCATTTTTTTTATTAAATCAGTGAAAAAATATAATTATTTCACTTGTAAAATCCTATGTAGAGGGAGCCAAAAAATCAGTGCCGGCAATATTTATTAGTAATTTCGAATTAGAAACTGAAAAAAAGAATTCCTAACAATTGCTGCACATTTCCTTCACATATAATAACCATTAATGTTTAACATTTCATATAGTCTATTCAAATCCAGATAAATATAAGAAATTCCAGAATTATAACTATAAAATTGACCGCAGGAAAACAGACTTCAAAAATCTAACGGATTGGTGCTGCCGTCTATAAGCAATATGACAAAACAAACGATCGCGATTTCTTAGATAACTACCAAACGTGAAAAAAACAAGGAAATGTCTTCTTACAAGCACTTTTACCACTAAAAATCAATATTTTCTCACGGCTTTTTTCATTTAAAAATATAAATTCAGACAAAATCGAGTTAAAGATATAAAATTATACAACTTTGAGGTTTATTTAAGGTTTTTATCACGGCCCGGGCAACGCCAAGGCGAGTCAGCTAGTTGTTACTAAAAAAAATTTTTTTTGGGTCATTTGGAACTATTTATAGAAGACATTCACGAATATCTTGGTGAAATTTGCGACTTTCGTTACAAAACCTAACATAAAAGACGCATTCAAAAAAAAAATATCCAAAAATCAAACATCTACCATTCCCAAGAGCCGATTTATCGAGATTAACTTAGAAGAAATTACTTAAATTTATGACAAAAGCAAGGACGTAAATAGGAATATTTGATATTCAGCGAATTTGTATTCTCATAAGATAGAGACTTCAAAAATATCTTGAGCTCTTCCTATAGTTAGTATTTTTAATATCTAACTGATCATGGATATGGGTTAATTTTTAAGCTTACATTTCTGCTATTTTTGGCTATCCTTATTGTATTATACAGTTTTGATGCAGTTTCTGATATAAATTTTATTCAGGGTTTCATGATTGCCGAATATTTGTTAAATAAATTGCGTTCTTTTATAGGGAAAAATGTTTCAGGAATTTTTTTTTCAATATACTAAAAGATCAAACTTTTGTTACAATGTTCTTATAATATTGGAAAGTGTTTCATAATCTATGTGTGATGCTTCATTTTCCTTTGATGTTTATGCATCAAAAATCATTTGGGCAGCGAACCGGTTGTTAAATTATTTGAATCCCACCACTGGATATATAAATACCAAAGATGCATAACTGGTAATTTTTGTATAATTTTCTGTTAATAAAAACTGTGTCAAATAGCGTAATAAAAAATAAAAATAATGAAAATCTTACCTTATGGTTATCCGAAAATTACCATTTTCTTGTCAAAAATTCCCGATGTGTGCCCGTATATTCTGTATGAATGTTGAAAGTTTGCGTTTGGTACTACATATAAATATTTACAAAAATGTATAGTAAAATTCTTGAAATTCATTTTAAGGCGTGTTTTGGGGCGGAGCTACGTAACTTCGACATCCGAAGAATTTTTGGAACAAAGTCAGCAGAAAATATGTCAACTGATGAATTTTAGATTCCATTAAGCATATAAGCATTGTTTTTCAACTTCATGTTCATTTTGCTATCGACAGCGTTGAGAATGTTGCTCATGTGTTCATTAAAATTTAAAATACAGCAATTCTGTAACTGTTTATAACAAAAATTCTTCGAGCGTCGAAGTTGAGTAGCTCCGCCCCAAATAGCGCCTTAAAATGAATTTCAATAATTTCAATATATATTTTTGTAAATATTTATATGTAGTACCCAACGCAAACTTTCAGCATTTATATAGAATATACGGGCACATATGGGAAATTTTTTACAAGAAAATGGTAATTTTCGGATAACCATAAGATATGATTTTTATTCTGTTAAATTTTTATTTCGCTGTTTCACACAGTTTTTATGAACAGAAAATTATACAAAAATTACCAGTTATGTACCTTTAGTATCTATATATCCTCAGTTAATGGCATGAAATTCCCTGCAGCTGTTTTTGAGAAAATCCGTTTTTTAAAAAATCGGAAAAACATTTTTATCTCGTTAAATATCAATATTTATTGGGTGATAATAGGGGAAATATATAGTCAGATATGTGGCTACATCTGGGAAAAAAATCATGAAATTTGATTGAAAGGCATGTTTCCAATGCTTATCCGGCTATGCCCTTTAGTCAAAATCGTTAGAGCCGTTTTTAGGTAAAATTGGCTTGACCCATAGTGACCCAAAAATGACCCACTAATCGAAGTTTCTCGAACATGTGACCTAGCCCAATAGTTTTCTCGTGCCGAAAAACGGTTGGATATAAAATTTGGTCAAAATCGATTGAGCCCTTTTTATGTATAATTAGCTTGACCTTGACCCATTATGACCCAAAATGACCCACTAATCGAATTTTCTGGAGCACATGACCTATCCTAAAGGTCTTATCATGCCTAAAAATGGTAAAATTCAAAATTTCGTCAAAATCGTTAGAGCCGTTTTTGAGATAAAATTTACATACACACACACACGCACACAGGCATACATACACACACAATTTTTGCTCTCATTATAGTATAAGATAGATACCATTTAGAAATCAAAAAGAAAATATGAGGCCTACACAGAAGGTGAAAATCAAAAATGAGTAAAACGCAAACTGAAAATTAAAAGATATGGTAAAATTTGTTGTATCAGTCATTCATTATTTACTTCTTGTTTTATCGATGGTCAAAGTTAAAAGTCTGTTAAATATGGATTTTGAAGTATTCATTATTTAAGTATAATGTATTCAAGATTATGTACCGTTATGATTTTTAATTTAAATTATTAGTTAGTAATAAGCTATTCAACTTTCAATTTTATTTATATTAACTCTTTATTAAGTGATTAAAATATGTATAGCAATTAAATGAATATTTTAAGATGAACTGACATGTATAAAATGGATTGCCACATTTAGGACAATGGACGTCTCATTTAGGATTTAACTGCCGTAAATGCAACAAAAATGACCTAAATACGACAATGATATATTGTTGGCTTATAGCAAAAAGAAGTAATATAAAAATTTTGTTTTTAAAGTCAATTCCATTGTTCCAAGTTACATTAAAATATCAATTTGTTGATTTTCTATAAGCAAGTAGGTTTACAATGGAAGTCTATGGGAATTTGGCGAAATATTAGAGATATCGTCAAGTTGGCGTCCCTTTTGGCGACTCATTTTGGCCACCAAATTTGGCGATATATCACCAAGTTGACGACAAGTTTGGCGGTATTTGGCGACAAAACAGGCCCCCCGCCCTATGGTAACCCTCCTTATAGATATGAAGATGCATTAAATGCTTCAATAAACAATGGCCGCCACTTTGTCTCCCATGTAAAACTAAAATTAATTAATTAAAATTTAATTAATGAATTAATATTTGAAAAAACTGTATTAACATCAATTGTCATCTAGTACAAGTGTAAAAAAAATTATTTCAACTTAATAGGATGAATAATAAGTATTTTATTAACGATTTAAAATTTGAACAAGATATATAAATAAATAAATAAATAAATATAGGGAGAGTGTGAACTAACAGTAGGAATTGAATAATTCAATTTATAAGAAAGAAGTTAGTTTTGAACTAAAGGCACAGTATTCAATAGTTTTCAACTAAATAAAATACATATTTATTTAACGAAATGCCAAATATACCCTAAATTCGACAAAACTATGCAGAATCGCGTCTCATTTAGGCACAATGACCTTACTTGAATTAATACTTAGATTATCTTCTTTTATTGACATAAGAAATAAAGAATAATACCATGGTTATAATTTAATACAAACCCAATTCATCAAAATAACAGAAATGTTGTATTAAAAAATGCTAAAATACGATTATTTACAAGAAAAAGAGAAAAGATGTAGAAAACATTTGTGATTATTTATAAATCACTAGCAAACCCCGCGGCTTTGCTCACGTAATAGTTGAAATATGCCAAGTGATATTTGTATGTCTAATTTTTATTAGAAGAAATTATACTTTTAGGAATAATTCAAAAATTACTAATTAAGCCACAGTTTCACTAAACTTCGTTATTACACTGCATTAGGCCGAAATGAGACTTAAATTAATAAGAAGAACTAAAACTAATTCTAAATAAATGATAATTTAGAAACTATTTTGAAGCTTTTATGCTCATTTCAGACGCTTATTTCAGTATTAATTTTACGTTTTGAATTTTTTAGAAATTATCTTCTTAAAACGCATATTTACAACTTAAAATTAACCATCATGTCAAATTCCAAGCTTCTTGTCTAACGGTCTACCACCTCTCTGGTGGTAATGGCACCAACGTAAAATGCCTATGTTGAAACAGGGACTGTCACCATTAATTCGCCAACATTAATTTTGAAATCGGTTTAGTATTTCCTGGTATTCCAGAAAACGTAATTTAGAAAGTTTTTAAAGACTTTTTTAGAATGTTTGCTGCTCCTGCCAACCCAAGATGGTAGTGACACCGGCATAAAATATAGCCTCTTTAGGATCAGAGACTGTCACTATTGCTTCGCAACCATTACTTTTCTAATCGGTTCATTATTTCCTGATATTGTATAGAAATCGTAAATTAGGACTTTTTTAGAACGTTTTTCACTCCTTCCCTTCCCTTCACCCCTTTTTAATTTCCAATTTGTTTTCGACTGTTCTTAGAAGCCATTTGGGGCATTCCACGTCAAATCAGGCAGTAAAATATCAATATGTAACCCACCATCACAGATTTTAATGAAACTGCGTGTGTTTGTTCTTACTATTAAGATATGATCACCAGTAATTTTTTTTGCTCCTTGGTGAAATAGTTTCTGAGAAAAAAATTGTCAAAATTTTGAAAAACTGCCGTCAGTTGGCATTCTTGATAGCTCGGTTTTCAAATGTAGCATGTCATATATATAATCATATTTCAATATCTACTCTACAAATCATCTTCAAATAATTTATGCACAATATTTAGGGTACGCAGCTTATGAAAAAAATATATTGTTACGCTTATAACATTTTAAGTGTGTCTAAAAAAATATTTAAACTTTGAAGTCGTGAATTTTTTATGAAAAATAATGCATTAACAAAAAAAGCATTATCAACAAAAGGCGGTATTTTTATTAAATTTATTTTTTATGGGAGATATACTTAAAGGTGTCCTTTACCTGATTCTGAAATGAAAATAGTGGGATTTTGGGTGTTTTTGGTAGTATTTCCTATTTAAAAATATTTTGAGGTGCATTTCATATCAAATCAAGCAGAGTCATTCCATGTCAGTTCCCCTAAGCCATTTAATCACTGTCACAAATTTCAATGAAATTGGGTTTGTTTATAGCTTATTTTAAGACGTAATCACCTTTAATTTTCTTGATCCTAAGTAAAATATTTTTTAAGATAAAAAATATCAAAATTTTGAAAAATTGTTAATTTTTTTAATGACAGTTCGATATTCAAAGACTGCATTAAAAAAAAAAAAAAAAAAAAAAAGAGTCATTTCAATATAAAATCACTAAATAGGTTTCAAACAATGTATATGTGACAAATAATGTAGGCTGATTATTATTTCTTGTTTTTTATCATGTTTAAACACTAAGAGTGTCTTTTATCTTATGAATTTCTAAAATCAAGAATTTTGTCAAAAATAATGTGTTAATCAAAAATTTATTATTAACCGAAGGCAGGGTGTTATTGCTTTTTTTTAATTGTACGTAAAAATATCTTTTAAATGGTTATAAAATAAAAATAGTGAACATATGAGAAAAAATTGTCAAAATTTTGGAAAAATGCCACGAGTTGCCATTAATGATTGTTCAATTTTCAAAGGCCTCATTTTATATATAAAATCATATTTCAATAACTAATAAAGAAATCTTCTTCGAATAATCTAAGCAAGGTAAATAAAGTATGTAGATTATGAAAAAAATATTACTGTAATGTTAAAAAATATTTAAATGTGTCTAAAAAATTGTATAATCTTTGAAATCAAAAATATTTTACAAAAAATAATGAAATTATTAAAAAATCTTTATCAATCAGAGGCGGAGTTTCTATGACTATTTTTTTAATTTTAAATTGTACATAATACTACATTATAACTGGATCTGAAATAAAAATAGTGGGATTTTGGTTGGTTTTAGTAGTATTTAAATCACATTTAAAATTATCAATATTTTCAAATGTAAAACCTATCCAATGTATCATCCCTGGAAATATTTTTATTTATACATTTATTTTATTTTTCAAATTATCTTTTATGTTCGTTTCTTAAGGGAAAAAATAAACAATATTGTTTTTTAGTAAAACTTCTAGGGCGAAGAGCAATTATCCCTTTCCAAAAAAGAGAAAAATCACTAGCTCCTCACCGCCCAATAGAAATTTTCAAAATGACAGTCCTAATCTTTAAACTCATATTTGGCTGTTAATATTGAAAATTTAGCATTGAGCTGCTAATATTGAAAAAAAAAAAATACCAAATTTCCCTCTTTTGAAGAAAATTTTGACGTATTGTGCTTTAAATATATGCAAAAAATGCATAATCCATTATATTTATATCTTTCAAATAACTATATCTAAAAAAATATTTAAAACTTAATGAGTTGCACTTTTGTAACTTTATTCAGTTTCTAATGATATGTACCGTAATTTCGGGTGTATAGCCCGCAGATCAAACAATTCAGTTTGGACCCAGAAATTTTATTCAGTATTTGAAGACCAATATTTACTGTGATCTAAAAAGTTACATTTTATTTTTAAAAATTTCTGGGTCGAAACACGATTGTTTGATCCGCGGGCTATACACCGGAAATTACGGTAATTTGATTTATTTCATCACAGTATTGCTGAAAGATGGATTTTCAACATATATATGTGTGTATATATATCCCTGTTCTCAAACAAATTATTTAAAAATTATTCATTTATGTTTAATAAAGCATATATATATTGTTTATACACTTATAGAAAATACATATAGTAAATTTTATGATATTATGTCAATAATGTCTAAAAGTAAAGAACTTATCTAATAGTATGTAACGAAAAATTTAACATCTAGTGTAATGACAACAAAATTTTATAATTGTTTTACTTAATTTGGATGAATGAAAAAAGCTTACATGTTTATATTTTATTGAAGTACAGGTGAAAATGTCACAAAGACATTCCTACCTCAACAACCACTGAGTATATCACATTCACACTACAGATGATTTTTTTTTCTTTTTGATCTTTCGGGTTTGATTTCAGATGGTAATGAATTAATTAGCTTTGTTAGAAGTGTCATTGCAGTCAGCATATTAGGCTCACTATTTTTTTTTTATATAATTTGTTTTGATTGACTCGATGAACAACAATATTTAAAGGGACCATTTCATGACTTTTCAATTAAAAGCTGATTTATAAATTCATCATGTTGTTTAGTTATTATTATCGTCTTAAGATAATAAGTTGATATTAAAATTTTTAAATGCAGTTTATTTATTATTTGAACAGTTGAAAGTATTTTTCAATAAGAGTGGGCTGTTGAGCAATGTGGTGTTGGTAAAGGAACCGGTACTATTTAATTTAATTTTTATTGCTGTAAATAATATTTGTTATTTTATTATTGTATGTATTATATTTAAGCAAGGGTAGAAATACACGATATCGTAGTCATGTTAGTACATCTTAGCATGAAAAGCTTCAATAGTTATCATTAAACATTCACATTTTATGAAAATTTTGTTAAAATTGCTCATATTTTCACTATTTTTATTTTATAACTATTGAAAAGATATTTTTACGTACAATTAAAAAAAGTAATAACAGCCTGCCTTCGGTTAATAATAAATTTTTGATTAACACATTATTTTTCACAAAATTCTTGATTTTAAGAATTCACAAGATTAAACACACTCTTAGCATTTAAACATGACAAACAACAATAAATAATAATCTGCCTACATTATTTGTCACATATACATTATTTGAAACTTATTTAGTGATTTTATATTGAAATGACTTTTTTTTATGCAGTCTTTGAATATAGATCTGTCATTAAAAACATTTTTAAAAAATTTCAAAATTTAGATATTTTTTTTATCTTAAAAAATATTTTACTTGTAATCACCTTTAATTTCCTTGATCCTGTCTTAAAATGAGCTATAAACATACCTAGTTTCACTGAAATTTGTGACAGTGAATTAAATGTCTTAGGCGAACTGACATGGAATGACTCTGCTTGATTTGATTTGAAATACGCCTCAAAATATTTTTAAATATGAAATACTACTAAAACCACCCAAAATCCCACTACTTTTATTTCAGAATCAGGTAAAGGACACCTTTAAGTATATCCCCCACAAAAAATAAATTTAATAAAAATACCGCCTTTTGTTAATAATGCTATTTTAGTTAATGCATTATTTTTCATAAAAAATCACGACTTCAAAGATTAAACATTTTTTTAGACACACTTAAAATGTTATATAAGCGTAACAGTATTTTTTTTTCATAAAATACGTACCCTATATATTATGCATAAATTATTTGAAGATGATTTGTGGAATAGATATTGAAATATGATCATATTTATGTCATGCTACATTTGAAAATCGAGCAGTCAAGAATGCCAACTGATGGCAGTTTTTCAAAATTTTGACAATTTTTTTCTCAGAAACTATTTGACCAAGAAGTAAAAAAAAAAAATGCTGGGAATCATATCTTAATAAAAGGAACAAACACACGCAGTTTCATCAAAATCTGTGATGGTGGGTTACATGCCTGCCTGAACTGACATGGAATGACCCATTTATGTTTTATAAGTAACTACCGTGCTATATTTCAAGTTTCTAGCCTTTTCAGTAACACAAAAATCGCAATTTAGAACGTTTTTTGTTCCTGCAACCCCCAGGTGGTAGCGACACCAACATAAAATAGAGCCTATGTTAGAGCAAGGGTTGTCGCCATCAAGGTAGTAAGCATAAAAATTATATTGATGAAACGTTTCAGAAAGTGGTAGATGTTGTTGTACAACATGTATTTAGTCAAAGAAAAGAGGTTTAAAAATATCCAATTATCATTGCTACTTTAAAGAATAAGCAATAAGGTCCTAAAAAGAATTAGCCTCCCCCCACCCCCCAAAAAACAAGTTGGAAATTGCTCGTCAGACGTGGCAAATGAGGTGCGTTCGTACTATAACTAGTTTTATAAATATTATTTGCACCGCATATTGTACTGAATGTATATTTTAGTGCACTTTATAAGTGCATATCCGTTTCATTCTGTTCGAAAGGCTGTAACATCATTAAAATGCACTTGAAATTATTTTTTTTCCCATTGGCCGTCATATAACGGAAACTTTTGATTGGCCCTGTAATTAAACTATACATCCTATTTTCATAAAATTTTAAATGACTTGACAAAATTTTACAACAGTTATATATTTAAAATTTCTGACCATTCGGAAGGCCGTAACATCATTAAAATGCACTTGCAATAATTTATTCCCATTGGCCGTCATGTAACGGAAAACTTTTGACTGTCCCTGTAATTAAACTATGCGTCCGATTTTCATAAAATTTGAAATGACTCGACAAAGTTTTGCAACAATTATATATTTAAAATATCAGACCATTGGTTTGGGTAGTTTTTGCTCTGTTATATGCGGACAGACGGACAGACAGACAGACGGACTGAACGACGACTATAGGTGACACGTATTTATATAATTACGTCTTGCATATGGCTCATTTTTGGATAAAATTTCGTTTTTATTCTTCTTTTCATACAAAATTTGTGTTTTTTTTTTTTATCTCGACATTAAGCAGTTTTTTTATTATGTTTTATTATATGATCATAATAATACGTGTGCATTATTTTACAAAGTTTTAAAGACTTATTTTATGATTTTATAGTTATGAGACATACATATAAATAGTTGAAAGATAGTGAAATATGTAGAAATATTTGAAAGATATATATAGATGTATAGAAACATACAGAAATATTTGGAAGATAGCGAATTATATAAAATATATAGAAATATTTGGAAGATGGATAAATGTATAAAAATTTAGAAGATAAAGAAATATATCTAGAAATGTATAGCCATATAGAAGCAATAAAAATATCTGGAAGATATAAAAATTTATAGAAATATTAAGAAGATATAAAATATATACAACTATTTGAAAGATAGAGAAATGTATCAAAGTATATAGAAATATTTAGAAGATATTAAAATATGTATAATATAGAGAGATGTATAAAATACATAGAAATATTTGAAAATAGAGAAATGCCTAAAAGTATATAAAAATATTTAGAAGATATGAAATATGTAGAATGGTATAGAAATATTTGAAAGATATAGAAATATATAAAATGCATTGAAACATTTGGAAGGTATAAAAATGCAGTGAAACGTTTGGAAGGTATAAAAATGCTGTGAAACATTTGGAAGATATAGAAATATATAAATTTCCCAATGTGTATAAATACATTGTATATACAAAAAATTAAAGAGAGTTTGATTAGATTAAGGTAGAAATTTTTTTCTTTCCTTTTTTGAAAGATCAGTTTAAAATTTTACAAAACATGTTTTTAACTCTACGATAGTTTCAAATCTAAATGCTTTAAAGTGGAGATATTATGAAATGAGGATATAAAGGTCTGCACGGGCCGGAATTTCCAGGCCCGGGCCCGGCCCGGCCCGAAGGAAAGCTATTTTGGCCCGGCCCGGCCCCGTGTAAAAATTGAAAGTTCGGCCCGAGCCCGGCCCGGCCCGTTTACATTTTTACCGTTCTCGGCCCGGCCCGACTAAATTTCTACAAAAAATTCCGTTTTTTCTCGACATACAATTAAGGTTCTTTTAATGAATACTACATGCATATTTATGGGAACATTTTACAGTCTGTTTTAAATTACTATGTGTTCGCAAAATAGAAAACATACAATAGTAAACATTAACGATTACTTACAGTGTTTTAGTCAACGTCTCTACAGACGTTTCAAAATGTAATTAAGGGTTTATTAAAAGATTATTGTAGTTTAGAATAAAGGGTTAAAAAACATGATAACTTCTGAAGCTTATAATAAAAAGTAGATTTGTGAAATTATTTCTGTCATTTTTAAGGCTTTTCTCAAATCCAAAGGAGCTACATTTTGATACATTTGTGAATTCATTTCTTTTCGGAAACGCATGAGATTGGCAGGTATTCTTATTCAGAAACCATGTAAATGCCGTTTTTTTCTTAGATAAAAGTAATATATCTTTCAGAAAATACTGCCAAAGTTAGCGTTTTGAATAGAATTTCCAGAAGCGATAGCACAGGAAAGGAGAAAAACGTACAGTCACTTGACAAGAGTCTCTGTTATCTCTGTACGTAATTTATGAAAAATGGAAACTCTATTTGATCCCAAATGCCTTCAATACTCAGGCCTGTCAATTTTACGCCTTTATAGTTAAAAATGTGTCTGAAAGTTTCGCATTGTTCAGCAGTAAATATGAGAACCACCTTAAGGTACACTGTAAAAAAAAATCTGTAGTTCTACAGATCTAAAGTTACATGCTTACTAAACTTTCACCTGTAACTGTACGAAAAAAGCTGCAAATCTACAAAACTAGTTTTTGTAAAGCTACAAAAATCTGTAAATTTACAAATGAATGTGCTAAAATTTCAGTAATCTTACTAAACTTTTATTTGTAACCCTGGCTGCAGTTACATGAAAAGTTCTCGGAATCCCAGTTTCCAAAAAAATTCTTAGTAACCTTACAGATTTTTTTATTTTCGGCGCAAAAGTGTGTCTGTTACATGAAATTTTGTTGTTGCCGTTACATGAAAAGTTCTAGGAATCCAAGTTTCCTATAAAAACTTTAGTAACTTCACAGATTTTTTTTTACAGTGTACATTTCCAAAGATGCTGTTAACAGAAGTTCATTATTTCTATTAATACTTTTACAAAACATAATGCCTGTCTTACACATCCTGAGAGCAATTAAGACCAGTTCCGTCCCGGCACAAGTCTGCCGAAAAAATTAAACCCGGGATCAGGCATCATGTAACTGTACGATGCCGATCTCTACGATGGACATGTTACATTTCTGTATTGATGTTGTTAAACTCGCATCGGCTCGTAACGCACAATTATACTTCTCGAAAAAGTCATATTCATTGGAAATGGCCTCGTATTTTATCTGCTACTCTCAAATTCTTATATCGGGCCAATAGCACCGATTAATTTTTTTTATCGGCCCGGCCCGGCCCTGCAGGCCCGTTCAATTTTTTTGCCGGCCCGGCCCGGCCCGTTTATTTTGTCTGTCGGCCCGGCCCGTTGAAAAAATTGTCCTAATTCTGCAGGCCCGGCCCGGCCCGTTTGAAAATTCTCCTCCATTCCGCCGGGCCGGGCCGGGTACGGGCCTCGGGCCAAGCCCGGGCCCGTGCAGACCTCTATGAGGATACTATAAAGGTCCAATGTGTAGAAATATACAGAGTATATATAAAAAGAGTTTGATTAGCGCTAAGTTGAAAAACGCTAGTTAATTACAAAATGACAATGATGGTTGATTAAATGAAATGGAGGTTCTTTGAAAAAGAAAAAACGCATGTTTGGTACATCTTTTTCCTCTTTTCACTCAGATAAAGATATCAAATCAGGTGCTTTTGAACTATATTTACCAATGTTTAGAAAAGCTATATGGATCTTTTCAACTGGAAATATTTAAAAATTTAGTTCTATGAGTCGGAGAGTATGTGTTCGGAGCAAGAGTCCTAAATGGGTCAAGTTGTACCCTACACTGTAAAAAAAAAAAAAAAAAAAAAAAAAAAAAATGTAAATCTACAAAATTAGTTGCTGTAAAAGCTATAGAAATCTGTAAGTTTACTAAAATTTTATCTGTACTCTGTAAAGAAAAAAGATGTAAATCTACAAAACGAGCTATTGTAAAGCTACAGAAATCTGCATGCTTACTAAAACTTTATCGGTAATTTGGGATAATTACATGATTTTTTTTTGTTGTTGTTGCAGTTATATAAAAAGTTCTAGACATCCCAGTTTCCTAGAAAATTCTTTGTAACCTCATGCATTTTTTTACAGTGTAGCCGAATATGAAAAGTCTGCCTTAAGTAAAACCTGAACCCAACCAATCAAATTTCGTCAGCTTAAAACCCGAACCGAATCTGACGCGCTTCAACCCAAAACCGGTTTGAAACCCCGAATTATTCAAACCCGAACACGACTAGAACCCGAAGTGACAGAAAACTAATCCATATTTTAATACAATTATGGTAAAGTAGTCTACAACACTGTTAAAAAAAATCTGTAAGGTTACTAAAGTTTTTCTAGGAAACTAAGATTCCTAGAAGTTTTTATGTAACGGTAACAACACCAATTCATATAACAGATACACTTTTCTAAAAACTATACACTAAATCTAAAAATCTGTAAAGTAACTAAGAATTTTTTAGAAAACTGGGGTGCCTAGAACTTTTTATGTAACTGCAACCCTGGTTACAGATAAAATTTTGGCAAGATTACTGTAATTTTTGTAGATTCTTTTGTATAGCTTCAGATTTCCGTAACTTTACAAAAACTAGTTTTGTAGATTTACATCTTTTTCTGCGCAGTGTACAGATAAAATTTTAGTAAGCACACAGATTTCTGAAACTTTACATCTGCAGAATTACAGATTTTTCTTTTTTTTTTTCTTTCTTTTTTTTTTTTTTTTTTTTTTTTTTTTTTTTTTTTTTAGTGAATTATATCTCTAATGTCAATTTAATCTTTTTGTAATGAAAAAGTTAGCTTCAACCCGACCCGAACCGCGGTTTGGCTCGGCTCAGGTTCGGGTAAAATCGGTTTGCCCGACCTGTATGCAAGACTCTACACTGTAGAAAAAAAAATCTGTAAAGTTACTAAGAATTTTTTAGGAAACTGCGATTCCTAGAACTTTTTATGTAACTGCAACCCTGGTTACAGATAAAATTTTGGCAAGATTACTGTAATTTTCGTAGATTCTTTTGTATAGCTTCAGATTTCTGTAGTTTTACAAAAACTAGTTTTGTAGATCGACATCTTTTTACCCGACTGCCAAGAAGGGTTATGTGTTTCACGCGTATCTGGGCATGTGGATTTCTTTATACCCTCGAAATATCCCAACGGCTGGATGGATTTTAATGAATGAGGTCTCTATCGATTCGTCTTAACCGTCTGATGGTTATAGGCTTGGTTTTGTTTTTATAAATTCAAAATGGCGGCCGTAAAATACAAAATGGCGGTAGAGGCGAAAACATTTTTTACGCATCCTATTGAGTGGCATATCATTGGATAGGTCTTTCAAAATGAAGACGATGTTTCATTGACTATTTTACAGTCAGAAGCTCCGTTTAAATATTACACAACCTGGAAGTTGTGTAGGTAGGATCTCTAGCTTTACTGCAACTCTAACCATCACAGACATTTATAGGTCTCATGAAAACAGTGTTTATAGATAGGAACTAACAATTAAACACAACTTAAAAGTCATCCATACAAGTAAATAAAAGAAATAGGCAAGTGATATAGATAATAGTTTCACATTTATGAGAAATAATTAATTTAGTTCGCTCTTTACGCAGTCAGGTTTTTTTTATTTTAAATTTAACTTTTACTTGTTTTGTACAGCGTACAGATAAATTTTAGTAAGCATACAGATTTCTGTAAATTTACATCTGCAGAATTACAGATATATATATATATATATATATATATATTTTTTTTTACAGTGAATTATATCTCTAATGTCAATTTCATCTTTTTGTAATGAAAAAATTAACTTCAACCCTACCCGAACCGCGGTTTGGCTCTGATCGGGTCCGGGTAAAATCGGTTTGTCCGACCCTTATGCAGGACTTTAGCCTGTATACCTACAATTGTCTATTTACATCGAAATTTGTAGTTTGTCCCCTAGTTAATAAATAACTCATGTGTTTAATTCTCCTGTTTTATTTTCAACACCACTCTATAAAACAAAAACAGGTATTAATTTTTCTGATCACATCCCCCACCTACATATCATAACATATTACCTGGGAGCTGACCAGAGAAGCTTTTCCCACGCTTCAAATACTGTCAAGGTCTATCCGAGACAGGTATTGGAAGAAAAATGCTTTGGCCCGCAGGAGCTAAGTTGAGTTGTTGACATGCGGGTGCAAGGCGTGAGGAAGTGAGGGTATTTTCTGACAAATTATTTTTTCCCCCCTTACTAGCGCAATTATAGTCACTACTGAAAAAGTTCGTGTTTTGAGATCGTAAATGTTTGTTTCAAAATTTATTTTGTTTTTAATGTTTAATAAGTTTATTGTTTTTCTTCTGTTTTATAAGATCCCTTTCTCCAAGTTTTTTGTTTCTGGTTGATTTATGGATACAAAACAAAATGTTGCCCTGCTTTACCAGATTTTATTCCACTTGCTTACTCTAAAATAAGTTAAAATTGAAAGAACTGATTTCAATTTTTATATTTTAATAGTGCAGAATGATAACCGATTTAATTTTTTTAATTACATTTCCACATAATAAATTTTAATCGACATTTTTAATTTTTATGGGGACGTGGTAGCCATTTTTTTAATTTTAAGAATTAGGGTAAAAAATTGTTACACAATTTCATTTTAATAACCAACTGAAAAATGCATGATTGTAAAAATTCAAATGATTTTAAACTGCAATTTCAATTACTTTTTATTAAAAAAAGTGAAAAATTTTAAATCCTTACTTACTTTTTTAACTACTGACATTTTCTTGCTATACATATAATCCAGAACTATTTAAATAAAACCCTAAACCTGTTTTCCTAAAAAATTTAAAGCACTATGTCGCTGCATACACCTACATAACTGCCCCCCCCCCCCGCCACACACACACACAATATTTATATAATGTTAAATATAACTCTCGTTCCATCCACATAAAATATTAATTTAAAATTTTGTCAAATCCGTCTATTCGATAGATTTATTTATGTATTTTATTTAATATTCTTTTTAAAGCTACAATAGACAATCTAATATAAAAAATGAATTTATTTAATAAAGGAAATAGTTTTGACATTCAAAATTGATAGTGCTACGCTTATTCAAATGGGTTTTCCAAGATTAAGTAAGAATATGTTAAACTGATGAGTTTTATACCAGTTTATAAAGATTTTATTGCGTAAGACATTTTATCTTTTTTGGCTTGTCAGATTCAGACTCAAAAAGAAAATGTGCCTAGTACATGTTTGTTTAACATTATCGGAATTTTCATATCAGAATTTTTATAAGTAAGATTGCAAGAACTAGCCTGTGATTTTACGGAGCATTGGTTGGAGAATTTGAGATAGATTTTCACTTAGATTGGAGAGTTTTAAGTGATTTGAGAGAAAAAAAATATATATACACCTGTCGAAATTATTTTATTACTCAAAGGAAACTAATTCTTACACGGGATGCTTTGTATTATATTATTTTCGACAAAACCATGAATTTTTCCAATAAAAGAAAGATTGAATCATACAAAGTTCTGATGTTGAAGGTTTTACTGCATTTAAAATGGAAAAAAAAAATCGATCCCCACAGAACTTTTCGCTTAATATTTTATTTTAACGTATCAGTTTTGACAAATGTTTTTTCTTTAAATCACCTTCTGAATTATTAAACATACATCCCATATTCTTCGGAATTATTCAAATGTAGCCCATAACATGTGTTTATTAAAATATTTAAAGCAATATATCACGTTATACGCCTACATAACTTTTTATTTATTCCTTACAATTCATGTTAAACTCTTTATTTATTCTTTAAATGAAAGAAAGGTCAGTTTATATTTTATATTAACACAATTTTTTTTCCAATTCGCCTATTTTGAAGATTTATTTGCATACTTGTGTTTATTTTTCTTTCTTCTGGTTATTTATTTTTTGTAATACAAATATTTGAATTAATTTAATAAAAAAATTGTTTATAAAATAAAATGATAATATTATGCTAAGTCTATTATATTGGTTTTACAATTAGAAGCAAAATTGATGAAAATTTTACATTAGCATGCAACGAACTTGTTGTTATTTTCACGTTTTCCGCTTGCCTGTTCCAACATAACAAAAACTCCTTATATAAGTGTTAGTTTTATTTTATTTCAATTTTTATATTTTGGTAGTTCAAAGTGATAATATCTTAAAATTTTTAATTACACTTCTACATAATACATTTTAATCGAAAAATTATAATTTTTAAGGGGACTTGCCAGGCAATTTTTTTATTTTAAGAATTAGGGTAATTTTTTTTTTTTTTACTATATGACATTTTAATATCCAACTGAAAGAACATTATGAAAATTCAAATGGTTTTAAACTACATTTTTAATTACTTTATAAAAAAAAAATAAAAAAATATTTTAAATTCTTACTACTTTTTTAACCACTGACATTTTCTTACTATACAATACATATAATCCAGAACTATTTAAATAAAACCCTAAGTATGTTTTCCTAAAAAATTTAAAGAACTATGTCGCTGCATACACCTACACAATTGCCCCCCCCCCCCATCCAATATTTATATAATGTTAAGGTATCCGAACACCTTTAAAACGCAATTTTAGATCAAAATATCGATTTTTCATATTTGCAATAATATTAAAATTGAATCTTATTTGAATCTTAAAATTATTTCTTATTGAGACTTAAAATTGAATCATATTTGCTGTTTCTATAAATACTATTGAAATCTGCTTAAATTTTGTCTATATCTAAAATAGAACCAGAGTTACAGCCGTTTAAAATTACATCTATTACGGCTTTTGAATGGTGTTTAAAAGTTAATTTTAGCTTTTTCTCAAAATGAAGTTTTTCAGATTTTTACTATACGCAAAACATCCTAAAACAAAAAATTGTGCATGAAATGCCACAAAATTTTCTGTACTTCTTTTACAAATGTCGTTTGAGGGAATAGACTACACTCATGATAATATATTAAATAGTTTTATATTTACACTGGTATAAATGACATTCTTGAGACAAATTTTGCGAATTTTTCATTACATTAGTAGTTTAACTGCCATATCATCTGATATAGAGATGCGATTACAATGTGTGTAGTCTAAGTCCTAAGAGAAAGTTATTCTGTTTATTATGCAATTTACAAAATGTCAATACATTGTTTTATTTTTGAGTTATCACGTTTTGCTGAAATGTCAATTTTGGACATAATTTTGACTATTTTCCTCTTTAAAAAAATTATTTCTGGGCAATTGCTAAAATTTTTATATTTTTTTCAAAATTTTAAAGTAAATGCCATTATAAAAAATGGATAACAAGAGAAAAATATTAAAATTTCAAAAAATCACTTCCGAAGGTGTGCGGATACCTTATATCTAACTCCCGTTCCATACACATAAAATATTAATTTGAAATTTTGTCAAATCCGTCTATTCGATAGCTTTATTTATATATTTTATTTAATACTCTTTTTAAAGCTGTAGTAGACACTCTAACATAAAAAATGGATTTATTTAATAAAGGAAATGTTTTTGGCGTTCAAAATTGATAGTGTTACGCTTATTCATTTGCGAGTGGTATTACAAGATTAAGTAAGAATATGTTAACCCTTCACTGCACGACGTGCTACATCTGGCACATACCTAAAAACACTGTAATTCTTATTATGTGCCATGAATTTGGTCAATATGATCTCTATCCCTGATCAAGAGCAGTCCAAAGAATGGAATAACACATTATTTTGTCCTTGTCAGATGGCTGCATTTGACAAAAAATTAGAATTTGTTCTTCGAAAAGAAAAAAAAAAATCAATCAAGCTATTAAGGTAAAATTTACTTTCATTATTTTTAGTGAATACTTAAAAGTATTAATATAAAAAAAAGTTACAGAGTGTTAAGAAGATATAATTAGTTAATTTAAGCTCATTTAGTTGTAAAATATAGCAATACAATATTTCAAAACCCTAATTGTGTACATAGGGTTCACGCCATAAAATGTCAAAGTTTAGCTGAAAATTTGAAATTTATTTTTTTTTTTTACTATTTTTCCCATTATTAGACCGATATATAGATTTCAAATAATTTTTTTCATAAAAATAGAAAAAAGTCGTGCTGTGAAGGTTTAAACTGATGAGTTTTATGCTAGTTTATAAAGATTTTATTACTTAAGACATTTTATCTTTATTGACTTGTCAGTTTCAGGCTCAAAGAGAAAATATGCCTAGTACATGTTTGTTTAAAATTATCGGAATTTTTATAAGCAAGGTTGCAAGAACTCTCCTGTGATTTTATGGATTATCTGAGCTTTTATTGGAGAATTTGTGCTAACGTTTAACTTATATTGGAGAGATTCAAGTGATTTGAGAGGGGAAAAAATATACACCTGTCAAAATTATGTTATTACAGTCCTCCCCACTTAATCGGGTCACGGATAATCGAAAACCCCACTTATTCGAATAGAATCCTCCGGAACCGAATTTATTCCTATTGGTTCTATGTTATTTTTTCCTTGCTTAAACCAAATACCTTTTACGAACGTCCCCGCTTAATCGAACAACAACTGTGTGACCTATGTTTGAAAATAGGCGCGGAAAGCACGTTTCAGCTAGAATTTCCTTCAACAATTTTGTCATTTCGGTTCCTTTACGCTGAAAACAAATTTTCAGTTCTTCCTGCAATGATTTCGGCCGGCAGGTGTATAATGGACAGGTCACATGATTTCGCCACCTTGATCTCCCCATCATCACTTCTTGCTGTTAACCAGACTTTTAATGGCTATGTGCCATCACTTCGAGACTCGAAATGGTAGTTGTGATATTTTGCACGCATTCAAAAAATAGCTCGATATTTACTCCTTTAAAATTCCACTTAAAAAAAAAACCACTTTTTTCGATTTTTT
Organism: Maratus speciosus; assembly: GCA_963932465.1. Classification (NCBI taxonomy): domain Eukaryota; kingdom Metazoa; phylum Arthropoda; class Arachnida; order Araneae; family Salticidae; genus Maratus; species Maratus speciosus. Next base: position 379,388,021 of record OZ010799.1, read on the forward strand.
AAAAGGCAGTATAAGTAACGTAAATTAGAAGCGGCAAAGTTTTGACCAAATTCAAATGAGCACATTAAGTATGATGTGAAGCACATAAATGTATGTACTGACATTAAATTAATACGTATTTACTTTATATTAGCATTTGTATTTATTTTATTTTATGTTATTCTATTAACGATTGATTATGCTGTTAATTACATATACCGTAGATGGTTATTTTGCCTTTTTATTACGCATTAAATATTTCAGTTATAATTCCCCGTTTAATCCAATAACCCGCTTAATCGAATATTATTTCTGGAACCGTCAATATTCGTTTAAACGGGGACGACTGTACTCAGAGGAAGCTAATTCTTCCACCGGATAAACTGTATTATATTAATTTCGACAAAACCATGATTTTTTCCAATAAAAGAAATAATAGGCTTTAGACAAATTCCAGTTTTGAAATGTTTTATTGCATTTAAGCGGTTACTTCGGTCACGCGAAAAGACCCGCTCGCTAATGCTAATCCCATGGAAGAAATTTATTAAGATATCTCGTTTGAATTTCAATATTTTTAAATAATGATTTTCTAAATTTATTTATTTATTTATTTATTGCATTGGATAGACGAGATCGATCCATGCAAAGGCCATTTTTTACTTTTTCGATTTTGTTTACGGGTATTTTTTTTATTAGGACACTTTCATTTCCGGAACCGGTTTCGAAAGTCAAAGCATACTCATAAAAAAATCTGCAAACAAAATCGAAAAAGTAAAAAACGGTCTTTGTACAGATCGATCTCATCTATCCAATGCAAAAAAAAAAAATCATACCTTAATAAATTTTGTTTAATATTTTATTTTAACGTATCCGTTTTGACAAGAGTTTTTTTTTTTTTTACATTAACTTCTGAATTATTAAACATACATCCCATATTCTTCGAAATATTAAAATATAGCCATTGTGTTCATTAAAATATTTAAAGCAATATATCACTTTATACGTCTACATAACATTTTATTTATTCCTTACAATTCACGTTAAACTCTTCATTTATTATTTTTTAAATGAAAGAAAGCTCAGTTTATATTTTGTATTAACTTGAAATTTTATCCGATTCGCCTATTTTGAAGATTTATTTCCATATTTTTGTTTATTTTCCTTTATATTGCTTATACAGTTTCCTTAATAAAACTATTTGAATTAATTTAATAAAAAAATTGTTGATAAAAATAAAATGATAATCTTATTCTAATTCAGTTATGCGAGTTGTACAATACTCAGCAATAAGAGACTAAACTGATGAAAATATTACATTGCTATGCAATGAATCTGTTGTTATTTTGATGATTTCAGCTTGCCTTGTTCCACTATACAGGAAAAACTTTTGCTGTAAGTGTTAGTTTTATTTCATTTCAATTTTTATATTTTGGTAAGTTCAGAGTGACAACTGATTTAAATTTTTTAATTACACTAGGGGCTCCAACCCCCTGCTCGCTATGCTCACCAACTCCGCGCGTACTCGCTTCGCGATTCCTTCCGTATCGCGAAGCAATAACTAATTTCTAGCCAACCCCACACTTAATTGTTTCGCGTTTCCATTCTGGATCGCTTCGCAATCCCTCATTTTCTATGCATTCAATGTTTGGATTCCACTTGGTAAAAGTGCGCTCCTCCCCAACTCCTGACAATTTTATTTCCTTATCTCCAAGCACATAATCATTAGAGATTACAGAGTTTCATAATTTTAAGAATTATTAAATATAAAATTATATATATATAGTGTTACGAATAGTGTAAATAGTTAGTGTTTGTGCATAAAAATATTGTAAATACAGTGAAATACGTTTAACATGAAGACGCTTAACAGGAAAAATCGGTTAACACGAAATGATATAGCGGTCCGAGCAGTATACTATGCAATTTAATACATTTTTTTCTTTTAACACGAAACAAAAATCGTTTAACACGAAAAAAATTCGCTTTCGTTCTAGTTAGTCTGAGTTGAAATAGGTGAATTTTGTGTTAAAACCACGGAATTTTGGGTGAAAATCAGTGATGTTTGTGTTCTTTTGTAAATTAGCTTATATTTTATATGAGTACAATGGCTGAGAAATCAGGCCGAAAACAAACTTCTATTTCGCTTTAAATGAAGATGTTTAATGCAGTTGATGAAAAAGAAGGACGAAAACAGAAATTTGCAAAGAGTTTGGCATTGCCAATTCTACTTTATCAACAATAATAATAATAATAATAAAACAGGGATCTCATTACATTAATGTTTGAGCGCAGTATGTTTAAGCCAGAGAGAAAACGCTAAGCAAGAAGATTTAGAGACAGCTTTGCTTATTTTATTCAAAAATGATCTCAGAATGCTGAAAAAGACACTTAAAAAAAAAAGATATATGATTCTCCCCTCCCCTCAAAAAAGAAAAAAATAATAATAATTTTTTTACTTGATTTTTATCCTGATGGATGCAACCTACTAGTATCTTAACAGGAAATCTAAATAAAATTTGACGACGTCGAAAATATTTGTGAGCTTTATTCTTTTTTTTTTTTTTTTTATGAATCTTTTAACGCGAAATTCTTTTAACACGAAAAATGATTTCGATCCCCTCAATTTCGTGTTAAACGTATTTCACTGTAGTTCAATTACGCTCTATTCATAAGCTAATATTAGTGTTTGTTGCATTGCAATATCTCAATTTGTTGATTTTTTGCAAGCAAGTAAACCCTATTGGATTTCAATGGGAATCTATGGAAATTTGGCGAAATACTGGAAATAGAGCCAAGTTGGCGTCACTTTTGGTGACTGATTCTGGCCGCCAAATTTGGCGATATATCGCCAAGTAGGCGACAAACTTGGCGACGTTTGGCGACAGAGAGGACCAATTCCCCCCGCCCTTGGTAACCCCTTTATAGCGTCAGAAAACTCTGACCAATCAGATGCGTTTCACGGTATCTACGCAGATTTGCATTGGTCCACTTCCAAATCGTTACTTTTTTTATATATAGAAGAATTTCTACGTAACAATTTATAATCAAAAAATTATAATTTTTAAGGGGGCAAGGTCCCCAATTTTTTTTTAAAGAATTAGATAAATATTTCTTATCTAAACTGCATATTTAATTACTTTATGTAAAAAATTAAAAAAAAATTGAAATATTTAAAATCCTCACTACTTTTCTGAGCACCGACATTTTTATTCTAAACATGTAATCCAGAACAATTTAAATAAATCCTTGAACATGTTTACCTAAAAGATTTAAAGCATTATATCGCCGGCATACACCTACACAATTGCTTTCTCCAATATTTCTATAAACATTAAATCAAACCCCCGTTCCATTTACGTAAAATATTAATTTGAAATTTTGTGAAATCCGCCTATTCCCTAGATTTATTTGCATATTTTATTTAATGTCTTTTTTATGCTCTCGTAGATACCCTAACTTAAAAAATGAATTTCTTTAATAAAAGAAATGTTTTTGGCAGTCTAAATTGATAGTGTTACGCTTTTTCAGTTGTGCGGGGTTTTACAAGATTAAGTAAGAATACATTCAATTGGTGGGTTTTATGCTAGTTTATAGAGATTTTATTACATAAGACACTTTATATTTTTTGACAAGTCGGTTTCAAACGCGAAAACGAAATAGGCTTAGTACGTCGAAATAGCACCGAAAACTGGCGATATGAAGCAATTAAAATAATAAAACTTTGTAAAAAATCACCATAAAATAAAAACAATACATAGGACGCGTTTCGAGCTAAAATTATAACAGCTCGTCATCAGCTACAGTAAAAAAAAAAAAAAAAAAAAAAAAAAAAAAAAAAAGATCTTTTGTTTTTTTTTTCCTTTTTATTCTTTTATTTTTCTTTCTTTATTATTATTATTTATATTTTTTAATTTACTTCTTTTATTTTATTTTAATTTTGTTTATTTCTTTTATTTCTATTTTTTCCCTATCAATTTCTCTTCTATCTTTTTGGCAACACTTTTCTCTTCTGCATGTGCTCCTTTCAGCTAGCACCATCTGTCTCATTCTTTGCAACATTCTCTACCTTTCAGTTCATTTTCGACCTTGTCCGCTTACGGACACGTGTTTACTGTAGCTGATGACGAGCTGTTATATTTTTTAATCTCGAAACGCGTCCTATGTATTGTTTTTATTTTATGGTGATTTTTTATAAAGTTTTATTATTTTAAAAGGCTTAGTACGTGTTTGTTTGTCGATTTTTTTTAATAATAAAAATGCGCTTAAACTGCTTTGGAAATTAATTTAAAAACCAAACGAGGTGTCCCACCACACTGTAAAAAAAAAAATCTGTAAAGTTAATAGACTTTTCTAGGACTATGAGATTCCTAGAACTTTCTAAGCAACGACAACAACAAAAATTCAAGTAACAGACACACTTTTGCACGGTAAATAAAAAAATCTGTAAGGTTACGAAATTGATTACTAAGAATTTTTTAGGAAACTGAGCCGCCTAAGAACTTTTTATATAACTGCAACCCGGGTTACATGTAAAATTTGAGTAAGATTACTGTAATTTTAGTACATTCAAGTAGTAAAGCTGCAGATTTCTGTAGCTTTACAAAAACCAATTTTGTAAATTTACATTTTTTTTTTTTTTTTTTTTTTTGTACAGTGTACAAATAAAACTTTAGTAAGCATACAGATTTCTGAAACTTTACATCTGTAGAATTACATATTTTTTTTTTTTTTACAGTGCAGGAAGTGTGTTAAAAGAATTGATTACTAAATTTCATTTTTATGTACAAAAACCAAGCTGAGTTAAGTATAAGAGTGTAAAAATAAAGTATTTATATTACTGAAAATCCAATTACCAGTTACCGGATGTCCCAAAAATGACTGATGGATTTTAAAATTCAATAACTTGCAAACGGTGACAGATATTTAAAAAATTCTTGCAGGAGGGTTATGTATGATGTCAGGAGTTTTTGTACTGTGATTCTTGATTTTATTTCGAATTTCAAACAATAGATAGCGCTGAGAGCAATAGGTGCTCAGTCCAGACCCGATTTTTGGTACTTCGGGATCCATTCAATACATTTTAATCTCCTTTTTTCGCATGGAAGAAGAGAGAGGCCGAAAAAAATCGAGTTTGGATACAGCGGTTATTGCTTGCAGCGCCATCTATCGATTCTATTTGTAACTAAAACTGAGAATCGCAGCATAAAAAATCCTGACATCTTGCATAACACTCCTGCAAGAATTTTTTTAATATCTGTCACCGTTTGCAAGTTGGAATGGAATTTTAAAATCTATCAGTCATTTTTGCGACACCCGGTATATGAAATGTACAGTCGTGGGGAAAAAAAAAGAAAACACCCGCTACTAACTCTGCAACTAATTATAATAGAACAAAGTTACTGATACCAAACGATTGGAAATAAAGCCTACTTTTAAATTATTGGTATAAAATCTACTTAGGGGGCCATCTACAAATCAAGGCCAGACCAAATTTCGTTTTTTTCAATGGCAACACCCAATTTTGACACTTTATTTTAAATCTTCGGTTCAAACTATGCCTAGAAACGAAATTTCAAGTCATTTGGATGATACGTTTTTGAAGTATAAACATTCAAAATTGAGAGCTTCTAATGCTAAATTACATTTTCATATTTTTATTAATATTACCTGAAATTATAATCCTAATATGATAATATTTTGTGTGGTTATAATACTAAAAAAGACGAACAAATAAACTTAAAATTTGTAATTTGAAAAACCTAATACTATGAATTGTGAAATTAATGCTAAAAAAAATATGAATTGCAGCCTACAATATTTTTGATAGATGTATATTTATTATGTCCTGCCTTATATGAATTCTCAATTTCAAATTTTTCTTCCAAGTATTTTTCGAATTATGATTAAAAACGTCAAAATGATGGTTTAAGGGTCTATAATGTGCAGAAAAGAGCAATTTGAAAAAAAAAAAAAAAAAAAATTACTCCTTTTATTGAAACATTTGGGCCAAAAACAGTCGAAACCATAGTAAGCGAGTGAAATGGTCACATTAGAAGAAATTACATATGAATGGAAGTGACATAATCATTCTGTAGCATTCGACAATCGAGTACCCAACTTCCATTTGGATACAGCCCCTAAAATAGGCTCATTTTAGAATAATTAATTTCTCTGAATCCAATTGTACGAATTTTATGTAAATATATTTTTAGGCTAATTGAAAGGTGTAGAATTTATTTATGTGGTCAAACTTGGATATTACTATTGAAAAAAAAACAATGTTTGCGTTCGTTTTGATATATAGATGGCCCCCTAATCAAATTTTATATACCTCATTTAAAAGTAGACATTATTTCCATTCGTTTGGTACCAGTGACTTTTTTCTATAATAATTTGTTTCAGATTTAATATGGGGTGTTTACTTTTTTTCCCCACGGCTATAACTTAAGATTGTTCTCAAATCCAAACAAGCTGCTTTCTGACACATTTTTAATTCGTTTTTGTTCGCAAGCCTGTCAAATTGACAAGTGCTCTTATATATATATATATATATATATGTGTGTGTGTGTGTGTGTGTGTGTGTGTGTGTGTAAGTCTTATTTTAAAACTATTATTATTATTCAAATGTCGCAAGATGAACCAAACAAAAGCTAATGAATATATATATCTATTTATATAAAATCCGAGTCTCTGTGTGTCCCTCACAATTCCGGTAGGACCGCCTCATTGAAATGAGTAATTGTTGAAAAATACTAATGCAGGGTTACCACAGTAGTGCCAAATGTTGACCAACGTGGCGAAATATCGGCAAATTTGGCAACAAATTAGTTGTCACATATGAAGCCAACTTGGCGATAGCAGGCTAATTTGGCGAAATTCCCATTTACATCCCAATCTTTCATAAAGGAGGTCACAGCAATTTAATTTAAATGCCGCTCTTTTAAGATTTCCTTTTTTTTTTTTTTTTTTTTTTCAAATTCTATGGGTGAGAAATTAATCTGTAATATACGAAAATGTACACCTTTACATCTTCCTCCCGATTCTACTAATAAAATAACTGCCAATAGACGACGATGTACTGTCTGAGCTCCAAACTGCGCGATTTTAATGTGCTTTTGGTACAGTATAGGTGCCTTGGCTAAAAAGGAAATTTTGCAACATATTTTCCGGGAACCTATCCACTGTTTCGTTTTATATACACACGCATTTTTTTCTCGATAATTATACGATTTATTTAACATAAAAAAGCCATTTATCTAATTTTATACAGAAACAGAAGTAATTTGTACATGAAAATATCAATAATGTACATATAAAATACACATATAAACAAACATAAAGCTCATCAAGTTTGTTTTCATAGCTGTTTATATGACTTGACAACAAATCTCACTTTCTGATGCCCGAATTACACCAAGCTTTAAAAAAAACGCCAAAGCCCCTATAGTGGAAAAGTAACAAATTGACTATTATTTTGCGCTATCTTCGCTATAGTTTGTACGGTACTTTTCCGTTATACGGACACCATGCCAAAATGCATGCTAATGCGCCAATTATTTCAACCCTGATAATTTGTAAATAATAATTGATTAATAATAATTGATTTTGGTAATTTTATGCCAGCTGTTTAATATGAGTTTTATTTTATATCTTAATTTTTTAACAGTTATTTGTTCACTTATTTTAAGTATATATTTGTGATTTAAAAAAATAGTTCGTAAAAATCTGTAGTTTCCAAATGTTACATTTTTAAAATGCTCACTTTACAATCGACAATGTTTTTTTCTTTTATTTTTCAAATTTTTCAATTCACGTGATTTTCATTTTGCGCCAACCATTACGCTTCGTGACAGTGGTGACCGTATAACGGAAAAGTACCATTTGTACTATATGCAAGGTGTTGTAGGAGCGAAAAGTTTAAGCATTAAATATTAAAGTTTCTATGAAGCAGTATAAGACTAAAAAATCAAGAATAAAATAAATGCAAAATAATACTAAACAAGAAAGAAAAATCATGCGTTAAGGATAGAATATGAAACATTTTCCAACACTTCCTGAATGCTTTAACAAAACTTTGTTGTTTAGGGAAATAAGGTAAATAAGATAACTAAGTAAACATTTTAGAAAACTCAGAAAAAAAATTAAAAATTTATTTCAGCAGTTACCGCCCATAGCCAATAGTACCGTTATTACACGCCACTATTTAGCTAAAATTTAATTGAAGCTAAAACACTCTTGAAACTGCTGAAATACATTTCCAGATATTATCATCCATAGACCGTTATGTATCCAATACTTTGCGTGACCCTGTATATCATTTTATCTATATTCTATAAACATTTCTTAGTAAACTAAATGCAGCGCAGCGTAAAAATTCATAACTCCTTTAAAAACCATCTTTCAGCTACTTACTCTCATACTCAGTAACCCTTACGAATACTTTTGTGTAGCCCTGTATATGAACTATAGCATTTATACACACAGTATAGTAGTATGCATAAATATAGTGAAACATAAAAGCGCGTACTATAATTAAAAATGCATTTCCACAGCAATCATCGCTTATGTACACTACTTTGGAGAAAAGTTTCTTGGCGAGAAAGAAGTTTGCCAACGTATTTTCTGACAACTTATTTACTGTTTCATACTCACAAGCAATTTTTCCATATGTATACAATCTATTTAATATAAGAAAAGCTATTTACCCATTTTTATAAAGAAACAGAAGTAATTTTTGTACAGATGTCATATACGCATCGGGTTTGGCGAGATTTGTTTCTGACGCCAATTTGGCAAAAATGTCCCTTTGAATACCAGTTACATATATATTTTTAAATTATTTGATATCATTTTGAAAAAGAAATAACAGTAAGTAAATACAAGTTTAATTAATAACTGTAGAACAAAGCAGTTTATATAACTAAAAAAAGAAAATAAAAGTAAATAAACAATTTATAAATACATAAGAAACCATAGCCGGGTTACAATATCAGGCAAAATAACACCATTTTAGAGCCAGTTAGGTATCCCGGTGCATATATGACATCTGTGCCGTAATTTGAATAGAAAAAAATATTATATATATTTAGAAATGTTTTTTTTATGTATATAAATACATATATATAAAAAAATAAAAGATCATTAGATTTGTTTTCATAGCTGTATATATATGTTGGCAACATATCTCATTTTCTGATGCCCGAATTGCGCCAAACTTTTTTTTTTTAAATGCAAAGTGCCCTATAATGGAAAAATCCCCAAATAAATAATTAAGGTACTTCTTAGTTATCCCGTCGACCAAATTACTGTCGCCAAATTGTAAGGTTAAATGCCAATAACGGTTGCCATTAATTAATTAATTGTAAGATTAAATCCCAATAATGGCCAATAAAACCATTAATTCGGCATTTTATTTGCATTTGTATTAATGTTTTACTAATTTATTTGTTCTTTCGTTAGTTTCGAGTGGTTTGGCGATTTATATAATTTGGCGAAATTGGTCGACGGGATAACTAAGAAGTATAATTAATAATAATAAATACCTGTATAAACAAAAATAAAAATTCGTCAGTTTTGTTTTCATAGCTGTTTATATATATTTGGCAACATATATCACTTTCTGAAGCCCGAATTGCGCCAAGCTTTTTAAAAAAATGCGCTATAATGGAAAAGTACCTAAATAAATAATTAATAGAAATAACCAATTATATAAAGTAAAACATTTTATTTTGAGATCAAAGCATTGTTTTTAATTTCGATTAAAATGTACATATAGCCTAGGATAACTCCGTTGAAATTAGGTTGGCAGCTTCTTAATATCTCATTCCATAAACCTAAACAAACACAGGTGATTCATTCATCGTAAAACGTAAAAAAATATTAAACCATTGAGGTAATCATTCACAAAGTAAGTTTTCCAACAATCAATGGACAATATTTTTATGATGTCATAGTAGGTAAAATGGTGGCGGCTTCGTTTGTTTATGGTTTGAATTTACAAAGATTTTATTTTGCGATATTTCTTAATTACATTACTTTATTGTCATATTTATGAGCTCAGAACAAAAGCCTATTTCTTCATTATTTAGTTATTAAATAATGAAAAAAAAAGATAAATGCATGATTTAAAAAATTGAAATAATTTTCTTTCTTAATATTAAAAAATAACATTGAAGTAACAGCGGGCTTAAATTAAATAAGTTTAACTGTTTAATTCTGTTGTAATATTCAAAGTAACTGTATTTATCAGATTTCAGTAAATAACATCAGGGCCCGATTAAACTTTGAAGTTAGAGGAATTACAATGTCATTTCAGGACCTTTCTTTTGGAGAAGCTTTTCAAAATTCCACATATACATGGAAACTCTTCAGTGTTACAAATATTATTCCTAGGACTGACATAACACGAGAACGGCCTGCAATTTTGCACACGTTTTGGAAAACTACTTTATATCAGAAATTTTATTAAAAACTGGCTACTTCTTTGTTATAGCGGTTTACACAATTATGATTATGACAAGTTGCAGCCAATTTTTCCAACATCGTAACCAAGATCGTGAAACATACACGTATAATATCGTATAATACCATTTCATTAAATTGTATACGATAATTTAAAAGTTTTTCCTTACTTCAAGTGTGTAATTTATTTATTTTTAAAAATTGGCCAATATATGAATGAAAAAAAATGTAAACAAAGATTGAATAGACATGACCGCAAAAAGCCTCAAATCTGCATAACACTTGGAACCAAACTGAGCAGATTAGTGGTCTTATACTGTAAACAGTTTTTCATAAATGTGTTTCGTTCTTAAAATGTGTTATTTTCACCTATCACTGCGGAACAAGTGAGAAAAACTCATATTCTTGCACTTGAGTTGTATACATCTTCTTTATATCTAAATTTCCGTCATTTTTGACGGGCTACCTTTCTAGTATATATATATTCATTAGCTTTTATTTGGTTCATCTTGTGACATTTGAATAATAATAATAGTTTTAAAATAACATAATAGATGGCAGCACCAAAATTTTATTAGAGTAATAATTTTAATTTTTTACACCAGGTGGTATTGAACGCTGTATATTGACAATATTGAAAAATAGAAATTAAACAATTTAATAGTGTTTTTAGGTATTTTAAATATTGTAATTATTTTCTATTTATATTATATTAATTGAATTTATCACGGTATTTCAAAATGAAACAACTGAATCCATAGGTTTTAATTTCTGTGTTAACTTAACTGTTTAATTCACCTTAATCTTATCGTGCTTTTGGATACCATGTGCAGATAGATATTTTGAAAACAACTGGGATTTTATTCGGTATGTTGTGTAATATTTCTATTTTTTATGCTATAAATTAAATATTTAAAAAGTTGTAGGGTAACTCCGGGAGAGTCGCCGCATACGGGATAGATGCCGCACCCCTTGTATTTCTTGTAATTATCGATAGATGGTCGTCAAACGCTCAGTATAGGTGCGCAATCAGATTATTTTAACCAGTGTATAGCGTGAATTCCATTTCGATGTTTACTTGTAGAAGTACAATCCTTAATTTGACGTAAGTGCATGATTTCACTGTCCAAACTTTTAAACACGTTATGTTTAAATACTTTTCATACACTAATTACTAAATGCATGCATGATTTCGAAGTCAAAACTAAGTGTAGCGTTTGTATAGAGTACTCTGTGTGTGATTACGCCATTCCCCTTAGCGATGGCAGGTAACTATGATGGCCGACATCTGCACCATGCAAAATGCGATACATGCCGCACTGCTATTCCGGTATACATGCCGCAGTTTCTTTTGTACGGGATGATTAAGTATTATTAACTTTTCCTTTTCTTTTTGCACAGACTAACCATGTTAGACATGTTATCATGTTTACTAAAACCAAAGGAAAAAAAAGGGGGAAAATACAAAGTAAGAAGGGCAAGAAAGATGCAAGTCAAGATGATAATAATGAAAAATTGGATTACGCGTAACGCAGACGTTCTTTGCAAACTACTCCAAAAGAGAGGAAGTGTAATTGGCTTCGTTGCATCATGCGTTTAAATGTAGTTACATAAAGACTGTACTTTTCCGACACTTTTTCTGTAGATCGAAGTCGATTTCTTAACCCATTCGGGACCATAGGTGCATATAAGCACCTTCATAAAGAGATTACAAAATTTGTTTCTGGCGCTAGTAAAAAAGAAAAGTAATATTTGCTTTGTTTAATTAGAGCATTTTCATGATTACTTAAGTAAAGGTAACTTCTTTTTAAAAAGTGGTACCAACGATTAAAATTTGTGTAAAAGCCACCGGTCCCGAAAGCGTTAACAAATAAATTATGTAAACACAATTTTACTTTTTTTCTTTTCCCTTTCTAATACATTGATGTTACGTTGTTGCTGAAGTAACAATTAAAATTTAATGTAAAAAAAAAGTCGATAATTTTAATATTGAAATTAGGAAACAATTATTAATTTAAAGAATCTACTAATACGTTTCATTGTATTCATTTAGTTTCATTTTGTTATTACATCCATAATTATAGTCCATATATAAAAAAAAATTTAAATATTTTTATTTATAACTTCATTCTGTTCTAATTACAAGCGCGGCATAACTACCGCACAAGTGCGGCGTCTCAGCCTGAATGCACCGGTGACGCGCCGCAGTGTAATGTTTTAGAAAAAAATTCTTAAACAATATTAATAATTTGTTTTGAATTTTTTTGTCGCAGTACACGCGTTGTATACTTAACATTAAATAGCGCAGCATGATTTTTTTATTTTATGTCCACCATGGAACTTTATACACCGATTCAAAAAATGTGCGACATAAATCCCGGAATTACCCTATTTTTTTCTATTTCATACCATTTGATATTATTCTGTTTTCATCTTGAAACTATTCTCTTGGTCATATTGGTTGTTTGAGTACAGGAGAAAAAAAAAATTCAGCTTTTAGCTTTTTTCTCACAGAAAACAACCGATTTGCTTATATCATTGAATTCTGTACTCTTGAAAACGCAATTCAATATGTAAGTTTTTCAATTATTTTTTAGGTATTCATATTCTACTTTTTTTCTTCCATATTAATTCTTGTAATTAAGTATAAGGCACTTTATTTTATACATACAGTTGTATATTATAGGTTTGTGGCATCCATTTTTATTCTCATTTCATTCACAATATTGCGGTTTTTGATGATGGTCGGTAATGTTTAATTAATGGTTATATATATATATACATAGCACATTATGTATTAAATGCATTAGTCAGACCCAGAATCTTGCACCATAATTAAAATAAGAATAACCAACAAACAAAAATAAGAATAACCAAAAAATCGCGATCACAGTTCAAAATTATTAAATCGTCGATATATCTGAAAGCCAAAAAATTAACATCGTTATTGACACTACAAAATTGCAATTCATAAAAAAATAATAAGTTAGCTGCCGTTGAAGAATAACTTGTTCCCATTCCAATTCCATTATTCGGTAAATAAATATTTGAACCTGTATAAACATAGTTGCTACACTGTAAAAAAAAATCCATGCACTTTCCGTTTTGGAAAAGGCAACTACACTGTAAAAAAAAATCTGTAGTTCTACAGATGTAAAGTTACATGCTTACTAAACTTTCACCTGTAACTGTACGAAAAAAGCTGCAAATCTACAAAACTAGTTTTTGTAAAGCTACAAAAATCTGTAACTTTACAAATGAATCTGCTAAAATTTCAGTATTCTTACTAAACTTTTATTTGTAACCCTGGCTGCAGTTACATGAAAAGTTCTCGGAATCCCAGTTTCCAAAAAAATTCTTAGTAACCTTACAGATTTTTTGATTTTCGGCGCAAAAGTGTGTCTGTTACATGCAATTTTGTTGTTGTCGTTACATGAAAAGTTCTAGGAATCCCAGTTTCCTTGAAAAACTTTAGTAACTTCACAGATTTTTTTTTACAGTGTAGTTGTCCTTTCCGAAACGGAATAGATTCCTTTTGAGAATGAGATGTTTTAATTTACAACACGATTAGTTTCACATCTGCAATGAAAGTGACATCTTTCATTACCAAAAAGATTACTTTCATTGCAGATGTGAAACTAATCGTGTTGTAAATTAAAACTTTTCATTCTCAAAAGAATCTGTTCGTTTCAGAAAAGGCAACTAGTTGCCTTTTCCAAAACGGAAAGTCCATGGATTTTTTTTACAGTGTATATAAACAAAATTTGCATAATAATTTAAATAAATTAAAATCTAAATCAGTGTCAGCTATAATTAAATCGACAATTTTTAAAAGGACATCATTTAACCCTGCAATAGGAATATTTGAGGAAAGATTCTCAAAATCATATGTCTGGATACTCTGGATATCGTTTTTAATTAATTCATTTCTGATCTCATAACTGTACAAAATAATCCAATACATATTACTATCTTTATACTTAAATTTTAGGATATTCAAAATCTTTTTTAACATTTCTTCAAATCTGCGATTAAATCCATTTCCAATACTGTTTACATTACTACAAATCAATCTGTACTTAACTGGTATTTTATGAAATTTAGGTGTTACGAAAAGAAAAGGAAATGACAAATTTTTTACTTTAGGCAAAGGAATATGAATCTTTTTTGAAAAGGTCAGATGTTTCTTAATCAGCGTCTGAATAAGTAGATTTATGCAAACTGTAGGTGAACTTATTGTCAAGCTCAGTAAATATCATATTAGCATAATAGCTTTTGCAGATAACTGAAAAATTGTTAGATGCTTTATCGACTGAACAAAAAACAACGGTATTTTTCAATTTCAATATTTCCTTCTCTAAATTTGTATTTATTCAATGGTACGTGTAAGAAGAATCATTCATATATTTTACTTGTAATAATTTCTGATATTTTCAGCTTGCCTGTTTCAAAACAAAATAAAAACTTCTTCTATAACTGTTAGTTTTATTTTATTTCAATTTTTATATTTCGGCAACTCAGAGTAATAACTGATTTAAAATTTTTAATTACATTTCCGCATAATAATTTCTAATCGAAAAATTATAATTAATAAGCGGACGAACTCATTTTCACTTTCTTCTATCTTCAATAGAAAAAAGTGTTGCAGTTGAAATTTTTTTTCGACTTTCGGCTTTCGACTGATTTGCACGTTTTACACTGTAAAAAAAATCTGAAAAGTTACTAAAAATTTTTTCTAGGAAACTGGTATTCCTAGAACTTTTTATGTAACGGCAACAACAAAAATACATGTAACAGATGCACTTTTGCACTGTAATTCAAAAAATCTGTAAGATTACTAAGAATATTTTAGGAAGCTGCGATTCCTAGAATTTTTTATGTAATTGCAACCCGTGTTACAGATAAAATTTTAGTAGGATTATTGTAATTTTAGTAGATGCGTTTGTAAAGCTACAGAAGCCTGTAGCTTTACAAAAGGTAGTTTTGTAGATTTACTTTTTTTACTTTCTTCTATCTTTACAAGAAGAAAGTATTGGATTCATGAAAATTTTCGAATTCCGGTTTTCAACGGATTTACACGTTTTAGGGGTCAGAGATTCCAAAAAACATGTTTTTACAAAATGTCTGTCTGTGACTCTGTGAGTCTGTCTGCCTGTCTGTGTGTATGTGACACAAATTTTGTGGGCGCTCTATCTCAAGAACTAATGCACGGAATTTAATAAAAATTGATATTCAGTGAGTCCCTAATACAAATTGATGCTGATTAGTTTTTGGTGCAAATCGCTCAACAGGTGGCGCTGCTATGCTGCATTTTTCACGATTTTCGCAATAGCTCTATCTCACGAACTAATGCACGGATTTTGATCAAACTTCAGATTTAGTTAGTCCTTGATATGAATTGATGCTGATTACGTTTTGGTGTAAATCGCCCAACAGGTGGCGCTGTTATGATGAATTTTGCAGGATTTACAGGATTTCCCCAATAGCTCTATCATAAGAACTAACGCACGGATTTTCATCAAACTTCACATTCCGTTAGTCCTTGATATGACTTGCAACTGATTATGTGTTGGTGTAAATCGGCCAACAGGTGGCGCTTCTGTGCTGCCTTTTTCACGATTGCCTCAATAGCTCTATCTATAAAACTAATGGACGAATTTTCATCTAACTTCAGATTTAGTTGTATGTTGACACAAGTTGTTGTTAATTAGATTTTGGTGTTAATCACCCAATAGGTGGCGCTGCTATGCAGGAATTTTCACGATTTTCGCTATAGCTCTATCCCAAAAACTAATGCACGGATTTTCTTCAAACTTCAGATTCAGTCAGCCGTTGACATAAATTGTTGCTGATTAGGATTTGGTATAAATCAACCAATAGGTGGCGCTACTAGGCAGCATTTTGCTGGATTTAGACGATTTCGGCGATAGTCATATCTCAAGAACTAATGCACGGAATTTCATATCTTTAGAATCCTCATGAGATGCATAGATTGCCATTTAATTTTGGCAGTGTGATAGCGAATTTTGAAGTATTAACATGTATGAGATAGAAAAAAGTTTTGGGATTGGCACATCCGACTAGTTTTTGTACAGTTCACAAATCAGATAAAAGTTTAGTAAGCATACAGATTTCTGAAACTTTACATCTATAGAATTATAGATTTTTTTTTTTACAATGTAGGGGTCAGAGGTCCCTAAAAACATGTTTTTACAAAATGTCTGTCGTTCCGTAAGTCCGTGAATCGCCACTGTACCATCAAAAAACGTATGAAGTTATGCATAGAATTGAACCATATTTTTTGTGCATGTTTTTGGCTAAGACCAGGCAAGTTCTCCTTTAATTTGGAAATATTCCGTCGGAAGAGTGCACTCTAATAGCTATTTTTGAGTAATTTTCTCGATTTTTAGTAGTTCTATTGTACATCGGCGGCTCGTGCAACGACGGTAACTTTGCATCCTGCTAAGCCGGCTATTCGCAAACAGCTGATGTACAACAGAATAACGAAAAACTGTTGATTTTGATAAAAATCATGATGGAGATTAATCCGTTTTTACTCCGATTAATTGACTGAAGCAAGAATTTAAAATGAAAGTCAATGTTGGTGTAGTATTGAACTAATAATATTGAAGTATTAACATTTGTGACTATTTTTGAAATATTAAGATGTATGAGATAAACGAAAGTTTTGGGATTGACACATCCAACTAGTTTTTTAGCTCACACGCTGTCAAAACCTGAGAGCTAATGTGCCCGCCATGAACAGTCGTGGAAAAAAAAAGTAAACACCCCCTACTAACTCCTCAACAAATTATCGTAGACGAAAGTTACTGATACCGAACGATTGGAAATAAAGTCTACTTTTAAATGACGTATATAAAATTTGCTTAGAGGGCCATCTACATATTAAAACGAGTCCAAACTTCATTTTTTTCAATAGCAATACCCAATTTTAACGCAATGTTTCAAATCTTTGGTTCAAACGATGCCTAGACACCAAATTTCAAGTCATTTGAATGATAAGTTTTTGAATTATAAACATTCAAAATTGAGTGCTTCTAATGTTAAATTACATTTTCATATTTTTATTTATAACTTCTGAAATTATGATCCTAATGTTTTAATTTTTTGTGTAGCAATAATACTAATATACCCAAACATAAATACGTTGAATTTGCAATTTTTATAATTTTCTGATATAAATTATGAATTATGAAATTAATATTAAAAAAAATTATGAATTGCAACCTACAGTTTTTTTTATGGATTCAGATTTATTAAGTCCTGCTTTATGGAAATCCAAAATTTCACATTTTTCTTCCAAGTAGTTTTCAAATTATGCTTAAAAAAGTCCTTCCAGCCAGTGCCGGGAGGAAGAGGTAGCTTTCATAATCCTTATTTAAAAAAAGCCAAATTATATCATTCAAGCACACGAAGCTCAATTTAGTGGAAACCGAATATAGGAGATTCAATACTAATTTTTATCAATATAATGAATGAGAATTTCGCGAAATTAGTCAGCTTTATCCAAGCTGCTTTTCTTTAAAGTAACATATATTTGGCTGCCAAATTCGGCAATTTCTTAAAGTGCCTGTCATTTTAAGACAACATGGTGGATGAGGCTAAGCAGTGAACTTGGTCGAGACCTTAGTAATTGCTGTGCACATGCTCACTCACATCGGGATCGGTTGATATATACGAGTGCTGTCGCATGCAAAAAATCAGATTTTTCAAAATGTCACCCACAATAGAAATGGAAACTGCTATATCTGAGCCATTTTTTATGGTAAAGACAAACAAAAAATGCTCCTGAATCCTTATATCAAGGTCAAATACTTAAGAAAGAAACATTTTTCAATTTCTAATTTTTTTGTACCTCACTTTAAATATATATAATTTCTTTAATTTAATGGCCGCCATTTTGAAACAAGATGGCTGATGAATCTGGCCAGCGAACTTGGTCGAGGTATTGATGTATACTATCCACATGCCTTCTTACATCGAAATAGGCGAATACGTGTGTTATCGCGTGACAAATACAAGATCGTTTCAAAATGTTAGCCATGCTAGAAATTCAAAGTGCTATAATTCAACCATTTTTTAAGATATAAACAAAAGAACAAATTTTCAGAAACAAAAACTGCTCCGGAATCTTTGTATCAAGGCCAAACACATAAAAAAATCTTTTTCATTTTCCAATTTTTTAATACCTCATTTTAAATTTTAAATTTAATTTTTTTTAAATGGCCGCCATTTTGAAACAAGATGGCGGATGAAGCCGGCCAACGAACTCGGTCGAGATATTTGTATGTACTATGTACACACCAAGGTACATCCAAGTCGGTTCATAAATACGCCTGTTATTACGTGAGAAAAATCAGGACGTTTCAAAATGTCAGCCACACTAGAAATTCAAAATGCTCTAACTCAGCCATTTCTTAAGATATAGACGAAACAAAAACTGCTTCCGAATCTTTTTATCAAGGTCAAACACATAAGAAGAAAATATTTTTTCAATTTTTAATTTTTTGGTACCACATTTCAAATTTAAATTTTTCTTAAAAATTTAAATGGCCACCATTTTGAAACAAGATGGCGGATGAAGCTGACCAACGAACCCGGTCGAGACATTGGTATGTACTATGTATAAACGAAGTTACATCCAAATCGGTTCATAAATACGCCTTTTATCGCGTGACAAAATTCAGGACGTTTCAAAATGTCAGCCACGCTAGAAATTCAAAATGCTATAACTCAGACATTTTTTAAGATATAGACGAAACAAAAACTGCTCCGAAATCTTTGTATAAAGGTCAAATACATAAGAAAAAAATATTTTTCCAGTTTTAATTTTTTGGTACCATATTTCAAGTTTTAAAATTTTTTAAAAAGTTTAAATGGCCGCCATTTTGAAACAAAACGGCGGATGAAGCTGGCCAACGAACTCGGTCGAGAGATTTGTATGTACTATGTACACACTGAATAACATCCAAATCGGTTCATAAATACGCCTTTTATCGCGTGACAAAATTCAGGACGTTTCAAAATGTCAGCCACGCTAGAAATTCAAAATGCTATAACTCAGCCATTTTTTAAGATATAGACGAAACAAAAACTGCTCCGGAATCTTTGTATAAAGGTCAAATACATAAGAAAAAAATATTTTTCCATTTTTAATTTTTTGGTACCACATTTCAAGTTTAAAAATTTTAAATGGCCGCCATTTTGAAACAAAACGGCGGATAAAGCTGGCCAACGAACTCGGTCGAGACATTGGTATGTACTATGTACACACCGAATTACATCGAAATCGGTTCATAATTATGGGAGTTACAGTGTGACATAGGTCAGATATATATATATATATATATATATATATATATATCAATTTTGAACGGAGGGTGGTTTCG
Source organism: Maratus speciosus (assembly GCA_963932465.1). NCBI lineage: Eukaryota > Metazoa > Arthropoda > Arachnida > Araneae > Salticidae > Maratus > Maratus speciosus. The sequence goes on from OZ010799.1 coordinate 379,407,871, forward strand.
GGGTCTGGTGGTCATGATCGATGAAAATATACCAAAATTTTTTGAAATCGCTTTCCTCCGAACGGCTGCAATAGGTAGCTTTTTTGTAAAGAAAGCTACCTAAAACGGCAAAATGATGGTTTAAGATGGTTATCTATGATGGTTATCTATGATAGAAGTGACGAAATATTTTGAAATTTCTTATGCTATCCTGTAATCTAACAGGCTTAATTGGCTGCTTAAGGTGCCTTTATCAAGAAGGGAACTCTTTTGGTTAACAATCGAGCACCGAACTTCAATTTGGATGCAGCCCTTAAAATACGCTCGTTTTAAAATAATTAATTTCTCGGAAACGTATGGTACGAATTGCATAAAAATTGGTTTTTAGACTAATTGAAGGGTGTAGAGTTCATTTATGCTGTCAGAATTGTGTACTGCTATTGAAAAAAACAAAGTTATGGTTCTTTTTATATGTAGATGGTCCCCTAAGCAAATTTTATATACATCATTTAAAAGTAGACTTTATTTCCAATCGGTCGGTACCAGTAACTTTCTTCTACGATAATTTGTTGAGGAGTTAGTAAGGGGTGTTTTCTTTTTTTCCACGACTGTAAGGGGAGACCGGGGCTAGTAGGCGCAGTTTTTAGTTATTGATTTTTATTATTTTTTTGTTTAAGTTTTTTAACAAATTTTAACTGCGCTTTTAAAGAACAGGCATTGGGCTATAAATACCCGGAGGTTTAAGTTTGTAGCTTTTGTAGTTTATGTTTACGGAAGCCTAAAGTGAAAGGAAAACTGTGCGCCAACCTACCCCGTCACGGGGCAAGTTGCCTATACCTATGGGGTAATTTGGCGTACGCTTTATAAAAAATTAAATGAAACTCAAATAAGACACGCAGTTAAGAGAAATTAATTTCATTATTACCAGTGAGTTTAATCAAAGGCGTTATCGCCGTACAATGTAAATTCTAAATTATACAGACATAAAAATAAGGAATAAAACATTAACATTGAGTAACTTCTATCCTACTCGATATTATCATCACAGTTACAGTTGTCACAAATAAAAAATCGAGTATCTCCGTTTGGCAAAAGTCTCATGCACCCAAAATCTTGCATTATAACCACTTTTCTCTTTGTTTGCTGTATTTCAAGCTACCAGCACACACCAGACACCGAGCCAACTTGCCCCATGTTCAATGCGCCTACTAACCCCATAACAAATTTCTTCACAAAACGGAGACGTAGCCTTCTAATAATAAATAAATAATCCAAGTAAATCACATGTGCGGTAGGTACAGTTAATCATACACTAAGAAAAATTGCGCAAGTTAAATCGCAATTATTAATATAAGTATTAGAAATTAGAAAAAGAATGAAGCAACAAAAAATTACTTATGAGTACAAAAAACAGAATAATCGCAATAAATGTCCACTGCACGTAGGTAACGGTGCAAAACTACAATGGAGATTGTAAAAAAGCAAGAAGAAAGGTACTCTGTGACTGGTTGCGCAATCTATCCACAAAAAGGTGATTTATGAAGACTGCGCCTACTTACCCCTGTAACCAACTAGCCCCGTCTCCCCTACTACGTACAGTCGTGGGGGAAAAAAAGTAAACACCCCCTACTAATTCCTGAACAAATAATTGTAGAAGAAAGGTACTGGTACCGAATGATTGGAAATAAAGTCTACTTTTAAATGGTGTATATAAAATTAGCTTAGGAGGCCATCTACATATTAAAACGAACCCAAACTTCATTTTTTTCAATGTCAATACCTAATTTTAACAAGATATTTCAAATCTTCCGCTCAAACTATGCCCAGACACCAAATTTCAAGTCATTTGAATGATAAGTTTTTGAATTATAAACATTCAAAACTTAGTGCTTCTAATGTTAAATTTCATTTTCATATTTTTATTTATATCTCCTGAAATTATACTCCTAATGTGCTATTTTTTTTGTGTAGCAATAATAAAAATATACCCAAACATAAATACGTTGAATTTACAATTTTTTAAATTTTGTGATATGAATTATGAATTAAGAAATTAATATTCGGAAAAATCATGAATTGCAACCTGCAATTTTTTTGATGGATTTAAATTAATTATGTCCTGCTTTATGGAAATCCAAAATTTCACATTTTTCTTCCAAGTAGTTTTCAAATTATGCTTAAAAACGACAAAATGATGGTCTAAGGGGCCATCTATGATAGAAATGACTAGATATTTTGAAATTTCTTATGCTATCCTCAAATCTAACGGTCTTCAATGACTGCTTGAGTAGCGCTTAACCCCTTGAGGGGCAAGCAATTGCGTTTGCGTAATGCTGAATTCCCACCGGTAATTTAGAAAAAAATTATTTCAAAATAAGGAAAAGCAATTTCAGGTCTTTTTTCCACCAAAGTTAGAAAAGTAAAATTTCATAAAATTTTTCTGGTGTAAAACTTCATTAATCGTAGGTGGGATAAAATATATCCCACTGCCCCTCAAGGGGTTAAGATGCCTCGATCAAGAAGGAGGCTCTCTCGGTCAACAATCCAGTACCGAACTTCAATTTGGATGCAGCCCTAAAATACGCTTGTTTTAAAATAATTAATTTCTCGGAAACTTATCGTACGGATTGCATAAAAATTTGTTTTTGAGCTAATTGTAGGGTGTAGAGTTCATTTATGCTGTCAGAATTGTGTATGCTTTGAAAAAAACAAAGTTATGTTTGTTTTAATATGTAGAGGGCCCCCTAAGCAAATTTTATATACATCATTTAAAAGTAGACTTTATTTCCGATCGTTTAGTACCAGTAACTTTCTTCTACGATAATTTGTTGAGGAGTTAGTAGGGGTGTTTACTTTTTTTCACGACTGTAAGGATGTACGTAACGCAATACCTCTTGATAGAAATATCCGATTTGCTTCAATTTTTTCCTAGGTTCATTCTGATAAGGCGCTTCCCTGATTAGTTTTGGGTGCTCATTGGTTAAGTATAATGGGGGGGGGGTAAAGGGTGTGCCAATCCCTTTCCCCCTTAACTTAGATAAATTTGTTCTTTATGCAGAATTATCCGATTTTCTTCACATTTGATGTACCGGTTAATTCTGATATGGTGCTTCCCTGATTATAATTTAAGATTCATTGTTTAAGTCTAAAGGGCAGGGGAACGGAGTTCTAATACCCCTTAGTTTATATAAATGTGTTTTTCAATTCGATTTGCTTCAAATTTGGTATACCGGTTTATTCTGAGAAGGCGCTTCTCTGATTAGATTTACAAGTTCATTGATTAAATATAAACGGGGTCTAATACCTCCCCCCCCCCCCTTAATCTAGATAAATGGGTTTTTCTATCTGATTTGCTTCAAATTTGGTATACCGGTTTATTTCGTTAAAGCGCTTCCCTGATGACATTTGAAGGCCCATTCGTTAAGTATAAAGAGGGGAAATGGTGGGGCGTAACCCCCCCTCCCCTTAATTTATTTTTTGAGGGGCAGTATTCTTAGAAAAGAGTATAATATACATATACAATTAGTGTGAATAGTCTGTGAGATCAATGCCATCAGTTTAAGTAGGCACTTTTCTTTTTTTATTTTCTATTTTAAGAATTAGGGTAAAAAAATTGTTACTGTATCGCATTTTAATGCGACCATATAAATGTATGTCTGAAAGGACATTTTGAGAATTAAAAGCTTTTTAAACTGCATATTTAATAACTTTTTGCTAAATATTCAAAAATCTTAAAATATTTAAATTTTTCAACCATCGACATTTTTGTTCAATGCATGTACTTCAGAACTATTTAAATAAATCCTTGAAGATGTTTATCTAAAAAAATTAAAGAACTATATCGCTGCATACACCTACACAACTGCTTTTTCCAATATTCATATTACCTTAAATCAAACTTTCGTTCCATTTACATGAAATATTAATTTGAAGTTTCATCATATTCGTATATACACTAGATTTACTTATATATTTTATTTTCTATTCTTTTTAGTGATCTTATACAACTCTAACATAAAGAACGAATTTATTTAATAAAGGAAATGTTTTTGACATTCTATGTTGATAGCGTTACTCTGCTTCAGTTGTGTGGGATTTTACAAGATTAAATATGAATATGTTAAACTGATGAGTTTTATACTAGACTAGAAAGGTAGCCCGTCAAAAATGACGGCAATTTAGATATAAAGATATATGCAACTCATGTGCAAGAATATGAGTTTTCTCGCTTATTCCGCAGTGATAGATGAAAATAACACATTTTAAGAACGAAACACATTTATGAAAAACTGTGTACAGTAGAAGACGTCTAATCTGCACAGTTTGGTTCCAAGTGTTATGCAGATTTGAGGCTTTTTGCGGTCATGTCTATTCAATCTTTGTTTACATTTTTTTAAATTTATATATTGGACAATTTAGATTGTTGAGCCTTAAAAATAAATAAATAACACACTTGAAGTAAGGTTAAAAACTATTAAATTATCGTATACGATTTCATGAAATGGTATTATATGGTATTATATGTGTGTGCTTCACGATCTTGGTTACCACGTTAGCGAAATTGGCTGCAACTTGTCATAATCCTAATAGTGTGGGCCACTATAACAAAAAAGTAACCAGTTTTTAGTAAAATTTCTGATATAAAGTAGCTTTCAAAAACTTGTGTAAAATTGCAGGCCGTTCTCGTGTTATGTCAGTCCTAGGAATAATATTTCTAACACTGAAGATTTTCCATGTATATATGGAATTTAGAAAAGCTTCTCCAAAAGAAAGGTCCTGAAATGACATTGTAATTTCTCTAACTTCAAAGTTTAATCGGGCCTTGATGTTGAGTACTGAAATCTAATAAATACAGTTATTCTGAATATTACAACAGAATTAAACAGTTAAACTTATTTAACTTAAACCCGCTGTTACTTCCCGATGTTATTTTTTAGTATTAAGAAAGAAAATTATTTAAAATTTTCAAATCATGCATTTATGATTTTTTTCCGTCTTTAATAACTAAATAATGAAAAAATAGGCTTTTGTTTTGAGCTCATAAATATGACAATAAAATAATGTAACTAAGAGACATTGCAAAATTAAATCTTTGTGATTACAAACCATAAACAAACGATACCGCCACCATTTTACCTACTATGACGTCATTAGAATATTACCCATTGATTGTTGGAGAACTTACTTTGTGAATGATTACCTCAATGATTTAATATTTTTGACGTTTCACGATGAATGAATCACTTGTGTTTGTTTAGGTTTATGGAATGAGATATTAAGCTGTGAACCTAATTTCAATTGAAGTTACCCAAGGATATATGTATTTTTAATCGAAATTAAAAACAATGGGTACAGATGTCATATTCGCCCCATATTGGCGCGATTTTTTTTGGTTGCCAATTTGGCGAAAACATCAACAGCATAAACAACATAATCCGGGTTACCACATCAAGCAAAATAACCACACTTTGGCGCAAGTTAAGTACCTGTTGCCTATATGATATTGGCGACAGAAAAAAAAGAGCCAATATGGGGCGAATATGACATCTGTTCCAAACAATGCTTTGATCTCGAAATAAAAAGTTTTAGTTTGTATAATTTGTTATTTCTGTTAATTATTTACTTAAGTACTTTTCCATTATAGCGCATTTTTAAAAAAAGCTTGGCGCGATTCGAGCATCAGAAAGTGAGATATGTTGCGAAAATATATAAACAGCTATGAAAACAAATCTAATGACCTTTTGGTACAGATGTCATATTCGCCCCATATTGGCGCGATTTTTTTCGGTTGCCAATTTGGCGAAAACATCAACAGCATAAACAACATAATCCGGGTTACCACATCAAGCAAAATAACGATACTTTGGCGCAAGTTAAGTACCTGTCGCCTATATGATATTGGCGACAGAAAATAATCGCGCCAATATGGGGCGAATATGACATCTGTTCCGAACTTTTATCTTTGTTTATATATGCACTTATATACATAAAAAAATCGTTTCTAAATATACATAATTTTTTTATATACAAATTACGGCACAGATTTCAAATATGAACCGGGATACCTAACTGGCGCCAAAATGGTGTTATTTTGCCTGCTATGGTAACCCGGCTATTGTTTTTTATTTCTTAATAAATTGTTTATTTACTTTTATTTTCTGTTTTTTAATTATATAAACTGCTTTGTTCTATAGTTATTATTCCAACTTTTATTTATTTATAGTTATTTCCTTTTCAAAATGATAGCAAATAATTGAAAAATATATAAGTAACTGGTATTCGAAAGCGAGATTTCCGCCAAATTGGCGTCATAGAAAAATCACGCCAATCCCCATGCGTATATGACATCTGTGCAAAAATTACTTCTGTTTCTTTATAAAAATGGGTAAATAGCTTTTTTTATATTAAATTGCCGGCACAGATGTCATATACGCCCATATTGGCGCGATTTTTTTTTGACGCCGATGTCATATACGCACCGGGTACTTAACTGGCGCCAAAGTGTCGTTATTTTGCTTGTAATGGTAACCCGATGTTGTTTATGCTGTTGATGTTTTCGCCAAATTGGCGTCGGAAAATTATCGCGCCAATATGGGGGGCGTATATGACATCTGTGATAAATTGTATACATATGGAAAAAATTGCTTGTGAGTATGAAGCAGTAAATAGGTTGCCAGAAAATACGTTGGCAAACTTCTTTCTTGCCAAGAAGCTTTTCTCCGAAGTATTGTAGATAAGCAATGATTGCTAGAAATGCATTTTTAATTATGATATGCGCTTTTATGTTTCACTACATTTATTCATACTATACTGTGTGTATAAATGCTACAGTTCATATGCAGGGCTACACAAAAGAAATCGTAAGGGTTACTGAGTAAGAGAGTAAATTGCTTAAAGGTGGTTTTTAAAGGAGTTATGCATTTTTACGCTGAACTGCATTTAGTTTCCTAAGAAATGTTTGTAGAATATAGATAAAATGATATACATGGTCACGCAAAGAATTGGATACATAACCGTCTATGGATGATAATATCTGGAAATGTGATTTCAGTAGTTTTAAGAGTAGTTTAAATTAAATTTTAGCTAAATAGTGGCATGTAATAACGGTACTATTGACTATGGACGGTAACTGCTGAAATCAATTTTAAAATTTTTTTATGCGTTTTCTAAAATGTTTACTTAGTTATCTTGGTACTTCTTAGTTATCCCGTCGACCAAATTACTGTCGCCAAATTGTAAGAATAATTGCCAATAATGGTTGCCATTAATTAATTAATTGTAAGATTAAATGCCAATAATGGCCAATAAAACCATTAATTCGACGTTTTATTTGTATTTTTCTTAATGTTTTACTATTGATTTGGCGATTTATATAATTTGGTGAAATTGGTCGACGGGATATCTAAGAAGTAACGTTATATTATCTTATTTACCTTATTTCCCTAAATAACGAAGTTTTGTTAAAGCATTCAGGATGTGTTGGAAAGTGTTTCATATTCTATGCTTAACGCATGATTTTTCTTTCTTCTTTAGTCTTATTTTGCATTTATTTTATTCTTAATTTTTTAGTCTTATACTGCTTTATAGAAACTTTGGCACAGTTGTCATATACGTTATCATACATTGGCGCGATTTTTTTTCCGACGCAAATTTGGCGAAAACATCAACAGCATAAACAACAACATCCGGATTACCATACCAAGCAAAATTACGACACTTTGGCGCCAGTTAAGTACTCGTTGTGTATATGACATTGGCGTCAGAAAAAATCGCGCCAATATGGGGCGTATATGACATCTGTGCCGAAACTTTAATATTTAATGTTTAAACTCTTCGCTCCACTCCCCTTGCATATAGTATAAACTATAACACGGATAGCGCAAAATAATAGACAGTTTGGTACTTTTCCAGTGTAGGGGTTTTGGCATTTTTTTGAAAAAAGCTTGGTGTAATTTGGGCATCAGAAAGTGAGATTTGGGTACTTTTCCGTTATGCGGACACCATTGTCGCCAAGCGTAATAGTTGGCGCAAAATCGTGAATTGAAGCATTTGAAAAATAAAAGAAAAACCATTGTCGATACTAAAGTGAGCATTTAAAAAATATAACATTTGAAAATTCCAGACTTTTACGAACTATTTCATCAAATCACAAATATATACTTAAAATAAGTGAACAAATAACTGCTATAAAATAAAGCAATAAAATAAAACTCATATTAAACTGCTGGCATAAAATTACAAATATCTTTTAGCATTTTGAAATAATTGGCGCATTAGCATACATTTTGGCATGGTGTCCGTATAACGGAAAAATATCGAGATTTGTTGTCAAATCATATAAACAGCTATGAAAGCAAATTTGATGAGCGTTTTTGTTTGTTTTATATGTATATTATTGATGATTTTATGTACAAATTACATCTGTTTCTGTATAAAATTAGAGAAACGGCTTTTTTATGTTAAATAAATCGTATAAATATCGAAAAAAATGCGTGTGTATATAAAATGAAACAGTGAATAGGTTCCCGGAAAATATGTTACCAAATTTCCTTTTTCGCCAAGGCACCTACCTATATTGGAAAAGTACCTAAAGCACATTAAAATCGCGCAGTTAGGAGCTCACACAGTACACCGTTGTCTATTGGCGGTTATTTTATTAGTAGCATCGGAAGGAAGATGTAAAGATGTACTTTAAATTCTCACCCATCGATTTCGAAAAAATATCTTAAAAGAGTGGAGTTTAAATTAAATTTCGGTGACCTCCATTATGAAAGATTAATGGTTTTAAATGGGAACTTCGCCAAATTATCCAACAATCGCCAAGTTGGCTAACATTTGGCGCTACTGTGGTAACCCTGCATTAATATTTTTCAGCAATAACTCATTTCAATGAGGCGGTCCTACCGGAATAGTGAGGGACACACAGAGACTTGGATTTTATATATATAGATTAGAAAGATTTTATTACGTAAGACACTTTATCTTTTGTCAGTTTCAGATTGAAAAAACAAAATATGCCTATTACATATTTGTTTACATTTATCGGAATATTTATATTTTTGCATTCTTTTATTTATCCGAATTTGGATTTAGAATGTTAAAATAAAATTTTTTAATCGAATTTTAACTCACCTAATGATATGAATTATAACAAGTGGAAAATTGTACGTGAAACGTGGCAAATGAGATACGTTCGTACACAGTAAAAAAAAAAAAAAATCTGTGATTCTACAGATGTAAAGTTAAAGAACTCTGTATGGTTTCTAAATTTTTGTCTGTATACTGTACAAAAAAATATGCAAATCTACAAAACTAGTTTTTGTATATCTACAGAAATCTGTAGCTTTATAAATGAATCTACTAAAATTACAGTAATATTACTAAATTTTTATCTGTAACCCGGGTTTGAGTTACATAAAAAGTTCGAGGCATCCCAGTTTCCTAAAATATTCTTAGTAACCTTACAGAGTTTTTCATTTACAGTGCAAAAGTGTATCTGTCAGGGCTACGGAGTCGGAGTCAGGGCCATTTTTGAGCGAAAGAGTCGGAGTCGGAGTCGGATCTGTTAAAATTTCTGGAATCGGAGTCGTCCATTTTTCAAGCAGGGCTGCGTTGTCGGAGTCGGAGTCGGGCCCATTTTTGAGCGAAAGAGTCGGAGTCGAAGCTGTTAAAATTCTCGGAGTCGGAGTCGTCCATTTTACAAGCAGGGCTGCGTTGTCGGAGTCGGAGTCGGGCCCATTTTTGAGCGAAAGAGTCGGAGTCGGAGCTGTTAAAATTCCCGGAGTCGGAGTCGTCCATTTTACAAGCAGGGCTGCGTTTTCGGAGTCGGAGTCGGGCCCATTTTTGAGCGAAAGAGTCGGAGTCGGAGTCGGATCTGTTAAAATTTCCGGAATCGGAGTCGTCCATTTTTCAAGCAGGGCTGCGTTGTCGGAGTCGGGACCATTTTTGAGCGAGAGTCGGAGTCGGAGCTGTTAAAATTCCCGGAGTCGGAGTCGTCCATTTTTCAAGCAGGGCTGCGTTGTCGGAGTCGGAGTCGGGCCCATTTTTGAGCGAAAGAGTCGGAGTCGGAGTCGGATCTGTTAAAATTCCTGGAGTCTGAGTCGTCCATTTTACAAGCAGGGTTGCGTTGTCGGAGTCGGAGTCAGGTCCATTTTTGAGCGAAAGAGTCGGAGTCGGAGTCGGATCTGTTAAAATTCCCGGAGTCGGAGTCGGAGTCAGGCCCATTTTTGAGCGAAAGAGTCGGAATCGGAGTCGGATCTGTTAAAATTCGCGGAGTCGGAGTCGTCCATTATCTGTTACAGGAAATTTTGTTGTTGCTATTACATAAAAAGTTCTAGAAATCCCAGTTTCTTGGAAAAAATTTAGTAACTTTACAGATTTTTTTTACAGTGTACTATAACTAATTTTTTTCATATTCAGATGTTGGTGCAATAACTGTTGCACTCTTATGCAAAAATGCATGAATACAAAATTTATTACAATTATAGGTTAGATTCACGGTAATAATAGGACTCCACCTTAAATAAGACGTCATCACAATTGCAATCTAGAATCATGACCTATCATGGGATATCATTGAACTAATGACGTACGATAGGATTTAATAGAATGAAGAAACCTTTTATTAATATCTTTTTAAGTTTTGATTCGATTTTCATAAAATTTCAAATGACTCGACACAATTCTGCAACGTATATTAAAGTTCAAACCATAGGGTTGGGTAGTGTTTGCGCTGTTCTATGCGGTCTGACGGACAGACAGACAACCGGATGGATCAGACGACAACTATAGGTGCTAAGTATTTATATACAATGAAACCTCCCCGTGCGACCACCTCCCTGAACGACCATTTTTTCATGGAATGAAATTTATTCCCATAGGCTCAATACTAATTTTACCTCCTTTCAGAGACCCTCCCAGTTGAACTCCCTCCATGAGCGACCCATTTCCTTGAAGAAAATGAAACAAATTCCATTTTTTCCTGGTCGCTTGAAGAAGGTTTTATTCAAAAAATAATTCCGGAGAGCGCATTTTTGATCAAACTTCTAAACTAAGATTAGATTTTTTTTAAATTCCGATAACTTTTAATCGTTTAAACCACTTTGTGCTCTTTTTAGGCAATGAATTTAACTCTGGTGACAAATTAAGAATGACGATCCATAAACTCCCCTGCCCTATTCTGTCAGGAAACTCTCAAAGAAATAGATGAATTAATAAAATCGTCATTATTTGTTTCCGTCCAAAAAAAATTGTATTTATTGACAGAACTTCGAAAGGACTTAGAAATAAAACTTTTAAAAGATAAAACCGTAAAATCAAAGCAAACGTTAATGCATTCATTTTTTAAACTCTGCAGCCACTAACTTATGTAATTAACTTTTGTTTTGATTCTTAAATTTTTATATTTTTTCCTAATGCGAAAAATAAATTTTAGTAACATTAATTGTGACCTTTTTTTCAACAATTAAAATCTAGATTTAAACATGGCCTCCATGAAGAGACCACCTCTCGGAGCGACCGATTTTTATCGGAACGGAACGTGGTCGCTTTACGGACATTTTACTGTAATTCCGAACAAATCTAAAAATTGTGTACAAAGACGTTTTTCCGATTACAATACAACATTTTAATGGTTTTAGAACTTAATTATAAAAGAATATCTTCATTTTAGTGTATTTTTCTGTTATCTCGCCACAGTTGATAAATCGTGAAATATTCTTTAACACTTTCATGGGCAACTAACCGTGTTTCTGAAATGTTAAATTCACACCAGAATTTCCGATAAATTTTATTTCAAAATAAGAAAAAGCAATTTTATAAGATTTTTCCATCAAAGTTATAAAAGTAAAATTTAGTTAAAAGTTTCTTGTGCAAACATGGATTAAAATTAGGTGGGATAAAGTATATCCCACCTGTCAGGTTAAAGATTAGAAAACTGTTCATAACTTCTATTTCTGATTTACAGATCTGCTGAAAAACAAAATTTCCCTTCAAAAAATTTAGAAAGATTTTTGAAATACAACTAATCTATTATATATCTAACATACGAATGGAAATTTCTTTCCGGCTACTTATAACTCGAGTTCTGCTGAATGGATTTTGATGGAAATTCCACTGCTAGATAGATAATTTTTCAGGGAAGGTTTTAGCATATCACGTTGCTTTTTTATACAGTTATGGGGGGAATTCTGTAATCGGATAACTCCATTTATCAAAGATTAGCCTTTTTACTTTCTTCTATCTTCGATAGAAGAAAGTATTGTAATAGAAATTTTTTTCGACTTCCGGTTTTCGACGGATTTATACGTTTTAGGGGCCAGATACCACAAAAAACATATTTATAGTAAATATCTGTCTGTCCGTGTGTCCTTATGTCCATGTGTCGGCATTCTACCATCAAAAATTGTATGAAGCTATGCATAGAATTGAACCAAATTTTTTAAAAAAGTTTTTGGCTATGGCAAGCAGGCCCTCCCTGAATTTGGGAAAATTCCGCCGGTAGGGGGCGCTGTAATAGCGATTTTTGTGCATTTTAAATACTATACCATCGAAAAGTGTATGAAGTTGTGCATGGAATTAAACAAAATTTTGTGTGTATGTTTTTGGCCATAGCAAGAAGGTCCTCCCTGAATTTGAAAAAATCCATCGCTAGGGGGCGCTGTAATAGCGATTTTTGTGCATTTTGAATATTGTACCATCGAAATGTGTATGAAGTTATGCATAGAATTGAACCAAATTTTTTGTGTATGTTTTTGGCCATGGCAAGAAGGTCCTCCCTGAATTCGGAAAAATTCTGCTGTAAGGGGGCGCTGTAATAGCGATTTTTGGGCAATTTTCAACATTGTACCATCGAAAAGAGTTTGAAGTTATGCATAATTCTAATAAAAATACTAATTAAAATGAAATATTGACATGAGATACAAGAAAGTTTTGGGATTGGCACATCCAACTAGTTTAAAACTTCTAATAAACGGTTTTTGATGGGACTGTTATCTTGACAATTTTTCAAAGATGTTTTAGTACAAAATATATTGTTCTATATTGCTTAGTGAGCAGAATCTGATTACAAAGTAATGAAATTACAGTTTAAAATACATTATAATCGCCTCACAATGCAATTGATTAACATGTAATGCATTATAAAGTAATTTTAATTACGGTTTTGAAGTGTATAATTTCATTATCGTGCATTGGATTACAAATCAATTCTCATTTTATATTTTAAAATTTAATTAGATTAATTAGATTATTCCGTTTTTAATTGTATAATCCAATTAAGCTGTAATGGTTTACAAAATGATTATGATTACGTTTTTAACTGTATAATCCAGTGTCGGCGAACCTTTTCACTTGCGCGTGCCGAAAATTGACAAACAATATCTATCAACACTGTACCGTGCCAAACTTGTACAAAAATAATTTTTAGGATTACGATATACGAAACACTGGTTATAAAATCGGTTGCTTTCATGCATTAATATAATTAATAATTAAAAATATTAAAAATGAAAATGGAATTTTTCTGTATAATAGAGTCATCCATTAAATGAATAAATTTTTAATTCGTAAATAGGATTAATTTATGCGGTATGTAAAGAAATAAGGGGGGGGGGGGGGAGTACGAGTTTTTATTTCATTAATTTTTAACTTACTATTAATGCAGCATCTCGTTTTCCAAGTTGCTTTAAACAATGTACTAATAATGCATTTATGAAACTTTTGCTGTTGTACGTTCGATGGCAAAAACTCTATAAATGGTTCATATTTTGTTATTTTTACAGATGTACATAACTAAATTGGATCCATTTGCCATTTATTGCAGTGACTGTCAAACGAAATTCATTTGAAAATTACAGTTTTTTAAATTCATATAGAAAGCAAAAATACATGTCAAAAACGTTGCATACTATCATAGGAAAAGAAAATTAACCCGATGTTAACCAATTTATGTTAAAAAGTAATTACATTACTAGATGTTTAACCCGTTCTACGTACGGGAGTTCATGAATTTAATTCTAAAGTCAAAATTAAAAATAACTATTCGATTTTGAAAAATATTTTTCTACTACTGTGCATTTTTTTTAATGAAATTTAATGTATCATGTTGCTATGGCAGCAGACGACAAAACTATATCTTTGGAATAAGGGAATAAATAGAATAAAACGTTTTGTTGAAGTTTGTGTTAAAATGTTTTTCTTTATTTTTAAAGAAAGGTAATTGTTCCCGCCGGTAGCTCTTTCTCAAATAATCACTGCTCACAACTCACCATAAATAAACTAGCGGACTGTATTACTAATTAAATTTTAATTCACAAACAATAAATTGATCGAGAGCCGATAGTTACACTACTCCTCTGATCGGCGTCTCGAACCCAACTCACAAGTTTCAAAACAAACCACATAGATGGCGCTTCTAGCGGCAACATACCGCCGGGCCTTGAATGTTTCAAACATTCAATACTATAAATATGATATCAATTTAAATTACAATCTCAATAATACAATTTTTTTTTCAGCATATACACTAAATGAAATGTTAAATTTACAAATATAAACACAAAAATATAATAATACACTACACTCCAAAAATTTTGCTTAATTAAAATAAAATGTATGAATTCAAGTAGTTAATGTGGTTTCATTCACATGAGGCAAAACAACAATTTTGGCCACTGGCCTTTTATATGTGCCATTTTTATCCCTTAAGGTTACAACTCTAACTATACCATCTTGGCCTGGATGGATTTTAACCATTCTTGCCAAATGCCATTTTAAAGGACTATAATTATCAGGATTTTTTACCAAAACTAAATCTCCCTCTTTTATCTCTACTCTTCCTTTATACCATTTGGGCCTATTTAAGAGCTTATTTAAATAGTCTGATGACCATTTTTTCTAAAGATGTTGCGTCAATTTTTGAACTAATTGCCACCTGCTCAACCTATTTATAGGGATTTCAGTATAATTCGGTTCAGGTAAGGCCATTAAAGATGAGCCAATAAGAAAATGAGCAGGTGTCAAAGCTTCAACATCATTTGGATCATTTGAAAGAGGGAAGAGTGAACGAGAATTAAGAACAGCTTCGATTTGAATAATGAGAGTCAAGAGTTCTTCATAACTTAAAATAGTTTTACCTACAACATGCTTTAAATGATATTTAAGTGATTTAACACTTGCCTCCCATAAACCTCCAAAGTGAGGGGTTGAAGGAGGATTAAAATGCCCCTTGATTCCTTCATTAGCTAAATAATTTTGAATTTCCTCCTCACTTTTATCCTTAAATAAAGATCTGAGAATTGCTCTTAATTCTTTATTGGCACCAACAAAATTTCGACCATTATCACTAAAGATATCAGAAGGTTTGCCTCGCCTCGCAATAAAGCATTTAAGTGCTGCTAAAAACGCTGCACTTGTTAAATCACTGACAATTTCAAAGTGCAAGGCCTTTGTAGTAAAACATACAAAAATACAAATAAAAACCTTTTTTACCTGTTTACTCCTACCTGTGGAATTTTTTACCTCAAAAGGACCGCAGCAGTCTAATCCAGTGCGCGTAAATACTCTGGATACCGTTACTCTTGTTGCTGGCAAATCAGCCATCTGTTGCTGCGAATTTTTAGAATTAATTTTCTTACAAATAATACAATTAAAAATGATTTTTCTAACTACATTTCTGCCAGCTAAAATCCAAAATTTAGTTCTTATGAGAGACATTGTGGTTTCTGAACCTGCATGAAAATATAAAACATGAAAATAATTAATAACACAAAATGTAAAATTATGTTTTGCAGGAATAATCATAGGAAATTTTTGGTGATCGGATAAGTTACTGTTTTTCAGTCTACCACCAACACGAATACAGCCATCACTGTCTAAAAATGGACACAAGTTTATCAGTTTGCTATTGTTAGGGATAGCAGTACCCCTTTCTAAACACTGGATTTCTTTCACGAATGAAGTCCTTTGAATGTTCTTTACAATGCACAATAAGGACTGAGAGAGTTCACTGCTAGATAAAGTTCCAGCTGTAGGATATAAAGGGTTTCTACAGTTATATATGAATCGTTTACACCATGCTACTACTCTTTGTAGTTTGATGAACGAAGAACAGTTATTAATTATGTATAAAGGTTCAAGAGTGTTAACTAAGGCACATACTTGAGTCACTGATGGTGATTTCAATTCACGCAAAAACAGCTCATTGGTTTCAGCAGGATTGCTATCGGGACACTCGACCACCTCAGGCTGTCGTAGGAATGCTGGACCGAACCACCACAATTCACACTGTTGAATCTTGATGGGATCTATACCTCTAGAAATAAGGTCAGCAGGATTTTGCTTAGAAGGTACGTAATGCCACTGTTCAACCGAAGTTAAACTTTGTATAATTGATATCCTGTTTGCTGCGAATGTCTTAAGATCATTGGATTCTTTTTTTAACCATGCAAGTACAATGGTGCTGTCTGTCCAAAAATAAGTTTTAGAAACTTCTAGTTTTAAGGCACTTAACACCTTCTTCATTAACTTAGATAGCAGGACTGCAGCAGAAAGTTCAAGACGCGGAATAGTGACATGCTTTAGAGAAGCTACTCTGGATTTACTAGTCAGTAGCTTAACAGCAGAATCACCATAAGAATTAGTAGATTTCGCGTAAATGACCGCTCCATAAGCAATTTCAGATGCGTCGGAAAATCCATGTAGTTCTACACAAATAGCTTGAGCTATAAGAATACATCTAGGGATATTGATCAGATTTACACTCTTTAAGGAAGTAAGAAAGTCATTCCACTCCTTATTTTCCTTCATTGGGAGATAATCACACCAATCTATTTTCAGCAACCATAATTTTTGCAGAAACACCTTGGCCCTTGTAATTATTGGACCTATCAAACCCAAAAGGTCAAATATTCTAGCAATTTGTGATAAGACTGATCGTTTAGTGTATAATTCACTTTGCTCGATAATTAAGTTAAACCCAAAACAATCTGGTTGAGGCTTCCACAATATTCCCAAAGTTTTTGTCTCATTAGAAAAAGAATATTCAGATTCTGAAGTATTACATAAAAGAGCAAAATTATTTACTGCCCATTTATGGAGATCCATGCCTCCTCTATTTAACAAAGATATCAATTGTTGCTGAATCTCCTTCGCTGTGTCTAAATCATCTGCTCCTGTTAGGATGTCATCCATGTACACATCCTGCAATAACACATTCGCAGCTAAAGGAAATTCATTTCCTTCGTCTCTGGATAATTGCATTAAGGTTCTTGTAGCTAAAAAAGGAGCACTAGTTGTGCCATAAGTAACAGTACATAACCTGTACACTTTTACTGGCTCATTCACCCCAGGTTTAAATACTATTCGTAATAAATCACGTTGACTCGGATGTATTAATATCATACGATACATTTTTTTTAATATCAGCTACAAAAACAAACTGGTGCTTTCGAAATCGCAACATTATAGAAAATAATTCATCTTGGATATTTCCTCCGTTAAACTGCAAACCGTTTAATGATTTCCCTGTAGAAGTTAAGGAACTGGCATTATACACGACTCGTAATGGTGTACTACTTGATTCTGTACGGAATACGCAATGATGTGGAATATAATAAGTGACTTCTGGCTCTTCAGATTCTATCACTTCTTCCATGTGACCCATACTTAGATATTCTTCCATAAATGCTTTATAAAGATCATTAACTTTAGGTTCTCTAACTAAGCGCTTCCATAATGAATTTAAAATATTCATTGCCTTTTGTTTTGATTCGCCAAGACAAGACGGATCTTCATTTAGCGGCATTTTCACCATATATTGTCCATTTTCAGTTCTAGAATAATTTTTCAGAAAATGTTCTTCACAAATTTCTGCTTCCTTAGTTTTAGAAATCTCAGACTCTCTCTCTATGTTTTCTATTTCCCAAAACTCTTTAATTATTTTTTCTAATTCCAAATTATCTGTAATTAACCCACAATGTATGCTACTTTCACCCCTAGCCGGAAGGCTTCCACTGACAATATACCCGAAAACACTGTTTTGTAACACAATTTTAGAATTTAATGTTTGCGGATATATTTGATCTGGTCTTAAAAATTCATAGAAATTTTCTGCACCTAAAAGCAAATCAATCGGACCTGGGACATTAATTTTTTCATTGGCTAATTTGATGTTATTTAATACTGGGATAGAAGTCTCAAGCGGCCTAGACGGCGTAAATTCTGTAATTTTCGGAACGACTAAAAAGTCTAATTTTAAATGAAAATCCTTATCTCTATTTGAAACAGTTGTGTTAACCCTAGATCTAACATTCAACGATAAATTATTTATGCCTGAAATAGAAATGTTAGTCTTTTCTCTTTTCAAATTAAGTTTATCAACTAACTTTTTACTCATAAAGTTAGAGTTTGCTCCAACGTCTAATAGACCTCGTACCTCATGAAAATTACCCAATTCATCTTTTATTAAACAAACAAATGTGCTAAGTAACACAGCTTTTAAATCATTAGCCAAATTACATGTCGTTGAAAATAAATTGTTTTGAGTATTAGCTGGGAAAGGCTGAAATACTGGAACCGAAACATCCAAATTAGATTTATTACCTCCTTTGTTTATATGACTCATTGCCTGTGAAATTACCTCTTGGTTTTCAACTTTATTTATTTTTTGTTCGCGAGGAAAATGCAAAGTTACATTGTGCTTTTTCCTACAAATAATACACGAGAATTTAGATTTACAATCGACTACTTTATGATTCATAAGACAGTTAAAACAAAGATTTTTTGCCTTTACCAGCTCAACTCTATCACTCACTGACATATTTTTATAAACAGGACATTTATGCAAAGGATGATTTTCATTACATGACAATATACATTTAGAATTTTTTACATCAGTTAGAAAAACTTTAGAAACTGGCCTAGAATAATTATTTTTATTATTCGACCTAGAATTATCAACCACAGGTTTTCCCTTTGATGTGTAATATAAATCTATATCTCCCTAGATAACTCAATTGGGTGAAACCAAGAATCTCCTTGTCTAACATTTATAAAATACGTAACATCCTTATCAAGCGTCTGACAAATTTTATCAGAAATCACTAACTTTTTTAAAGTTTCAAAATCTGTCACATTTCTCAATTTTAAATAATAATCCCAACTCGTTGTTAATCGGGATGCAAATTGCACATATGTTTCATTGGGTTGACGTTGTGCTTTTCTAAAATGTTCTAAACAAGTTTGGGGAGTTGGCTCAAATTCTCTAAGTACTATAGCTTTCACCTTTGAATAATCTTCTAATTCCTCATCCTTAATGTATGTAATAACATTTGTTGCCCTTTCCCCTAACAGATTTAGAAGAATTTCCGATTTATACTTTTCTGGGACATTTTTTGAAATGAAGGCCCTTTCTAAAGACGAGAAAAAATACCCCCAACCTTCCGGTCTAGACGGTATTTTGATTGTAAGCGTTCTTATGCTTTTAATGAGAGAGTCTAAAGATTCTATGCTTTCTCCCTTCTCGAAATCATTTAATTTTTCACTTTTGGTTTCTGCACGGGCCTTGGCCAACTCAAGCTCTAATTTTGTACGTTCAATTTTTAATTTTTCAAGTTCTAATACCTTCGCTTCCTCATTTTTTCTCTCCTCTATAATATTATTGGCCATTTCTTCGACCAATTTAGAATCTGCTTTATATTTATCACTTTCCTTTATTAAATTCATTAAATCATAATTAGTTAATTTTGTGTTAGAAATATCAATCCCTAATTCAAAAGCTACCCTTTGGTAAACTTCTTTTTTCGCGCTTTTGAACATTTTAATAAATATAGTTCACAATAAATAAATAAATAAATCTCACATACCTCCAAAAATAAAGATGAATCACTTTTACCAAACTGCTGAGTTACGGCAGAAAAAATATTTCGTTTCTTTTATTTATTTCATTTGTCTTCTCAAAATCAGCATTTCAAAATAACTCCGTTTATTTTCTTCATTAAATGATCACTTACAATTGCGCAACTCTGCACTGAAAGAACATTATTATTTTTGTTCTTGAATCAAAACAACTGCTTGACTTAAACTCTTTTAACACCACACTATTAAAGCAATATTATAATAACGTATAAAAATGTACAAATTCTCATAAAAAGGAAAACACTTAATTCGTTTCGGTACACTTATACTCGTTGACTCTAAAATCGAAACACTTTAAATAGGTAATTAATCGTTCTTTATTCCGGTGAGGGGGACCAAAAAAAAGTGTTCCCGCCGGTAGCTCTTTCTCAAATAATCACTGCTCACAACTCACCATAAATAAACTAGCGGACTGTATTACTAATTAAATTTTAATTCACAAACAATAAATTGATCGAGAGCCGATATTTACACTACTCCTCTGATCGGCGTCTCGAACCCAACTCACAAGTTTCAAAACAAACCACATAGATGGCGCTTCTAGCGGCAACAGTAATAATTAATCAAAATTAAATAATCTCTAATTATTTGCATGTGAGGTAAAGAATTATCGTAATACCGACTGTAGCTTCGTAGTAGTATTGCAGCGTGGCGTTCGCAATATGTATATCTCACATTGGTTAGAACTCGTGCGATTACGGGTTTGAACTTAAAAAAGGGAAAATTCATCAAAAACATAAAATAAAAAAATCTAATTACAATTTTTCGAATTTTTTGCCCCAATCGTTCATGGGTCTCCTACCAGCAACCCGTGTGCCAACTTTCGTAGTCCTGTGTCCTGTGGTTTCCGAGTTTTTGAGGTTACATAGATTCGCGCACGGATTTTAATAGGATAGATTTGCGATAGTCTGCACGTATGGAACACAATTTTATCGGTTATAACAGAAATAAAAAATGGATTTCATCTGTATAACGATTACCAAACTTTTCGCGTGCCTAAAAAATGAGATTACGTGCCAACCCTGGTATAATCCAATTAAGCTGTAATGGATTTCAAGGTAGTTCCCATTACATTTTTAATTTTAGAATTCAGTTAATTTGTAATGTATTACAGGTCAATTCTAATTACATCTTTAAAAATAGAATTTAGTTTAAATTATAGTTGTAAAATAAAAATATGTACAATAATAAAATCTTTTATATAAAAAAATCAAATTTCCGAAAAATATGTAGATTAAGCAGTAGAATACAGAAAGCCCACTTACGTGTTCTTTTTCAAAATAATAATTTTGGGGTGTAGAATCATAAGAATAATGTTAAAAGTTCAAATTTGTGCATAATTTTCAGAAACTCTTAAAACTCGTAAATGGGGCATTCTCACTATCTTTTGACTTTTATGTTCCTGAATAATAATTTTTATTTTAGTACATATTCTAGTGTTTTTTTTTATTTCATATACTGGGGAACATCCCATTGCATGATTGCATAAAAATATTAACGAGATAAATAAGTTATGGACGATGTTGGGGGTCCAAATACCAGGAAAACCCCTATACCGTCCCGTGTCCTTGACGCTGATTTTTAAGTTTGGAGCTGTCTGTATAAAATTGTTTCAATAAAAGTAATTCGATGTAATTTTTTTCCGAAACTGGGACAATTGTTTTATATAAATATGTAGCAAAAAATTAACCTTTTACGGTTGATATTATTTTTTGAACTCTGTCCCTGGGTTTAGATTTCTTACAGTCCCTCGTCTAAACTTATACAGAAAATCACTTCAGATGCAGCCACAGATTTTTTTTTCAAGTTTTTTCTCATGCAGAAGTATCTCTCTATTCTAAAAAAAAGTAACTACCGCTGTCACCGCCGCCGCCGCCGCCGGTTTTGAATTTTTTGTGACCGGAGGTCTTTCTTCGTTAATATTAAGAAAAATAATGCATACAAAAATATGAAAATCGGTAGTATTATACAAAAATGTTTGATAAACACGCTGATGCAGACAGTTTTCAGATCGAAGAATTATTTTAAGAGATATTTAATTCTAAAGTTGGACAAAATCGTTCCACTAAAAAAGTTTTATAGGAGCAAAAACTGTTCATAGGAATTTAATCATTTTTAGATCATTTTATGCGTTAGAATTTGCCGGAGTGCAGATTGCATTAATTTTTACTTTCTTCTATCTTTACAAGAAGAAAGTATTGGATTCATGAAAATTTTCGAATTCCGGTTTTCGACGGATTTACACGTTTTAGGGGTCAGAGATTCCAAAAAACATGTTTTTACAAAATGTCTGTCTGTGACTCTGTGAGTCTGTTTGTCTGTCTGTCTGTCTGTCTGTGTGTATGTGACACAAATTTTGTGGGCGCTTTATCTCAAGAACTAATGCACGGAATTTAATAAAAATTTATATTCAGTGAGTTCCTAATACAAATTGATGCTGATTAGTTTTTGGTGTACATCGCTCAACAGGTGGCGCTGCTATGCTGCATTCCTTACGATTTTCGCAATAGCTCCATCTCACGAACTAATGCACGGATTTTGATCAAACTTCAGATTTAGTTAGTCCTTTATATGAATTGATGCTGATAATGTTTTGGTGTAAATCGCCCAACAGGTGGCGCTGTTATGATGAATTTTGCAGGATTTACACGATTTCCCCAATAGCTCTAGCTTAAGAACTAACGCACGGATTTTCATCAAACTTCAGATTCAGTTAGTCCTTGATATCACTTGCTACTGATTATGTGTTGGCGTAAATCGCCCAACAGGTGGCGCTTCTGTGCTGCATTTTTCACGATTTTCGCAATAGCTCTATCTCACGAACTAATGCACGGATTTTGATCAAACTTCAGATTTAGTTAGTCCTTTATATGAATTGATGCTGATTACGTTTTGGTGTAAATCGCCCAACAGGTGGCGCTGTTATGATGAATTTTGCAGGATTTAAACGATTTCCCCAATAGCTCTATCTTAAGAACTAACGCACGGATTTTCATCAAACTTCAGATTCAGTTAGTCCTTGATATGACTTGCTACTGATTATGTGTTGGTGTAAATCGTCCTACAGGTGGCGCTTCTGTGCTGCCT
The DNA here is from genome assembly GCA_963932465.1 of Maratus speciosus. Classification (NCBI taxonomy): domain Eukaryota; kingdom Metazoa; phylum Arthropoda; class Arachnida; order Araneae; family Salticidae; genus Maratus; species Maratus speciosus. The sequence goes on from OZ010799.1 coordinate 379,430,851, forward strand.
TTTTCACGATTGCCTCAATAGCTCTATCTATAGAACTAATGGACGAATTTTCATCTAACTTCAGATTTAGTTGTATGTTGACACAAGTTGTTGTTAATTAGGTTTTGGTATTAATCACCCAATAGGTGGCGCTGATATGCAGGAATTTTGACGATTTTCGCTATAGCTCTATCTCAAAAACTAATGCACGGATTTTCTCCAAACTTCAGATTCAGTCAGACGTTGACATAAATTGTTGCTGATTAGGATTTGGTATAAATCACCCAATAGGTGGCGCTGCTAGGCAGCATTTTGCTGGATTTAGACCATTTCAGCGATAAGCATATCCCAAGAACTAATGCACGGAATTTCATATCTTCAGAATCCTGATGAGATGCATAGATTGCCATTTAATTTTGGCAGTGTGATAGCGAATTTTGAAGTATTAACATGTATGAGATAGAAGAAAGTTTTGGGATTGGTACATCCGACTAGTTTTATTTTGACTAATTTTTTGAGGTTTTATTTCTATTTTAAATTCAGATTTTCAGCATTTCTAGAGATATTTTTAACAGATTTTAGAAAGTGATATTAATTTAAACTGTTGCCAACTGTATAAACAGCGGAAACAATAATGTTTGCTTCAAAAAAAAAAAACAAAAATATTTATACGTGTAAATAAATTAAAAATTTATTTACACGTGACTGTTATAAACAGAAAAAAACATTTGGAATTAGAATTAAATAATTATGTACAAAAAGCAGGAACTTATTAAAAATTACGTCATAAAAACTATAATTACACGTGAATTTTAAGAGAGAAAGGAATTTGTAAAACAATAAATTTATTAACATGCGTTAGAAGTCTTAAATAGGAGAAATTACGTCATATTTACGTCACATTACAGTTATTACATCAAATGAATACAAAATAATATTGCAAAACGGTTTAAATTTAAAAATTGCGCTAGACATTTATTTGATATTTTAAGAGGATACTTTTCAACTATTTTTGTTAGGAAAGCGCAAATAATATTTAATTTCTAACACAAGTATTTTCACGTGAATATTAAAAAGAGAAAGAATAGTTTGGTCAAAATTACGTCAGATTAAAAACGATTAATTTAAAATGTCTCATTTAAAAGAACTTTCTTTCCACTTTGTTAAAAAATACCAGGAGACAAAGACTCTGTTTACTTAATTCCTTTTATATTAGCTTATTTTGAAATGTTGTTACACGTGTCTACGTCATCAAGTTATTTTTATTTCGACGTTTTATTTGTATTTTTATTAATGTTGTACCAATTTATTTGTTTTTTCGTTATTTAAAATAAGAATTATGTCAATTTGTATAATTTGGCGAGTGGTTTGGCGATTTATATAATTTGGCGAAATGGGTCGACGGGATAATCAAGTAGTACCGCAACGGATTTGGCGTTAAAATTCCCCAATCAAAGAGAAATGAATAGAAATCCGTTTAGAGAGAGATCGCCACTGTTTTTTAAATTATAATTCAATCTTTCGAAATCTTTTTAAATCTTTTTAAAGCCGATCAAATTAGGGTGCATTTAGAGTCTACGGTGTCTGGACGGGGGTTGGCGAGCGTAGCTCGTAGGGGGCCGAGCCCCCTGGTGCTAGAAAAATAATGTTTAAAATTCTTTTGCAGGAAATTTACTGCAGAAATTAAATCAGCATTTAAATATCAATTTCAAGCATCGTGGCTTTATTGGTAGTCTTACCAGCCCCCATTCCTGCACTTTTCGAGGTAAATTAATTTTTTTTTAATTTAATCCAATGAAAATAACTGTTTTTAAAAATCAATGAACATTGTGGCTATCACTTAGTCTTAACATGATTTTCTTAAAAATATTGGTAATTTTCCTTACAGTCCCATCCTTACCATCCCTTTTTTCCATTACCGTCCCTTTTTCCCTATACCATCCCCTTTTTAGGGTTTCGTTCATCTGACGAAACCCTATTCGTCTCGCTCCTCTGTCTGTCCGTCTGTCTGTCTGTCACAGAGCCCGTTCTCAGAAACTATACATGTTGGAGACTTGAAATTTTACATACTTATAGATGAACACCACACATCATACAACAAATTATAAAATTTTGAAAAAATCGTACATTTAACCCTTTGGGCTCCCACATGTGTATTTTAAACAATTCTTTCTAAGTGAGTGCCTAATTAGGTTGCAGGCGTGAAATTTTGTGTACTTATAGATGGACACCTCAGATCAAACGAAAAATCATAATTTTTTTAAAAAGTCGTACATTTAACCCTTTGAGCTCCCACATGTATATTTTAAGCAGTTCTTTCTATGTGAGCCTCTAATTAGGTTGGAGGCGTGAAATTTTGCATACTTATCGCTGAATACCTCACATCAAACGACAAATCATAAAATTTTGAAAAAGTCGTACATTTAACCCTTTGAGCTCCCACATGTATATTTTAAACAATTCTTTCTAAATGAACCATAATTAGGTTGGAGGAGTGAAATTTTGCCTACTTATAGCTGAATACCTCACATCAAACGACAAATCATAAAATTTTGAAAAAGTCGTACATTTAACCCTTTGGGCTCCACATGTGTATTTTAAACAATTCTTTCTATGTGAGCCCCTAATTAGGTTGCAGGCGTGAAATTTTTCGTATTTATAGATGGACACCTCAGATCAAACGACAAATCATAAAATTTTCAAAAAGGTCGTACATTTAACCCTTTGAGCTCCCACATGTGTATTTTAAACAATTCTTTCTATGTGAGCCCCTAATTAGGTTGCAGGCGTGAAATTTTGCGTATTTATAGATGGACACCTCAGATCAAACGACAAATCATAAAATTTTCAAAAAGGTCGTACATTTAACCCTTTGAGCTCCCACATGTGTATTTTAAACAATTCTTTCTATGTGAGCCTCTAATTAGGTTGGAGGCGTGAAATTTTGCATGCTTATAGCTGAATACCTCACATCAAACGAACAATCATAAAATTTTCAAAAAGTCGTACTTTTAACCCTTTGGGCTGCCGCATGTGTATTTTAAACAATTCTTTCTAAGTGAGTCCCTAATTAGGTTGCAGGCGTGAAATTTTGCGTACTTATAGATGGACACCTCAGATCAAACGACAAATCATAAAATTTTGATAAAGTCGTACATTTAACCCTTTGAGCTCCCACATGTGTATTTTAAACAATTCTTTCTATGTGAGCCTCTAAGTAGGTCGGAGGCGTGAATTTTTGCATGCTTATAGCTGAATACCTCACATCAAACGACAAACTATAAAATTTTGAAAAAGTCGTACATTTAACCCTTTGGGCTCCCACATGTTTATTTTAAACAATTCTTTCAAAGTGAGCCCCTAATTAGGTTGGAGGAGTGAAATTTTGCATACTTATAGCTGAATACATCTTATCAAACGACAAATCATAAAATTTTGAAAAAGTATAACTCTTTGGGCTCCCACATGTGTATTTTTAACAATTCTTTCTAAGTGAACCCTAATTGGGTTGGAGGCGTGAAATTTTGCATACTTATAGCTGAGCACCTCACATCAAACGGCAAATCATAAAATTTTAAAAAAGTCGTACATTTAATCTTTTGAGCTCCTACATGTGTATTTTAAACAATTCTTTCTAAGTGACACCCTATTTAGGTTGGAGGCGTGAAATTTTGCATACTTATAGCTGAACACCATCATGCGACAAATCATAAAAATTTGAAAAAGTCTTACATTTAACCGTTTGGACTCCCACATGCGTATTTTAAGCAATTCTTTCTAACTGAGCCCCTTATTAAATTGGAGATTTGAAATTTTGCATACTTATAGCAGAACATCTGAGGCCAGGCGACAAATCTTAAAATCTTGAAAAAGCCTTACGTTTAACCCTTTGAGCTAACACATATGTCTTTTAAGCAATTCTTTCTAAGAGAGCCCCTAATTAAGTTGGAGACATGAATTTTTGCATACGTATAGCTTAATACCTCAGACCACACGACAAATCATAAAATTTGCAAAAAGTCTTATATTATTTACTCCTCCGTGCTGTAACTTGTATATTTTAAGCAATTTTTATAACCTCCACCCTTTTCACCTGGGGAGCACTTTTCCAACTTTTGCCGACACTCCTTTGACCATTCTTTCATATTATACCTTACATATTTTAGTTCCACTTTTTACCGTTAAGAGCGCCTACTTATCTCGGGTGCTATGGGTCCAATCCCCCCGACTAATATATCTATGGATAGTATGTAAAACGGAGTTTCGTTTGGATAAAGGTTTGTTTAGAATAGACTGCGCCCCTTGTTGCGAAATGTGGAACTAACAGATTTTTCAAAAGGATAAAGTGTTTTGAAAGGAATAATAAACGAAACCCTCTGTGCGATCTGTGATCACACTTACCCACTTGTTTTTCCTTCCGTCCCTTCTTTAGCACCCCTTTAAGACAATGTTACACCAAAATTTTGTACTAAAAATACTACATTGTTATTATTTCTTATGTGAATTTCCTGTGGGTACTATGCAAATTCATTATAAGTAAAAATTTAGAATAAAATAGAAAGTTATAGGGGTAAAATGGTAAGGAAAATTAAACTCGCAATTTTAAATCAAACCTCAGTTAAATAAAATAACAATTTCGCTGCTAACCATGTTTTCTTTATTTTGAATCATTAAGACATTCGTCAATCAAATTAAAATGTTATTTTAGCAAGTTTAATTTCACCAGATTTTTATTCCCGAAAGTCAAAAGATTGTGAGAATGACCCCATATATATCACTGAATCTAAAATCCAAGGTGCGTACAGTACTTGCAATTTCCAAGAATTCTAGCAGCAGTATTTTTTTTTATTATTGTAAATGCTTATGTAATACTTTTTCCTCACGTTAAAAATTTTTCTTCAATTAATCGTAGAATTTATAATATTTTTCTGCTATTAAATATGGGATAAATTCTATCCGAATTTTATAGTAAAACTACGCAAAATCACATTTCAGCTATCACAAACTATTTTTCATTAGATGTTTTTATTTAAAGTTTACAGTTGTCGCTTTTTGCAAATACTTCTTGAGAGAAATATATTTACTCCAGAACTATTTAAACATATCCGTAAACATGCTTACATGAAAGAAAGAAAAAACAAATAAACAAACAAAAAAAGCAATATATAGATGACAGACACCTACACGACTGCTTTTTCTAATATTCCTTACATTAAATCAAACTTCTGTTCTATTTTCATCCAATATTAATTCGAAATTTCATCAAACCCGTGTATTCGTTAGGTTTAAATAGAAATTTTATGTAGTATTTTCTTTATTTTGATCCTTTAGTCGCTTTTATGTAAAAACTGAATTTATTTAAAAAGAAAAATGTTTTTGACATTCTAAATTGATACAGTAAAACCTCCTTAAAGCGACCACGTTCCGTTCCAATAAAAAATGGTCGCTTCGAGAGGTTATCTCTTAATGGAGGTTATATTTAAATCTAGATTTTAATTGTTGAAAAAAGTTAACAATGTTACTAAAATTTATTTTTCACATTAAGAAAAAACATAAAAACTTAAGTATCAAAACAAAAGTTAATTACTGCAGATCCAGAGTTTAAGAAATGAATATGTTAACGTTTTCTTTCATTTTACGGTTTTATCTTTCATAACTTTTATTTCCAAGTCCTCTCGAAGTTCAGTAAATAAATGCATTTTTTTTTTTTTTTTTTTTTTTTTTTGGACGGGAACAAATAATGACGATTTCATTAATTTATTAATTACTTTGAGAATTTCCCGACAGAATAGGGCAGGGGAGTTTATTGACCGTCATTCTTAATTCGTAATCAGAGTTAAATTCATCGCCTAAAAAGGCACAAAGGGATTTAAACACTTAAAAGTTATCGGAATTAAAAAAAAAATCTAAACTTAGTTTAGATGTTTAATGAATAATGGGCCCTCCGGAATTATTTTTCTAATAAAACCTTCTTGAAGAAGCGACGAGAAAAAAAGGAATTTTTTCATTTTCTTCAAAGTAATGGGTCGCCCATGGAGAGAGTTCAACTGGGTTGGTCTCTGAATGGAGGTAAAATTAGTATTGAATCTATGGTAGTAAATTTCGTTCCATGAAAAAATTATTGTTCAGGGAGGTGGTCGCTTAACGGAGGAAATCGCACAGGGAATGTAATTCACTGTCATTCTAAACTCATTTATGCCGGTTGTACAAAACTAAGTAAGTAAAAACACACTAAATTGAAATTAAATACTTGCGATAGTTTATAAAGTCTTACATAAGGTACTTTATCTCTTTCAGCATGTCTATTTCAAAATCGAAGATGAAATTTTTTTCAGTCTCCAGAAGAAAGTCGGAGAAAGGGGAAAGTCTAGAAAACAGAAATTCTGCTTTTTCAGAATTTAGTGTCGCCCCCGATGGAAAGAAAATATCTATATACAAATATAGATTGTACAAAACACATTTCAGTTTTAAGACTTACAATACACGCTTTTATTTTATACAAAATGAAGTCATTTGCAACCGCTGAAGAATTCCACATTTACGATCCATTCTTAAACAACATCTATAGAAAAGTATGCATAGAACGTCACTATCACGGAATAATACACAAACCCAACAAAAATCAATGTCGTCATTCAAGAAACTCGACAAAAAAGTCTAGTATCTAATAATTCACATGTCTTCATTTGTTTGTAACATTAATATGGAAAAAGAAAATTAATAGCCCCATGTTTTATCAGAAATCATTCATTTATATTTTACAAAATTCGAAAATGTTATGACATTCAGATTAATAAAATTGAACTCTTTCAGCTTTTTGATTGGAATTAAGTAAATGCGGACAAAATAAGTCACACAAATATTGTTTAAAATACACTTTTATAGAAGACGATATTCTTGGCATAGCACGGATTTTAATTAAAGCTTTTTTTCAGTTGTTATGAGAAAATGGAAAAGAAAATATATAGTAATCTAGTAATTTCTCTTTACTTTCTACAGAAATGAAATACTTCAGTTACCACCATTATAGAAATGGCATTAAAAACTACAAAAGAATTGATATCTTAAAAATAAACTGAGATGCAGTTTTCAAACAATTTCCATTTAAAAGTACTTTTTTCCCGCTATTACCACGCATAAGCGGTCATGTATCTTGTTCTTAGTACAGTCCTGTATATTATTTTATTTACATGCTACAAACATCTTTTATTATGCTAAATATACAGTAGAGCGCCGATTATCCGAACAAGTCGGGACCGACCTAGTTTGGATAAATGGACAGACAATTTAAGGGATGTTCCTGACTATACTAAAAATCTTCACACTTTATACAGGCTTAGGACTGGCGGCAACAGTTAGTGCTAGCGTGTTTAAAAATTGTTTTTATTTATTTTTTTTATCATTTTATTTTCTGAACTTCAGAGATTATAATTTAAACAAAAAAGCTTTCGACTGTTGCTTGGTTCAAAGAAGACTTCTTTTCAATGCTGCCATACCTCGAATTCTTCTTAACCCTTAAATACCGGGTGTTGCTTTTCGGCAACATACCCAATTTAGGCTTCTAAAATACTATTAGAATAATATTGAAGCTATAACCCCTAATGTTGCCAATAAAATACATTCTGAAAATATCATTAAATAGATTTTCAACATGTAGATGGCAACACTTGTGCTGTTTAAGAATAACGATAGATTTATTTTTTCAAATGTTGCTATATGTTCTTTTTGTTTTGTTTGGAAGCTTAAAAATACCCAATTTTGTTCCGCCGTGAGCAAGTAAAATTTATTTCTTATGATAGTTCTGAAAATTCTTGTGTGTTTAATATTATAGAATTTTATCAGAGAAGATTATTTTTTCAATTAAAGACCAGTATTGCCGATTAGTAACGCCGATTAGTAACAAACTGCTTTTTAGCCGTAATCCATACTTAAAACAAAATATGATTTTGTAAAGTATTTTTCCCATGATTTATTTAAAAAATGAAAGCCGAAAAACATTATGAAAATTATTTTCGGAAAATCAGGCATTTAAGAGTTAAATACGTTAGTTGAATAGGATCAGCGTTCTTCTGCCGTTCAATCCATATCATAGTTGTTTCCAAACATTCAAAGTTTTCCTAATGTGATGGACCCTGGGTAATTTTGAGGGCATTCGTTTTCATTTTCATCAATTTATTTTTCATCTTGAATCTCATCCACAATCTCATCACCATTTAACATATTGTATCCAGAGTCATATTATGTCATTGATTAACAACTCGTTAATTTCGATTTCTTCATAGTTTAGGATTCTTCCCATCTCCTTTATTGTTTTACTTCCCTCATTATTGGTCTCTAAGGGGAAACAAATAAGAGAAATAGGTTATTTGAATAATTGGATGTTCGGTTTAAAAAAATTTGTGATAAATAGGCTGTTTGGATAATTGGAAGCTCGGTTTAAAAAAATTTTTGAGAGAAATAGGCTGTTCTGATAATTGGAAGTTCGGTTAATTGGAGTTCCAATAATCGGCGCTCTACTCTAGTTGAGCTCGGAAATTCATAACCCAAATTAAAAAATAACTTTAAGCAATTCACGTTCGTTGCAAACGAATTCTTTGTTGTAGCTCTGTCTATGGTCTATTTAATATATGCACACCATGTCGTATGCAAAAATTTAGTTAAACTTAAAACGAATGCCATAATTGAAAACAAACTTCGGATGCAGTACTGTATCCGAAATCTTTTGCGTGCTCCTGTAAATCAACAATAAATGCACTGCACATCATATTCAACTACAAGCATCTTACAGTATAATATCAAGTGTAACCTCAGTAATGTATATCAATTTCATCATGGTTGAAATAATGTGACATAATTGAAATACGCTGCGAACAGTTTTCAGCCGCAATCCCTTAAATAGTCGAACTCTTTTGTGTAAACCTGTAAAGGAATGATAAATGCTTTGAGCCCTATATTCTACAGAAAGCGCATGAATAACCTTTTTTTAAATAAAAGCCGTTTTTTCTCAATTACAGACTGCTTTTTTTAATTTATTAAAACAAAAAAGAAAGGTGTCCGGCTTTTCGGCCAGTCTAAAATCCGCCGACCCTGATTATTTTCTGTGATATTTATCTAATTGTAAAATAAAACGTCACCAACTTTTTTTTTTTTTTTTTTTTTACAGCCTAATGGATTTATTAAATTTCATTTATACGAGATTATGGAAAATTCCTTATTGTTTACTATTCCTTTAATTGGTTGATAAAAGGGTTAAAAAAAAGGAAAGAAAGAAAGAAAAAGAAAAAAGGAACTCCTCGTGCTATTTTAACACCAAATTATCGAAGACAAATGCAAGAGATACCATTTAACTGGTGATTGTGCGTTCTATAACCCCGAATATAAACATAAACAATGATATAGTATATTATACTATCTTAGTAACTTAAATTAATTAAAGATAACACTGCTTCAATTCAATTAGAACAGTGGTTAATTAACACGACCAACATATACACTATATGGCCAAAGGTGACAGGCCACTTGCGATTTTAGACGTTTTGTTAAATAACTAAAAAAATACATGAGGAATTAAACTTAAGCTCGAAGTATATAAAATGTATAGTATAGGTCATATATTCCCGCGAAGATTTTTTCCTGAAATCCCATAGGGGACCGTCAACAAATTGAAATAGAACGAATATCTTTTGGATAACCCTGTCAAAACTAATGTAGCAAAAGCGTTCAAACTCAAGATTTTGATTAAGTGGCTTATTGTAATAAGTTGGGTTCATTTTTATGAGGATAGCATGTACGCTCGAAGAGAAATTCAGGTTTTCATAAAAATAGTCTCAAATTTTGCCCAATTTTTTGCTTATTATTTGCAGAGTTCTTAATATAAAAAAAAAAGTTCTTTCTAGAAAACATGACAAACAACATTATAGACACTACTCTGCAATCAAAATTAAAAAATAGTAAAAAATGGATGAAAAATGAGCAGGTTTGCTAAAAAATGTTTCACTGCACATGCGCGAATGCAATCGAAATATAATGTACATAATGTATTAGCTAAGTACATAGAGCAACCTTTGTGAAAGTCTCAAAACCATAGCTTGAAAATTCCGAAAATTATCGTCGATAGAATAAGCTCAAAATCCGTTGTTCCCAAAAAGAAGCAAAAAGATGAGGGGTTGTATCAAATATCTGTTGATTAATGCCAAAATAGCGTACACAATATTGCACGTACTACTGTATTTGAATACAAACCCTCATCTTTTTTCTTTCTTTTGGGAACAACGGATTTCTAACTTATTCTATCGACGATAATTTTCAGAATTTTCAAGCTATGATTTTGAGACTTTCACAAAAGTTGCTCTATGTACTTAGCTAATACATTATGTACATTATATTTCGATTGCATTCGCGCATGTGCAGTGAAACATTTTTTAGCAAACCTGCTCATTTTTTATCCATTTCTTATTATTTTTTAATTCTGATTGCAGAGTAGTGTCTATAATGTTGTTTGTCATGTTTTCTGAAAATAACTTTTCTTTATATTAAGAACTCTGCAAATTATAAGAAAACACTTGGCGAAATTTGGGACTCTTTTTATAAAAGCTTTCAATTTCTCTACGAGTATGCATGCTATCCTCATAAAAATAAACACGGTTTATCACAATAAGGCACTTAATCATAATCTCCAGTCTGAAAGGTTTTGCTACATTAGTTTATACAGGGTTATCTAAAAGATATTCGTTTTTTTTATCAATTTGTTCACGGTCCCCTATGGTGTTTCAGGAAAAAATCCTCACGGAAATGTATGACCTGTGTTATTCTGTTTATATTCCTGGAGTTTCAGGATAATTCCTCATGTAGTTTTCTAGATATTTAACAAAACGTCTAAAATCGCAAGTGGCCGATCACCTTTGGCCATATAGTGTATTAAAGTAACGTAATACATTTAAACAAATCAAACATCTACTTTATGCATAGTTTTTGCAGTCTTTTATTTCATTTAACTTGATTCATACATGAAAAGACAGAATTTTGTAATCTATTTCTCACAAGCTTCCTGGAAACCTAGAATTGTGAAAATTTTGTATACAGACGTGTTTCCGATGACAATATAACTGTTGAAAATAATCACAGCATTACATTAAATTCTTATTAATTTCTTTTTGTACAACTATGTTTCTTGTGATTGGTTGTTTAATGTAGCTTTCTTTCACGGCCGCCAATTCTCTGCCATGGGCCTTGCAAAATCTATAAATACCTGTAAATTTTCTGTTTTCTTTCAGTATGTTTGTGTAATTGTTCTTGTTAATATCAAATATACTCACTTCGATCCACGTCTTTATGTCTGCCTTTTTATTTATTTTAACAGCAGAGCGTTGGTTCTAACAAGTGTGAAATGAGCTGCGAGACATACTGACGCCGTTATCTTTCTGTTTTTCATTTCTGCTGGGATTTTGAGTGAAAAAGATTTTATCTTTCTTTTTATATATTTTATTGAGCAGAATGGATTCTTCAAAAGATGTTTACGGTGTCCCTCTTTTTGAAGGTGATGGAAAAGTTTTTTTCGGTATGGAAACGAAGAGTAATGGCAATTTTTGCTGCTAAAGAATTGGAAAAATTCCTGGAAAATGAAGCAGCTCTAGACAATGCCGCCGATGTCGTGAAAGCAAAAAAGGCTTACGCTTTATTATTATCATTATTAAGTGATAATGTTCTTGCGTCACTTCAAGATGAAGATACAGCTCATAAAATATGGAATAAATTAGAACGCACTTATGATACAAAGCGTGCAGTGAATCAAATTTTAATTCGGAAGAGATTGGCAACGATTAAGAAAGATCGTACAGTTTCTATGAGAAATCACATTGATGAAATAAATAAATTAATTTCGGATCTTAAGCTGTCTGGGGCAGAAGTTAATGAAACGGATACTATTGTTTATATTTTGATGTCATTGCCTCAGGAATTTGAAAATGTTAAGATTGCTTTAGAAAACCAACCGAATTCTGTTTTGACATTAGATTTTTGACACAAAGATTATTAGATGCTGAAGCACTTCTTTTGGATTCAAAGAAAGAAAAAGTATATACTAAGGCTGCTCATGATAATACTGCATTTGTGTCGACTCGCAAAGAATTCTTTTGTAAAATTTGCAACTCTAAAGGGCATACAGCGAAATATTGTAGAAAGAAAATTACTTGCCATTCTTGTGGAAAATTCGGACACATAAAACGTAACTGTAAAGCTGTTAAAAATTCAAATGAAGAAAAATTTGCCTCTTCAGCTGTTTCTTTCGTTGCTGGAAATGCTTCCAGGAAAAGGAATGAATTTATAGTAGATTCCGGAGCAACTTCCCATATGTGTTCTAATGAGAATTATTTCGCATCCTTAGTACCTTCTTCAGGAACTATTAAATGCGCATCAAAAACAACGAATCTAGAAATCAAAGGTATTGGAAATATTAATGGAAAACTGTCAAATGGAATGGAAATTACTTTAAAGGATGTCCTTTATGTTCCAGACTTAAACGGGCAACTCATTTCCGTTAGGAAAATTGAAAGTGCAAATTATACAGTTATTTTCAAGAACCAAAAAAGTATTTATCGAAAAAGGGAGAAACCGTTTTTACTTCGGTGAACGGGATTTGAATGGACAATACGTAAGTGACTTTGTCCCTGTTTACGAAACCGTTCTTACTTCAAAGAAAAATCATTGTGATATCTGGCATCGCAGACTTGGTCATCCGAGTGACAAAGTATTGAAAGATATGAAGCTTCCGGTACCTGACTCTTTTTGTGATATTTGTGCTCGGGCAAAACAGAGTGCAACACCAATGGGAAGAGGACCAAGAAAAAGAGAAACCAAGCCAATGACTTTGATTCATAGTGACATTTGTGGACCTATTTTTCCGACAACCTTTTCTGGCGAGTGCTATTTTATGACTCTTATCGATGATTTTTCTCGTTTTACTGAAGTACGTTTACTGAAACATAAAAGTGAAGTCTCAAAAGAATTAAAAATGTTCTTAAAATCCAACCCTACAGTGAAGAAAATTAGATGTGATAACGGGAAGGAATATTTTTCTAATGATTTAGTGAATTTTACTAGAGATCTTGGTATAGTGATAGATCCCGCTCCTCCATACACGCAATCTTTGAATGGAGTAGCTGAACGCTGCAGTAGGTCGCTTCTGAATATAGGACGTGCTTTGATTTCTGAATCAAATTTACCAAAGACTTTTTGGGGTCAAGCTATCCTTTCAGCAGCTTACTTGAAAAACCGAATGCCAAGCAGCACTATTGAGAACAAAACTTCGTACTTCCTGAAATATGGAGAAGAAGCCGATTTCAAGCACATACGTGTTTTTGGATGCAGTGCTTACATGTTAATTCCTTCCGTTCATCGAAAGAAGCTTGACGATAGGTCTAAACAAATGATCTTCATTGGTTATTCTTCAATGGGATATAGATTACTAGATCCTGAAACGAAACGCATAACTGTATCAAGAAATGTGAAATTCGACGAAGAGAAAAAGGAAAATGTTCAGTCGAAACAATACATTCTAGAAAATTCAGAACCAGTCGATAATGAAATTGATCCAGATGTTCTAGAAAATACGAGTGATGAATTAGATGATCCTGAAGAGAAAGAAGACAAAACAAGAAAATCTGAAAGATTTAAAAAGCAACCTGTACGGTATCCAGATCCTGAAGTTTACGAAGCATTACTTTGCCAACAAGAAACATTAACGTTTGATGATATCAAATCCCTCCCTAGTGATGAACAACGCTTGTGGAAAGAAGCTATGGACGCGGAGATTGAAAGTATGAAAATCAACGATGTCTGGGATCTTGAAAAATTACCACCTGACAAACGACCTATTTCCTGCAAATGGGTATTTACCATCAAAAGAGATGGTCGACATAAGGCGAGACTCGTAGCTCGTGGATTTATGCAAAAAGAAGGGTTAGACTATAGTGAAACCTTTTCCCCTGTAATAAGTATGCCAGCTTTACGTTTGGTTCTTATTTTGATTTTAAATGAAGACTTATATGCATCTGTGTTAGATGTTAAAACAGCGTTCCTGAATGGTAAGTTAAATGAACTTGTTTTTATGGATCAGCCACAAGGCTATGATGATAAAAGTCGGCGAAAGTGTAAACTTAAAAGAAGTTTATATGGTTTAAAACAAGCCCCACGACAATGGTTTGAAAGGTTTCATGAATTTATTTCAAAGTTAAATTTTAAATCTTGTGATAATGAACCTTGTATTTTTATTCGGTATAATAATGATCATAAAATAATTATTGCTTTGTATGTAGATGATATGTTAATTGCAGGTTCAGATGTAAATGAAACTAATGTAGTTATTTCCCTATTACATAACGAGTTTCACATGTCAAAATCGCAAAGTGTTTCAGAATTTCTAGGTATTCAAATGAAATTCAATTCTGATAGTTTAATAATGGATCAAGAGTCTTACATAATTAAATTGTTAAGTAAGTTTAATATGCTAGATTGTAAACCCAGTGACATTCCTATTTCTCCTAAGTCCACCCCATCTGATTTCAAAAATGGTAAACCTTTTAATGGCCCATATCGTGAACTTGTAGGTTGTTTATTATATTTAGCTTATATTTCTCGACCTGATATTTTGTATGCTATTAACTGTTTAAGTCAATTGCAAGAAAATCCTACTGAAATTGCATGGAAAGCACTTAAGAAAATCTTAAGATATTTAAAAGAAACATTGTCTTTAAAACTTGTGTATAAAAAGCAAAATTCTGATCCTAAATTATCCATGTATGTTGATGCTGATTGGGGGGCTAACACAAATGACCGCAAATCAGTAACAGGTTATATTTTAATGTTTTGTAACATGCCTGTTCTGTGGTGTTGTAATAAACAAAAATCAGTTGCCTTATCGTCAACTGAAGCTGAAGTCATTGCTTTAACTAAAAGTTTGCAAGACTTGTTATGGTTTAAAAATATTGCTAGTGAAATTGTAAATATTAAGGATTTAGTAATTTTTGAGGATAATCAATCATGTATAAAATGTATCAGTAATGAGAGTAATTATGGTAGAATGAAACACCTTGATATCAAATTGAAATTTGTTCGCAATATTATAAAAGAAAATAACATCAAAATTGAATATGTTCCTACGAATATGCAAATTGCTGATTTATTTACAAAGGCATTACCTAAAGTTAAATTTTATGAACTATTATTTCTTTGTTGTTTGTACAAGTAATGTTTAAATTGTGTCATATTATTATTAATGATTGATTTCAAGAAATTTCTTTGTTTTCTGATGTAATGATAGATTATGGGCGGGTGTTGAAAATAATCACAGCATTACATTAAATTCTTATTAATTTCTTTTTGTACAACTATGTTTCTTGTGATTGGTTGTTTAATGTAACTTTCTTTCACGGCCGCCAATTCTCTGCCATGGGCCTTGCAAAATCTATAAATACCTGTAAATTTTCTGTTTTCTTTCAGTATGTTTGTGTAATTGTTCTTGTTAATATCAAATATACTCACTTCGATCCACGTCTTTATGTCTGCCTTTTTATTTATTTTAACAATAACATTTTGTCATTTTTAGAATTTGAACTTAATTTTAAGCCATTTTTCCGTTAGTCGGACGCAGTGTATAACTCGTCAAGTATTTGTTATGGTTACAACTGTATACGAGTTACAACAACAATGGGAATTAAATATGCGTCAAAATAATGCTTGGTAAAATACGCCAATTGGCTGAGAAACTGCAACAACGATATACTTTAAAAACTAAAAATAAGAAAACGAAATTTAAATTTAAAAAAAATTGTAATTTAATAGATTACAACGACCATTTGGATTTTTTTCTTTTTTGACTTAATATTTATTTAGTTTTAATTTTGGGGCATTTCGACAAGAGAAGCCGAGAAAGATAAGAGATTAAAAATCAAAAGCAGTTCCACCGAATCATCCACAGATCGCGACAAATCACCTTCGTAACAAAATTTAACCGAAAAATCTAAATTTCGTCCACCAAATTCCGTCGCATCCTCTTCAACAACAGATCGCAAGGATCAAACTTCAGACGACCAAAACCTTCGTCGATAAACTCTCCAAGTCCCGTTTCGAGAAGAAAAACAGTTTACAAATCGAAAGCAGTTCCACCGAATCATCCACAGATTGCGACAAATTACCTACGTTGAGCTCAATTTTTTCCGGTTAGAATCGACCGATTGCAAAGCGTCGTGGCTAGTGGATTGGAGCCCCTCAAAACATGGACTTTTACTATTAATCGATTAAACATTAGATTGTTTCCTTTTTTGCGTTCGTCTTTTATTCTGTAATCGATTTTCATGGGCTACATAATCAATTGAAGACCTCGATTTTTGCTTTGCAAGACGATTTTCATTTCGGCGTCGCTCTTTGGCTTTTTATTTTTCCATACCTGATAATTTGCCCAACCCATTTTGTAACTTTTTCAATTTTTAACGATTTTATGCCTTTCGATTACCTATTCAAATAAAAATTCTTCTAAAAGTAAAGAACATCGTTGAATTTCGTTAAAAAAAATAAAATGCGAGCATCATTTGGCCCCATCCTCGACCGAAAACAACAACCATTTCCAAATGGTTAATAAGTAAAAAATAAAGAGTGTAATTATTTGTAAAGGAAATATGTTTTATTTTGAAGCGTATTTCCTTTGTAACAAAAGCGAATATGCTTTATAATAACAATGCTTTCTTTATGAGAAGCGTATGCCTTATAAGCATTTATTAAAAGAAGTGCATAAGAAATTCCTATAATTCATATTTTAGAATTCCTATAATAAGAATTATAAGAATTATCGCTTCTTATAATTCTAGCCTAGCAGGAAGGGAATGAAATATTACAAAATTTTATCTGCATGTACATGAACCAAGTTAAATTAAATAAAAACGTGGTAAAAAGTAATTAATTCATGCTCTGAAATAAATTCATGAATATTCTACAAAAACTAACAATACCCACTAACGCTAGATGGGAAAATAATACGTAAGATTTTTGTTTCTTTTTACGGATTTCTTACACCCACGCAGGTAAGAGAACTCGGATAAGGGACTACACAATTGATTTTATTGTTGTCCGGATATTAGACGGCGTGTCACTCATGTCGTCTACGGCGCAAGCGCGGTACACTCTTTTTCCCCTTTTTCCTGGTTTTCCTTTCTTTCTCTATTTAATGATAAGATTGGGGAACATAATAAAACACTTTCGCTGAGTATACTGTCACTAAATGAATTTAGTAGTTGTTGGCAGAATATAAGAATTATTGTCTTGATTCTTGTTGATACTAAAAAAATTACGTTTCTCAATGTTTTTATGAATTAAAACATTTACAGAAAAAAAAGGAAAATGATGAAATCACATTTTATTTTAAAAATTCATAAACTCGTTTTTTTATTTTTTTTTCATTACATTTCGGCGTTTTAAATATTTCAATGTTGCTGTTTCCTCGCCAGTTGTCCTATTTTAAACAGTGTAGTTTGGCGGATCATTATCTCCATTGTTTGTGTGATCCATTCCATATACAGTTGTAATCATAAAGGATATTCGGCAATTTACCCCCCGTACCTGAACTAACGGGAAAATGCCTAAAATTAATTTATTAATTTATAATTAAGTTGTAAGAATGTTAAACTGTTGTATTATGATCGGAAGCACACTGTGCACATAATTTTTATAATTCTGGCTTATCAGAAAGTGAGTGAAAATCTATTAAATTCCATCTTTAGATACACGAACCAAGTTAAAAAGTATCATAAAATGCGAGACTAAATTGGTATGTAAAGATATTTTATCTCAAATTCAAATTCGAAGTCTATTTTGTTTAAATTGAAATATTTTAAAGAATTAATAATATAAATATAAATAAGTGCGAGTAGTAAGTCAAAATTACGTCCACTACTAACTATATCATAATATTAAAATATTTATTTGCTTAAAAGACGTTATAAAAACACATTAAAAGTAAATTAAAATTTCTTCTTCTGTTTCTTTGAACATATAAAAAATCATTTAAGAAATTTTGGTTTATGTTTGATCGCGAAGCCGCCTCCGAAATTAAAGATGCTTTTAAATACTAAAATTGATCCTATTAATAAAGATGACCTCTCAGGAGTTTATATGATTCGATTTATTAGGGAGGGAGGAATCAAAAATCATTATATAGGTATAACCGAACGAAAATTCAATATCAGATGTAAAGAACATATAGCGAACATAAAATATAATAGAGGTAATACTGCTAAATCAAATAGAGAACATTAACATACTTTTTAACGAAAGTAAAATAATCTACAGGTCTAATTTTTATTTACAATTATTCATAAGAGAGTCCATTGAAATATATTTAAGAGGTTGAGAGTTTGTAACGATACATTATCTTTTCGCATCCCGAATTTATGGGTTGAATGGTTGGATTACTTACGGCGTCGCGACATAGAGGGAACACGAGCAATCGCGAAAATATAGGGCACATTATATGATTACTTGTTTATATTCGATGATTTTTTTCCATTTTTCATATGTGCATTTGTAATTTTCTGTTATACATTCTGATGACGACTCAGAAAATGAGTTGAAACATGTAAATATAGATTTTTAATTTACTTTTAATGTATTTTTATAGCGTCTTTTAAGCAAATAAATATTTTAATATTATGATATAATTAATAATATGTTTGTAATGTAGTACAACAATATTTTTATGATCGTGTTGTGTATCGGTGTGTGAGTGGGGGTAGTTAGCCACTTGCCTCTGGAATATATTTGAGAAAAACGTGTCAAAAATGGAAATTTCTTTTTTCGCTTTAATTTTGTTCGTTATTATCATCAAAATGTTAGAAACAGATTATTTTAAAAAATAAAACAGTATTTTAAACGAAATAACTACTATATTCAATATTTTCACATTATCACAATCTTTTGACTTTCGGGAATAAAAATCTGGTAAAATTAAACTTGCTCAAATGATATTTTAATCTGATAGACAAATGCCTTAATGATTCAAAATAAAGAAAAAATGGTCAGCAGCGAAATTTTTTTTATTTAACTGAGGTTTATATTACACTTGCGAGTTTAATTTTCCTTGCCATTTGACCACTAAAACGATTATTTTCTTCTAAATTTTTACTTATAATGAATTTGCATAGTACCCACAGGACATTCAAATAAGAAATAATAACAATGTAGTATTTTTAGTACAAAATTTTGGTATAACATTGTCCTAAAGGGGTGTTAAAAAAGGGACGGTAAGGTAAAAAATCCCTGCCGACCCGGCCTACAGGCAGAGGTAGATTTCGAAGTTAAGTATACTAATTTCACCAACAAAAACTAAATCATTATTAGATATAAATCCACTTTAACAGTTTTATCTGTCTGCTTTTGACGAATTTTTATTTCCTTTTTATAAAATAGCTGCTTTTATCAGAATCATGTTAAGGCGATATTAAAAAAATATTTTTCCATACTCAACAACTCGAAATTTCCTGGCACATTTTCAGATTCATTAAAAATATATATATATATATATATATATATGAAACATGCTGACGTGATTTTTGAAAAGATTTATAAGCGACCTGTGTTTTTATTTTTCTTTCAATTAATTAAAACTTGATTAATAAACAATTATTTTCTCAGTAGGGCAATATTTTTCGTTTCTAACACAATCGCATCGGGAAATTCTGTTCAAAATGCCCACTTTGACATCATTTTTTGAAATATATTCTGCCTCTATCAAAAAATCAATCATTACTGTACATTATATAGCTTCTGAATAAGAGAATCTAGCAATTGGATGCGTTTGAGAGCAAAAATGAATTTAAAAATGAGTAGGAAAATAGACAGTTTGGATTTGAATGCACCCTTAATAAGATGATTTTTTTCTTAAACCGCTATGTATTTTTAATTTGTTTTTGCTGTAAGAATTGGCCCTATCAAAAACTTGTCTATATAAATGTTGAAGACAATATTAAGATGATATATGATAAATTCATGGAGATTTTATATCTTGTGAATTGACGGAGTTATGGATTTTTTATCAAAAATCTATGATGCATGAATTTTTGGCGCTATTTTTAGAAGTAATAAAAACTTTAAACTGATTTGTTATTTACAAAAATTAAGAATTTAAGGGTTTTTTTCGGTTTTCACAAAACCCCTCCCTATTTCCATCCCCTTTGTCCACTTTTGCCCATTAACGAACTTGACCGAGATTTTATGTCCCTTGATTTTATGTATCAGTTTGGAAGAGATTTGTGCAGAATTGTGGAAGTTATCGTGTCCAGAAGAAAGTGATAACACAATTGCTTCGGGAAATTCCGTTCAAAATGCCCAATTTGACATCATTTTTTGAAATATATTCTGCCTCTATCAAAAAATCGATCATTGCGGTACATTATATAGTTTCTCAATAAGCGAATCTACCAATTAAATGCGTTTGAGAGCAAAAATGAATTTAAAAGTGAGTCAGAAAATAGGCAGTTTGGATTTGAGTGCATCCTTAATGCAATGATTTTTCCAGCACAATCCGCTTCGGGAAATTCGGTTCAAAATGCCCACTTTAACAGCATTTTTTAAAATATAATCTTCCTCTAACAAAAATTTGACCATTACGGTACATTATATAGTTTCTGAGTAAGAAGACGTCAATTGGAAGCCTTTGAGAGCAAAAATGAATTGTAAAATGAGTCAGAAAATACGCAGTTTGGATTAGAATACACCCTTACTTAGATGATTTTTTTCTTCAACCGCTATGTATTTTTAATTTGTTTTTGCTGTAAGAATTGGTCCTATCCAAAACTTGTCTATATAGATGTTGTAGACAATATTAAGAAGATATATGATAAATTCATGGGGATTTTATATCTTGTGAATTGACAGAGTTATGGATTTTTTACTTCTTCAAACCCCCTTTTTGTTTTTGTTTTTAATTTTTTTGCGGTACGAATTGGTCCTATCAAAAACTTGTGAGTATAAAAGTTGTAGATAATATTAACGAGATTTATAATAAAATTAATTGGAATTGATATCTTGGGAATTGACGAAGTTATGAATTTTTTTCTCCCAAAACCCCTTTTTTTTGCGCCCCTTGAGCCCATTTTTAACTTTATCAAAAATCTGTGATATATAAAATTTTGGCCCTATTTTTAGAAGTAATAAAAACTTTAAACTGATTTGATATGTACAAAAATTAAGAAGTTATGGGGGGTTTTCGGTTTTCACAAAACCCCTCCCTATTTCCATCCCCTTGGTCCGATTTTGCCCATTAACGAACTTGTCCGAGATTTTATGCCCTTTGATTTTATGTATCAGTTTGGAAGAGATTGGTGCAGAATTACGAAAGTTATCGTGTCCAGAAGAAAGTGATATATATATATATATATAGATAGATAGATAGATAGATAGATAGATAGATAGATAGATATATAAAGTTTTTTACTGAGGGTGGTTTTGGGTTCTAGGGGTCATGATCGGTGTAGATCTGCAAAAATTTTTCAGAAATTCCAACATAGGAACGATCCCAATAGGTAGTATTTCATACGAAATCTACCTAAAAAAGGGGACGGTAGAGGAAAAAAGGGACGGTAAGGATGGAACGGTAAGGAAAATTACCACCTATTTTAGGCAAATCATGTTAAGACTAAGTGATAGCCACAATGTTCATTGATTTTTAGACATTATTATTTACATTGGATTAAATTAAAAAAAAAAATTAATTTACCTATAAAAGTACAGGAATAAACCTTGGGGACAGTAAGACTACCAATAAAGCCACAATGCTTGAAATTGATATTTAAATGCTGATTTAAATTCTGCAGTCAATTTCCTATCAAGAATTTTAGACATTCTTTCTTTAGCATACTTCTGCATGAGAAAAAAAAATGAAAAAAATTCTGCGGCTGCATCTGAAGTGATTTTCTGTATAATTTTAGAAGAGGGACGGTAAGGAATCTAAAACCCAGGGACAGAGTTTAAAAAATAATAACAACCCCAAAAATGTGTGCAGGTTAATTTTTTGCTACATATTTATGTAAAACAATAGTTCCAGTTTCGGAAAAAAAATTACATCGAATTATTTTTATTGAAACAATTTTATACAGACAGATCCAAACTTAAAAATCAGCGTCAGGGACACGGGGCGGTATAGGAGTTTTCCTGGTATTTGGACCCCCAACATCGTCCAAAACTTATTTATCTCGTTAATATTGTTATGCAATTATGCAATGGGATGTTCCCCGGTATATGAAATAAAAAAAAAACACAAGAACATGTGCTAAAATAAAAATTATTCTTCAAGGACATGAAAGTCAAAAGATTGTGAGAATGCCCCATATATGAGAAATGTTAATGGATTACAAAAATTAAAAAAATCCGACAAATGGCGCGAAACTGTCGAACTTTTCGCGAGGATGTATCGCCATATATTGCGAAAATGGTGAATTACATATTATGCATTGGACGAACTGAGTTCAGGTTTCGCGGAATTTAAACACCGGTTTTTCTCTTGCTCGAACTCAGGTCAGGCATTCCAAAATTGGCGCATTTGCGTTGCCCGAACTGATTTCGGGCGTGACAGACAAGGGGTTAAGATAAGTTTTGGTATTTCTTGGCATTTATAACTATTGAGTGGCGTATATTGTATTTATGTTATAGAGCAAATTCATGTTCGCCACTAATGCGACAAACTAAAGATTGTTGCAACGTCCTGCTCTGTCGCTTTCAATTTTCTAACTTATACATTCGTTTCTAAATATAAAGTAAAAACCCCAGTAACTGACACATTGAGGATTGTTTCTTGTTGAAAATTACAAAATTTTAAATCCATTTTATGCCTATTTTTCTTTTTGAAAAGATGGTAAAGAAATATTAAAAAATTAATGTTTACAAAATTCTCACAAATTATACATTGTATTATTTATAAAAAAAATCGTAAATATTTTTAAAAAATTTCAGTAACTGACTCCAACCCTATTTGGAAAAACCAGTAACTGACACAAAGTGAACCAGTGTGTGACACTTTACTTGTTGTGGAATATTTGCGCAACTCCCTGTTCGGGCCCCTTTCGGCCAGACTGAAACGGCGCCAATGATCACGTAATTTGACTAGATAATTGATACGTATTAAAAAAAATTTTTCTTGTTCTTTAGTTTTATAGTAGAATGTAAAATTCGATAGCAGCTTGCACGCTGTAGTTTTGTTTCTTGATCTTCCAAAAGCGGAAGAAAATAAAATGTTCATGATTTCATAAAATATTATCTTGGATTCCCAGTGAGGAATTTATATATATTTAAACAAGTATTAACCAAATGTTTCGCTGTAAATAATTTGTATGTATTTAAATATGTAAAAATAGAATTAGGAAAGTTTTTAATTCTTGTGCTCATTTACATTGAACAACACCAGCGTAAAACTCTCCGTGGTGACTTTAATATGATTTAAAAAGAATCGTGAATTCTCCAATTAATGCTCTCCCCATCAGAATATCGTGAATTGTTATATAACGTGAAATTCGTGGACTATTTAAATATCTTCCTTAATTGCAAAGATTTAAAAAAAAGTTATTTTATATTTCAAGAAATTCATGCTTTAAAAATACTTTAATCTTTCTTACATAAACAAAATACTTAAAATTTATTTATGTATGATATCATACTACAGACGCATGTGTCTCTCTTTTGAGGTTTTAAATTATTATCCAATAACTGACATTTATGAACCAGTAACTGACAAATAGTGTCAGGCCCTGGTAGAGTTTAAATTTTGATTGTGTTGACTACAAGTTAAATTTAATTTATTGTTATGTTTTTTAAACAGTTCAAAAAATAGATTTCAACATTCTTTAATATTACCAATAATTGACACCTCTGTCGGAGACTATATTTGCAAAGTAAAAAAAAAAAAAAAAAAAAAGTTATTTTATATTTCAAGGAATTCGTGCTTCAAAAATACTTTAGTCTTTGATATAAAAACAAAATATTTAAACTTTTTTTTTTATCTGTGATATCATACTACAGATATATGTGTCCCATTTTTGAAGTTTTAAATTATTATCCAATAACTCACATTTATGAAGTTCAAATGATAGATTTCATCTTTCTTTAATATTACCAATAATTGACACCTCTATCGGAAACTAGTAAAATGAAATTACTTGAACCATTAACTGATACTCACCCCAATTGAGCTCAAAAGTTCTGTGTTATCAAAAGTTTCTTTCTCATTAATATATTCTTGGCCTACTGGTGGTGAATACATCGGCTTCAAATTAAAAAACTAGTCGGATGTAGCAGTACCAAAACTTTCTTCTATCTCATACATGTTAATAATTCCTTTAAAATGAAGCATATCAGCACCACCGATTAGGTGATTTACTCCAAAATCTAATCAGAAACAACTTATGCCAAGTTCTAACTGAATCTGAGGTTGATGAAAATCCAAGCATTTGGTTTTGAGATAGAAATTGTGAAAATCGTAAAAAAATCTTCTTAGCAGCGCTACCTGTTGGGCGATTTACACCAAAAACGAAGCAGCACTAATTTATATCAGGGACTAACTGAATCCGAAGTTCGATGAAAATTCGTGAATTAGTTCTTGAGATAGAGCTATTGCTATAATCATGAATAATTCTGCATAGCAGCGCCACCTGTTGGACGATTTACATCAACAAGTAATCCTCACCAGTTTATATCGTTTATATCAGGGATTAACTGAATCTAAAGTTTTATTAAATTTTGTTCATTAGTTATTGAGCGCCCACAAAATTTCTGTCACATACATACCGACAGACATTTCGTAAAAACACATTTTTCGGTTTGTCTGACCCCTAAAACTTGTTAAATCCATCGAAAACAGGAATTTGAAAATTTTCACGAATCGAATACTTTCTTCTTGTAAAGATAGAAGAAAGTAATAAGTGTCTAAGTTATCACTAGATAACATTACTTTATTTACTTTATTACTGTTTGGTGAATTTTTTTACGAACTTAAAGAAAATTAATGAGTGTTAATTAATATTACAGTGTATTAATTTTTATTACAATATTTATGAGAAAATTTCGATGGCGAAGTCATTTTAAAGTTGACAGTTCCAGCAAAATTATTTACCAGATATTTTTAAATACAATGTTTCGACTTCAGACAGATCAGTTGTCTTCAATGATAGCCAACTCGCACCAATAAGTTTTCCCCAATTTCTCGAGAAACCGCAATTATCTTTTATTACTTTCTGAAACTACAATTTGTGAAATTGCGCTTTCTTCACTTATTGTGAGAAATCATCTAGTGATGCAAGATATCCATTAATAGTTATTTTGTATATTTCGAAGTTTATAGCGAGACAGTTTCATGCTCTGAATACAATAACCTTTGAAGATGATATCATAATAAAGAATATCATGTTTCTTATTGCTTATCAATACTTTCATTTTTTTCCAAAACTTCTGCTATTTCAATTAATCCTTTTAACGCTGTCCAAAATAGTTGAAAAGTAGAGATCGGCCCAAAATCTGAGTTTCGCCAAAAATTTGTTTTCGGTAAAAATGTTGCCAAAGATTCGGCGGACCGAAACTCGACCGAAACTATCGGAATTCCTAACATCTCGTTCTTTCTTCAAAATTTTCAACATTACTCATTGATTCACTGTTTAAAATTATCAGTCATGACTGACTCAAGGCGTGAGTGCAAACTATAAAGCAAACAATGCATATAGGACTAAATTTTGAAGACGCTTTTCATGCTCTCATTAAAATCTGCAGAATTAGCAGTAATAGAAAATTTTTAGTTTGAAACCGTGGAAGTAGATACTATTTGAGAAAGTTCTAGTATAACAGATGACCATTTACAAAAAACATTATAAAAGATAAATCGAGGTATGTATACCTAAAACATTTTTTAATGAGATGAAATTAGTATAATTAGAAAATCATTCTGTGTCGTTGAGGAATTAATTACATTTTTTATTTTATATGACAATAAAAAGTTTTGGTTAGAAACACAGAGAGCCAATTTGAGCCACAGTTATAATTGATTAATAAATCACTACATTTATGTATGTACACTATGTGGTCAAAGATGACCGGTCACTTGCGATTTTAGACGTTCTCTTATATATCTGGAAAAATACATGAGGAATTATCCTGAAACTCCAGGTGTGTAAACAGAATAGTACAGGTCATATATTTCCGCGAAGATTTTTTCCCGAAACCTCATAGAGGAGCACCAACAAATTGAAAAAGAACGTATATCTTTTGGATAACCCTTTCGAAACTATTTTAGCAAAAGCGTTCAAACTGTAGATGATGATTAAGGGACTTATTGTAATAAACTGTGTTCATTTTTATAAATATAGCATGTATACTCGTAGAAAAATTAAAGTTTTTATAAAAAGAGTGTCAAATTTTGCCAATTTGATTGGATATATGGATAAAGCCCAATTTGCCAATTCGGCTGTATCCATATATCCATTGATTAGTGCCAATATAGCATATACAATATTGCACGTACTACTGTATTTGGATACAGCCCCTCATCTTTTTGCTTCCTTTTAGGAAAAACGGATTTTGAGCTTATTCTACAACGATAATTCAGACTTTTCAAACTATGTTTTTGAGACTTTCACAAAAGTCGCTCTATACATTTAGCTAACACATTATGTACATTATATTTTGATTGCATTCGGGCATGCGCAGTGAATCATTATTTAGTAAACATGCTGATTTTTCATACAATTTTTATTATTTTTTAATTCTGATTGCAGGGTATTGTGTACAATGTTGTTTGTCATATTTTCTGAAAAGAACTTTTTTTAAATTTAGAACTCTATAAATTATAAGCAAAAAATTTGGCAAAATTTGGGACCCTTTTTATATAAACTTTAATTTCTCTACGAGTGTACATGCTATTCTTATAAAAGTGAACATAGTTTACTACAATAAGTCACTTAATCATAATCTACAGTTTGAACGCTTTTGCTACATTAGTTTTGACAGGGTTATTCAAAAGATATTCGTTTTTTTTTTCAATTTGTTGACGGTCCCCTATGTAGTTTCGGGAAAAATCTTCCCAAAAATATATGACCTTTACTATTCTGTTTACCCACCTGGAGTTTCAGGATAATTCCTTATGTTTTTTTCTAGATACCGTATATACTCGCGTATAAGTTGACTCACGTATAAGTCGACCCCCTAACTTTCGAATGCGAATTCTGGAAAAAATCAAAAACCCACGCATAAGTCGATCCCCTAACTTTTTACTTGAATTTTGCACAAAATCAAACAAAAGATTTTACTTGCCAATGCGAAAAGGTAGCAAGTAAACAAAAACAAATTACTGAAATTTTTAAAATGATAAATTATTATTATTTGTATATTTTATGTATTATTTTTTTATTCATGCACATAAAAAGCCATAATTTTGCAGTATTCGAAGTTTTTGTTTTTTCTTTTTTAACTGACTCGCGTATAAGTCGACCACCCCCCCCCCCCCCCCAATTTGCTTACCGAAAATTGTCAGAAATTCCTCGACTTATACGCGAGTATAATACGGTATTTAAGAAAACGTCTAAAATCGCAAGTGACCGGTCATCTTTGGCAATACAGGGTATATAAATAAAAACATTTGTATAAACATCGTATTTATTTTTTTAACGTGACGGACGTAACGTTTATTAAATATATATATGTTTATAATTATTTAAAGACGTTGTTTTTCAGCCATCTTGAAAATTTTTATAAGATGCTAAAATGGTTTTTTTGGCGTCATTCTCGATTCCTTCGCCAATCGCGCCAAACAGAACAAGATATGGAACTCTTCCCGAACTAACTTTTAGCATGCGATGTAGTATGCATACAGGCCTATAGATCCTATACAGTGTTGCAGAGAAAAATTCAGATATTTGTGCGACTGGTGATGGTAATTGCAGAAATTGGGTTTTTAACTGTGTGATGCATTTCCTAAATTGATTATCTTTCATCTTAATAAACTGTAAAATTTTATTACAGTGTTCTGAATGTGTTGGAAAGTGTTGCATAATCCATTCTGGATGCATGCTTTTTCGTTTTTGTTGAAAATACAGATAGAATTTTGTAATCGATTTTTAATCCACTTCTTAGTCTGCTAGAATTATAAAAGTTGCGTTCATAGGTGTTTTTCCGATGGCCGTACAACATTTAAATATTTTTTAAACTTCATTACAAATTAATATTCATTTTAAGACATTTCCCCCTTAGACCGCCGCTCATCACCCAATATTCTCTGTAACTAGTGCAACTGTATACGAGTTGAAACAACAATGATTTAATGACGTGTCAATAGCCAATACAAGCTCCTCAAAATGGGCCAAATGGCTGTGAAACTGCAATAATGAGACATTTTAAAGAAGAAAAAGAAGAAAATAAATTACAAATAAACAAATAATATAAAAATTTTGTTTTTAAAGTCAATTCCTACTTAGGTCATCAAAGAAAAATTTAACATAATCCCTTAAGCTAATATTGGTTTTTGTTGCATTAAATTATCTCAATTTGTTGATTCTCTATAAGCAAGTAGGTTTACAATGGAAGTCTATGGGAATTTGGCGAAATATTAGCGATATCGCCAAGTTGGCGTCACTTTTGGCGGTATGTGGCGACAGAACAGGGTACCCCCTATGGTAACCCCCCTTATAGATATGAAGATGCATTAAATGCTGTTCAATAACCAATGACCGCCATTTTGTCTCTCATGTAAAACTAAAATTAATTAATTAAAATTTAATTAATAAACTAACATTTGAAAAAACTGTACTAGCATCAATTGTCCTCCAGTACAAGTTTTAAAAAAATTATTTCAACTTGATAGGATGAATAATAAGTATTTTATTAACGATTGAAAATTTGAGCAAGATATATACAGTGGAACCCTGATTTAACGACGTTCACGGGACTGCTCAAAAACGTCGTTAAAAGCGGAAAAACGTTAAATCGGGGTTATAAGAAAAACACTGTGTATGTTATTTAAAACATCGCCGAAATGATAAAATTAAGTTTAAATTAATTTAATGAAACATAAAATATAAAATAAAGCATTAGTATGAAACTAACATATTTTGTTACTTTAATAAGAAATATTTTAAAACTGACATTATTTTGCCGTAAAAAAATCCGAAAGTTCGGTTTGAATGTTTGTTTTAGATTGCAAAACGCAAAAGGGCTAAACGCTGAAGCATTAAAATTGCATCCAATTCTTTTTCTTGAGCTTAATGTCCTTGAAAAAACTCTCAGTTTTTGCAAAAAAGCTTGGGCTTCATTGAAAGACGGCATTGATTCAACAACTGCAAGGTCTTTTTCAACAACGCTTTCATCCGAAGACGGTTCCATCATTTCGGCAATCAACAATGCTTTTGTCTTGCAAGTCAGAACTTTGGTAACACATTCTGCATATTCAATGAAATCCCTATCAAGTCCCGCTGAATCAAACTCAGTGGAATATTTATTCCGTATGTGATCATAGGCAGACGGTTCCGATGGAACCTGTGTCGGGAATCCACCTTTCTTGAAGCTGGGGGAGATGCAGTCTCTTGTAACCTTTTTCCATGCCGGCAATATCAAATGTAGGGCTTCCAACACGTTTATCTTCTCCTTGGATTCGGGTTGGTCACTGGAACTGACACAAGATTCCAACTGAAACAATGTCTTCGTACAAGATGCTGTCTGTAAGCCACTTTGAAGAAATTAATTATCCCTATGTCACAGGGCGCTAACATACTGGAACAATTTGGTGAAAAAAATTCTAGGCGAACATTTTTCACTGTTACATTCTTGTGAGCTGTGCATTGATGTACAAACAAGATTAATTAACGGTTCTTCAATTGCATTTTTTTATCCAGTTGCCGCAAATAATCTTTAAAAATAACTTCTGTGATTCAGGATTTTCTATTAGCTTTGTAACTTGTGAAATAAGTTTTAATGTTTTTAAAACAACGAGGTTTTTTAGCATGTGCAATGACAAGCAGAGCTAGTATTTCGCTACCATCAGTATTACAGCACAGTAAAACAGTTAAATGTTCTTTTGACATTTTTCCTCCGTTACAGGATTCTTCTTTTACTGTGTACTCTTATCTTGAAGGAGATTTTAAAATATTCTGCTGAGCATTAAAAATAGTCTGCGGAGTATTATTTTCTACCAGAGATGGTAGTGCATCCCTTTTCCAATCATCAACAGTGGCTTGATCGACGCTTGCGGTTTCACCACACACTGATCTGTATGCCACTTTGTGTCTCTTTTTGAATCCGTCGATCCACCCATTTGATGCGGAAAATCCTGTTATGTTTAATTTAAGAGAAATTTCCATAGCTTTCTCTCTTAATATTGTTCCATTAATAGGAATATTAGCGGAGTGTGCTTGGTAGAGCCATTCAATTAAGATTTTTTCCAGTTCAGCATATGGAGAACCTTTTAAGGTTTTAATCTTTTTGCAGCATTTCCTATTGAACTGATTTTGTTTCAACGGTATCTGGTTGGCTTAAAATTGTTTTAAGTGTAGATGTTGGCATGTTGCAACCGCAGGGGATTTCGCTAATTCCGCTTCAGTCCCTGAAAAATGCTTCAGTTTTTCGATAATGCTGGCCTTATCGGCAATAGAGAATCGCTCCCGTTTTGCAGTTATTTCTCGCTGAATGAAAACGAATAAAGTTTTTTAATGTTATCCTTCTGTTCAGTTTCTATTGGAAACCTAGCACTCGTATCCGCTAGCACAAAAAAAAATATTATTTGCTCTTCTAGTTTTTATGTAGAAGTACTTTTGAATGCAGCAAGCAAACTGCAGGTTTCATTGTCTTCCAAAAATGGAAGAAGTAACTATTACAGTAAATATCCTCTAATCTGGCACGTTCGGGACTTGAAGCATGCCAGATCACGAAATTTTCCGGATTACAGGATGCATGTTCAAAAAAAAGTGTAGAAGTTTGAATTAAGCAAAAAATGCAGTAAAGCATGTCTTTTAGTGTTTAAACAGCTTGAATGGAATTAAAAAAAGACTACATAATGTAAAAAGTAGAACATATGTACATGACTATAAAATGAAAACGGCCTACACAGTTAGGCCTACTCATAGAAGCTATCTTGAACAAATCTCGAATATCAGTTTGTTTTGTAGTAGTATTCTCTCTTCTTTTTGAAGAAATCCTTTCGTATGATGTGGAGTTTCATAATTTCCGCATATAATATCGATATAAATTTTTATTTTTATTTTTTTCGAAAGTCGTGCCGGATTATCTAGCATACCGGGCCTTAGTATACCGGATTAGAGGATATTTACTGTATTTAATTTGATTTGATTTCGTTGATTATAGTAAATATCGATTCGAAAGAAAGCAGAAATATAGATAGAAAAGGTACGAAATTCGTCAAAAACAATCAATTATTGTTCTAAAAAATGTTCAGTTTCATTTAAGAAAACGACGTTAAATGCGGGAAAGGCATCAGAATGAGATTTTAAATGCGGGTTTTTTTAACATTGTTGATATAGGAAATTGGTGGGACCAAACTGAAATGACGTTAAAAACGGGAAAGCGTTATATGCGGGAAGCGTTAAATTGGGGTTCCACTGTAGTTACTATTGATATTTGTTTCTAGACTTTACTGATTAAAAGGTATCATAAAAATCCATCAAACTTTAGAGTGGTCACTTTACCTTTCCTTCCCCTACATAAATGTTTTAAGGGGTCTTGTACCTTTTAAACGCGGCGAAAATTAACGAAAAACTTCAAAGTTTGAATTAGTCTATCTTCAAAATCTTTTATCTATAAACATGAAATTTTGGATATTGATTAAACAGATTGTGCTTTGTAATATACTACCATTAGAAATTTATTAGCCTTTTAAAGAATTTGTGTATTGTTGAAATCAAAGTAGCTCTTTTTTTTTACTCCAGAAGTCATTGCGCGCATGATATCTTGAGAAAGTATGTATGGATTGTTATGAAATTTGGTAAAGATGCTAAATAAATGTGTGTGTTTAAAATGAACTACTTTTAAATATTTACAATGATAATATTTTTAGTTATGACTATTTTTAATCATTAAAAATGCAAATTTTTTATTTATTTTTATAAAAATATTTTTTTATTTAGTTAATGAAATAATTTTGGCCTAAGAGTAGTTCATTTTAAACACACATATATGTTTAGTATCTTTACCAAATTGCATGACAATCCATCCATACTTTCTCAAGATATCATGCGCGCAATGACTTATGGAGTAAAAAAAAGGGGGATTTTGATTTCAACAATACACAAAGTCTGTAAAAGGCTCATAAATTTCTAATGACAGCATATTACGAAGCAGAACCTGTTTAATCAATATCCAAAATTTCATGATTATACATAAAAAGGTTTTGAAGATAGACTAATTCAAACTTTGAATTTTTTCGTTAAATTTCGTCGTTTTTAAAAGGTACAAGACCCCTTAATACTTTTTTTTAGTAATCCCGAGCTCAACCCTCTATAGTGGCATTTCGATTTTATACTTTTTTCGGGTGGGGGTTGATAACCTACAGAAATATATATATTTTATCTATATCTTCGTGTGTATCTTCGTAGGTGTGTGTATCTGGCTTTTTATAATTCTAATTTCAATTAGTTATTATAATTAGTTACCCATATTGGAACACACCGTTTAAATATTTTTGAAATTTTTTAAAACTTCGATTATATCATTAATATGGTGTAATTAAGTAGATAATAGCAAAATTTTGAAAAAAAAGTTTTTAATTTTTTAAGTAACTAGCTGTCCTATAAACAAGACATATTAGTAGGACACATAGTAAGGACATATAAAATACATACATAAACTAATTTTATGAGCAAATATTTTATTTTACTTTAAAAATACTGTTTATATTGTACAAAAATACTCTATGAGTTCTCCAATAAAAAGATTATAATAACGGTAAAATTCTAGATTATAAGATCACAATTTTTAAAGAATTTTTTAAATAGATTTTTTTCAATTAAATTTTAATTGGTTACTTCTTTTCTTTTGTTTATATGTTATAATTTTATGTCTTTTAAAGACGCATAACAAAATGCATCCGGAAAATCCTTACCAATTTTATTTTAAAAAGTGCTTTATTAGCTGTCCTATTTATAGGACAGCAGTCCAATATGGGTTAATTTGATATCTGAAGATTTTAGAAAAGAAATCAAACCTTCTTATATTTGTGTCATTTAGAGACTTAAGGGGTCATGTACCTTTAAAGGTATGTGCTTACCTTCCGGGCACTATTTTTGTAAAATATGAATTTCTTTCATCAAACACATGTATTTTTAGTTAAAAAGGGAATAAAACTATGAATTCATATAAATTTTTATTGGAATCTTAATTAACTTTTCAAATTTAGGCAATATTCAGTCAAATTTTAGTAAAGAATTGCGTTTATGCTAAACCTTCTATAACGAAATCTATTCAATATATTTCCCTTTTTTCCAACAATATATTAGCAAACCACTAACCTGTGTTATGAAACAAATGATTTGCAATGCCTCTTAAATTTACTAACATATACCAAATTTTGTGTACAAAACATGATTTAAAAAAAAAGTGTACTTTTCAATCAAAATAGCTCTTAAATAAATATATACAAACTTACAAGCTGTATTTTGCTTCATAACATAACAATAGAAGAGCAGAACCTTGTGACAAAATTTTATTTCAATATCTTAAAAGCTTTTTAAAAAAAGTTTCTCGTAAACGTCACAATGAAAAACGCAAACTACAGGGCTCCCAAATGGTCCGCCAACTGAATACCAATAAATTTTAACAGAATATTTTATGGTAGGTTTGCGCTAGAATTAATTTTCAAAGGTGATTTTGGGGCGGTTTGTAAGAAAAATCTAAAAAGAAAATTTTTCTAAAATAATATTGGTATTCAGTTGGCAAACCATTTGGGAGCTCTGAAATTAAGATTTTGATATAGCACAAAAAATTATGTATAAATTTTACAACTTTAAAATCCACCCTATTTGTAGGCGTTTATATATTTGTGTATATATTATATATTTGTGTATTAAAATGTATTGTTTACCTTTCTGTGGCTCTTCTAACGGTCACTTCCGGTTTCAGAAAGTTCGTTTCCGTTTTATATTTTCGACTATAACTTTGCTTCTAATGATCGCTGAACCAAAAGTAAGGCATTTTTGGAATCCTAAATGTTTGAAATTTAATTTAAAATAATAAATAAAAAAAGTAAAAAAAAATTCACAAAAACAGCCATTTGAGGGTAGGCATATTATAGAACCTTATAGTGTCGAAAAATAGATTTTAAAAAATGTATATCTTATAATTAAATATGATCCTTTAGGAATATTAAAAACAAACGCCATTCAAATATTCGCATTGGGAGATAAGTTGTGTCTAAAATACTTTGAGCATTTTTTATGGGATCAAGGGATGATTAAATCTTTAAAGTCAATTTTCTCAAAATGTCGATTTTGGTCATTGCGCGCATGATTTCTGAAAAATTGCCTAGAATTTCACGAAGTTTTCATTGGATGTATTAAAAGTTTCAAAATATTCGAAATTTTATTTTTTTAGATGTTAAACTCCTATCTTTCTGAACATTTTGTTATTTATGTTTCTTTGAAATTCCCATTAGAAATGAAGTTATGTATTTTAGAATTATATCCGCTTAAAAGCTGAAGCGGTGTTTCCAAAATTTTGAAGTCATTTTTCATCAACGTTTAGGGGATAACGCGTAGAATATCTCAAAAACTTCTGAATGTTTTTTCATGAAATTTTCAAAACATATGTTTCATGTTAGTCTTCATCAACTGAACCTAAAATTTCTTTTTTATTGCTCAATATATATATATATATATATATATATATATATTTAGCTGATTATACTCTTGAAATTTTCAAAATTTTGTATTAGCTAAATACAACTTTGCATTAAAAATATAAAAATGCTTTAAATACAAATTTATTTAGGTTCAGAATAAGTATTACTATCTGAAGTATAAGTAGGCACCAAAATTTTCATTCTAGTTGCTAGATTTATTTTGTAATCCTGCGCGTAAGCTGTAATGCCAATTTTCTGCTCCTGAAATGTCTGATAGTTTAGAGCCCCTTATAAATGCTAATTCTGCATCTTGCAATTTTTTAGATACTTGAAATGAAATAACATAGAGGAAAAGGTCTAAATACCGGCTAGGGTCCAAATACCGGCTACTAGGTGTTCTGAGAACTGAGCGCAGTGCAGCTTAGCGGTGATAGGCAGAGTTTGTAACTTTAATTGAGAGAAGAAAGTTACAAAAAGTACGTCGCCGAAGTCTGTGTTATTTACAAATAGTAAATGCAAAAGTGTCGAATCTACGCAATCTGGTACATTAAAAGATTTTCAGATATGTGTTTCTCATTTTTTTTAAATATACTGATCGTATATTGGCTTGAACTGTTGATTGAATTATTTTCTAGACATATTTAGCTCTCAACTACCACGCGCACATTATTGGTATTTTATTATATGAATGAGTAATACCGGTTTTAACTTAAACATATCAGTGGTCCAAATACCGACTACCTAGAGTGGTCTAAATACCGGCTAGCCGGTATTTGGACCTCTCTCGATTGCTCTGCTTGAAGGGGAGGAAAATAAATTAATTTTAAATAGTTCCATAATTAATAAATTAATTTAAATGGTTCAGAAATAGTTCCAGTCCCATTTCGCAATATGAAAAAAGCAACCATCGCGGTAATTCTTCAGGACCGACACCGGTTACCGGATCACTTTCCAAAAAAGCGCTGTTGGACGCTACAAAATTGCCTGCAATGAATGTGAAGAGAAATAAAAAAAAAATGACGGAGTAAACCAGGTGAAAGAGGCAGAAATTTGATTTTAACCCTCTCGTTGCGCAACCTGAGATTTCCTCGGGCAACGTAAAAGTAGCCAAATTTGCGGAACCTGAGATTTCCTCGGGAATGCATCTTTTCCGTCTAATTAACCCTCCTTGATTATTCCCACCAGTTATTCTTTTTATTGTAAATTTTTCTTTATTTAATCGGAGCATTTTCCCGGTTAAATTAGACACAAATTTTTGTTTTGAAAGACCGGTGACAAAAGAATTAAAATTCTTAAATGACGCTCGTCACGAAGGGGTTAAATACGCAATTTTTGAAGCTATTTTGATAAAGCAATTACGCAGCGAGAGGGTTAAAAAAGTGAAAAAGGAAAGCATCCAACAGAGGAAGATGATTAATTTGTGTCTTCTGCATGGATGCTTTCTCTGTGGACAAGAATAGGGGAAGAGATTCTGGGTTCAAGGTTAAGAATGCGCTATGTGGGCTGATAGGGACTATACCGACGCAGAGAGTAATATTATGTTTTTGATTTTTTCAGATAAAATAATTTCCATTTCAATCAGCAAGCTTTTTTTTTGTTTTGTTTTACACGTTAAAAATCAAAATTAGAAACATAATGGGAAGAAGACTGTGAGAGATAGTCGTAAAGAATTTTAGAAATTTTACAAAAATACTTATTTATTAAAAATTACGTATTTTTTCTGTGCATAAGAAATGTTATTAATCAATACAATTTATTAAAATAATATTCTTATTGCTTAATAATTGTCATTAGCTCTATTTGTGTGATCTTTTGGAAAAAAACTTAGGTAGCCGGTATTTAGACCCCATTTTAAAAACTCAAAATTTGAAGACTTTCGGAATCTCGCTTTTTTTATAAACAGAAAACGCCTTTTAAACTATTTTTTTTTTCTCTAAATATGAGTACAATGTGTCAAGGTACCCTGCTGTTACTTTTTGTTTTATTAATTTTGAAAATTGTATGATCTAGATTGAAAACAAAAGTGGTAGCCGGTATTTGGACCTTTTCCTCTATATCTTTCATCTAAATAAAAATTGTGTTTTAAAATCAGATACATTTGAAGATATTAAATGTTGAAAATGGTCCTTTTTTTCCTTCTTTTTTTTCCAATTTTAAGAGTCCTGAGACCCTTTAAACGTATAGAAGCACAAAATCACCTATTAATATGTTTCTCAAGTAAGAAGTTTTCAATTCATGTGTAACTTTTGCATTAAAAAAAAAACCTCGATATTTCGAATTTCTTTGAAAATATTTTTTGTTTCTCAGGATCTGCACATTTTATTTGTTTCATTTGCAGGTCATTTCGAGAACATATTATATATCTACATTATATGGCCAAAGGTGACCGGTCACGTGAGATTTTAGACGTTTTATTAAATATCTAGAAAAATACATGAGGAATTAACATGAAACTGCAGGTGTGTAAACAGTATAGTATAGGTCATATATTTCGGCGAAGATTTTTTTCCCGAAACCCCATAGGGGACCGCCAACAAATTGAAAAAGAACGAATATCTTTTGGATAACCCTGTAAAAACTAATGTCGCAAAAGCGTTCAAACTCGAGATATTAATAAGTGTCTTATTCTAATATACTGTGTTCATTTTTATGAGGATAGCATGTGATAGCAGAGAAATTAAGGTTTTTATAAAAACAGTCCCAAATTTTGCCCAGTTTTTTGTTTATAATTTGCAGAGTTCTTAATATATAAAAAAAAGTTCTTTTCACACAATATGACAAACAACATTGTACACAATACTCTGCAATCGGAATTAAAAAATAATAAAAATTAGATAAAAAATGAGCAAGTTTACTAAAAAATGTTTCACTGCGCATGCGCGGATGCAATAAAAATATAATGTGCATAATGTATTAGCTAAGTAAATAGAGCAACTTTTGTGAAAGTCTCAAAATCATAGCTTGAAAATTCCGAAAATTATCGTCGATACAATAAGCTCGAAATCCGTTGTTCCCAAAAAGAAGCAAAAAGATCAGGGGTTGTATTAAACATCTGTTGATTAGTGCCAAAATAGCGTACACAATATTGCACGTACTACTGTATTTGGATACAAACCCTCATCTTTTTTCTTTCTTTTGGGAACAACGGATTTCTAACTTATTCTATCGACGATAATTTTCAGAATTTTCAAGCTATGATTTTGAGACTTTCACAAAAGTTGCTCTATGTACTTAGCTAATACATTATGTACATTATATTTCGATTGCATTCGCGCATGTGCAGTGAAACATTTTTTAGCAAACCTGCTCATTTTTCATCCATTTCTTATTATTTTTTAATTCTGATTGCAGAGTAGTGTCTATAATGTTGTTTGTCATGTTTTCTGAAAAGATCTTTTCTTTATATTAAGAACTCTGCAAATTATAAGAAAACACTTGGCGAAATTTGGGACTGTATTTAGAAAAACCTTAATTTCTCTACGAGTATACATGCTATCCTCATAAAAATGAATACAGTATCTTGCAATAAGCCACTTACTAATAATCTCGAACTTGAACGCTTTTGCTACATTTGTTTTTACAGGGTTATCCAAAAGATATTCGTTCTTTTTCAATTTGTTGACGGTCCCCTATGGAGCTTCGGGAAAAACATCTTTGCGGAAATATATGATCTATACCGTACTGTTTACACACCTGCAGTTTCAGGTTAATTCCTCGTGCATTTTTCTAGATATTTAACAAAATGTCTAAAATTGCAAGTGATCGGTCACCTTTGGCCATATAGTATGTATACTCATTTTTTTTAATCTTGGCTTGATTTAGCACATCAAGTGTGAAAAATCATGCGCGCAATGCATGCAAGAGTATTTCTTTCGTAAACATTGTATAGGGTGAACCAAAAGTCTTGCCCTGATTATAAATATTTCTTATTCTCAAACTATTATAATTAGACATATGTTTGTTTTCGATACATTGTAAGTACTGTTATATTTTTTTTTATAAGATCACGTTACCTCAGTAAATTTCAACGTGTGGCCCCTTGATACCTTGGAGAATGTCTAAGCGGTATTCTACTTCCTGCCAAGTGTTCTTTAACATGTCTTTTGTTACAGTACACACAGCAGCTTGTATCCTAGTCTTCAGTTCTTCGACGTCAGCAATTGGTGTGGCAAAGACTCTGTTCTTGATACAGCCCCCAAAGAAAAAATCCAGAGGATTAATATCTGGAGAGCGCGGAGGCCGGGGTGCTGGTCCATCCCTTCCAATCCACCTATCCGGAAATATTTTATTCTATTGCACAAAAAAACTACTTAAACTGACTTAGCCAATCATACAACATGTTACATTATTATACAAACGGTTAATTTGTAATGAATTATTATAATCAGGGCAAGACTTTTGGTTCCCCCTGTATTATATTTAAAAATAAATTTAAAAACTTTATTTGTTAGTATATATATATTTTTTTGATAACCTAAATTGATAAAATAAACCTTTCTTAATATGCATTATAGGTTTTTTAATTAAAAATCAATTAGCTATAGAATGCATGCATTTCTTATAGAGGTCATTTTTTCATGAATTTTTTTAGTTCTAAATGTATCTGACTCCTTAAAAAAATGGGAAAATAAACTTCTGACAATCGTACGTGGGTACTGAAGGGTTAAATACACGAGAAAAGAAGAACGTAGTTCATAGAGGAAAATAACATATTTCCCACAAAGTCAACAAATTAGTCTTGAATAATAATATCCTATAAATCTCTTATCCATAGCAATTTGTCCAGAACGTAAACACAACTATTTATTGATCTTTCTGGAGAGTTATAGACAGTTAAATCTTGCGAACGCCCCCGCTCAAACTTAAGAAGTTGCGTGGGCGAGCGAGAATCAAGAACAACCCTAGGGAATCTAGTAAACCTCTCTTACTAATATCGTTTTTGTGTGTTTTATTTAACAAGGTTTTCGGTCCTATGAAAGCATTACGTAATTGTTTTATCTAATTATAAATTCTTTTAGCCTCCGTGATGCAGTTTTATTTAGTGTAGCATAAGATAAGTGAGTGAATAAATGCTATGAGCTTAGTTTTCTTAGTTTTCTAAATATACATATTTTAAGTGGACCGGGTAAGCTCTATCTCCGCCATGTTAAAATACATCAACTTTATGTACCTTTTCTCAGAAATGGTGAAATATAGAGGTCTAGAATTTTTAGAGTAGTTTGAGTAACATGCTTTACGATTTCAACAAACCATTTTCTTTCTAAGTGAACCTGAAATTTAATTTTTAATTATTTATTAAAAGGCATTTTTAAATTAGCATTTTTGTTAAGATTTCACTGCATAAAATAAATAATTCTTTACAAATCATTAAACACCTGTGTTAAAGTATACAATATAACATAATAAAGTATTTAAAAAATTGAGTTCTAAGTTTAATAGATATTGAAAAAAAGAAACAAAAACATGAAAAATCCAAGTTTTGAGAAA
Source organism: Maratus speciosus (assembly GCA_963932465.1). Lineage (NCBI taxonomy): Eukaryota > Metazoa > Arthropoda > Arachnida > Araneae > Salticidae > Maratus > Maratus speciosus. Next base: position 379,471,172 of record OZ010799.1, read on the forward strand.
AAGTCAATCAAAGATTTAAATGGCCATTAAGCTGTGAAGTACTCTTAGAAAGAATGAAGAATTCTAACACTTCTTTTTTTTAATATATAACTATGTGTGACACATCGTTGGAAAGATAAAAGTTTAAACCATTTGATGATATGAAAAAGTAAAAATCGATTTTTTCCCAAATTTCGCTTACTTGGGCCCCTTAAGTAGACTTAAGACTCTTAAGCCTTCAAAAAATTCTCAGTTTTAGAAGAAAAAAAAGTATATGCAGGGTAGAGGTCTGCACGGTTTCCGAGGCCCGTACCCGGGCCTGCCCGCGGGCAGAATTAGGACAATTTTTTCAACGGGGCGGGCCGACAGGCAAAAAAAACGGGCCGGGTCGGCAAAAAAATTGAACGGGCTTGCAGGGCCGGGCCTGGCCGATAAAAAAATTAATCGGGCCTATCTGCCCGATATAAGAATTCAAGCGAAGCAGATAAAATACGAGCAATTTTCAATTAATATGATTTTCTCGAGAAATATAAATGTGCGTCACGAGCCGATGCGAGTTTAAAAATATCAATACAGATATGTAACATGTCCATCGTAGATATCGGCATCGTACAGTTACAAGATGTCTGATTCCGGGTTTAATTTTTTTCAGCAGACTCGTGCCGGGACGTAACTGGTCTTAATCGATCTCAGGATGTGTAGGACAGGCCCTATGTTTTGTAAAAGTATTAATAGTGATAATGAACTTCTGTTAACAGTATCTTTGGAAATATACCTTAAGGTGGTTCTCATATTCACTGCTTAACAACGCGAAACTTTCAGACACATTTTTAACTATAAAGGCATAAAATTGACAGGCCTGACTATTGAAGGCATTTGGAAACGAATAGCTTTCTCCATATTTGATAAGTTACTTACAGAGATAACAGAGATTCTTGTCACGTGACTGTATGCTTTTCTCCTTTACTGTGCTATGGATTCCGGAAATTCGATTCAAAACGCTAACTTTGGCAGTATTTTCAGAGAAATATATATTGCTTTTATCTATGAAAAAGACTGCATTTACATAGTTTCTGAATAAGAATACCTGCCAATCTTACGCGTTTCCGAAAAGAAATGAATTCATAAATGTGTCGAAATGTAGTTCCTTTGGATTTGAGAAATGCCTTAAAAATGAGAGAAATATTTTCACAAATCTATTTTTTATTATACAGTTTCAAAAGTTATCATGTTTTTAATCCTTTATTCTGAACTACATTAACCTTTTAATGAATCCTTATTTGAATTTTGAAATGTCTGTAGAGACGATGACTAAAACACTGTAATTGTTAATGTTTACTGTGTTTTCTGTTTTGCGAACACATAGTAATCTAAAATATACTGTAAAATGTTCCCTTAAATATGTATGTAGTATTCATTAAAAGAATCTTAATTGTATGTCGAGAAAAAACGGATTTTTTTTTGTAGAAATTGAGTCGGGCCGGGCGGGGCTCGGGCCGAACTTTCAATTTTTACACCGGGCTGGGCCAAGGTAGCTTTCGTTCGGGCCGGGCCGGGCCGGGCCGGGAGCGGGTCCGGAAATTCCAGCCTGTGCAGACCTCCTAATGCAGGGTGTCCACTCGCAATTGTGTCCAATGGCTAATTTCTAAAGACCTTACTCATAGACATATAGTTCCAAATACAAAAAATGTTTTAAATGAGGTAAAGAAGAGTTTTAAAAGGATTTGGGTCAATAAAAATATTTCTTTAAAAAAAATTAGAAATTTAATTTTTATATGCTCGGTCGTATAAGTGGTGTTTAGTAAAACTATCCTATTGCACTAAGAAATAAGACAAAAAAAAAAGAAAGTCTCATTCTTCTACGATTAAAACTGACCGATTAATAACTGTTTAAAGTTGGAGCACCTTTCTTGCGGCGAAATAGGGGTCATTCACAAATTTACTAGAAATATAAATAATCGTCAGACATAAAAAAAAAGGTAATAGTTCAAAGTAAAATGAATATTACAGTGCACATTTGAAATCTATAAAATAACAGAATTTTTGTTAAATGAAATGGTCGAAAGAAGCAGTCGCAATTCTTTACAAAATGATACCTATTTTAAAATGCTATTGGGTTATCTAATCTAAATCTTAATTAATACAAGTTCAAGTTATCTTAACCCTTAAATGCCGGGTGTTGCTTTTCGCTAACATACCCAGTTTAGGCTCTAAAATACTATTAGAACAATATTGAAGCTATAATGCCTAATGTTGCCAATAAAATACATTCTGAAAATATTATTAAATCGATTTTCAACATGTAGATGGCAACACTTGTGCTGTTTAAGAATAAAGATAGATTTATTTTTTCAATTGTTGCTACTTGTTCTTTTTGTTTTGTTTGGAAGCTTGCGGAAATACCCTATTTTGTTCTGCAGTGAGCAAGTAAAATTTATTTCTTATTATAGTTCCTAAAATTCTTGTGTGTTTAATATTATAGAATTTTATCAAGGAAAATTATTTTTTCAATTAAAGACCAGTATTGCCGATTAGTAACAAACTGCTTTTTAGCCGTAAACCATACTTAAAACAAAATATGATTTTTTTAAGTATTTTTCCCATGATTTATTTTAAAAATGAAAGCCGAAGAACATTATTACTATGATTTTTGAAAAATCAGGCATTTAAGGGTTAAAACTTGCTCGAAGTAACTCCCTGCGGCTGCAATGCAGAAATGTACAGTAGAGCGCCGATTATCGGAATTCCGATTAACCGAACTTCCAATTATCCGAACAGCCTATTTCTCTCGAAATTTTTTTAAACCGAACTTCTAGTTATTCGAGCAGCCTATTGCTCCCATAAATATTTTAAGCGAACTCCCAATTATCCATTGGCTTCGACTAAAATTTTAAATAAAGAAAAAAATTGATAGTGGATCGGAAAATGGGGTATGTAAAACAATAAAGGAGATGTGAAGAATCCTAAGCTATGAAGAAAATGAAATTAACGAGTGGTTAACACTAGAGTTCCCGGAATGAGTCGATCCGACTCCGACCATATGATTAAATGTCAACTGGAACCAGAAATTCTTTCATAAAATAAGTTAAATTTAAACCACACAGATTTACGTTAAATAAATCAGTCAAATAATTCGAAATAAAAATTCTGGTGTCAAATAATTTTTATGAAACTTGAGTAAAATTTCCGGTTAGTTAAATAGTACCTGACCCTGGATATCAGATTTTAAATGATGATGAGATTGTGGATGGAATTCATGATGAAAAAGAAATTGAAGAAAATGAAAACGAATGCTCTGAAAATAACGCAGATCCATCACAAAACGAAGCCTTTGAATGTTTGGAAACAGCTATGAAATGGCTCGAACGGCAGAAGAACGTTGATCCTATTCAACTAACGTATTTAAGAAGAATGAGAGATAGGGCAGCATTGAAAAGAATGTCTTCGTTAAAGCAAGCAACAATCAAAAGCTTTTTTTCCTTAAATTAAAATCTCTGGAGTTCAGAAAATGATAAAAAGAGCAAAAAAATTATGATAAAAATGTAAAAAAAATTTAAAAAGTCAAAAAACAATTTATAAACATGCCAGCACTAATTTGTGCTGCCAGTCCTAAGCTTAAATAACGCGTGAAGGTTTTAGTATAGTCAGATATATCCCTTAAATTGTCTATCCATTTATCCGAACTAGGGTCGGTCCCAACTTGTTCGGATAATCGGCCCTCTACTGTACCCGCGAAACAATTTCTTCTAATACTTTAAGCATTTTGTGTACAATTCCTCAAAGAATGGCACAACTTATCTGTGTTCAGATGCAGAAAATTGAAATAAGTCACGCAACTCAAAGTTTTATAACTCTGTCAATTTTAGTGTTAGAATGGGATTTTTCTTTTTGTCTTACATTGTTTGTGTAACAGGATTTTTTTACTAAATATCACTTATAGGACTAGGGAACCGTATGCAAATTTAAATTTCATAACTTTTTAAGAAATGTTTTATTGATCCAAACGACTTTTAAAATAATTTTTTATTTCATTTAAAACATTTTTGTAATTGGACCCGTATGTCTATTACTAACGGTTTAGAAATTAGCAATTGAACACCGTTGAGAGTGCACAACTTATATATTATACTAAAGAGTAATGATTTCTGAACAGTTTAAAACAAATCGCATGAAATATTCCTTTATTTACCCAAGGAATATTTTGAAAGAGAAAACTTTAAAATCATTTTTCTCAATAAAATATGCGAGATTAAAATTCTGATATAATTTACTTAAAAGGTTCTGAAATATACATAAAAAGGTCTTTATAGCATAAAAAACCGTCAAAAGATGTTAAAACCCCAAGCGCTTTCACCTGCACTATAACAGCCGTCATCAGGGGGAAAGATCAGAGGAGTGAAAGTTCGTGAAAGTACTTTGCTTAAGTAGAGCTGTAGACGAGTCTATTCAAAGAAAGGGAGGGGGGTGGTAATATAATATTATGTTTCAAACCTTCACGAACTTTCACTCTTCTGATCTTTCTCCCTGGTGGCGGCTGTTATAGTGCAGTTGAAAGCGCTTGGGGTTTTTAACATCTTTTGACGGTTTTTTATGCTATAAAGACTTTTTTATGTATATTTTAGCACCTTTTAAGTAAATTATATCAGAATTTTAATCTCGCATATTTTATTTGTTAATCAAGGTGAAGATGACGTTCAATAGTTATAGTTTAAGTTATATTTTATAACATTTTTCTCAAAATGTGACTTTGAGACATTGCGCGATGGGTAGTTAATTTTCTTTTTAATATTTTTGTATGAAATTACAGGATACGTATAGCAGGCCTGTACAACCTTTCAATAAGCAGATGCGCACCTCAGCTCTTGGCACTCAATGAATGGCGCCATTATTCACATGACTGAAAACATGCGGCAATATTATCGCACAGTATTACAGTACAAAGTCTAAAGTCCGGAATGCTCGGGACTTTACCAAGTCCGAACTTCAGATTTTCTCGAACTTTGGGTCATCAAAAATATTGCTTTTCCAATAAAAAGAAAAATAGACAAAATATGACGTTCATATATTAAAAACTGCATATAACAGCTAATAATACTAAATTAAAGAATCATTTTCATTAAATAAATCATAACAAGATAAAAAGTAAAACAAAAACATTTATTTAAGGAAACATACAATTTAAGGCTGTTCTCAAATCCAAAAGGGCAATTTTATGACATATAGGTTTAAATTCATTCATTCATTTTTGTTCGGAAATGCATGAAACTAGAAGGTGTCCTTGTTCAGAAAATATGTAATCGGACTGTTTTTTCCGTTTTTTTTTTTTTTTTTTTTTTTTTTTTTTGCAAACACACTAGATCTTTCAGAAAATAGTCTCAAAGTGGGCGTTTTGAACTAAATTTCCGCGCGAAAGAAGAATAACCACTCAAAAAAAGTGAAAAACGTATTTGTTACGTGATCAAAATCGCTTATAACTCAATAGGTAATTTATGTATAAAAAAATGGAAAACACAGTTCGATTCCAAATCGCTTCCATAGTCAGGTCTTCCAATTTTATATCTTTCCGTTAAAAAATGAATTTGTAAATGTGTCAAAACGTTTTGCGCTTGTTGAGCAGAGCAGTTGAGAGCAGCCTAAAGCACAAATTGTAACTTACTTAACTATTGAATATTTTAGTTAATGTGCTCTGCTTTATTAACTTAGGTTTATCATTAAGAAGTTTTTCTTTTATTCTGTACATAGATATGAGTTAAGGTTCAGTAATAAAGTTTGTTTGCTCTAAAAAAAGAGAGTCTTTTAGACCTTTTCTTCCTTTGTTTGTTTCAACAATTTTGATTTTCCCCTCCATTCTTGAATACCTACTGCTGCTGTAAAGTTCGAACTTTGGACAATTCCAAACTTTGGGCGTCCGAACTTTAGACTTTGTACTGTAGTATACTAGCTGTTTAACCTATTCTACGCACGGCGGTTCATGTTCAATAACTATTCGATTTAGAAAAATATTTTTCTACTACTGCGCTTTTTTTTTAAATGAAATTTGATTTAGCATGTTGCTATGGCAGCAGACGATAAAACGATATCTTTGGAATAAGGGAATAAATAGAATAAAAAGTTTTGTTGATGTTTGTGATGAAATGTTTTTCTTTATTTTTAAAGTTAATAATCAAGCGCAATTAAATAATCCCTAATTATTTGCATGTGAGGTAAAAGAATTATCTTACTAACCGCCACAGCTTCTTAGTATTGCAGCGTGGTGTATGTAATATGAATATCTCACATTGCACAAAACATTTAGAACTGGTTAGAACTCGCGCGATTACGGGTTGAACATAAAAAATGGCAAAGATTCGCCAAAAACATAATTTTTTTTTAATTTTCGGATTTTTTTGTAGAAATCCCTTAAGGGTGTCCATTACTGGCACATCTGCCCTATAAAGTGTATATTAGGTCTTACAAAATGAACCTAAATTTTCTTCTTTTTTGTCGGAAAAAATATTTTTTTTCTTTGTGCAATATTCCATAAATGTTGAAATTTTACATAAGCAAGATACAGTTTTGTGCCTAAAACATAAAAATGCTATAAATAAGCAAATTTTTCATTCAGTGTCAGAAAAAGACACTCATGTATAATTAGATACCAATCATTTTGTTTTACATGGACAAATTCATTTCTGCGAAACCTGTGATCATGAGCGATCATGTGAATCATGTGCGAAACCCGTGATTGATATCTGAAGAATTTAGAAAAGAAATAAAAACTGCATGTATTTGTCTGATTTTTTTTTTTCGGAACATCGCATGTGGGAGCTGGAGGGTTAAATCCGTGAGAAAAGAATAACGTACATAATAGAGAAAAACAACATTTCTCCCACAAGGTGAACAAATTAGTCTTGAATAATAATATCCTATAAATCTTCTGTCGGTAACTATTTCGCCAAAACCTAAACAGTACTATTTATTGATCTTTCTGGGGAGTTATATACAGTTAAATCTTGCAAACGCCCCCACTCAAACTTAGGAAGTTGCGTATGCGAGCGAGAATCAAGAAGATGCCCAGGGACTCCAGAAAACTTCTTGTACTAATATTGTTTTCGTGCGTATTATTTAAGATGGTTTTTGTTCCTATGAATACATTATGTAATTGGCAAGTACAAAACTTGTGTGAAAATATAAATTACTTAAAAAAAACGTTTAAACACACAATAAAATAAGTTAATTTAAACAGACGTATACGTTTCGTGAGTTCAAGGACTCACATCCTCAGTGTATAAAAACTATAAAAACCAAAATGTCTCCCCAACTACATGTACGGTGAAAACCCAAATGTCAAAACAGAATACCAAAAGACCATCAAGTTCCAACAGCCAATGAAATTAAAGCGGAAGTGAAGTGTCGTGACACAACAAATCCACCCAGAAAGTTGAGATGTATGGTACACTATATAAATCATTAACCAAGGAGTTTTTAATCTATGGATATGAACAGCTTCAAAGAAGTCTAAATCCAGAGGAGTAATGCATTTCTTGACAATGGTAGCTGAGTCAAAATTGAAATTATGTCCTTCCCCCCAGCAATGAGAGGCAATAGAGGATTTCTGCAATAATTTTTTCTTTACATAGTTTATGTGTTCTTTGACTCTGTAACGGAGTTTTCGTTTAGTTTATCCAATATAGGACAAACCACATTGACATTGAATGTGGTAAACACCCCAATAATTTTGAGGAGGAATTAGATCCTTAAGCTGTGAAAAAGTTAATTTATTAACTGGTTTAAAAACCACATTAAAATCATAATGTCTTAAGATATTAGCCATCTTAAAGCTAATACTATTATAAAATGGTAAAATGATAAGGTTAGAAATGGAAACTGCAGTAAATGAAGAATCAAGATTATTAGCACATTTATTAAGACTATTAGAAATTAAATTATTGATATATGATAAACCAAAACCACGATCGATAGCCACAAATCTAATGTAATTTAATTCTGTAACAAGTGAATTGTTATCTGAACAAATTAAGCGAGCTCTATTAATCAAATAAAGAAAAGCCGAAGCTTTTTGGGAAGGGGGGTGATATGAATTGAAATGGGGGGGGGGGTAGTGTGACAGCAAAAGGTTTACGATAAACGCAAATATCAAAGGTGTTAAGATGACGTGTAACCAACACATCAAGAAATGGCAATTTATTATCTATTTCAACTTCATACGTAAATTGAATAACTGAATCTATTGAGTGAAGAATCAAGTTATTAATCGTTAATGTATTTTCAACAGAAAAAAGAGAAAGGTCCAAGAGCGCAAAAGAATCATCCACATATCTACAATAAAATGGGAAGTTGATAAGGTTAAACATTTTAACCTCAAAGTAATGCATATATAAGTCTGCTAGAAAAGGACTAAGGGGATTACCCATTGCTAAACCATCTGTCATAGAATAATATTGATTAGAAATTTGAAAGGAATTTTGCTTTAAACAAGTACTGAATAACTCAATAATGTGATTAATTTCATAATCTGTGTAATGAAACTCTTTTAATCTAACAGTGAGACTTTGTAGTGCACCTTGAACTGGAACATGGGTGAACAGAGAAGTAACATCAAACGAAACCATGCGTAAAGAGGGGAGAGGGTGAAGTCTTTAATACGATTTACAAAAGAACTAGAATTCTTAATAGTGTAAATATTGGAACTTGAAAGGAATGAAAAGCGTTTAACTAAATATTTATCAAGAGGGTATAAGGCAGAACCGGTATTGGATACGATAGGACGGAGGGGAACACCAAATTTATGAACTTTAGGCAGAGCGTAAAAGAGACTACAGTTAGCAATAGAAGGAATTAATGACATTTTAATATTGTCATCAATACAAGGAGAGGTTTTTAAACGATATTTTATTTGATTAATAGAGCTCGCTTAATTTGTTCAGATAACAATTCACTTGTTACAGAACTAAATTACATTAGATCTGTGGCTATCGATCGTGGTTTTGGTTTATCATATGTCAATAATTTAATTTCTCATAGTCTTAATAACTGTGCTAATAATCTTGATTCTTCTGTTACTGCAGTTTCCATTTCTAACCTTATCATTTTACCATTTTATAATAGTATTAGCTTTAAGATGGCTAATATCTTAAGACATTATGATTTTAATGTGGTTTTTAAACCAGTTAATAAATTAACTTTTTCACAGCTTAAAGATCAAATTCCTCCTCAGAATTATTGGGGTGTTTACAACATTCAATGCCAATGTGGTTTGTCCTATATTGGACAAACTAAACGAAAACTCCGTTACAGAGTCAAAGAACACATAAACTATGTAAAGAAAAAAGCATTGCAGAAATCCTCTATCGCCTCTCATTGCTGGGAGGGGGGACATAATTTCAATTTTGACTCAGCTACCATTATCAAGAAATGCATTACTCCTCTGGATTTAGACTTCTTTGAAGCTGTTCATATCCATAGATTTATAAACTCCTTGGTTAATGATTTATCTAGTGTACCATACATCTCAACTTTCTGGGTAGATTTGCTGTGTCACGACACTTCACTTCCGCTTTAATTTCATTGGCTGTTGGAACTTGATGGTCTTTTGGTAATGTGTTTTGACATATGGGTTTTCACCGTACATGTAGTTGGGGGGATATTTTGGTTTTTATAGTTTTTATACACTGAGGATGTGAGTCCTTCAACTCACGAAACGTATACGACTGTTTAAATTAACTTATTTTATTGTGTGTTTAAACGTTGTTTTTAAGTAATTTACATTACGTAACTATTTTTTCTAATTAGGAATTCTTTTAGCCCCGCAATGCACTTATATTTGGTGTAGCATAAGATAAGTAAGTGAATAAAGGCTGTGAGTTTAGTTTTCATAGCATTTTCTAAATATACATATTTTAAGGAGACTTAAAGAGTCTTAAAACTTAAAAAAAAATCCATTTCTAGAAAAAATATATATACAGGATGTCCACTCACAACGGTGTCCAAAAGGTCATTTAAAAGTCGTTTTTAGCAATAAAAAAGTTTCGTAAAAAGTTACGAAATTTAAATTTTTATACAGCCCCCCCCGTCCTATAAGTGATAGTTAGTAAAAATTTCTTATTACACTAACAAGTAAGGCAAAAAAGTCCAATTCATCTAACGCTAAAATTGACAGAGTTATGAAACTTTCAATTGATACCAATTTTCTGCATCTGAACAAAGATGAGTCGGACGATTCTTCGATGGATCGTACACAAAGTGCTTAAAGTATTAGAAGGATTTATTTCATGCGTACATTTCTGTATTGCAGCCGAAGGGAGTCACTTCGAGCAAATTTTAAAAGAAGGAGATCCCCAGGAACTCCAGAAATCTTCTTGTACTAATATCGGTTTTGTATGTATTATTTACATTGGTTTTTGGTCCTATGAATGCATTATGTAATTGTTTTATTTAATTATGAACTCTCTCAGCCGCCATAATGCAGTTATACTTGGTGTGGCACACCATAAGTGAATGAACAAATGCCGTGAGCTTATTTAAAATTAATAGTAGAACAAAATTAATAGTAGAATAAAATTAATAGTAGAATTATTTAAAGTGGTACGAGTTCAAAATTATGAGTAGAAGCAACAGGAAGATACATTTCAAAACTCGCCTTATCCAAAATTTAAAAAATCGAGTTTTCTTTATCAACCTATTCTATTGGCGAACCTGCACTGAAATAACACTATAATCTGCAAAGTCGCTAGTTTTATCGTGTATTTCTGCCATTGTAAAATCTCAGTTTATAATGAAAACTAATAGACGTAGTCAGAGGTTTTTCGCAATTTCCCAAAAATTTGACTTTCTGGATAAGGCCAGTTTTGAAACTCACATCCTCATATATACAGTAAAAGCTCCCTAAAGCGACCACGTTCCGTTCCAATAAAAATTGGTCGCTCCGATTGGTGGCCCCTTAATGGAGGTCATGTTTAAATCCAGATTTTAATTGTCGAAAAAGGTGACAATTAATGTTATTAAAATTCATTTTTCACATTAGGAAAAAATATGAAAATTTAAGTATCAAAACAAAAGTTAATTACATAAGTTAATGACTGCAGAGTTTTAAAAATGAATACATTGACGTTTGCTTCGATTTTACGGTTTTATCTTTCATAACTTTTATTTTCAATTCCTTTCGAAGCCCAGTAAATAAATGCAATAGTTTTTGGAGGGGGATAAATAATGACGATTTCAATAATTAATCTATTTTTTTTAGAGTTTCCTGACAGAATAGGCAGGAGAGTTTATTGACCGTCATTCTTAATTTATCATCGGAGTTAAATTCATTGCCTGAAAACGCACAAAGGGGTTTAAACACTTAAAAGTTACCGGAATAAAAAAAAAATCTAAACTCACCTTAGAAGTTTTATGAATAATGCGCTCTCCAGAATTATTTTTCTAATAAAACCTTCTTCAAGCAATCAAGAAAAAACGGAATTTGTTTCGTTTTCTTCAAAGAAATGGGTCGTTCATGGAGGAACTTCAACTGGGATAGTCTCCGAATGGAGGTGAAATTAGTATTGAGCCTATGGGAATAACTTTCGTTCCATGAAAAAATAGTCGTTCGGGGAGGTGGTCGCACAGGGAGGTTTCACTGTATCTTCCTGTGTGTTTCCGTATGTGTGTATGTATTTCTGGTTGAAAAAATGTATAATTGTAGAATAATTAGTAATTAACTTGATATATGAAGATTTTAGATAAGAAATTAAAACTTCGTATGTTTGTCTCATTTAAAGATTAAAAAAAAGAAACAAAAAAAACCTCGGAAAGAGAAACTTCGGTGGGAACTGAAGAGTTAATTACGCAAGAAAAGTAAGGATCGACCGAAAGGCCAAAAAGACGCTTTTAAGACCGAAAACGAAACCGCATTTCGGTAATTTTCCTATTTTCGGCTGTAAACGAAAATGTCCAAATTTTTTTAAAGTAATTAATACATACATAAATATACAGAATTACTAATTAATTATGCATGTGGCCCAAGTCGGCTGTCTTTGTCTCTGACCGAAACTTTTTATTTTCATACAAAATAAAATGTAATTATAAACTATATATAAAAATCACTTTAAAATATCAAAATACTTAATAATTGCTATAAGTGATAAACATAAATTTAAAAAAAGGCAAAATACCTTTATTTATTTACACTAGGGGGCCCTGCCCCCTACGAGTTACGCTCGCCAACCCCCGTTCAGACGGCCCATATCTTAAAAGCACGCTAATTTCATCGCCTTTAAAAAGATTGAATTATAATTTAAAACAAGTTGGAAATTGCTCGTCGAACGTGGCAAATGAGGTGCGTTCGTACTATATATAGTTTTATAAATATTTTTTGCACCGCATATTGTAATGAATGTATATTTTAATACATTTCATAAGTGCGTATCAATTTCATTCTGTTCGAAAGGCTGTAACAGCATTAAAATGCACATGAAATAATTTTTTCCCATTGTCCTTAATGTAACGGGAAACTTTTGACTGTTTCTGTCATTAAACCATACATCCGATTTTCATAAAATTTGAAATGACTCGACAAAATTTTGCAACAATTATATATTTAAAATTTCAGACCATTCGGAAGACTGTAACATCATTAAAATGCACCTGCAATATTTTTTTGCCATTGGCCGTAATGTAACGGAAAACTTTTGACTGTCCCTGTCATTAAATTATACATCCGATTTTCATAAAATTTGAAATGACTCGACAAAATTTTGTAACAATTTATATTTAAATTTCAGACCATTCGGTTGGGTAGTTTTTGCTCTGTTATTATGCGGACAGACAGACAGACGGTCGGATTGAACGACGACTATAGGTGCTACGTATCTATATAATTATGAACGCACCTAAAAAGAACGGCGATCTCCTTGTAATCGGGTTTGCATTCATTTTCCTTTGATTGGAGATTTTTAAGGCGAAATCAGCCGCTCTTAGATATACAATGGCTGTTTTCGTCTTTGATTAAAATACATGAGTTAAAAATTTGAAGCTAAGCTAATGTAAAATGAATTAAGTAAACAGAGTCTTTGTCTCTCGGTACTTTTTAAAAACGCTATAAAGTTCTTTTAAAAAAGACATTGGAAATGTATCGTTTTAAATCTGACATACTTTTCACCAAAATTTTCTTTCTCTTTTTAATATTCACATGAAAATACTTTTGTGGTTAGAAAGGAAATATTGTTTGCGCTGTCTTAGAATTCACGATAATAGTTGAAAATATTATCTCAAAATATGAAATAAATGTCTCGCGCAAATATATTTTTAAATTTAAACTGTTTTGCCAACTGTTAATTATTTGGCCTTTTTAAATATGACTTAATTTCATCCATTTATGACTTTTAACGCATAAGAATGAATTTATTATTTAAAAATTTTCTTTCTCTTTTAAAACTCACGTGTAACTATAGTTTTTATGACGTAATTTTCAATATTTTCCTGATTTTTAACACGTAAACACTTAATTCTAATTTGAAATTTGTTTTCCTGTTGATAACAGGCACGTGTAAAGGAATTTTTAATTTGAAGGAAATATTAATATTTGCGCTGTTTTTAAAATTGGCAACAGTTTAAAATAATACCCTTTTTTAAAATATGTGAAAAATATCTCTCAAAATGCTGAAAATTGAATTTTAAATGGAAATAAATCCTCAAAAAATGAGTCAAATTAACAAAAATAAATGCAGTCTGCACATCTAGAATTTCTAATGTATAAAATAATCTAAAAATATTTAAATTCCTATGTATAATTTTTGCTCCTATAAAACTTTTAATAAAACAATTTTGACCCACTTTAACATTAAATATCTCTTAAAATAACTATTTTATTTAAAAATTGTCTGCATCAGCGTGTTTGGCAAACATTTCTCTATAATACCATCAATTTTCATATTTTTCTATGAAACATTTTTCTTAATATTAACGAAGAAATTCGGTCTCAAAAAATATGGATGCCGATCTAGGATCGGGTACTGGGAAGATCTACGCAGATTTTCATTGGTCCATTTCCAAATATTACTTTTTTTATATATATTGAAGGATTTCGACATATTTCATTGCATCAGAAGGCAACATTCTCAAGAAAATAAAATGATAAAAATATTTTCGCAAAAATTCAAATTGAAAAACTAGTAATCAAAAACAAAAATCACGCTATTATCATTCCTAATAGGAATGACAAATAGAAAGCTCAAAACTAGGATCAAAGAACATAGAGCAGACATCAAATATAACAAGAAAACTACAGCTTTAGCCAGACTATATAACAGAGAACCTTTAGAAATAGATTTTAAAAATAGTAGAATAATTTATCCATCAAGATCTTATTTGCCATCCATGATCAGAGAATCAATAGAGATCTTCTTATGCAATGAGAATATTTGTAATGATTCAGCATCCATGGAGCTCCGTAAAATTTGGAAAGAAATGCTACATAGAGTCAGGAAACAATAAATGTAAAATAATTCACGTTCACAAATTTCCATCTTTAATATTGCAGTTAATTTCCTTATCATTGTGCTCGCGTGATTTTTGTTTTTGTTTACTAGTTTTTCAATTTAAATTTTTGCGAAAATATTTTTATCATTTTATTTTCTTGAGAATGTTGCGGTTTCATGCAAGTTTGAAGTTTGAAGTTTGAAGGGGGGTTTGCTTTGAAACCTATAGCCGCGAGGCTGTTGTCTCGAATCATCCAACAATCTGATGCAATGAAACATGTCGAAATGTAAATAAATAAAGGTATTCATATTCAAGGCTGGAGTAGCACAGTTGAAGTTTATTCCAACGGAGCGAAAAATGTCCAGACCAGGGATCGAACCTGGATACTTGGCGTACCGTGCCAATGCCTTACCTGTTAGGCTATCCGGACCGATACCGGGCTGACATAATTCACTCTTATTAGTTGGACTTGGCTGCGAACTGCAGCGCTAGTTTCATTCATCCGAGCTATAACTATAGCATTTACATGATGAAACTACTTTAACATGGAAACTCCTGTATACCATGTAATTAGGTCATAATGAAGGGAACGAATATTTTTTCAACTGGATTAAATCATATTCAAGGCTGGAGTAGCACAGTTGAAGTTTATTCCAACGGAGCGAAAAATGTCCAGACCACGGCACGGCACGCCAAGTATCCAGGTTCGATCCCTGGTCTGGACATTTTTCGCTCCGTTGGAATAAACTTCAACTGTGCTACTCCAGCCTTGAATATGATTTAATCCAGTTGAAAAAAAAATATTCGTTCCCTTCATTATAAATAAAGGTAGTTTGCCTTTTTTTTAATTTATGTTTATCACTTATAGCAATTATTGAGTATTTTGAAAACATAATTAATTCATCTACGACACAGAATGATTTTCTAATTATACAAATTTCATCTAGTTAAAAAGTCTTTTAGGTATACAAACCTCGATTTAAATTTTATAATGTTCTTTCTAAATTATCATCTGACATACTAGATTGCATTCACAAACAGTTGCAATTAAGGGGACTTTCGACATTAGGAGACCAAAAAAAAAGCACTTTTTTATAGTTTTTTTGTAAGAAAACTGCATAATGGTCTTTTTGAAATTTTAACAGTTTATTGTACATATTTTAAGGTATACACAAGAATTTTTTTTATTAGATTTTGTTGCTTCTACTCTAAGTTATAAACCAATATGTTCAACTGCTTTGGAAATTTTCGTCTGGAGGGTGGGCATGATAGCGTCTTGTAGAATTATCTGAAACACAAAAATAATTTTTTTTCCTAAACTTACTGAGTATAGTTTCTAGTTAAATTAAAGGAACCCATAAATTTATTTAAAAAAAGTTATGCAATGGCTGATTTAAAAAAAAAATGTTAAAAAAAATTCGTTCTTATTTCTTAATAACTTTTTTTTTAAAATAATTTTAGTAAAAGTTTTAATTCATATCGAAGACAATTAAATAAGCTTTAATTTTAAAAAAATCAAAATGACCCATTGAGTAGTTTTTTTTTTAATCTTGCCCACCTTGTCAAAAAATGGGGTTGAACATATTTGTTTATAACTTAGAGTAGAAGCAACAAAATCTAATAAAAAAAATTCTTGTGTATACCTTAAGATATGTACAAAAAACTGTTAAAATTTCAAAAAGATCCATCATGCAATTTTCTTACAAAATAATCATAAAAAAGTGCTTTTTTTTTTTTTTTTTTTGGTCCCCTAATGTAGAACGTCCTCTTAAGAGTATTCGCAAGAAGTAAACATAAGTTCAAGTTCAAGTAAGCAAGTTCGCAAGAGTAAGAGCAAAGGGTATTCGAAACACTTCTGTGGTTTCAAACTAAAAATTTTCTATTACTGTTAAGTCTGCACCTTTTAATGAGCACATGAAAAGCGTCTTCAAAATTTACTCATATATGCATTGCTTTCTTTATAATTAACACTCACGTTATGGAGTCAGTCGTGACTGATCATTATAAACAGTGAAGTTCATAGCATTATATAAAGAGAGTATCATTGGAGCCGATACAGCTCAAATCAATAAGTAATGATGAAAATTTCGGAAGAAGATACGGGATTTTTGGAATACAGGTAGTTTCGGTCGAGTTTCGGTCCGGCAGAATTTCCGACAATATTTTCGTCAAAAACGAATTAACGGCGAAACTCTGATTTTAGGCCGAAAACGAAACCAAATTTTTGGTCGATTTCTGAAGAAAAGAATAACGAAGTTAATAGAGAAGAATACCATATTCCCCACAAAATCAAAAAATTAGTCTTGAATAATAATTTCCTATAAATCTCTTATCCATAACAATTTATCCAAAACGTAAACAGAACTATTTATTGATTTTTCTGAAGAGTACATAGAGTTAAATCTTGTGAACGCCCCCGCTTAAACTTAGGAAGTTGCGTAGGCGAGCGAGAATCAAGAAAATCCCCAGGGACTTCAGAAAGCTTCTGGTACTAATATCGTTTTTGTGCATATTATTTAACAAGGTTTTTTTATCCTATGAATACATTAAGTAATTGTTTTATAATATATAAAATGATAAAAATGGTAATTATTTTTCACTTTTCGATATTTTAAGTCGCCTTAAAGTTTTCAGCTCTGATAAAAACATGTCGTTAACGCAACGAAATAAAATATATTTCAATAAGAAAATTAAGTTTTATATGCTCAGTTTTCCATATTTATGTCAAGCGTGTCTGATGCAGAATACATGGTATACCGATGGTGGACAGATTGAGCAAACCTAATTTGATTTTCACATCAAAACAAACTGTACCTTGGCTTAGATGTGTTAGCTTTATTAGTAAATGTGCATATAATGCCTTATAATGCCATACATCTGAATGGAATGAGGGGCGTATTTAAATTGGTGATTGGATACTAACAAAATAATTACATTCAA
Organism: Maratus speciosus; assembly: GCA_963932465.1. NCBI lineage: Eukaryota > Metazoa > Arthropoda > Arachnida > Araneae > Salticidae > Maratus > Maratus speciosus. Next base: position 379,488,551 of record OZ010799.1, read on the forward strand.
GGCTTCTAATAAAATTACTTTTACTTGTAAGATACCAATTCATACTAAATCGAGGACGTCCTACAAATTTGTAACAGCCTTTTTGCAGATATCTAGTACCGTTTTCAAGAGGTCACCACCAGTGGCCGAGAGGTACTGCTCTCAAAGCTGGTAGACGGGAAGTGCTGGGTTCGAACCCAATCGTACCCGTCGGCCTAATCGTTCAGAGTTTTCGTGGTTTTCTTCAAACCATGGATTTCCATGCGTAAATATGGGTTAGGTTCCCTTAGAAAGACTCCCACGAAAGGCACTCCCCTCCCCCCTGGGCCTATATCCCACGAGTAGATAATTGGCCGTCAAAAATCAACCCAACCCAACCCGTTTTCAAGATAGGAACATTTAATTCAGCGGTTTGTCACTAGGGTGTGCTGCCAGGTACATTATCATGTAGCACATACACTCATTACTATGCTTAGACATCATGTTCATGGCCATAGGTAACTTGACTAAGATAATGACTGTTTGAAGTCCAAGATAAGAAATATTGCAGTTTAGTGGATATCACTATATACAGTGTACGATTTAAAGTTTCTTACATCAGAAAAATAAAGACTAAACTTAAACGATGTCAATGGCTTGTATTTTATCCTTAAAAATAAAAACCTCGTCGACCCAACTGTGACTGAAATTGTTTCGTCGACTTGCAACCTGACCCGAAACCCAAAATGATTGAAACATTATCACAATTTAAAGCAATTATGGAAAAATTGTCTATAATCATATCTCTAATATCAACTTTATATTGTACATAGAAAAATTAACATGAATGGCTCATTCATATCTAAATACAAAGTGTTTCACTCGAAACAGTATTCTTTCTTTTGAAAAGTCAGGTTAACCCGAACCCGAAGAATATAAAACTGAACAAATAAAAATTATAGTCAACCCGACCCGCAACCAAAACAATTAAAGCCTATCCCACTCGACCCAAACCATGGGTAAAATTTGGTTACTCCATCCGTGCAGGACTCTAGTTTGCTGTAATATGGCCGAAATGTTTATTGTTCTAATCAATCTTGGTGAGACGCCTGCAAAACCCCTTTTGCAGTGACAAGAGCTCCAATGCAAGCAAAGTAAATTTGGAAATGGAAAGTTCCAGGTGCAGTGCTGACATAATATCCAATTAAGCTCGGGCATGACTTTTATTTTTCACGCAACTTTGAGCTTTGTGTACTTTGAATCACTTTTTTGTGACAAATATAACTCGTACAAATTAACAATGCAAAATAATGTACCGCTTAGTCAGAGCTCTGTTGGAAATTTTGACTAGTATTTTTTGGCAACAGTGAGTCAAATTTAACTCGTAAAAATCGACAATGCTGGATGATGTACCACTTATTGGAACTCTGTTAGAAATTTTGACTAGCTTTTTTCATAACAGTGAGTGAAATGTAACTCGTAATAATCGACAATACTAAGATAATGTACCTCTTAGTTAGAGCTCTGTTGGAAATTTTGACTAACTTTTTTCCAACAGTGAGTCAAGTGTAACTCGTAAAAGTCGACAATGCTGGGTAATGTACCGCTTAGTTAGAACTCTGTTGGAAATTTAGACTAGCTTTTTTCGTAACAGTGAGTGAAATGTAACTCGTAAAAATCTACAATGCTAGATAATGTACCTCTTAGTTAGAGCTCTTTTGGAAATTTTGGCTAACTTTTTTGGCAACAGTGGGTCAAATGTAACTCGTAAAAATCGACAATGCTGGATAATGTACCGCTTAGTTAGAACTCTGTTGGAAATTTAGACTAGCTTTTTTTGTAACAGTGAGTCAAATGTAACTCGTAAAAATCGACAGTGCTGGATAATGTACCACTTAGAACTCTGTTGGAAATTTAGACTAGCTTTTTTTGGCAACAGTGGGTCAAATGTAACTCGTAAAAATCGACAATGCTGGATAATGTACCGCTTAGTTAGAACTCTGTTGGAAATTTAGACTAGCTTTTTTTGTAACAGTGAGTCAAATGTAACTCGTAAAAATCGGCAATGCTAGATAATGCATAGCTTAGTTAGAGTTCTGTTGGAAATTTTGACGAGCTTTTCTGGCAACAGTGACTCAAATGTAACTCGTAAAAATCGACAATGCTAGATAATGTAAGAATAGGTTAGAGTTTTGTTAAAACTTTTGAATAGCTTTTTTTTTTCTTTTTTTTCAAACAGTGAGTCAAATTTAACTTTAAAAAATCGACAATATTGTGGATAATGTACGCATGAGATGGAGCTCTGATAATAATTTTGAATTTCTATTTTTGTAAGAGTAAATCAAGTTGTATTCGTAAAATCACATTGCTAGATAATGTACGCATACGCGCATAAGTTAGAACTCTGTAAAATATTTTAAATCTTTTTTTTTCTTTATTAATTGTGACACCCCGTAAAATTTTGTAAAAATCGATGTTTAATAATTTACATATAAACTTGAATCCTGTTGAAATTCTGTAAAAATATTTTTCAGAAGTTAGAGCTCTGCTCAAATTTTTTAATAACTAATTTTGCTAAAAGGGATACAAAATGCCTCGTAAAAATCATCAATGCAAGGCAATATAGATAAAAAATGCTAGATAATATAAATAAACTTATCATCTGGAACATGAAATAAAATTCGAGTCTTTTTGAAATAATTAAAAAAAATTTTTGAAACTCACACTGGGACATACTTTTCCAGCTGTAATAACATTCTCCCCAAATCCAACACAATATTTAAGGGGTCCCAAGACTCTTAAAGATTCAAAATTTTCGAAATTTTAATTTTCTTTAGTTGTTAAACTCCTATCTTTTCTGAACATTTTGATATAATTGTTTCCTGAAATTACCATTAGAACAGAAGTTATGCCTTTTAGAATTGCACCTGCTCAATAGCTGAAGCGGCGTTTCCAAAACTTTGAAGTATTTTTTCTCCAAATGACGTTTTGTGGCATAACGCGCAGGATATCTCAAAAACTTCTGAATATTTTTTCCTGAAACTTTCAAAACATATATTCCATGTTAGCCTGCATAAACTGAACCTAAAATTTCATTTTTATTGTTGAAGGAAATATTTTTAGATGATTTTACTAGTGCTCGCTATTATACGTATAATACGTATAAAACGTATTATACCGATTCGCATATTTGATAGGTATAATATTGTAAAAACGGTTCTCTACGAATATGTTTTATACGTAATATACGTATAATAGCGAGCACTAATTTATACTGTTGAAATTTTTATTATTTTGTATTAGCTAAATACAACTTTGCATTAAAAATATAAAAATGCTTTAAATACATATTTATTGAGGTTCAGGGTAATTATTATAATCTGAGGTATAATTCGTCACCAACATTTTCGTACTAGTTGCAGCATTTATTTTGTAATCCTGCGCATAAACTGCCATACCAATTATGTGCTCGGCAAATGTCTGACAGTTTAAAGCCCCTATATATACTAATTCTGCATCTTGTAATTTTTAAATTATATAAAATTAAAGAACATATTTATATCTTTCATCCCAGTAAAAATTGTGTTTAAAAATCATATACATTTTAAGATATTAAATGTTGAAAATGGTCTTTTTTTTTAACATTTTTTCCAATTTGAAGAGTCATGAGACCCTTTAAACAAGCTTGCTCTTTACTGGCATTTCGTGCATAAGCTATAAGAAGAGCTTTGTTGAAAATATTGTTCAGATAGTTTTAGTAAGGGTGAGTGAAATTTGACTTAGAAAAACCAACACTACAAAGTTTGCAGTTTACATTAGTTTTCAGTATAACAGCACATTTCTTCATTCATCTTTTTTAGGTGCGTTCGTAATTATATAAATACATAGCACCTATAGTCGTCGTTCAATCCGTCCGTCCGTCTGTCGGTCTGTCCGCCTGTCCATCCGCATATAACAGAGCAAAAACTACCCAACGGAATGGTCTGAAATTTTAAATATATAATTGTTACAAAATTTTGTCGCGTCATTTCAAATTTCATGAAAATCGGATGTGTAGTTTAATAACAGGGACAGTCAAAAGTTTTCCGTTACATGACGGCCAATAGGAAAAAATTATTGCAAGTGCATTTTAATGATGTTACAGCCTTCCGAATGGTCTGAAATTTTAAATATATAATTGTTGCAAAATTTCGTCGAGTTATTTCCAATTTTTTGAAAATCGGATGTATAGTTTAATGACAGGGACAGTCAAAAGTTTTCCGTTACGTTAAGGCCAATGGGAAATAATTATTTCAAGTGCATTTTAACGATGTTACAGCCTTCCGAACAGAATGAAATGGATAGGCACTTATGAAGTGCACTAAAATATACATTCAATACAATATGCGGTACAAAAAATTATTTTAAAACTGGTTATAGTACGAACGCACCTCATTTGTCACGTTTGACGAGCAATTTCCAATTTGTTTTTCATGTTTACTTTAAAACAGTCGCAATATTTATCTATGCATTTCTGATATAAATCCTGTAAAACCAGGCAATGAACCCTTTTTTATGTTAATAAGAACGCCTAAGCAGGCAAAATTAAATTAACAATTTAACACAATTCCGATTACTTTTGTATGAGTGCGGGAAATTTATCTATTAAAAATCAACAGTTTTTCAGTTTACCTTGGTTTGCAGTACAGCAGCACATTTCCTCAATTGTCTTATCATCACATATTTTAATGTTTACTTTAAAATAGTCGCAATATTTGTTTATATAGTCCTGTAAAATATCCAGTAAAACAATTGTTTTCCAGCAATAAAACGCCAAAGAAGGCAAAATAATGACAATTAAACACAATTCTGGCACAGTAGCTAACCAAGAATGCTGCGAAAAACAAGAATAAATTCACTAGTTTGCGCTTTCTACCAAGCATGAATCAAAGTAGTGTATTTTCCATAATCGGGGGCCACACCAAATTAAAATATTGTAACGAAATCGTTTTAGAACAATATGAATAGCAGTCATAAAACTGAACTTGACTTTTAAAATAAACATTGAATACTTATAAAGAGTGTTTTTTGTTTTTACTATTTTTACTTTTAAACTTATTAAATCTTCTCCACATTTGATGAGCCAAGCGTACTTCAAAACACCCAATTTTATTTATCTTTGTCGTTAATAGCATTTTCTGACTTAAGACGTTTTTATTATAAAATAAATACCTATACTTCCGTCTGAATCATTGTTTAATGGGAGATTTATAGGGTGTAAACACCCCATAGCGCAAAAAAATAATTTGTTTTTAGTCATAAATGAGCCAAATCTTGACACCCACGTTCCTCAATTATATTTTCATCCCAAAGTTTATCGGCCCTTCCTTAAAATAATACGTCTTAGTTCTATTGCACGTTATTTATTAGGGTGTGCGTATTAGAGGTTGTTGACTTGTCTTAGCTTTGTCAATAGAGAAAATCATACGATATAAATTCATTGATTTTCGTTTTGAGGAAAAATCTAAACTTATATAATACTAAATCTATTGTATTAAAACCTGAATGTCTGCTTGTATGTCACAGCTACCAGAAATTAACACTAGTTTTACCGCATGGATCCGAGAATGTCACATAAGCTATCAGAGTTTAACAAGAATACTATCTGTCTATACTATAAACAGGGCTTGCATTCCCCCTAAAATTCCTAAGTTTCCTAACTATTATTTACCCCCTAAAATTCCTAAAATTATCGTAAAATTTTCTTCTTGTTCCCAAAAATTCGAGATCGCCAAAATTTCACCGAAAAATATCGCGAATTTCCACAAATAGTCACTGGAAAAGACGTGTATTTCGTCAAAAGATCACTAAAATAACGCAAATTTCGTCAAAATATTGTGAAAAATTAACGAAAATTTCATCAAATGATCGTGGAAAAAAGAGAATTTCGATAAAAAAAATCGTGAAAAAAACTCAAATTTTGCCCAAAAATCACGGCAAAAAGATAACTTCGTCTGACTCGCGGAAAAACCGCGAATTTCATAAAAAAAATTATGAAAAAAAAACGCGAAATTTTGTCAATGAATAATGCATATAAGGCGAATTTCATCAAACAATCTCGCAAAAATACAAATTTCGTCAAAAGATTGCCGGAAAACACGAATTTCGTCTAAAAGGCGCAAATTTTGTCAAAATAGTGCAGAAAAAACGCGAATTTCGTCTAAAAGGCGCAAATTTTGTCAAAATATTGCAGAAAAAACTCGAATTTCGTCAAAAGATCGCGAAAAAAGACGGAATTTCGTGAAAGGATCGCGAAAAAATATGCGAACTTCGTCAAAGGATCGCGAAAAAAACGCCAATATCGTCAAAAGATTGCAAAAAAAAAACGTGAAATTTTGTCAATAAACCAAGTAAATAAGGCGAATTTTGTGGAAGTATCGCGAAAAAATGCATGTTACTTCAAAATCGCGGAAAAAACGCAAATTTTGACAAAGAATCATAAAAAAACCTTTCAGAAAATTTCTGTGTTTTTTTTTTTAGCCTCCGGTACGGTATGCTATTTCTTTCTCCTAGCTTAATTTTGTGTCCAAAAAATAAAGTTACCTTACAGAAGCTAGCCGTAAAAAAAAGCATTACGATTAAATACTCTTTAGCAATTTTTTAAACTTCTAAGCATCGCACATTTTCAATTTTTATACCGTCTTATCGGGAAAAAAAAATTCTTTTAAATGCATTTTGTTTGAAAACTGTATCTCCATTTATTTTTGAAATATTAATTTTTTTGTAGTTTTCAGAGCCATTTGCTTAATATTGGCAACGGAAGTACTCCATTTCTGTAGAAAGTAAAGGAAAAATAGTTGCAAAATAATAATTATATATTTTTGTTGCCAGTTTCTCGTGACAACCGAAAGAAAATGTAATTAAAATACGTGCTATTTTGAAAAAAATATAAACGAATGATTTCTGTTAAAACAATGGAGCTATTATATACTATATTTAATTGTAAGTATCTATGAATCATTAGATAGCCGGTTTTTTTTTTTTTTTCGATTTTCTTGAATGACGGAATCTTTTTGCTGCATTTGTGCATTATTTCGCGATAGTGATGTGCTATGCATGCTTTACTGTAGATGTTTAAGAGTAGATCGTAAATGTGGAAGCGGATGCGAATGACGTCATTTTATATAAAGTAAAACGTGCACTTTAAGTCTTAAAATTTAAATATATTTTGTACTGCAGTAGAGTCCCGCTGAACCGAGTTATTTTCTTCTGATGGACTGGTGGCTTCCATTATTATGAAACAGCCATTATAAATGAAGTATTAAGGAAAGACAAAAGAGCAGCCAAAGAAAAAAAAAAAAAAAAAATTATGGCCATTTTTTTCTCCCCAATTCTGACCAGAAAATCAGAGTTCAAACTTTTTAAGGCTGCTCTTTCATCTTCACCTAACACTTCATTTATAATGGGTGTTTCATAATAATAGAAGCCATCAGTCCATCAGAAGAAAATGAAGTAATGGAAATGCCGGGGGCGACACTAAATTCTGACAAAGCAAAATTCCTGTTCTCTAGTTTTTTTTTTTTTTGTTTGTTTTTTGTCAATCATCTCTGCATCCTACCTTTTGTTCTCTAGGCTCCCCGAGAACATCCAAAGTAGAGAGAAAAAGAGTATCCATTCATTCTGGTTAAGCTCAATGATGCGGGAACTCAAAATTCTAATTATACAGCTGCAGTAAGCATAAGCTGCCAAAATGGTTTGTAATATGAAGCCGGTTATTCCTCAGATTTAAATGCCCTCATTCGCCCCAAACAAGACAAGCACATGGAACAAGGGCTGAATTCACAGGAATAATGGGAATATTCTTTGACAGTGTACCACATACATGCCTGACTAGCACAAAAATACTGTTATTACCTACTTGTAATGTTGAAAATATCGCAAATGCCCCTAAAATTTTCCTAAAATTTGAGAAAAAATTCCCATGATTCCTCCCTAAAATTTTGAATAATCCTAGTGCTAGCCCTATATAAAGGACAAACGTGTCTGTGCATAATGCTGATGCCATTTTGATGGTGGCAACAAAAGACAGTTAGTAAATTTAACTTTTATTCATTTTTATAGCAATTTATTAAACTTCTAAATATCGCGTTTTTTTTTTTTTTTTTTTTTCATTTTTTACATCGTCGAATAGAGAAAAAAATATACAGTCGTGGAAAAAAAAAAAAGTAAACACCCCTACTAACTCCACAACAAATTATCGTAGAAGAAAATTACTGGTACTGAACGATTGGAGGTAAAGTCTACTTTTAAATGATGTATATAAAATTTGCTTAGGGGGCCATCTACATAATAAAACGAACCATAACTTCATTTTTTTTCAATGGCAATACCCAATTCTGACAGCTTAAATGAACTCTATACCCTCCAATTAGCCTAAAAACAAATTTTTATGCAATTCGTACCATAAGTTTCCGAGAAATTAATTATTTTAAAACGAGCGTATTTTAAGGGCTGTGTCCAAATTAAAGTTGGGTACTAGATTGCTCACCCTGAGAGCCCCCTTCTTGATCAAGGCACCTTAAGCAGTTAATGAAGCCTGTTTGATAACAAGGCAGCAGAAGAAATTTCAAAATATCTACTCACTTCTATAATAGACGGCCCCTTAAACCATCATTTTGCCGTTTTTTAAGCATAACTTGAAAACTATTTGGAAGAAAAATGTGAAATTTTGGATTTTCATAAAGCAGGACTTAATAAATCTGAATCCATCAAAAAAATTGCAGGTTGCAATTCATAATTTTTTCGAATATTAATTTCATAATTCATAATTCATATAATAAAATTATAAAAATTGCAAATTCAGCGTATTTATGTTTGGGCACATTAGTTTTATTGCTACACATAAAATTAGCACATTAGGAGCATAATTTCAGGAGATATAATTAAAAATATGAAAATGTAATTTAACATTAGAAGCACTCAATTTTGAATGCTTATAATTCAAACCCTTATCATTCAAATGACTTGAAATTTGGTGTCTAGGTATAGTTTGAACCAAATATTTGAAATATATCGTTAAAATTGGGGATTGCCATTGAAAAAAATGATGTTTGGGTTCGTTTTAATATGTAGATGACCACCTAAGCAAATTTTATATACATCATTTAAAAGTAGACTTTATTTCAAATCGTTCGGTACCAGTAACTTCCGTCTATGATAATTTGTTGAAGAGTTAGTAGGAGGTGTTTATTTTTTTTTTTCCACGACTGTACTTTCAAATGCCATTTGTTTGAAAACTATATCGCAGTTTATTTGAAAATTGTATAGTGATTGACTCAATTTTTATTGTTTTTAAATTAATTTTCAAGCAAGAATCTTTTTTCAAATCTATCTATATCGCCCGCTGTCGATTACGAAAGGTAATTCTGTTTGCAGTTAATATAAATAGTTCATCATTTTATTCCAGCTTATATTCCATAACAAAATTAAAACATTCATCAATCAATAAATCATACTCCTATTATAAAGAGGTAAAAATTGTTTATTTGTCGGAGATAAGCTCAGGAACTACCGAACCGATTCCAAATGTAATGGTATCAAAATGATGGTGTTCGCCCAACTTAGAACATAGGCTATATCTTATGTCGGTGCCACTACCCCAAAGGGGGTGCAGGAGCAAAAAACGTTCTAAAAATGCAATTTTTGCGTTACTGAAGGGCCTAGAAATATGAAATTTGGAATATTAGTTACTTATAAGATATAAATGGTGTATAAGAACAGTTCTTAAACAATTCGAAATTTAAAAGGGGTGAAAATGCACAAAAAGCGTTCTAAAAAACGTTCTAAATGGTAGTTTCTACATAATCTCAGGAAATACCAAACCGATTTAAAAAATATTGGTGTCAAAATGATGGTGTTAGTCCAACTTAGAACATAGGCTATATTTTATGTCATTGCCACTACCCCAAAGCGGGTGCAGAAGCAAAAAACGTTCTAAAAATGCGATTTTGGGGTTACTGAAGGACCTAGAAATATGAAATTTGGAATATTAGTTACTTATAAGTTATAAATGGTGTCTAAGAACAGTTCTTAAACAATTCGAAATTTAAAAGGGGTGAAAATGCACAAAAAGCGTTCTAAAAAACGTTCTAAATGGTAGTTTCTACATAATCTTAGGAAATACCAAACCGATTTAAAAAATATTGGTGTCAAAATGATAGTGACAACGTTTGCTCCAAGATAGGCTATGTTTTATGTCGGTGCCACTAACCCAAAGGGGGTGTAGGAGCAAAAAACGTTCTAAAAATGCGATTTATGTGTTACTGATGGGCCTAGAAATATGAAATTTGAAGTATCAGCTACTTATTAGATATAAAGGATTTCTAAGAACAGCTCTTAAACAAATCTAAATTTAAAAGGGGTGAAAATGCGCGAAAAGCGTTCTAAAAAACGTTCGAAATGGTAGTTTCTACACAATCTCAGGAAATACCAAACCGATTTGAAAAATAATGGTGTCAAAATGATGGTGAAAATCCCTGCTCCAACATAGGCTATGTTTTATGTCGGTGCCACTACCCCAAAGAGGCTGCAGGAGAGAAACGTTCTAAATTGCTGTTTTTTCGTGACGGAAGGGCCTTGAATCGTGAAATTTAGAATGGTAGTTAGTTATAAGATATCAATGATCTCTAAGGACATTTCCTAAAAAAATCGAAATTTAAAAGGGGGGTCAAAATGCGCAAAAAGCGTTGTAAAAAACGTTCTAAATTGCAATTTTTATGCAATCTCAGGAAATAATGAACCGATTTCAAATATAATGGCGTTAAAATGATGGTGACAGATCTTGCTCCAAGATAGGCTATATTTTTTATGTTTCCACTAACCCAGAGGAGATGCAGGAGCAAAATGAGCGAAAAGCGTTCTAAAAACGTTCTAAATGCCGATTTGTCACCAATATCTCAGGAAGAATCAAACTGATTTCAAAAGTAATGTTAAGAAATTGATGCTGACAGCCTCTGTTCTAACATAGACGCTATTTTAAGTCGGTATGACTATCACTTAGACGTTGCAGGAGCAAAAAAGCGTTCCAAATTTCGATTTTTGTGATCGGTAGGGGCTAGCAACTTAAAATTAGGCAAGGTACATATGTATTACATATAAATGATCTTTAAGAACAGTTTCGAAAAAATTGGAAATTTAAAAAGGGGTGAAAATGCGCGAAAAGCGTTCTAAAAACATTCTAAATTGCGATTTCTACTCAATCTCAGGAAATTCCAAAGCTGTTTCAAAAGTAATGGTTGCAAATCAATGGTGATAGTCCCTGCTATAACATAGGTTATATTTTATGTTGCTGTCACTACCATCTGAGGGTTGCAAAAGCAAAACATGTTCTAATTTGCGTTTTTTGCATAACTGAAGAGTCTAACACTTTGAAGTATGGCATGGTATTTACTTACAAGATGCAACTGCTTTCTAAGAACTGTCGAAAGAAAATTTCAAATTTAAAAAGATGAAGTGAGCGAAAAGCGTTGTAAATAACAATTTTTATGTAATCTTATCAAATACCAAACCGATTAAAAAAATAATGATGACAAATTGTTGGTGATAGAACCTGCTCAATCATAAGCTATATTTTATGTCTGTGCCACTACCACCAGAGGGTTTCAGTAGCTCAAAAACTTTCTAAATTGCGATTTCTGTGATACTGAAAAGGCTAGAAACTTTAAATATGGCATGGTAGTTACTTATAAAATATAAATGCCCTCGAAGGACTGTCGAAAATAAATTCGAATTAAAAAGGGGTGAAGTGAAGGGGATGTGCGAAAAGCATTCTAAAAAAGTCCTAAATTAAGATTTCTACGCAATTTCAGGGAATATAAACCAAATATAAAAGTAATAGCTGCGAATCAATGGTAGCAGTCTCTGATCCTACACGGGCTATATTTTATGCCGATGATTCTACCACCTGGGGTTCACAGGAACAACAAACGCTCTAAAAAAGGCCTTTAAAAGCTTTTTAAATTACGTTTCTGTGGAATATTAGGAAATAACAAACCGATTTCAAAATTAATGTTTCAAATTAATGGTGACAGTTCCTGTTTCAACACAGCCCTTTATGTTGAGAGAGGTGGTAGGACTTGGAATTTGACATGATGGTTAATTTTAAGATGTAAGAAGATGGTTTCTAGAAAATTCAAAACTTCTAATGAATACTGAAATGAGCGTATTAACTGAGCATAAAAGTTTCAAAATATTTTCTAAATTATTATTTATTTAGTTTTATTTCGTTTTATTAATTTAAGTCTCATTTCTGCTTTATGCAGTGTAACAATGATGCTTAATCAAATTGTGTTTTAAATAGTAATTGTTTAAATTATTCCTAAAAGTAATAAGTACCTTTTAATAAACTAAAATATTACCTTTTAATAAAATAAAAATTTAGTTAGTACCTTTTAATAAAAATTAGACATATAAATATCACTTGGCATATTTCAAATATTACGCGAGCAAAGCCGCGGGATTTGCTAGTAAAATAATAAAATGTAAATAAAACACATATTTAAGACATGTAATCGAATTTTGCTTAACCCTTTCGCTGCGCCTCCCGCAATTTCCACGGGCAACTTAAAAGTAGCAAAATTCGTGCAACCCGCGATTTCAGAGGGGATGCATTTTTTTCAGTCACAACCACGTCTTTTCCGGTTTAACGGTTCATTTCGGCTTTCTGCAATGTTCAATTATTGATTCAGGTCTGGGTTGTGTTAGTTGTCCATATTTCCGTGAAGTTCACAAGCTTGTTTTGCAAGCATTCCGCGCACTCTATTGTAAGCTTGAAGATGTCTCCATCCTCGACTAAACCACTCGGCATTTTGCTAGTCATATACAGAGAAACCTCCCTGTGCGACCAACTCCATTAAGCGGCCACCTCCCTGAAAGACCATTTTTTCATGGAACGAAATTTATCACCATAGACTCATTACTAATTTTACCTCCATTCAGAGACCATCCCAGTTGAACTCCCTCCATAGCGACCCATTTCTTTGAAGAAAATGAAACAAATTCCGTTTTTTCCTGGTCGCTTGAAGAAGGTTTTATTAGAAAAATAATTACGGAGAGTGCATTATTCATCAAATTTCTAAACTAAGCTTAGAATTTCTATTATTCCGGTAACTTTTAAGTGTTTAAACAACTTTGTACCTTTTTAAGCAATGAATTTAACTCTGATGACAAATTAAGAATGGTGGTCAATAAACTCCCCTACCCTATTCTGCCAGAAAAGTCTCAAAGAAATAGATAAATTAATGAAATCGTCATTATTTGTTACCGTCCAAAAGAAAATTGCATTTATTTACTGAACTTCAAAATAAAAGTTATAAAAGATAAAACCGTAAAATCAAAGCAAACGTCAGTGTATTCATTTTTTAATCTCTGCAGAAATTAACTTATGTAGTTAACTTTTGTTTTGATACTTAAATTTTCATATTTTTTTACTAATGTAAAAAAAAAAAAAAAAAAAAAAAAAAAAAAAAATTAATTAGTAACATTGTTACTTTTTTCAACAATTAAAATCTAGATTTAAATATGACCTCCATTAAGAGACCACATCTCGGAGCGACCAATTTTTATTGGAATGAGCGTGGTCGCTTTAGGGAGGTTTTACTGTACCTCCTATACCAGGGATGGCGAACCTTTTGAGTGCCAAAAAATTCAAAATTATTATGTACCAGCATTCTAACGTGCCAGAAACATTTAAACTTAGATAAAATCCGACAATTAATTTTTATAGAAATTTTACTTAAATATTTTTACACATACTAAATTCGATTCCTAACTTATTTATTATACTGTATTTACTCAATAATTATAGCCATGTCGCATCGAATTCCGTATTAATAATCTATAAATGAGTTTTTCTTTTATTGTATGCTTCCGAATTCGCTCATTTTTAGTTCTTCAGGTAGAAGCAGGTTCAAAAGATGCATAATTATTTGTACTAACAGTTGAAATTCAATTTTCATTTTTAAAAATTAAAATCCAAATATAATAAAACCTAAAATAATTTAAAACCATAAACCCAAATAAAATAAAATCTAATCTGAAGTAGAAGCATGTCAATTAGGTATATTACTATGCAAACTATCTCTTAAAATTCAATTTTCAAAAATGAATCTTTTGAAATTTGACAGAGAAGCACAACGATTTGCAAGCCACTACAATGTTAAATTGTTTGGCGAGAAAATGATGCTACAGGGCGTTTTCATTTAAATCTATAATACCTTAATTAATTCAAAAGTAACGGAGTATTTTAATGTAAATTGTACACCTGTTACACAAAACTATATTTTTTGTAAAAAACATAAAATGGATTGTTTTCCATAAACTGAATACAATTGTTAATTTTTTACGCGTGCCAGAGAAGTTTTCTTACGTGCTAAGTTCGGCACGCGTGCCATAGGTTCGACATCCCTGCCCTATACCATCAAGAAAGAGCGTCGTAGACAATGTGCTGCTTGTGTTAAAAGAAAAAAAAAAAAAAAAAAGTTCGTAATTGCTGGTCAAACGTGGCAAATGAGGTGCGTTCGTACTATAACTAGTTTTATAAATATTTGTTGCACCGCATATTGTACTAAATGTACATTTTAGTGCACTTCATAAGTGCCTATCCATTTTATTCTGTTCAAAAGGCTATAACATCATTAAAATGCTCTTGGAATAATTTTTTCCATTGGCCGTAATGTAACGGAAAACTTTTGGCTGTCTCTTTAATTAAACTATACATCCGATTTTCATAAAATTTGAAATGACTCAACAAACTCTTGCAACAATTATAAATTTAAAATTTCAGACCATTCGGAAGCCTGTAACATCTTTAAAATGCACTTGCAATAATTTTTCCCATTGTCTATAATGTAACAATTTTTGGCTATCCCTGTAATTAAACTATACATCTGATTTTTATAAAATTTGAAATGGCTCGACAAAATTATGCAACAATTATGTATTTAAAATTTCAGACCATTCGGAAGGCTGTAACATCAATAAAATGCACTTGCAATCATTTTTTCCCATTGGCCGTCACGTAAAGGAAAACTTTTGACTATCCCTGTAATTAAACTATACATCCAATTTTCATAAAATTTGAAAGGACTCGACAAAATTATGCGACAATTACATATTTTAAATTTCAAACGATTCTGTTGGGTAGTTTTTGCGCTGTTATATGCGGACGGACGAACAGACAGACGGACTGAACGACGACTATAGGTGCTACGTATTTATATAATTACGAACGCACCTAAAAAAGGCAAAGAAACGTGAATTTAGTGCAAAGATTACGAAGCAGTACTTTGTCTTGAACCTTGTTTCGAAATTTATCATAGTAAACTTCATTTCTAGTACAATTTTTGTAAATATTTTCCATATTTTCATTATTATGTATGTTTTACTTTTGTATTTCATAAAATAAATCATAATTTAAACAAGATTAACTTTCAGAATTTCGCTTTTATATGATTATTCTTCGAATTCAGTTTCTGACAACCTTTTTTTATGATCTAATTCTATATTAAACAAATTGGGTATCGCTCGTCAAACGTTCAAACGTAGCAAATGAGGTGCGTTCGTACTATAACTAGTTTTATAAATATTTTTTGCACCGCATATTGTACTGAATGTATATTTTAGTGCACTTCATAAGCGCCTATCAATTTCATTCCGTTCGAAAGGCTGTTACACCATTAAAATGCACTTGAAATAAGTTTTTCCCATATTGACCCTAATGTAACGGAAAAATTTTGACGGTCCGTGTCATTAAACTATGTATTCGGTTTTCATAAAATCTGAAATGACGCGACAAAATTTTGCAACAATTATATAGTTAAAATTCCAGACCACTCGGTTGGGTAGTTTTTGCTTTGTTATATGCGGACGGACGGACAGACTTACAGACGGACCGAACGACGACTATGTGCTACGTATTTATATAATTACGAACGCACCTAAAAAATTCTTTTACAATTTTTTTTTTTTTTTTTTTTTTACATATTTCAGCTCTAAAATATATGTAGATTTCAAATATCTAATAAAACAAATTCGTTATTTTTGAACGTATTTTGATTAAAAAAAAAAAAAAATCCGCAACGTGAAGGTTAATCCACTGAAATGAACAGAATCAAAAAAGCTGATTGTAACTATCGATCTTTGGTGATTTCTTCGGATTTTAATTCCTGACGCGAGGAAAATATGAAAATATCGCATTTAGTACGATTCAAAACTTTATTTGAACGCAGTATTGCTATTTTCATATAAATATGATTTTTAGTATTGTTAGTGGTCATTCTAAAAAGTATATTACAGTAGAACCTCGATTATCCGAAGTAATTGGAACCGACCCTCTTTCGGAAAATCGAAATGTTCGGATAATAGAGAATGCGCCAGTCTTAAGATTAAGGAGAAATATATGCATTGTTTCTTATTATGGTAACAACTGCTTTATAAAAATAAAGCAATAGCAAAATAGAAACAAGAATAAATTACCTGAATTTTAATTTTGAAATTAAGTACCTTTTACATATATCAAAAGGGTTTGAAAAATTGTTTGTTTGTCGCAGTTTCGATTGCTATTGCTTTGAAACTCTATCACGGAGTTTTTTAATGTTATTAGTTCACCAGTATCACAGTCTTTCTGCTGCTCCAGCCATGGCAAACCTTTTGAAAAACATTCAAAAGCTGCAGAATTGCTAATTTGTTCTATTCTTCGTTCCACTCCGCATCTTCGGGAGCTCTAGTGAAATTCAAAAGAACTCTAAGAAAAGGGGATCGAAAATATTTATATGTACTCGTAGTTCGGAAAGGACCGCCTGCACACAAGGAATATAATAGTTGAAAAAAAAAAAGCAAGCTTTCAAAATGTATTTTGCATACAGGGAATATGATAGTATACAAAATAGGCTTTAAAAAATGGATTTCGGTTAACTGAGAGTTTCGGTTAAAAAAGTTTCGGATAAAAGAGGTTCTACTGTATATGTAAAAAATCTATTACAGTTATCAATTAAGAAAAAGAGTACAGTGGTCCAGTGCAAGGTTTTCTTACCGCAATCTTTGAGATTATTTGCTGATATTGTTTTAAAAAACAATCTTTTATAAGCATTCAATATTAATTTTAAAATCCACTTTTGATTTTTTCGACTGCAATTAATGTTTTTCCCCAAATTTCCGTTACAATACCCAAATTTGGTGTTAACACCGAATTCGATTATGAAAAATTTACGGCTTTTTTACGCTTGGTAGAAACTTATAAACAAGTAAATTTAATATCATAAAACGAAACGCAATTTTTCACCTTGATTCAACTTAAAATAAATAACGTGAACATTAAAAAGGTCCGTAATCTTACTTAAAAGGCGATTAATGTAATGAAAAAATGTTACAAGTGACGTATTAAAATTTAGAGTACAGAAGTTAAATATTTTCTTCTACCCATGGAAAGTGACGTATGAGAAAAAAAGTGATGTCATAAAATAAATGGAACTGCAATTAACAATAATAATATATATTTCCTCTAATTAAATTCAATCCAAGAAATTGCTACTGCTACTTCTACTTTTAACTCTAGTAATTATTGGCTCTCTTATTTTCAAAACAAAGTGACGTATTTGTATAAATAAATAACATTTAGTTATTAAGATATTCTCTGATTGGAAGGGTTGAAAGTGCTATGAAGTTTTAAATAAAATGTATATTTTAAACTTGTAACATCTTTTTCATTACATTAGTCGCCTTTTAAATAAGATTGTGGTCCTTTTTAATGTTCACCTTATTTATTTTATTTCAAGTAAATTTATTTAAAAATATCTAATTTTTACGGTGGTTCTATTTTAAGATGAGGCAGCAGGAAAGAAAAATAGGAAACATTATTAATGCAATCTTTTTTAAATTTCTAAATTGATTTTTCAACGGATAATCGCAAATTAAGTCATAATAAACTATTAACCCATTGGGGACAAGCGACCCGTATACTTGCCGCGTAAGGTGGTCAGATTATTCTCACCAGTAAATTTTTATTGTAAATTTTGCCTTATTTAATCCGAACCTTTTCCCGATTCAAGTAGGCAAAAATGAGAAATGAAACCAGGGTTGAGGTCATTCCATTTAAATGCATCCCGCCCAAGTCCCTCTACATGTCACCTATAGATTACTGTGCATCTGGACTTTTAAACACAAGCTTTTTATAAATGCCATCCCGAAACATTGAATGGACTCTGGAAGGCTGTGGTCGAGGGGTGGAACAAAAACAACCTTCATATTTTAACAAAAGTTGTTTTATCTTGGAAATCGAGATATAACATGACAGTTCAATAAAAAGACTATCAGATTGAACATTACTATTATTGCTAGATAGCCGATTATAGGCAATTGCATATCTACATATACAATTGCATATTTTAATGATTTTTCCAATTAAAGCGTGGAAAATGGATAAAATAGAAAGTAAAATTCTTGTCTTTGTTTATTTATTTATTCTTCCAAAATCGTTACAAAAATTTACACCTTCTGCACAAAATGTTATATATAATGCTGTAAAGAATTATTAAAGAATTTATTTAAAAAAAAAATTTAAATATTAGAGTAAAAAGTTTTTGAGTTTTATCCATTTTTTATGCTTTAATTGGAAAAAAAAATCATTAAAATACACAGCAGTATATGCATATAATCCGCAGTCTAGTAATAATTTGAATAACTTGAATGATTTTTTTATTTTTATATTTCGTACAATTCCTAATATCGCACTAGATAGGTTTAACAGTATATCCGTAAGACTATTAAGCTAACATTACACCTCGAATAACCTAAACATCCGGTTGAAAATTTGACACCCACTTTATTATATCACCAACCCCATTTTCATCGACCTTTCCCTAAAATAATATACCACAGCTGAATCTTATAAATACTTTTGGCAGAACATAATTCGGTTTATTGACTTATTTTGTCCTTAATAATTATAGGTCTGTGTTCGATTCCCCTTGGGAATTTTTACATACTGTCTTTATCAGTTCATACAATCGACAAATAGTCAGATCATTATCAGATCATCTCCATTAGATTCGCCGGAATAGCTGAAAATATTGAGAACTTATGGAAACAAATGACCATGTTATGTCGTTCTTTGGTGATTATTTTCTCGAATGAATACTTTTATTCATTATTGTAGCCCATTCCTGTAATTTTAGGTTATTAGTTAACATAATTGTTGCGCCAGGTGTTGAAATTCGTTTTGCAAATTATAAAAAACTAAAGCAGAAGATTTGTACATGTACTCCACAATGTATAATAGAAAATATAAACGCGAACGATTTTTGACGTGAATGTTTTTAAGAAAAATGTGTTTTTAGGCAATTGCTTGAGAATTTTATTTTTATTATACCAATACGAAATACTGTTTTTGCAGATAAAGAGTGGAAGAAATATATTGAAATGCAACTGAAAGTGTATTTTTATATGATGAATTAAAACTTTTTTAATAACTGTCTTTAGAAGTTGTCAAATAACACAGACATGTATAAAGGACCCTATTTTTAATGAGATATTACCTTATGAAAATTGGTAATATATAAATATATAGAAAATATAGTTACAAATTTAACCCATTTGCATTCGAAACTTTCATTCTTGGAATGTCTTTCTTATTCAGAATTTTTTAATAGTAAATCTCAATAAAATTTATTAAATCAAGTAAATTACAATGTAGCTGTAATGAAAAGTACAATGTGCAATGCAATATGTAATGTACAATGTAAAATGTGTACTGTACAATGTACGTGCAATGTACAATGTGCAATGTACAATGTACAATGTAATATACAATGTCAAATGCGTAATGCAAAAGTTTTTGCTTTATTTAATGACAGGCGTTTTGTCATAGAAATTAAAAATTATTCTTTTGAAATTTACTGTATGGATTCGGATTTTCTGACTAGAAAGAAAATTCTGGGATTGGACGCATCCCAGATAGCATGAACATTAGCAGCAAGTTTGACTTTTTCTTATATTATCTTGCCGTGACAAATTTGAATTGAGAAATTCGCACCAAATCTCCCGTAAGGTATACGATCCCCCACTTGCATGAGTAGTTTGTTGTGAAACAGATGGCAAGACTGTCTTTAATTCTCGAAAGTGACGAAAGCAAAAAATCCCTCTGTTGAGAGAATAGACAATCAGTAGATACGCAGAAACTGAAGAAATTTTATTCGGTTGGCACCGCTTTTTTTAAACGCTATACTTCTCAAATACCAAAAGAGGCTCGAATTGAAAAGCACAAATATTACCCTAACTTGTTTATGGTGGTAATAGCGATGCATGCGCCTTAACAGTGCGTATGCGTCAATAGATCTGGCAGGTCTATGGACTCCTTCGAAGGGGTTAAACTTATAGTGTAACAGTTGTAAGGGTCAATATCTGAAAATTGGACAATTTGCGTCCACTGCCAATAATATTTCATTAATTTTACTAAAACCAAAAACAGAAAAATGTAATATATTGTAACATTTGTTATAACAATTACCAATGATAAATGGACATATAATGATGTATAAATAATTAGTTTTAAGCTTTAAACAAGCGAAATCATCATTTCAGTCCCTGTCCCCAGGTACAAATATCGAATATTAAATGTATGCTGTAAACAGTTCTATAAATATTATTAACTTTTGCTATCACATATTTATACCTATATCTATATTTATAGGTATAATATATATGCTCTATATTATATCTATTATATTATATCTATATTATCTATATTATATTAATTATGTTCTATATATAACCTATATACAAATATAGGTATAATATATTTATACCTATACCTATACAGTATGGGAAAATATAATTCTCCTTTATTAGTATAGATTGTATAGTAAAATATTGTAGTAAATATATTTGTCTCTGAGGTTGACCATGACCTCTGTCCCTCTAAACACACATTTAAGTTAACAGATACTAGGTGGCGCTGGCAGAATCATTTCCATTGCAATCGCAACTAAAGTTCAACTAGCAACCATGGATGAAGGTAAGTTGTTTTTCTCTTTGTTTCATATTTAGAAATATTTAGTTTTTGTTCTGAATAGGGATGAGTATTTCTTTTATAGCATCATTCATGTCCCCATATTTAACTTTTTATTTATAAACAAAAAGTTTATTGCAACTTTATTTACGTAGTATACAAATGTCACATGGCATATGTAATAATTTACATGTGCGCAAAATGATTCAACAAAATGGCTGTGCAGCTTTTAAGACAAAAACATCATCTCAGTCCCCATCATCTTAGTCCCAATTATTGAACACTGATTATGATGTTAACAGTCACTTTCTTCTATAAAAGTATATCCTACGTATGAAATATACATCCTTGATCTCAAAACACTACAGCATTTAAATGAAAAAACATGTATCATAGTAAATAATTGTGTGTGGTAGTTGGTACATGCATTTGAAAAAATAAAAATTTTGGAACGAAATTGTCCAGTTTTCAGATATTGACCCGTAAGCAGTTAATTTGGTATGGAAAGATTATTACTTTGCAGTAAGTTCGCAGTATTTTTTGATTACTTGTTTGCCGTTAATCTATACTAACTAGGGGGCTCGCCCCCTACGAGCTACGCTCGCCAACCCCCGTCCAGACACCGCAGACTCTAAATGCACGCTAATTTAATCGGCTTTAAAAAGATTTCGAAAGATTGAATTATAATTTAAAAAACAGTGGCGATCTCCCTATAAACGAATTTCTATTCATTTCTCTTTGATTGGGGAATTTTAACGCCAAATCCGCTGCGGTACTACTTGATTATCCTGTCGACCAATTTCGCCAAATTATATAAATCGCCAAATTATACAAATTGATATAATTTTTATTTTAAATAACGAAAGAACAAATAAATTCGTACAACATTAATAAAAACACAAATAAAACGTCGAAATAAAAATAACTTGATGACGTATACACGTGTAACAACCTTTCAAAATAAGCTAATATAAAAGGAATTAAGTAAAGAGAGTCTTTGTCTCCTGGTATTTTTTAACAAAGCGAAAAGAAAGTTCTTTTAAATGAGACATTTTAAATTAATTTTCAAAATATCAAATAAATGTCTAGCGCAATTTCTAAATTTAAACTTTTTTGCAATATTATTTTGTGTGTTCATTTTATGTAATAACTATAATGTGACGTAAATATGACGTAATTTCTCCTAAGACTTCTAACGCATGTTAATGAATTTATTATTTTACAATATCCTTTCTCCTTTAAAATTCACGTGTAAACTTTTTATGACGTAATTTTTAATAAGTTCCTGCTTTTTATACGTAATTATTTAATACTAATTTGAAAGTTTTTTTCCTGTTTATAATAGTCACGTGTAAATAAATTTTTCATTTGAAGCAAACATTCACTTGCGCTTTTTATACAGATGGCAACAGTTTAAATTAGTACAATTTTCTGAAATCTGTAGAAAATATCTCTAGAAATGCTGAAAATTCGAATTTAAAATAGAAATAAAACCTGAAAAAATGAGTCAAAATAAAAAAATTAATGCAATCTGCACTCCGGCAACTTCTAACGCATAAAATGATCTAAAACTGATTACACTGCCATGTACAGTTTTTGCTGCTATAAAACTTTTTTAGTGGAACGATTTTGTCCAACTTTAGCATTAAATAACTCTTAAAATAATTCTTCGATTTGAAAACTGTCTGCATCAGCGTGTTTATCAGACATTTCTGTATAAAACCACCGATTTTCATATTTTTGTATGCATTATTTTTGTTAATATTAACGAAGAAAGGCCTCC
Source organism: Maratus speciosus (assembly GCA_963932465.1). Taxonomy (NCBI): domain Eukaryota; kingdom Metazoa; phylum Arthropoda; class Arachnida; order Araneae; family Salticidae; genus Maratus; species Maratus speciosus. The sequence goes on from OZ010799.1 coordinate 379,511,332, forward strand.
GGTCACCAAAAAATCAAAACCGGCGGCGGCGGCGGCGGTGACAGCGGGAGTTACTTTTTTTTAGAATAGAGAGATATTATAAAAAATAAAAATTGTTTGTTTGTTAGAGGTAATCTCTGGAGCTTACCGAACCGATTTCAAAAGTAATGGTATCAAAATGATGGTGTTAGTCCAACTTAGAGCATAGGCTATATTTTATGTCGGTGCCACTACCCCAAAGGGGGTGCAGGAGCAAAAAACGTTCTAAAAATGCAATTTTTGTGTTATGGAAGGGCCTAGAATCATGAAATTTGGAATGGTAGTTACTTGTAAGATATAAATGATATCTAAGAACATTTTCTAAACAATTCGAAATTTAAAAGTTGTGGAAATGCACAAAAAGCATTCTAAAAACGTTCGAAATGGAGATTTCTACACAATCTCAGGAAATACCAAACCGATTAAAAAAATAATGGTATCAAAATGATGGTGATAACCCGAGCTCCAAGATAGGCTGTATTTTATGTCTGTGCCACTACCCCAAAGAGGGTGCAGGAGCAAAAAACGTTCTAAATTATGGTTTTTGCCTTACTAGAGGGCCTAGAAATATGAAATTTGAAATATTAGTTACTTATTAGATATAAAGGATTTCTAAGAACAGTTCTTAAAAAATTCGAAATTAAAAAGGGGTGAAAATGCGCGAAAAGCGTTCTAAAAAACGTTCTAACTGGGGGTTTCTACACAATCGCAGGAAATACCAAACCGATTTAAAAAATAATGGTGCCAAAATGATTTTGACTACCCTTGCTCTAAGATAGGCTATATTTCATGTCGTGCCACTACCCCAAAGGCTAGTGCAGGAGCAAAAAACTTTCTAAAAATGCAATTTTTGCGTTACTGAAGGGCCTAGAAATATGAAATTTGAAATATTGGTTACTTATTAAATATACAGGATTTCCAAGAACTGTTCTTAAAAAATTCGAAATTTAAAAGGGGTGATAATACGTGAAGAGGGTTCTAAAAAACATTCTAAATGGTGATTTCTACGCAATTTTGGGAAGTATCAAATCGATTTCAAAAGTAATGGTTACAAACTGATGGTGAAAGACCTTGCTCTAACATGGCTCTGTTTTATGTTTGTATCACTACCACCTTTGGATTTCAGGAGGAAAAAAAAAGTTCTAAATTGCGGTTTTGTGTTATGGTAGGGCCTAGAATCATGAAATTTCGAGTTGTAGTTACTTATAAGATATCAATGATCTCTAAGAACATTTCCTAAAAAAAAATCGAAATTTAAAAAGGGTGAAAATGCGCAAAAAGTGTTGAAAAACATTCTAAATTGTAATTTCTATGCAACCTCAGGAAGTATTGAACCAATTTCAAATATAACGGTGAAAAATTATTGTGACAGCTCTTGCTCCAAGATAAGCTATATTTTATGTCTGTTTCCACTACCCCAGAGGAGATGCAGGAACTAAAAACGTTCTAAAAATGCGATTTTTGAATTATGGAAGGACCTAGATTCATGAAATTTTGCATGCTATATATTTATTACATATAAATGATCTATCGTATAAAAAGCGTTCTAAAAATGTTCTAAATGCCGATTTGTGAGCAATCTCAGGAAGAATCAAACTGATTTAAAAAGTAATGGTAGGCAAATTGATGTTGACAGCCTCTGCTCTAACGTAGACGCTATTTCATGTCGGTGTCACTATCACCTGGAGGTTGCAGGAGCAAAAAAACGTTCTAAATTTCGACTTTTGTGATCGGTAGGGGCTAGCAACTTGAAATTAGGCAAGGTACATATTTATTAGATGTAAATGATCTTTAAGAACGGTTTTGAAAAAAATTGGAAATTTAAAAGTGTTGAAAATGCGCGAAAAGCGTTCTAAAAATGTTGTATAAACGTTCTAAATTGCGATTTCAACTCAATCTCAGGAAATACCAAACCTATTTCAAAAGTAATGGTTTCAAATTGATGGTGACAGTCCCTGCTCCAACTTGGGCTATATTTTATGTTGCTGTCACCCCCATCTGGGGGCGCAAGAGTAAAACATGTTCTAATTTGCGGTTTTTTTTTTTTTTTTGCACAACTGAGGGTTCTAACATTTTGAAATGTGGCACGGTATTTACTTACAAGATGCAACTGCTTTCTACGAACAGTCGAAAGAAAATTCCAAATTTAAAAGGATGAAGTGAGCGAAAAGCGTTCTAAAGACGTTCTAAATTACAATTTTTATGCAATCTTATGGAATACCAAACCTATTTAAAAAATAATGGTGTCAAATTGTTGCTGAAAGAACCTGCTCATACATAAGCTATATTTTATGTATGTGCCACTAACACCAGAGGGTTGCAGGAACAAAAAACTTTCTAAATTGCGATTTCTGTGATACTGAAGAGCCTAGAAACTTTAAATATGGCATGGTAGCTACTTATAAAATATAATTGCCCCCGAAGGACTCTCGAAAATAAATTCGAATTAAAAAGAGGTGAAGCGAAAGGTAGGTTCCAAAAGCGTTCTAAAATAGTCCTAAATTACGATTTCTATGCACTTTCAGGGAATATAAACCGATTATAAAAGTAATAATTGCGAATCAATGGTAACAGTCTCCGATCCTACACAGGCTGTATTTTATGCGGATGATCCTACCACCTGGGGTTCTCAGGAACAACAAACGTTCTAAAAAAGGCCTTTAAAAGCTTTCTAAATTACGTTTCTGTGGAATATTAAGAAATAATAAACCAATTTCAAAATTAATGTTGGCATATTAATGGTGACAGTTCCTATTACAACATAGCCATTTATGTTAAGAAAGGTGGTAAGACTTGGAATTTGCATGATGGTTAATTTTAAGACGTAAGAAGATGGTTTCTAAAAAATTCAAAACTTCAAATGAATACTAAATTAAGCGTATTAATTGAGCATAAAAGTTTCAAAATATTTTCTAAATTATCATTTATTTAGTTTTATTTCTTTTTATTAATTTAAATCTAATTTTTGCCAAATTCAGTGTAATAATGAAGTTTAGTCAAACTATGTTAAAAATAGTAATTTTTGAATTATTCCTAAAAGTATTTTATCACCATGGTAACTCAGAACTATTTTAATAAAAATTAGACATATAAATATTACTTGGAATATTTCAAATATTACGCGAGCAAAGCCGCGGGGTTTGCTAGTTTACAATAAGTGTGATACAGCATGAATTTAACTTGCACGACAAGTTAACTGCAAGTTCAAAGTGTGGTAACGTCGGCGTTTGCGTTATCTTGCTGCAGTCTTGTTATGAACTTTCAGTCTTGTCATGCTGAGCTTGCTGCAACTTTGCAAGTTTTCAAAGCGAGACTTCTGCAAATTTTCTGCAAACTAAAAATGCTATACGGGATATATCCGCTAATGATGCAACTGGATAAACGGGTCTAGAAAAGTTTGAAATGCTGAAATAATGTGTTTATTATTAATATTATTATGTTTGAATCTTTAAGAATGTCGCACAGCTGATCCAATCGAAAAATTCTTAAAATAACGGTTGTATGAGCCGTAAACGTTGAATCACGCAGATCGGCGTTGCATGCGAAGACAAAATTTTAAACTCAATTTTCTCAAAACACTGTTTTTTAGCGGTTTTGCCACGAGGATTTACATGTTTCTTTCTTTGTTTCTTTCTTTCTTTTTTTAATAAAGGACATTAACTTCTCTACAAACCATATCTATAAATCAAACAAAAAGTTTTTTTCCCCTTCAAGTTATAACAAATGATTAATGATTTTATGGATTTTAGTTTTTTTATTACATATATTTTTAAATATGAAAATAGATTTTTTTTTATATTGTACATTTCATTAAATAGAGAAATTGTATACAGCTGTATTGAAATTTGTTGTGGATTAATAAATTACAGATTTTTTTTTTTAATCTAAATTTTTCCTTCATAGACTTTAAAATTATATTTTTGCTAACCATCTTTTTTTTTTTTTTTTGGCAAATGAGGTGCGCTCGTACTATAACTAGTTTTATAAATATTCAGATCTTGATGCAATAGCTGTTGCACTGTTATACAAAAATGCATGAATACAAATTTATTACAATTAAATATATATTAAATTCAGGAATATAATAGGACTACCTCTTCAATAGGACGTCATCACCATGGCAACTCAGAATCATTACCTATCATGGGATATATCATCGAATTCATTACGTATGATAGGATTTAATAGAATGAAGAAAACTTTTATTAATATCTTTTTCAATTTTAATTCGATTTTTATAAAATTTGAAATGACTCTACACAATTCTGAAACGATTACATATATTAAATTTCAAACCATTCGGTTGAGTAGTTCTTGTGCTGTTATATGCGGACAGACGGGAGGAGCAGACGACTGCTGTAGGTGTTATATATTTATATAATTAGAACGCGTCTAAAAAATAGACGTTTCTTAAGTTAGGAAAGTATAATTTAACCACGAACGAAAATATACAGTAACCTTAATTCGAGTTACAAATGATTACGGAAAATGATCTTTATTTTTAGAAAATTAAGAAATCAATATATTTTCCAGATTTAAAGAAGCATTTTTTTAGCCCCGAGTATGCTATTTCTTTCTCCCAGCACTTAAAGTGTCGTCTCAAAAAATAACGTTCCGTTGCATAAGGCAGCCGCAAAACGAAGCAGGTGTATCATTGTACTGTTAAATACTCTACTATATTTTTAAAAACTTCTAAGCATCGCACATTTTCAATTTTTATACCGTCGTATTGGGAAAAAAAAAGTATTTTTAAATCCAATTTGTTTGAAAAATGGATGTCTATTTATTTTTGTGACATTATTATTATTATTATTATTATTATTATTATTATTTAGTTTTAGCGTCATTTGATTAATTTTGGCAACTCAAGTACTCCATTTCTATAGAAAGTAAAGTAAAAATAACTGGAAAATCGCAATTATATCTTTTTGTCGGCATTTTCCCATAACAACTGAAAAAAAATTAATTAAAATATGTGCTATTTTGAAAAAAATACATAAACAAATGATTTCTGATTAAACAGGGAGCTATTATAAACTAAATTTATTTTTAAGTATCTATATTAATATTACAAACAAATGAAGGCATATGAATCATTGGATAGCCGATTTTGTTTTGTCGAGTTTCTTGAATGACGATATCTCTTTTTTTGGATTATGTATTATTGAGCGATAGTGACGTCCTATGCGTACTTTACTGTAGATGTTGTTTAAGACTGAATCATAAATGAGGAATTCTTCAGTAGATGCCGATGACGTCATTTTATATAAAATAAAAGCGTGTGTTTTAAGTCTTAAACCTGAAATATGCTTTGTACTATCTATATATATATATTTTTTTTTTTTTTTCATCGGGGGCAACACTAAATTCTGAAAAAGCAGAATTCCTGTTTTCTAGTTTTTTAAATTTCTTTTGCTGCAAAGGATTCTCGGAAACGTTTTCGAGTCGTTTGTACAATGCGTTAATCCTGTGGAACTCAACAATTCCGACTTGAAAAATATTTACTCAGATGTTAGAATAGCTGCATTTAAATATGTACAAAATAACAAAATTAGAACATAAAACTGAAAAAAATTATTGACTAAAAGGTACTGTTTTTGCATGACCCACTTTGTTTTATATTGAAATATTTGTGAAGAGAAATAAAATCAGTTTAAAAAAAGTAAAATAACTTTATGCTACATGGTTAATTATTATTAAAAGAAAATTTTGAAAATATTATGCTTAAACAAAACTATTTAGACGCAATCGAAAGTCAGAGGAGAAAATTTTTGTTTTAAACAGGATTTTGTCTGAGCAGTTATAATGGTACAGCAGGAAAAATGAAATTTTAACATTTCCGACAGTATTCCGTTAGAGACAGGTTCCTTTTTCGTAAGGTTTCATGCATTACTATGTCCGGATTCAGCAGCCACTGTCCCGCTTTTTTTTTTTTTGTCTCCTTGCCCTACTTTTTGTGACACTCGACCTAACAACTCTAGTTGTCACATAGTTTGGCTTCATCTCACACTATTCATCATATTGAAATTTGTATACATACCTTCCTAAAGTTTTTTGATCAATGCTATTTCTTTTTTTTTTTTTTTTTTTTTTTTGTAGCTGCATGAGTTAGAGGTCTGCACGGGTCCCGGACTTGGCCCGAGGCCCGTACCCGGCAGAATTAGGACAATTTTTTCAACGGGCCGGCAAAAAAATTAATCGGGCCTGTCGGCCCGATATAAGAATTTAAGCGAAGCAGATGAAATACGAACCATTTTCAATTAATATGATTTTCTCGAGAAGTATAAATGTGCGTCACGAGCCGATGCGAGTTTAACAACATCATTACAGAAATGCAACATGTCCATCGTACAGTTACAAGATGTCTGATTCCGAGTTTAATTTTTTTTTCAGGAGACTCGTGCCGGGACGGAACTGGTCTTAATTGATCTCAGGATGTGTAGAACAGTCATTGTGTTTTGTACTATTAATAGTGATAATGAACTTCTCTTAACAGTATCTTTGGAAATATACCTTAAGGTGGTTCTGATATTCACAGCTCAACAATGCAAAGCTTTCGGACACATTTTCTGACAAAATTTTTAACTATAAAGGAATAAAATTGACAGGCCTGCCTATTGAAGGCATTTGGAAACGAATAGCTTTTTCCATATTTGATAAAGTACTTACAGAGATAACAGAGATTCCTGTCACGTGACTGTACGTTTTTCTCCTCTCCTGTGCTATCGCTTCCGGAAATTCGATTCAAAACGCTAATTTTGACAGTATTTTCAGAAAGATATATTGCTTTTATCTATGAAAAAAATCGACATTTACATAGCTTCTGAATAAGAATACCTGCCAATCTTAAGCGCTTCCGAAAAGCAAAGAATTCATAAATGTGTCGAAATGTAGCTCCTTTGGATTTGAGAAAAGCCTTAAAAATGAGAGAAATACTTTCACAAATCTACTTTTTATTATACAGCTTCAAAAATTATCATGTTTTTAATCCTTTATTCTGAACTACATTAATCTTTTAATGAATCCTTATTTCCATTTTGAAATGTCTATAGACACGATGACTGAAACACTGTAAGTAATCGTTAATGTTTACTATTGTGTGCTCTCATTTTTGCGAACATCATAGTAATGTAAAATATACTGTAAAATGTTCCCATAAATATGTATGTAGTATTCATTAAAAGAATCTTAATTGTATGTTGAGAAAAGACGGATTTTTTTCGTAGGAATTGTGTCGGGCTTGGCCGGGCCTATTTTCACTGATTTTTGTACGGGCCGGGCCGTGATCGGGCCGAACTTCCAATTTTTACACCGGGCCGGGCCAAGATAGCTTTCGTTCGGGCCGGGTAGGGCCCGGGGCTGGAAATTCCGGCCCGTGCAGACCTCTAGCATGAGTACTTAACTTATCATTAACATCTTTTAAACCTTTCAGGGGCAAAGTACTTTCAGCACTAAAATGTTGAAATAAATGACTGGCACCGGAATATAAAAACAAATTTATTTGGAAATATGAAAATTGCTATATTATATATATGCTATATTGCTATATATAAGCAATTTTTCACATCTTTCTTTAACCAGTTTTTAACGTTTTCTTTTCCATCACCAGATTTTACTGTAGCTTTGCAGAATAAATTTACATTCATTTTTATATATAACCATTAATCTTTCATTATGCACGGTGTATAATAAAAAGATTTCCAAAATCCCTTAATTAACACATTGCCGACGGGCAATTTTTACCAAATCTGGATTTTAAAACAGTAGCAGCTCCTCTCGGTTCTGAAAGTCTTTTTTAAATTGGTGTTCTAGATAGATTTCCCAAGTTTATGCATCGGTAAATATCTTTCAATGTACGAATTTAATATAAAATGTATTACAATCTAAAAAAAAATATCGACAACGTGATATAAATGCATTTTCTGTAAGGTAGAAGCCACGCCCTTAGTCAATGATGTTTTTTGAATGAAAACAGAGAATTCTCGTTTCCCATAGTGAATGTGTTAAGGAAGCCTTGAACATCTGGTCAACCCTCCCTCACATTGACTGGGTCAAGCCTCACCACATGGCCCTTTTCTAAAGAATAGCACATTGTTATCTTAGGCCTAACGTACTGTACTGTATAATCTTTATGCTTGGAATGAAATCTCGATATATCTGCATTACTTGAAACCTACTTACTTAAATTTCTATGACATATTTTATCTGAAAAAAGCTTAGAAAATATTTCTAAAAAACACAACTTTTAGGTTGAAAACGTATCACAATTGATTTTTTGACACCCCTTTCGATTATCTGTATGAAACAGAGACTGTTGTTTGAGGATTCCAGTAGCTTTGGTTGACACCTATTGACAAAACTTTGAAATTATTTTAAACATGAAAACTCATGGGCGGGACAAGCCTCCCGTATGGTCAACCTTCCTTAGTCTCCTCTATATATATATGTACTAAATGTTGTCCGCACGATAAAAGTCGTAAATATGCAACGGATCGTCTTTAAACTCGACAAACCCATTAAGACCATTGTCAAACGGGCGTCTTTTTTGCTGCTTTTTTGCTTAAGTATTATCCATTCACAATGCCATAGCATTGTCTGAGATACTGTCTGAGATGGCTAATATCTCGGCGGCATTGCAAATGAGAAAAATCGGCCCAATGCAGTAGAAACGGGGGATGGTTGTGTTAGGTAAAGTAACGTCTTTTAAGCAAATAAATGTTTTTAAGATATGTTTTTGCCTTTCCGTTTGGAATGTATATTATTATGATATGGTTATTAGTAGACGTAGTTAAGATTTATTACTCTTATTTATGCTTATATTTACACCAGAAACCGATGTATTTTCGAGATTTAAAAAAATATATTAAAAACCTATATTGACAAAGTAATGTACTTTTAGTAAAGTAACGTCTTTTAAACAAATAAATATTTTTAAGATATGTTTTTGCCTTTCCGTTTGGAATGTATATTATTATGATATGGTTATTAGTAGACGTAGTTAAGATTTATTACTCTTATTTATACTTATATTTACACCAGAAACCGATGTATTTTCGAGATTTAAAAAAATATATTAAAAACCTATATTGACAAAGTAATGTACTTTTAGTAAAGTAACGTCTTTTAAACAAATAAATATTTTTAAGATATGTTTTTGCCTTTCCGTTTGGAATGTATATTATTATGATATGGTTATTAGTAGACGTAGTTTAGATTTATTACTCTTATTTATACTTATATTTACACCAGAAACCGATGTATTTTCGAGATTTAAAAAAATATATTAAAAACCTATATTGACAAAGTAATGTACTTTTAGTAAAGTAACGTCTTTTAAGCAAATAAATATTTTTAAGATATGTTTTTGCCTTTCCGTTTGGAATGTATATTATTATGATATGGTTATTAGTAGACGTAGTTAAGATTTATTACTCTTATTTATACTTATAGTTACACCAGAAACCGATGTATTTTCGAGATTTAAAAAAATATATTAAAAACCTATATTGACAAAGTAATGTACTTTTAGTAAAGTAACGTCTTTTAAACAAATAAATATTTTTAAGATATGTTTTTGCCTTTCCGTTTGGAATGTATATTATTATGATATGGTTATTAGTAGACGTAGTTAAGATTTATTACTCTTATTTATACTTATAGTTACACCAGAAACCGATGTATTTTCGAGATTTAAAAAAATATATTAAAAACCTATATTGACAAAGTAATGTACTTTTAGTAAAGTAACGTCTTTTAAACAAATAAATATTTTTAAGATATGTTTTTGCCTTTCGGTTTGGAATGTATATTATTATGATATGGTTATTAGTAGACGTAGTTAAGATTTATTACTCTTATTTATACTTATATTTACACCAGAAACCGATGTATTTTCGAGATTTAAAAAAATATATTAAAAACCTATATTGACAAAGTAATGTACTTTTAGTAAAGTAACGTCTTTTAAGCAAATAAATATTTTTAAGATATGTTTTTGCCTTTCCGTTTGGAATGTATATTATTATGATATGGTTATTAGTAGACGTAGTTAAGATTTATTACTCTTATTTATACTTCTATTTACACCAGAAACCGATGTATTTTCGAGATTAAAAAAAATATATTAAAAACCTATATTGACAAAGTAATGTACTTTTAGTAAAGTAACGTCTTTTAAACAAATAAATATTTTTAAGATATGTTTTTGCCTTTCCGTTTGGAATGTATATTATTATGATATGGTTATTAGTAGACGTAGTTAAGATTTATTACTCTTATTTATACTTCTATTTACACCAGAAACCGATGTATTTTCGAGATTAAAAAAAATATATTAAAAACCTATATTGACAAAGTAATGTACTTTTAGTAAAGTAACGTCTTTTAAACAAATAAATATTTTTAAGATATGTTTTTGCCTTTCCGTTTGGAATGTATATTATTATGATATGGTTATTAGTAGACGTAGTTAAGATTTATTACTCTTATTTATACTTATATTTACACCAGAAACCAATGTATTTTCGAGATTTAAAAAAATATATTAAAAACCTATATTGACAAAGTAATGTACTTTTAGTAAAGTAACGTCTTTTAAGCAAATAAATATTTTTAATATATGTTTTTGACTTTTCGTTTGGAATATATATTATTATGATATGGTTTCTGGTGTTTCTACGGATAAAGAGTGATTTTCGGAATCAGGGGTAATTCGTAAGAAGTTACTGTATACTTTCGTCCATGGTTATTCTATATTTTCGTAGATTACGAAAAATTAGTCTTTTTTTAGAGTATAGGTTCCCAACGTCTCTCAGGTAGTGCTGAGGCACTCCAGGGGAGAGGTAGCGAGTCCAGGGGTGAAACGGGGGGAGTGTTAAGATAGTCAAAGGGGGCGGCCCTGGCGTACCTACCTATTTAGAAAATTGATATAATAAAACTAGCTGACTTCCCTCTCCGCGCATCTGGTATTACGCGGGCCCGTGATAAAAACCTTAAATATACCTGTATTAAATGAAAATCTATACAAACGAACCTAAAGCTGGGGATCCCAAATTGAACTTCTTTTATTCAAAAGATTGACGCAAAACTTGCCGAAAACAACATTCTATTATAGCGGGTTAAACATTGTACCCACAATTATTTCATGAATGTAAAAAATAGCTATAAACCGCGTTAAAAATAGCTTTATAAATTCGAAAATCGCGGAGTGCAAAATTAACTATATTAGGCAATGAGGAGAACTAAAAGTAAAATTCAGAAATGGATACTAGCAATTCTGGCTTCAAAATCTATACCAGCTCTCTGCCCTGGACTGTGGGCAAAAGTACAGAAATTTTTAATTGCTTTTCCCGACTGCGCATCACTTTGCGGTAATTTGCAGTTTGATCTTAACGAAACGGGAACGCGACATTAACAAATTGTTAAAAATTCACCTCCCTCAACCATCGCATTAGTTTATTTTTACTTTCTTCTATCTTTACAAGAAGAAAGTATTGGATTCACGAAAATTTTCGAATTCCGGTTTTCGACGGATTTACGCGTTTTAGGGTTCAGAGAACCCGAAAAACATGTTTTTACAAAATGTCTGTCTGTGAGTCTGTGAGTCTGTCTGTGTGTGACACAAATTTTGTGGGTGCTCTATCTCAAGAACTAATAAACGGAATTTAATAAAAGTTCATATTCAGTTAGTCCCTGATATAAAGTACTGCTGATTAGTTTTCAGTGTAAATCGCTCAACAGGTGGCGCTGCTATGCAACATTTTTCACGATTCCCACAATGGCTCAATCTTCAGAATTAATGCACGGATTTTCATCAAACTTCAGATTCAGTTAATCCTTGACAGGAATTGGCGTTTTATACATTTTGGTGTAAAACGCTCAACAGGTGGCGCTGCTATGCTGCACTTTTTGCGATTTCTACAATAGCTCTATCTCAAGAACTAATGCTTGGATTTTCAACAAACTTCAGATTCATGTATACCTTGATAAAAATTACTGCTGCTTATGTTTTGGTGCAAATCGCTCAACAGGTGGCGCTGCTATACTATATATTTTTCAGAATTACCACTATAGCTCTATCTCAAGAACTAATGCACGAATTTTCATCAAACTTCAAATTCAGATATAATTTGATATGAATTGGTGCTAGTTTGACGTAATTTCTTGTATTATTTAAATAATTTAATTGACGTGATTTATATAGAAGAAAGTTTTGTGATGGCCACAACATACTAGTTATTGACTTTGTGCTTATTTTTAAATTTTTAATGAATAATTTATTACTAAATTTGACTGGACATTAACAAATTGTTAAAACTTCGACGCCCTCAACCATCACATTAGTTTTTTCTTTTATTTCTTATTGATTTTGTGTTTATTTTTCAATTTTTAATAAACAATTTATTACTAAATTTGATGGTCATTTTAATTAATTTCTACTTTGTGATTCTCAACAGTTAGACAGATAAAATAGGAATAGGTAATATACAACAATATTTTAATATTTGGTATAATTAACTATTATGGAAGCGGGGACGTTAGAATTTTATTTTCTTGTAAAGGGGGCGAAAAGGTTGAGAAACTTAGAACCATAATAATATTACATTGTCATCGGATTTAAGTCAGTATGTAAAATTTAACTCGGACATTTGAAAGCGAGTTAAAGTTCGAGTACAAATTTGAAACTGAAAAGACGATCGTTGCAAGTTAAATAAAACCTTATGAAAATAACATAATTTTTGTTAAAAGAAATCCTAGCCTCAAATTCTTGCAAACATATGTTAAAATACAGTTATTTTAACTAATCTGAAACTTAACTAATAAAAGTTAACTCAATCGTAATAGTTGTGCGAGATTTCTTTCAAAGCGCAGATACCTTAAAATATGTTTAAATACTCTATATACGACCCCTGAAAGCACGGCCGAAATCATTTGTTTTGAGATGCAAAATTGGTTAAGTCATGCATTTTATAACTTGGTCAATTTTAATGTTAGTTGAATGTGATTTTTTTTTTTTTTTTTTTTTGTCTTACTTGTTAGTATCACAGTAAATTTTTACTAAATATCACTTATAGGACCGGGGAAGCGTATAAAATTTAAATTTCGTAATTTTTTTAATAAATGTTTTTCTTTACTCAAATCGCTTTACAAATAATTCTTTACCTTATTTAAACCATTTTTGTAATTGAAAGTATGTATCTAGGACCAACGGTTGCAAAAATAAAGGTAGGTGAGGTTATACGTGGACACACGGTATATTATCATGATGTGGTTTCTGGTGTTTCTACGGATAAAGAGTGATTTTCGGAATCATGTGTAATTCGTAAGAAGTTACTGTATACATTCGTTCCTGGTTATGCTGTATTTTCGTATACATTGCGAAACAATTGTCTTTTTTTAGAGTGTGGATATTGTCAAAAGGACACGCAAATACTGGAGACTTAAATCATATTTTAAATCAAAACTTAAAATCGATGTTTTAATTCTATGGCCACAAACAGTATAGATTGAGTTGATGCATTTTTGTTTTTAATTTTTGTACATATTGATTTTCATTCTTTACGTCGACAAACATTATTTGCTATGCCATAAAACACTTTAAGCTAAATAATGCTATAAAAAGTAATAAAACATCTTTATTTAGATTGACGAACTATGTTTTTGAGAGTTTCACAAAAGTTGTTCTATACATTTAGCTAACACATTATGCAAATTATATTTTATTTACATTCGGGCATGCGCAGTGAATCATTGTTCAGTAAACCTGCTCATTTTTCATACAATTTTTATTATTTTTTAATTCTAATTGCAGGGTATTGTGTACAATGTTGTTTGTCATATTTTCTGAAAAGAACTTTTTTTATATATTAAGAATTCTACAACTTATAAGTAAAAAACTTGGTAAAATTTGGGACTCTTTTTATAAAAACTTTAATTTCTCTACGAGTATACATGTCATAGAATTAAAACATTGATTTTAAGTTTTGATTTAAAATATGTTTTAACCCAGCAAAGAAAGAAACAGTGGGCCATCAGCGGTAAAGTGTAAAGGTGCCATTACTTAAACCTGTCGAAAAGTGTCCGAGCCGAATGCAGCTAGCCCATCAGTGATGGCCAACAGCAGGCCAGCATTGGTATGCCATCACATTACTTCAATGCGGCACTTTTCCTGCAGTGCTAGCACCTATCCCACTACTATTCCTTTGCTGGCCCAGCACTTTCCCTTACAAAAATTTCTTATAGAATTCTATAAAAAAAAACAAAGTATTATATAATTATGGCTCTTTTTTTCTATAAGCTAGTTTCACCAAGAGTTATAGAAGTGTCTATAATAGAAATGTCTATAGAAATATTTGAACGGCATGTGGTCACCCTCCCAAGTACTGACCGCGCTCGATGCTGTTTGGTTTTCGTGATCGGACATGAACAAGTGCTTTCAGCGTACGCTACGATTGCTCGTAGTTTTCAAGCTCTCATTACACTATTTCAAGTTTGTTTCTTTTGTGATTTACGTTCCCAATCATTAAACTGGTATAGAAATTATTCTATTGTATAGAAATCCTATGTATTTTATACGCTTTTTTTTTATTATTGATTCTGAACTGCGTAAATTGTGAAAACCGAAATCCTTTGTAACCTAGTAAAACAGATTTAAGGAGAAAAAAAAACTGTGTCGAAATAAAGAATTTATTTATTTATTCATTTACTTATTTATTTTGTTGGTGGCAGTGGTGCTACATTTTTTACAGTTAGCTTCACAAAAATTAGCTTCACAGCTTAAATTGTGTTTGATATTCATTTCAGATTTCTGTTCAAATACTCAATGTCTTCGATATTCGCAGCGCCACCTAGCGTAAGTGTTTCCAACAAAAATACTGCAAAAGTTAGTGAACTTCCATGTAGTGGTGGGCCAGCGCATGAGATAAAATGGATGCCCACCAGAATTTTATCTGATGATTTCCAACAGCAAAGTTGACAGAAGCTGTCCAGCAGTGGTCATGCAGTGGTAGACTCTCAGCCAGCACTTCTCCATCATTGCCAGCACCTATCTTGCTGCTGGCCAGCAATTTCCTCTTTGCTGGAAAGTCTCCAGTGTTTGCGTCTCCTTTCGATGATATTCACACTCTAAAAAAAAAAACAAATGTTTCGTAATCTACGAAAATATAGCATAACCATCGCACAAACGGCGACATTTTCAAAATCATTCATAATAGAAATATTTTCACAAAATTTAAAAAATTTAAAAAACAATAACTTGGTAAACAATGTCACGAGACATCATTCATAATGAAAATCAGTGCAAACATAAAATAAAATTTAAATGGATATATGTGATATATGATATTGAAAATGTCGTGGTTTATGCGATGAAACGTTCGTCAATCTAAATAAAGATATTTTATCACTTTTTGTAGCATTATTTAGCTTAATCTGTTTATAAGTGATTATTATACATGTTGTCATAAAACACTTATTAACAAGTTAAATAAATAAATAAATAATATCACCAGATTTCATAATTTTTCATGAAAATGACTGCACGATTGCAGACTAGAGAATAATTCAATAAGTTGGAAATTGCACGTCAAGCGAGAGAAATGAGGTGCGTTCGTATACTATAATTTAATTCGCGTACTATAACCAGTTTTAAAAAAACAATTTGCACCTTATATTGTATTGAATGTATATTTTAGTGAACTTCATAAGTGGATATCAATTTCATTCACTTCGAAAGGCTGTAACATCATTAAAATGCACATGAAATAATTTTTTCCCGATGGCCGTAATATAACGGAAAAGTTTTGACTGTCCCTGTCATTAAACTATACATCCGATTTTCATAAAATTTGAAGTGACTCGACACAATTTTGCAACAATTATATATTTAAAATTTCAGACCATTCGCTTGCGTGTTATATGCGGACGGACGGACAGAAAGACAGACGGACCGAACGACGACTATAGGTGCTGCGTATTTATATAATTACGAACGCACCTAAAAAGAAGGTGTAACATTATGTGTTAACAATTTATGTTATTTTTCGCAGCACATGAAGAATATCAAACGGAAAACATATCGTGTAGCAGCTGCATCTTAATAAAATAAGCCACACGTGCGTCTTCCTCTTCCAGTAATTTAAGAGGATATTGTTCTTTAATTTGTCATGAAGCAATTTTATTTGGCTACATCTACAGAAGAGAAAACATAGCATTGATTCAAAAGAAGATATGTGTATATAGTTAAAAAGGTACGAATTAAATTAATATATTTTTCTACTCAAAAGATAACAAGAAAGAAAAAGCATGTCTCAAGCATAGATTCTAAAAAAAAAAAATCCAACAGATCCAGAATACTATAATGAAACTTCGTCGTATAATAAGGTGAAAGAAGATATGTAAAGTAAGCATTTCAGAAAACGCAAAGCACATTTAAAAAATCAATTTCAGCAGTTAGCGTTCATAGTAGTCGAAAAAGTAGTCCAATTCTTTTGTGTAGCCTTGTGTATGATCTATATCATATTAGTTGTAAATTTCCAAGTGCATGAAAAATGAACGGATCAGGATTCGAAACAGGCATCTCTTGGCTGAAGCCGCTAATTCTCTGCCCACTGAGCCATCTCGGACGAATCTGAAGGACCTAATTCACTTAGCTAACCTTAATGATCACAGCATCTGGCTGATATCTGAATCAGCTCAACATAATAAATCACGAGTTATGGAACTCCTGTAAACGTTGGATGCGAAATTATATTAGATTAATTATTAACACAATTATTCAATTGGTAAATAAATCATATTAGTTGTAAATTTCCAATTGGGTAAGATCATTGGGGGCTTCAGCCACGAGATACCTGGTTCGAATCCTGGCCCGGGCATTTTTCACCCAGTTGAAAATTTACAACTAATATGATTTATTTACCAATTAAATAATTGTGTTAAAAATTAATATAATACTTGTATATATTGATCTATATATTTGTATATATGCTACATGGGTCTATGTCATTTAGCAGACAACCAAATAGCCGACAAGACATTTAGCAGACAGCAATTAGACGACAGGACATTTAGCCCACAAGTACATTTAGTCGACAGGACAATTAGCCGACAGCGACAGTTAGCCGACAAGACAGATAGCCGACAGAGACAATTAGCCGACAGGACAATTAGCCGATAGGACAGTTAGTCGACATGGACAATTAGCCGACAGGACGTTTAGCAGACAGGATGATTAGCCGACAAGATAATTAGCCGACAGGACAATTAGCCGACAAGACAATTAGCCGACAGGACAATTAACCGACAAGACAATTAGCTGACAAGACAATTAGCCGACAGGACATTTAGCCGACAGGACAATTAGCCGACAAGACAATTAGCCGACAGGACATTTAGCCGACAAGACAATTAGCCGACAGGTCAATTAGCCGACAGGACATTTAGCCGATAGGACAATTAGCCGACAGGACAATTAGCCGACAGGATATTTAGCCGAGAGAACGATTAACCCAGTTAGGTTTTGGTTTGGATACTGTTAGGTTTCGGATAGGTTACAGTCAGAATACAGTTAGGTTATAATTAGTTTACGGTTACGGTAAACTTAGGTTACAGTTAGGTTACAGTTAGATTACGGTTACGTCACAATTAGATTAAATTTAGGTAACAATTAGGTTACGTTTAAGTTACAAATAGGTTAAGGTTAGGTTACGGATAGGTTACAGTTAGATTAGGGTTAAGTTACGGATAGGTTACAATTAGGTTACGGATAGGTTACAGTTAGATTACGTTTATGCTACGATTAGGTTACAGATAGGATACAGTTACGTTACAGTTTGGTTACAATTAAGATTACGGATAGGTTACAGTTAGATTACGGTTAGGTTACGGATAGGTTACAGTACGTTACGAATAGTTTCCAGTTAGGTTACGGTTAGGTTACAGTACGTTACGGATAGGTTCCAATTAGGTTACGGTTAGGTTACAGTTAGATTACGGTTAGGTTACAGTTAGATTACGGTTACGTCACAGTTAGATTAAATTTAGGTAACAATTAGGTTACTTTTAAGTTACAAATAGGTTAAGGTTAGGTTACGGATAGGTTACAGTTAGGTTACGGTTAGGTTACAGTTAGATTACGTTTATGCTATGATTAGGTTACAGATAGGATACAGTTACGTTACAGTTTGGTTACAATTAAGATTACGGATAGGTTACAGTTAGATTACAGTTAGGTTACGGATAAGTTACAGTACGTTACTTATAGGTTACAATTAGGTTACGGTTAGGTTACCGCCAGGCTACAGTTAGGTTACATTTAAGTTACAGTTAGGTTATAGTTACATCACAGTTAGGATACGGTTAGGTTATAATTAGTTTACGGTTAGCGTACCGTCATGATGCGTTTATTTTACAGATAGATTACGGTTAGGTTACAGTTATGTTACAGTTAGGTTAGGGTTAGGTTATAAGTAGGTTACGGTTACGTTACGGTTAGGTTATAATTAGGTTACGGTTAGGTTACAGTTATGTTCCATTTCCGTTACAGATAGATTACGGTTAGGTTACGGTTATGTTCCATTTCCGTTACAGATAGTTTACGGTTGGGTTATGGATAGGTTACAGGTAGGTTACAGTCACGTTACATTTAGCTTATAATTAGTTTACGTTACGGTTAAGTTACCGATAGTTTATAGTTACGTCACAGTTAGGTTACGGTTATGTTACAGTTAGGTTACGGTAAGGTGACAATTTGTTTATAGTTAGGTTGAAGGTATGTTACTGTTAGGTTACCGTTAGGTTACGGTTAGGTAACACGTTACAGCTAGGGTACAGTTAGGTAATGTTTATGGTACAGTTAGATTAAGGTTACGTTACAATTAGATTACTGCACCCAGGTCTTAAATTCTAACAAAAAAAGTTCCGGAGCCCTAATCAGCGCTACCGGTACAACAACTGTACCGTTCCACCCCTCCCCCATGCCCCTGTAATCTGCATATTTATATTTGGTACATTAACTGCAAAATTTAAAGCATTTTTTTTTCTTTAGCAAAATAAAAATTTTAAATATATCTATCTGCATGTACTTAGCTGTCAACTATTCCATTTTTTAGTTATCACTTCTTCTGAATAGTAAAAATCCGTGCCTATTTTTTATGTTAATTAATTGCAGAATTCTGCGATTAAATAGGGTAACGATTATGATTAGGAAATTTTTTTAACACAGAAAAGAGATAGTTCGCAGCTATGCATTTTTAAGAAAAAATGAATGAAATTTACAGAAATGAATATTTATATGCTGAAGAATGGAACAATGTTTTACAATTTCCTGAAAAATGTGCATATCTTAAACTATAATCATTTCCTTCCGCATAACAATCTTTTGCGGTGAGTCCCTGAAAATCAGATAAAATTAAAAATTTGACAACGTTATCGGAAAGAATCTATGCTTTTATAGAAAAAGGGGAACCACTGCTCGATTGCTTTCTATCAGAATAACAATACATGGTAATTATATCTATTTGCAAAGGAAAGTGACTTCGTATAGGTGCAGAGAGCCTTAGCGTGGGTACCGTTCATGATACAAAATAAATAGAAAAATCACTAACGTGATTTTTATACTCGTACGCAATAGAAGACAAAAAACCTCGAACAAACAAACATCAAGCTGATGCTTGTTGGATAAAACAGAAAATATTCTTTTCAGGTTAGATATCGAAATAATAAAAAGAAAACCCAGCCAATAAAAAATTATCCTACTGTCACAAAAGAAAATCAAACTGAAAGCAAATTTATTGTTCAGTCTCTTGAGTGGTGCCGTATCAACACGTCGCCGATATAAATTTGAAATAGTAAAACACGATTTCTGTTTCCCCTTCATTCTGATCATAATAGCATTAAAATGATTTGAAGTGGAATATAATACGTAATTTTGAAAGAGGATTTTTTGTTTTTCAATACATGAATAAATAAAATTTTAAATGTAATACAGATTGAGCTCGAGTCAGTCTAAGCCTAAAAACTGATATAAAAATTGAGACCGTTTTATCTCCATCTCCTACGTGTGTGACACATTACATCACATATAAGTGTTTTGTTAAAAAGAATGCAAAAGCTTAGAGATGGGAAGGAAAGGAAAAGGTAATTTAAGCTTCGGTTTTTCGGAAGCGCTATTGCACTGGGCTTCGGAACCCTGTATTTATACAGTGTAATTTTATATCACACTAGCTGACCCACCCGGCGTTGTCCAGGCCCATCATAATAACCTTAAATAAAACTCAAGTTTGTATGATTTTATATCCTTTGAAAATCTTTTAAATGAACCTAGTTTCGGAAGTCCCATTACCTTCCACAGCCTCTCGTGTGTTCCCAACAAATCTCTTTATGAACGAACCTGTGAAATGGGTCCCCGCTACCTAAAGCAGTATGTACCGGAAGTGCTCCGCACGTGCCGCAGATAATCGAAAACCAAGTCGAGTGAGCCAAACTTCGTTGTAATCAAGCCCATAGAACCCGAAAAACGAATGCATCATTAATGTTCGAAAATGTTGGTAACTGAAGTCTAAGATAAACATTCATAATACAGAAAGTAGCTGAATTGTAATCTAACTTAAATGAACCAATTCCCGTTGAAATCGGTCCCCGAGAACCCGAGGAAAGAATACACCCCTAAGCGGTGGAAGGTTGCCCCCCCCCCCTCTGTAAATTTCACGGACTACTTTTAAAATTAACGCAATATTATTTAATAAACGGATGAAATCCCGGGCGGCAAACAACGTACCTACGCTACTGCACCTATCGAAAATTTTCATATGAATTCGACATTCGTTTTATTCGATGTTAGCATAAATTAGAGGCCCGATGTAATTATGAGCGCGCTAGAGTGCGAAGCCAGCTAGTTTAATAAAATGTTATTATTATTACGCTTATATGTTAAAGCCTCGATAACTCGACATCGTCATGAATAAGTGTATTTAGTTAATATTATTATTTATACCTTTGCTCTAAAAACTGGATAACTTGAAGATTCATTAATCCGTTTTATTTTCTATCGAATACAAGTTATACTGTTAAACCTTGATGAATCCTCAAGCTTATAAATCTATGTTTTTATTTAAACAATTATCATTGGTCATTGTGGTTAAAACCTTGATAACTCTGTATCCTCATAAAGCAGTGCTTCTATGCAATAGAATATAATTAATTTTCTTTACATCCGCAATAAAATTAAAATAACAAGTTATCCCCAAACGATCTCTCTAAACGCAAAAACCTAGTTACTTCGCCATCTCTTTAAATTTATATTTTAATCAGTTTGATATAAATTTTGTATGATTTCCAAAAAAACCTCGAAAAGTCGTCATCCTTAATCATCTGTGATTTTATTAAGTCGAATGTCATTAATGAATTATATATATCCAATCTTGACAACTTGACATTCTCACAAATTCGTCTTTTTGCGCATCGAATTTATTTAATTTATATATTAAAAGATCAGTGATTCGCCAGCCTTAATAAACCTTTGTTTTTGCTGAAAGAAGTAGTACTTATTTGTTACTGATATGGGGGCACTATAATATCGATAGCTCATCAATTTCATAAATCAGTGCTTTTACTCAATCATCATTAATATTTTATACATATGCATTAAAACCTCAATAACTCGTCAGCTACTAAAAGTGTGTTTTTATTTAACTGTAGAATAAGTTTTCAGCGAGATCGGATTTAACGACAACCCAGTTTTTAGCGAGGAAAATTGAATAAAACGTATACCAATAAAAGAAAGTTTCGCTTTGTCTGTGTGTATGTGAGTGTTTGAGTGTCTGTGTGTCTGCGTTTGATGACTAGCAAAATCTACCGCACGTAGAAGTCTGAACATTTATGTGAGAACAATCCAAGACATGTCCTGATGCACCTGACAATCAGATTTTTCTTTTTTAGGGTTCCGTACTTAAAAAGTAAAAACGGAAACCATTATAAGATCACTCTTGTGACTGTCTGTCTGTCACAGCCATTTTACTCATAAACTATGGAACGTGGAAAGTTCAAATTCGGGGAAATAATAAAGACCATTGACCCACATATTTTCATATTAATAAACATTCATAAATATATTTAGTAAAAAAGTAGAGGGGCTAATTATGCTACTTGAAAAAAAAATCTTTTCATTGTATATCATGTGAGGTATCCCGTGAAAGCTTTTGTAACGCTGAACTCAAAAATACATTCCTTTTAATTTTAGGTATTATATTTTCAAAGATATTGTTGAAAATGTAGCGCAAAAATATGTCCCCCACCCCCCATCTAATTCCGAATCTACTGAAACTAAAATTATGAAAGAATTAGAGGTAGTAAACGTTAATATAAACGTTGCCGGAAAATTATAGCGATTACCCTAGGTCACATAGTTTTTGAGTAATTAGCGTTTTTCTGTTATACACAAATTTCGATTTATGGGCATTCAGAAAAATTGTTGAGCATCGCTGAAAATACCTAACGTTGCAGAAGAATAAAAGCATTGTTTATAATGACTTTCGAAAAAAATCATCGGTAATTAGCCGAGATATTAACCCTTAAAGGTACGGTCAGTTTAGACATACACAAGGACAGGGCGGCGTACTCTATGCCTAGTTAACAACTTTTAATGATATATATGTGTAATGTAATGTCCAGTAACAGTATAAAAGCAATAAACGTCAAACTGTTAAAACCATACTATTTTAATGGGTCTCGGGACACTAAAAAGTGGGGAAAAAAGACCATTTTCGACATTTAATGTCGTAAAATGTATATGATTTTAAAACACAATTTTAATTGGAATGAAAGATATAAGTATGTGTTCTTTCGTTTCATGCATTTAAAAAATTGCAAGATACAGAATTAGTATTTATAGGGGGCTCGAAACTGTTAGACATTTGCCGAACAAAAAATTGGCATAACAGTTTACGCGCAGGATTACAAAATAAATATTGCAACTAGAATGAAAATTTTGGTGCTTACTTATACTTCAGATTGTAATAATTTCCCTGAACTTAAATAAATTTATATTTAAAGCCTTTTTATATTTTTAATGCAATGTTGTATTTAGCTAATACAAAATTTTGAAAATTTCAACAGTAAAATCACCTAAAAAATATTTTTTTTAACAATAAAAAGGAAATTTTAGGTTCAGTTTATATAGACTAACATGAATTATATGTTTTGAAAATTTCATGAAAAAATATTTAGAAGTTTTTGAAGTATCCTGAGCGTTATGCCCAAAAAACGCCATTTGGAAAATAATGACTTTAAAGTTTCGGAAACGCCGCTTCAGCTATTGAGCGGTATAATTCTAAAAGCCGAAACTTTTGTTCTAATGGGAATTTCAAGGAAACAATTATATCAAAATATTCAGAAAAGATAGAAGTTTAACATCTAAAAAAATTAAAATTTCTTAAATTTTGAATCTTTAAGAGTCCTGCGACCACTTAATCCTTTCTGGCACGAAGTAATTCTATTTATAAACGTATGAAATAATGAGCTGACACCAGAATTTATAAATGAATTTATTAGAAAATGCGAACTTGCTTATTTTCACGTACATGATAAAAGGGAAATTTTAATTAAATATTCTTGGTGCCGTTTGTCTGTTTTGGAATAAAAATTAGGTGTCCGTTTTTTAAGGGCATCGCCCTCGAAATATTTAATTAGAATGAATCGCATAAATACTGTGGGATTCGCGATAGTTTACATTGATTGTATCTCTCAATGCGCCTCGAGTGACTTTAAAAGTTAATTAAACACCTATCTGGAAAAACGCGGCACTGACCAAGGCGGCGTTGCAACTTCGAGACCTCAATTCGGAGCGCGCTTAGCACAATGCCAAATTTAAACTTTGAACAGAAGTTTTGTTTTAGCTACACTGTAGAAATAAAGGTTATTACTACGCTGAATTTAGTTTCATGAAATGCCAAATGAAGTTTAACTATGCACTGGTTTTATTGTCAGTACCGAATTAAGTTCATCATAAACAGATTAAAATAATATTAAAGAAAGAGTTATACGAACAGCTATGTTTGATATTATTTAGGTTCCACATCTCTTTGAACTTTCATGATATACCCATTTACACTTTTCTAATATATACAGTTATACTCAACCCTACGTTGTATTGTTTTTTACAAAGTCTTAGTACTCTTTTAGCAACTTTTTTTTTCTTTATAATACAATTACAAATTCATATATTTATTCTATGGAACCCTCTGTGCGCGAGTAATGCTCGCACTTGACCGTTTATTTAAGGCTCGGGGCCCCTGTGCCTCTTTCAGTTTTTATGCTCTAAATTGTTAATAACTTACCCCCTTTATATCCGATCTTCTTCGTTCTTGGGGCCAATTCTCCATTTAGTTATTCCCTCTTTTCTACATTCCAGTTAAGACCCTGGCAGCCTGGGACCCGGTACAGCACCCCTTGAAGTTTTTGCGCCTTAAATTGTTAATAAATTGCTTCCTTTTAATCCGATCTTCATTTAGGTATCCTTTTTTCATTTAGTTATTCTCCCATTTCTACATCCCAGTTAAGAACCTTGCTCCATTCTCCCCCCTAGGGTTCCGTAGGTCCCTTGAATTTTTTGTGCGCCATGCATTTTTCGCCCTCTAATTTTCTCACCTTCTCAGTGCATAATTTTAAAACTGAGTATTGGACTCTTCTCCCAGGACCAACAACCTCATATTAGGTAGCTTTCATTACAAAAAGCTACCTATTGCAGCAGTTCGGAGGAAAGCGATTTCAAAAAATTTTGGTATATTTTCATCGATCATGACCCCCAGACCCCGAAACCACCCTCCGTACAAAATTGACACACACACATATATATATATATATATATATATATATATATATCTGACCTTTGTCACACTGTAACTCGCGTATTTATGAACCGATTTGGATGTAATTCGGTGTGTACATAGTACATACTAAAATCTCGACCGAGTTCGTTGGCCAGCTTCATCCGCCATTTTGTTTCAAAATGGCGGCCATTTAAATTTTTTTTTTAAATTTAAAATTTGAAATGTGGTACCAAAAAATTGAAAATGAAAAAATATTTTTTTCTTATGTGTTTGACATTAATAAAAAGATTCGGGAGCAGTTTTTGTTTCGTCGATATCTTAAAAAATGGCTGAGTTATAGCATTTTGAATTTCTATTGTGGCTGATATTTTAAAACGACCTGATTTTTGTCATGCGATAACAGGCGTATTTATGAACCGATTTGGATGTAACTTGGTCTGTAAATAGTACATACCAATGTCTCGACCGAGTTCGTTGTCCAGCTTCATCCGCCATCTTGTTTCAAAATGGCGGCCATTTAAAAAATTTAAAATAAATTTAAATGAGATACCAAAAAATTGGAAAATGAAAAAGATTTTTTTTGTATGTGTTTGACCTTAATACAAGGATTCCGGAACAGTTTTTGTTTCGTCTATATCTAAAAAAATGGCTGAGTTATAGCATTTTGAATTTCTATTGTGGCTGATATTTTAAAACGATAACAGGCGTATTTATGAACCGATTTGGATGTAACTTGGTCTGTACATAGTACATACCAATGTCTCGACAGAGTTCGTTGGCCAGCTTCATTCGCCATCTTGTTTCAAAAGGGTTGCCATTAAAAAAAATTTAAATTTAAAATGAGGTATTAAAAAATTTGAAAATGAAAAAGACTTTTTTTATGTGTTTGGCCTTGATACAAAGATTCCGGAGCAGTTTTTGTTTCTGAAAATTTGTTCTTTTGTTTATATCTTAAAAAATGGTTGAATTATAGCACTTTGAATTTCTAGCATGGCTAACATTTTGAAACGATCTTGTATTTGTCACGCGATAACACACGTATTCGCCTATTTCGATGTAAGAAGGCATGTGGATAGTATACATCAATATCTCGACCAAGTTCGCTGGCCAGCTTCATCAACCATCTTGTTTAAAAATGGCGGCCATTAAATTAAAAATATATATATTTAAAGTGAAGTGCAAAAAAAATTAGAAATTGAAAAAGGTTTCTTTCTTAAGTATTTGACCTTGATATAAGGATTCAGGAGCATTTTTTGTTTGTCTTTATCTTCAAAAATGGCTCAGATATAGCAATTTCAATACCTAATGTGGGTGACATTTTGAAAAATCTGATTTTTTGCCTGCGACAGCACTCGTATATATCAATCGATTCCGATGTGAGTGAGCATGTGCACAGCAATTACTAAGGTCTCGACCAAGTTCACTGGTTAGCCTCATCCACCATGTTCTCTTAAAATGGCAGGCACTTTAAGAAATCGCCGAATTTGGCAGCCAAATATAAGTTGCTTTAAATAAAAGCAGCTCGGATAAAGCTGATAATTTCGCGAAATTCTCATTCATAATGATTTACTATTGATAAAAATTAGTATTGAATCTCCTATATTCGGTTTCCACTAAATTGAGCTTCGTGTGTTTGAATAATATAAGTTGGCTTTTTTAAAATAGGGAATATGAAAGCTACCTCTTCCTCCCGGCACTGGCCGGAAGGACTTTTTTATTTGGGCCCTAGGACAATCAGCTATCCAGTTCTAGGTTTGCCCAATTTGCCCAATTTTTGGCGCATTTCTTTAAATTATTATTCTAAGAAATACTAATTCACAACTCTATGGTTAATTTTGAATAATTGAAGATCTAAGACCTTTTAACATATTTTCATGTTAGGGCTGCATGCTCATGTTAGGCAGGTTTCCTGCTCTTAACTATCAGTTGGACTTTTTTGGGCCCTTTATTGTAGCTCCCTTAAAAATGACACGATTCATTAGCTTTTTTTTCTAACAACTTCTTAAGTCTTCTACCAACTCCGTGAAAGACAAAAAAAATTCTCACTTCAGCTACCACCAATTTTGAATATTAATCTCCTTCTTGGGGCCTTTGTTGCAGCTTCTTTAAAAACGATCTTACCCTATTACAATTTTCTACTTCATAGTTCTTGCGTCCTACAGTTACTTTAAAACTATTAATTTTTTTTCCTTTACCCAACTACATTCCAGTTAATATCCTGCCCCCTGGGCCCGGTCCTTCTTTATACCCAAGCTACCACCTTTTTTTAATATTATTCTCCTTTTTCGGCAACAACTTACGTTTACTCACTACATCCGTAAATTAAAAATAAAAATCGCGTTACGTTAACCCTTAAATGCGCGATTTTTTATTTTGCTTCGAAAAAATTATATATGATTCTCTGAAAAGTTTATTACACTGGAAAAATAATGAAAAAAAAAAATCAGAGATACATTTTTCATATAATACGGCAATCTTTTTTTCTGTTGCGCATCTGCAATAGAAATAATAACTACTGTTGTGTGGCTGTTTTACGCTAAAATTTTGCAAATCAGTAAATATCCGTTTATTAAATAATATCGTGTTAATTTTAAAAGTAGACCGTGAAATCTATAGAGGAGGAGGGAGGCAACTTCCACCGCGTAAGGATAAATTGTTTCGTCGGGTTATAAGGACCCAATTTCAACGGGAATTGGTTTATTTAACTTAGATTACAATTCTGTTACTTTCTGTGAAAATACTACTTTCTGTGATTATGAAAGTTTATCTTAGACTTCAGTTAACGACATTTTCGAACATTAATGATGCATTCGTTTTTCCGGTTCTATGGGCTTGATTGCTACGAAGTTTGGCTCACTAGACTTGGTTTTCGATTGTCTACGATACGTGCGGAGCACTTCCGGCACATGCTGCGTTAGGTAGCGGGGACCCAGATTACAGGTTCGTTCGGAAAGGCGTTTGTTGGAAACACACGAGACGCTGTGGAATGCAATGGAACAACCGAAACTAGGTTCATTTAACACGTTCGCTGCCACTGACGCGCTGGCGCGTCCGACCGGCAACACTTAGTATGCCGGCGACGTTCTGGGGCGTCAATCGATTATATGATACGTTATATGCTCTGTTTTTCGGGTGGCTTTGGACGTTGAACGGAAAGGTTGTTTATGCACGTTAGAAAAGCATAAACCGCACTAAAAAAAGAAAATAATATGTTTTTTCGTAATCCTGGTTTTACTAGTAAAATATAAGGAACATTTTAACCATTAAAATACTGTTTTTTAATCCGGGTTCTGAGGATGGAAATATCACTTTTAGTGGCAGCTAATGTGTTAAAAGATTTTCAAAGGATATAAAATCATAGAAACTTGAGTTTTATTTAAGGTTATTATGATGGGCCAGGGCAACGCCGGGTGGTTCAGCTAGTGTGATATAAAATTGCATTGTATAAAATTTGGTTGCATTGTAGGGAACTAGAAAAAGCAAGCAAAAAATTCATACCGCACAGTTTGTTTTTTATTTTTAATTCGATATAGATTTCGTTATTCATATGTCTAACTGTTTTATACGTTTAATATAATATGTTGAAACATCACAAAGAGATTATTATTTGTTAAAAAACCTTGTTTATGTGACTTACATTTTTCTACACAAACAAATTGCAGTAGTAATCCTTATCTCAGTTCATAAAATATATATATATTTTAATAGCAATGGCCCATATCCGTTTATTTTTCAAAAAAAATCATGAAAATTCAACAAACTGTCGTATCGGAGCATTATTTGTACTATAAAATTTATCAAATAATGATAGTTTTGTGCAAAATGAAAAAAAAATAGTTAAAATTCTCACCGATAAGCGAAGTTTTAGGAGCCTCATTATAAAACTGTATGACAAACAGGCAGATTATGGATTCTTAAAATAGTCTGACACTAAAAAATTGAATTTGATTGTTTAGTATCTGAATGAAAATAGCTGTACATTTTATGCTTGTAAGAAATAAAAATGGTTCTATATGAAAGCGTTAGAAAATAGCCAATTTGGATTTGAGAAAATCATTTAAAAAAAAAAAAAAAAGAAAAGAAAGAGAAAAAAATCACTCCCGGCTCGGCCTGCAGGCACAGGTAGATTTCGAAGTTAAGTACTAATTTCACCAAAAAGGCTAAATCAAGATTAGAGATAAACACAGTTTGACAATTTTTTCTGGTCGCTTTTGACGAGTTTTTAATTTTATTTTTCTGAACTGGTTTTATCAGAATCATGTTAAGGCTGTGTTCTTAACTACACTGTTCAACAAGGTTGATATTTTCTGACACAATGACGTACAGATTTTTTAACGTAATTGTATAAAATAGGCAGACCTACTACAAGGGATTTTTCTCCCTTCGTTCAGTGTTTTTTCCCTTTTGTTGGGAAATTTGGTTCAAACTGTGACAGTATTTTCTGAAACATCTATTGTGTTTACAAAAAAAAAAAAAAAAAAAAAAACGGAAAACGTCTTTCAATTACATAGTTTTCGTATAACAACACCTTCCAATTTCATGCGTTTCCAAACAAAAAGGAATTCAAACTTATGTCATAAAGTTGCCCCTATGGATTTGAGAACAGCCTTAATACGATATTTTTTTCCTTTTTTGTGTAAGAGTTGGTTTTATCAAAATCTTGCCAGTATAAAAGTTGTAGATAATATCAAGAAGATTTATAATAAATTTAAGCGGATTTGATAAATTGTGAATTGACGAAGTTATGATTTTTTTTTCTTTTTAACCCTCTCCCTTTTTTCTGTAAGAGTTGGTACTATCAAAAACTTTCCAATATAAAATTTGTAGGTAAGATTAAGAAGATTTATAATAAATTTAAGTGGATTTTATATGTTGTGAATTGACGAAGTTATGAATTTTTTTCTTCTTAAAACTCTATTTTTATTGCCCCTTGAGCCCATTTTTAATGATATCAAAAACCTGTTATACATATTTTTTTTTTTTTACCTCTTCCTAGAAGTAATAATAACTTTAAACTGATTTGATATGCATTATAATTAGGAAGTTTTTTTTTCTGTTTTCACAAAATCCTTCCCTATTTCCATCCCCTTGGTCGATTTTGCCCATTAACGAACTTTACCGAGATTTTCTGCCCATTGATTGTATGGTATGGCCTTGACCAGTTTGGAAGAGGTTTGTGCAGAATTGTGGAAGTTATCGTGTCCATAAAAAAGTGATATATATGGATAGATAGTTAGATAAAGTTTTGAACTGGGGATGGTTTGGTGTTCTATGGTTTCATGATCGGCGTAGATCTGCAAAAATGCTGGGAAAATGTAATATGTAGTATTTCTTATTACGAAATCTACCTAAAAATGTATTACCCTGATTTTATTCCTCTAAATATCTACAATATTCTGCTTAATACTGAATATCGTCCGAAATTCGTTAGATCCCTAGCTGAGGCTGGATACATTCTACGACTACAAATGCAAACTTTATTAACAAGAATGAAAAAAATAATATTAAATAAGAACCAATTTTATTAATATAAAGGAGGACCTAGCTTCAAATTTAAAGAAAAATTCTATATGCTTACCATATATATCTAATTCGATAAATGCTTTTCTTAAATTTTGAATATCAAATTAAATTAGAATTATTTGAAAAAAATATTTTTAATTTTCTCAACATATATTTTTTAACTTTAGAGTATTATTGATTACAAAGAAACCGTTATTGAAAAATTAAGTTAATGCGAACAGAGGAATGATGATGAAACGTAAAAAGTTCTCAATAAACTTGAAAATTGGTGAAACAATTAAAATTATATATCACGTTCAAAACAAAATGTTATTAGCCTCCGGTACGGTATGCTATTTCTTTCTCCCAGCTTATTTTGTGTCCAAAAAATAACGTTACCTTACAGAGGCTAGCCGTAAAACAAAGCATTACGATTAAATACTGTTTAGAAATTTTTTAAACTTCTAAGCATCGCACATTTTCAATTTTTATACCGTAGTATTGGAGAAAAAAAGTTCTTTTAAATGCATTTTGTAAGAAAACTGTATCTCCATTTATTTTTGGAATATTAATTTTTTTGTAGTTTTTAGAGCCATTTGCTTAATATTGGCAACGGAAGAACTCGATTTCTGTAGAAAGTAAAGGAAGAATAGTTTTAAAATAGCAATTATATATTTTTGTTGCCATTTTCTCGCAACAACCGAAAGAAAATGTAATTAAAATACGTGCTATTTTGGAAAAAAATATATATATATAAACAAATGATTTCTGTTAAAACAATGGAGCTATTATATACTATATTTAATTGTAAGTATCTATGAAACATTAGATCGCCTTTTTAGGGTTTCGTTCATCTCACGAAACCCTATTCGTCTCGCTCCTCTGTCTGTCTGTCTGTCTGTCCGTCTGTCCGTCACAGAGCCCGTTCTCAGAAACTATACATGTTAGAGACTTGAAATTTTGGGTACTTATAGCTGAACACCTCACATCAAACAACAAATCATAAAATTTTGAAAAAGTTGGTAATTAACCGAATTACGGGCTAATTAACTTCTAAAATTAACCAATCCACCTTTTTAACGCAAATTCAAACGGACTTTCTCGAAATCATAGCCCTAAGGGTTTCCTAAGTTTCTCCTAAGGGTTGCCAGTAAAATCACCCAAATGCACGGTTACCACGGAGGAAATTAAGCCGAAAAATGAAGTGGAGATTTTAAAGCGAAATCGTATATCAGAAAATATTGGTCCGAGAAATTTTTAAATGGAATAGACAGACGCAGAAAAAAATCTAATTTCATTTGGTATAAAGTTCACATTTCTGCGATGTGTATAAGTTAAAATATCCACTAAAAATCGATCGATAAAAATTCAATTTCTTTAATTGGAAAGACAAGGAAATAAAAAGATTTCAATTCGGCGGGAAAGCAAGACATGACGACGCTGCGGTTTTCCATAATAGCATATTTTAATACGAAATTTTAACTTTTTAAATATTAAATTTTTTGATTAAATTTTTTGGCATTCCGATGTCAAATTTCTCGCAGATTTCATTGATACCCATATCTAAGTCCTATCTTAATTACAAGCTGAAATATTAATTATTATTTAATTAATCGGTTTATTGCTATCAAATGCGTCGATTAAAATGAAGAGACGCGCTTATTTAACCACGAATTAACTTAAATTAGGAAATCTAATAATTTGCCTGGGCTTTTTAAACAGCGGTATGAGATAAGTATAACTCATTCATCATCAGAAAGTTTACTTCATACCACTATTTTCTAATAGTAATTTCAGGAAATATTTTGAATTATTGGTTAAGACCGCCATTCAGTCTGTTTGAAACTTTAAGATAGTTTATAACACACAGAAAAAAGTGTAAAAAAGAATGGAGTGTGATATTTCGAGGAGGTGGGGGGGGGGGGGGGGGGTGAGCTAGAATTATTTTTAAAATCTTAGCGTTTGTTACCACAGCAAATATTTTAAATTCTTGTTTAAGACCGCCACCATCCCGACCCATCTATCTACGGAAAGATTGCGTAAAGGAGTTTCGTTCAGATATGCTTTTGTTAAGAATAGAGTGCATTCCCTGGTGGTGGAATGTGGAACTAACATAACGCGATTTTGTTAAAATTAGGAAATCTAACAAGTCGATCTGTTTGAAACTTTAAGATATTTTATAACACATAAGATAAAGTGTAAGAAAGAATGACACGCGAAATTCCGGGGAGGGGGGGGGGCGCTAGATTTCTATTTAAAAAATTAGCGTTTCTGACCGCTTTAGATGACTTTTTGAGGGAGTCTTGAGATACATGCTACTTATTTAATATAAAATTGTCTAAAGTTTAGTTACCACTATTTCCTAATAGTAATTTCAGCAAATATCTTAATTTCTTATTAAGACCGCCACCACCTCGAGTAACATATCTACTTATAGGTTGTTTAACGGAGTTTCCTTCCGATACAGTTTTGTTAAGAATAGAGTGCGCTCCCTGGTGGTGGAATGTGGAACTAACATTTTTGTTAAAATTAGGAAATATAACAAGGCGATCTGTTTGAAATTTTACGATAGTTTATAACACATTGGAAAAAGTTTATAAATGGCGCGTGAAATTTCGGGAAGGTGGGGAGAGGGGGAGGGGCAAAATATTACTTTTTTGTTTCATACCGTTTCAGGTGCGTTTTTTGATGGAGTCCTCAGATACATGCTACTTATACTTATTAAATATAAATATGTCAAAAGTTAAATTACCACTATTTCCGAATAGTAATTTCAACAATTATCTTAAATTCTTGCTGAAGACCGCCACCCCCTCGAGTAACATATCTACTAATGGGTTGTGTAAAGGAGTTTCGTTCAGATACGCTTTTGTTAAGAATACAGTGCGCTCCCTGGTGGTGGAATGTGGAATTAACAGACCGCGATTTCATTTAAAGTAGGAAATCTAGCAATTCAATCTGTTTTAAACTTTAAGATACTTTATAACACACGATAATAAATTATAAAGAAGGGCGCGTCGCATTTCGAGGAGGGGGTTGAGGGAGGTGCGCGAACAAAATTAGGTAATATAACGGGACGATCTGTTTGAAACTTTAATATGGCTTATAAAACATAACATAAATTTTTAAAATCAGGCCGCGTCAAAAATCATGGTGACCATCTGCCCACTCCCCCCCCCAAGGGGGGCACTTTTCTAAATTTGGCAGATACCCGTCATGTGATATATCGTAGCATTTTGGGGCGAACAAAATTAGGAAATATAACAAGGCGAATATGTTTGAAACTTTAACATAGTTTAGGATGTGTTTGCCAAAATTTAGAAGGTATTCCATGGCGATAAATGTACTGGATGTTTTGAAAGAAAGTGTTTTTAAAGGAATGTTAAACGAAACCCTTTGTGCGATGTATGATCACACTTACCCACTTGTTTTTTTCTTGAAAGACGGAATATTTTTTTGCATTTGTGCATTATTTCGCGATAGTGATGTGCTATGCATGCTTTACTGCAGATGTTTAAGAGTAGATCGTAAATGTGGAATTCTTAAGCGGATGCGAATGACGTCATTTTACATATAATAAAACGTGTGCTTTAAGTCTTAAAATTGAAATATGTTTTGTACTGCAGTAGAGTCCCGCTTAACCGAGTTATTTTCTTCTGACGGACTGGTGGCTTCTATTATTATAAAACAGCCATTATAAATGAAGTGTTAGGGGAAGATGAAAAAAAAAAAAAAAAATATATATATATATATATATATATATAGTTAAAAAATTCCAATAGTTATTTCAAGCATTACCACAAACTGTAAACTTTAATTGAAGCACAAAATTAACTTAACCAAACCAAATAAGATCTATAATTTAACTTAATAAACAAACTTAAAAAACACAACTTAACCAACTTTAACTTAAACAAAACAACCATAAGAAACAAGGCAAATAACTAATTAAACATGGAGACAGGTCTGTGTGGCTTATGACACACTAATGCAGGGTTAAAACTGTTTTTAAGCATGCAACATTCCCCAGATTTACCTGTCGAGACCATATTGAAAAAACAAATGAAACAAGATTAAAGCTAAATGAAACCGACCGACCGAAATCAATCCATATCAAAAGCGATCTGTTTCCACTACATTCCGTAAACCACACGCTTCGAGTAAAGGCATCAATTCACTTCTGTTCTTGCAAGTTCTAACATAATTATACGTCATATTTTTGACCAGACTCACAGGATAACCCTGATTCACAGCAGTGACGTACCATTTCAGCATATCCTCATTCAAAATCCTCATTGGCTATATATATATATATATATATATATATATATATATATAGCCATTTTTTCCCACATTCCGACCAAAAATCAGAGTTCAAACTTTTACGGCTGCTCTTTCATCTTCACCTAACACTTCATTTATAATGGCTGTTTCATAATAATATAAGCCATCAGTCCATCAGAAGAAAATGAAGTAATGGAAATGCCGGGGCGACACTAAATTCTGAAAAACAGAATTCCTGTTCTCTAGTTTAATATTATTGTATTAAATTTTCAGTTCATTTGTAAACGTAGGTGTATATGATCCAACAATGGCATTCATTATACAAATAATAGCTTCTCCAAAATAATTTTTTACATTCCGTGTTTAAATGTTTAAATTTCTTAATTAAATCAGAAAGAGAAACAGTCCTAATATATATATATTTTAAATCATTAACAGTGTTGAATTCATGGGGTGACCCGGGGGAGACATTCTCCCCAGAGAATAAATGTCCCCATGGAAGATTTCAGATTTTGTGTTTTCAATGGTCAAAAAGTGCAAATTCCAACCCCACCCCCATCCCGGAGATCACAGAAATCCCTGACGAAAAAAAATGTGTCTAAATTCAACTTGATCAATAAGAGAAAATTAGGAATAATCCAGTTTAATGCCATAATATGCTTTATTTGTATAAAACAGATTTATTAGCACGGCTAAATTGGTGTCAAATAATAGCTCTTTTTCGTTAGTAACCGAAGAAAATGAAATGAATAAAGAAATGTCCAAACATGATGATTGATTTCTATTTTCAACTGTTGCATCATGCTTCCGCCATATACGCATATGTTGGCGCAACACTGTCTGGAATAAATAATGTTAGGGTGGAATAAAAATAAACGGCTCTTAAATTTACGATTATCTAGTCAAAAATAAATAAAAAAATAAATAAATTACTGATAAAAGGAAGTTAGATATAAAGGATTTTATTTTAATGTATTTATGCATAAAAATGTCTCCATGAATATTTTAGAAAGTTTTGGAAACAGGGCCGCCATTTGAGGGTGGCTGAGGGGGCAATACCTCCCCCCCCCCCAAGGAATTTGATTTTTCGGAAAATTTTCATCAATTGTCAGACAAACAAAAATTAAAAAATTGCTCAAACGCTATGATAATTTATCAGATTTGATTACAATAAAAACATATGCATTAAATAAATGATTTATGCATAGAAATTAATAATTATCCAAAACATTTCCTATTCGAACTTTCTTAAGGTGAGATATATATCGTACTTTGCCTAATTTTAAAAATACATGAGAGAAATTTTCTTTTATCAATTGCTTCTCAGCTGTGTACAGCTTGCCCCTGATGGCTAGAAATTCAGGTGTAGAGTTTTTTAAGATAGTTTTTTTTAGGGGTGGAGGAGGGGCGAGTATAATTCAAGTTCTTAATTATCCGACTTTTTTACTTTTTGGATAATTAGTGTCACATTATATTTACTGCAATCATTGCAATGTTATCAAATTAATTATTTGCTTTATTAAACTATATTATATATGGTACACTCTAAATAATTTTCAACGCCTAGGAATGGAGTCTGCGAGCACCCAACAAAACAATTTCTTCAACACAAAACCGACAGACTTCCACCAAACCCCAAAGTAAAAGAAATTTGCTCCAATTTTAACACGTTTATAATAAAGTGTTGTATAATTTTATCCCTTAAGTACAGAAATGAACACATGGGTTTTTATGTGTTCATTGAACCGCCGCGGCGAGCGGCCCATCTTCGTCCGCAGCCCTTTATTCTTCCACTTATTCAGACTCTTTTGCGGAAGCAAGATTCCTAGGTCCCCAGCCACAGTCCGAGCGAAAGCCAGCATGAAAAAAAAAAAAAATTCAAAAATTGAAACCGGACAAATTTAAAAGGGAAATTACACAAATTAAAGACACCGAAAAGTGGGAAGGGTTGGGCTCGGGGCGATGAAGCTACCCGACGACCCCTTGCTTCTTCTAGCTTATTATTAGTCTATTTCTAGGAGTTATCTAATCCGAATCCGAAGATCCTATTAGTCTATTCTAGCTAATTATCCTATGAGCTACCATTAATAGTCAAATCTACAGTTTTTCATTTGAAAAATATTCAGGACTTCCTTGTTAAAAAACAGATCACACCGACTCCGACCGAAAGATATAAAGCACAATCCGAAAAACCTAAAGTGTACAGTCGTGGGAAAAAAAAAAAGTAAACACCCCCTACTAACTCTGAAAAAAAAATATCGTAGAAGAAAGTTACTGGTACCAAACGATTGGTAATAAAGTCTACTTTTAAATGATGTATATAAAATTTGCTTAGGGGGGCCATCTGAATCTTAAAACGAACCATAACTTTGTTTTTTTTCAATAGCAGTACACAATTCTGACAGCATAAATGAACTCTACAACCTTCAATTAGCCTAAAAACAAACTTTTATGATATTCGTACCACAAGTGTCCGATAAATTAAGGAGTGGATTTGCCCCCTTTTCCCCCTTTATTCTTAACTAATGAACCTCCAAATCTAATCAATGCAGCTCCTTAACATAATAAACCCATATAGCAAATTTGAGTAAATCGAATAACTCTGCATGGAAAACGCATTTATCTAAATAAAGGGGTGGGGGCTGGGAGGGACTAGCTCCCCTATCCCCCTTTATTCTTAACTAATGAACCTCCAAATCTAATCAAGGCAGCTCCTTAACATAGTAAACCGGTATACCAAATTTGGAGCAAATCGCATAATTCTGCATGAAAAACCCATTTATGTAAATTAATGGGGGTAGCCCCCTTCCCCCCCCCCCTTTATTCTTAACTAATGAACCTCCAAATCTAATCAAGGCAGCTCCTTAACATGATAAACCGGAATAACAAATTTGGAGCAAATCGAATAAGTCTGTATGAAAAACCCATTTATATAAATTAAGGGGGGGGGGGGGTTAGCTCCCTTATCCCCCCTTTTTTCTTAACTAATGAACCTCCAAATCTAATCAGGGAAGCTCCTTAACATAATAAACCGGTATACCGAATTTGGAGCAAATCGAATAATTTTGAATGACAAAACATTTATCTAAATTAAGGGGAGTAGCCCTCTTTCCCCCTTTATACTTAACTAATGAGTTTCCAAATCTAATCAGGGAAGCTCCTTAACATAATAAACCGGTATATCAGATTTAGAGCAAATCGAATAATTCTGCATGAAAAACCCATTTATCTAAATTAAGGGGAGGGACTAGCCCCCTTTTCCCCCTTTATCTTTAACCAATGAGCCCCCCAAACTAATCAGGAAAGCACCTTTCCAGAAAGAACCTAGACAAAAAAATTGAAGCAAATCGGATGTTTTTATCAAGAGTTACCTCGTTACGTGAATATGTCCGTACATACTTACATACATACAGAACGGCGGGCACATCAGCTCTCTGACTTTGATAGCCTGTGAGCTAAAAAGTTGAATTCTGATGGTGACGAGTTATTGAGGTTGACATTGTTGGTATATCACCGACCCACATCAATGTGTCTTCTAAATTCTTTCGGCAAAATGTATGTTTTGGATAAATATCATGTCAGCTACTTGACCTGTCGGCTAATTTTCATGTCTCCTAATTGTCCTGTCGGCTATTTGTCCTGTCAGGTAATTGTCAGGTCGGCTATTTGACATGTCGTCTAATTGTCCTGTCGGTTATTTGACCTGTCGGTTAATTGTCCTGTCGGCTAATTGTCATATCGGCTATTTGACCTGTCGGCTAATTGTCATGTCGACTAAATGTCTTGTCGGCTAAATATCATGCCGGCTAATTGTCCTGTCGGTTAAATGTCTTGTCGGCTAAACTTCCTGTCGGCTATTTGACCTGTCGGCTAAATGTCCTGTCGGGTAAATGTACGTTTCGGCTAAATGTACTTGTCGGCTAAACGTCCTGTCGGCTAATTGGTGTCTGCTAAATGTTTTGTCGGCTATTTGGTTTTTGACTAAATGACATAGACCCCCCCGTAACCTAACTGTAACTTATCCATAATCTAACCGTAACCTATCTGTAACGGAAATGGAACATAACCGTAACCTAACCGTAACCTAATTGTAACCTAACCGTAACGTAACCGTAACCTACTTATAACCTAAGTTATAAGTAACCTAACCGTAAGTTAACTGTAGCCTAGAGGTAACCTAACCGTAACCTAATTGTAATGTATCCGTAACCTACTGTAACTTATCGGGAACCTAACCGTAATCTAACTGTAACCTATCCGTAATCCTATTTGTAACCAAACTGTAACGTAACTGTATCCTATCCGTAACCTAATCGTAGCAGAAACGTAATCTAACTGTAACCTATCCATAACTTAACCGTAATCTAACTTCATCCTAACCGTAACGTAACCGTAACCTACTTATAATCTAACCATAACCTAACTGTAACATAACTGTATCCTAACAGTAATCTATCTGCAAAATAAACGTAACATGACGGTACGCTAACCGTAACCTAATTATAACCTAACCGTATCCTACCTGTGATGTAACTATAACCTAACTGTAACCTAAATGTAACCTAACCGTAACCTAACTGTAGCTTGGCGGTAACCTAACCGTAACCTATTTGTAACCTATCCGGAACCTACTGTAACCTATCCGGAACCTAACCGTAATCTAACTGTAACCTATCCGTAATCCTATTTGTAACCAAACTGTAACGTAACTGTATCCTATCCGTAACCTAATCGTTTCGTAACTGTATCCTATCCGTAACCTAATCGTAGCAGAAACGTAATCTAACTGTAACCTATCCGTAACTTAACCGTAATCTAACTGTAACCTATCCGTAACTTAACCGTAATCTAACTGTAACCTATCCGTAACTTAACCGTAATCTAACTGTAACTTAAACGTAACCTAATTGCTACCTGAAAGTAACATAACTGTGACGTAACCGTAATCTAACTGTAACCTAACCGTAACGTAACTGTAACCTAAGTTTAACGTAACCGTAAACTAATTATAATCTATCCGTAACCTAAAAGTATCCTAACCATAACCTAACTAGGCTAATCGTCCTCTCAGCTAAATATCCTGTCGTTTAATTTTTCTTGTCGGCTAATCATCCTGCCGGCTAAATGTCCTGTCGGCTAGATGTCCTGTCGGCTAATTGTCTTGTCGGCTAATTGTCCTGTCGGCTAAATGTCCTGTCGGCTAATTGTCTCGTCGGCTAATTGTCCTCTCGGCTAAATGTCCTGTCGGCTAATTGTCCTGTCGGCTAAATGTCCTGTCGGCTAATTGTCTTGTCGGCTAATTGTCTTGTCAACTTATTGTCCTGTCGGCTAAATGTCCTGTCGGCTAATTGTCACGTTCGGCCAATTGCCTGTCGTCCAATTGTCTGT
Organism: Maratus speciosus; assembly: GCA_963932465.1. Lineage (NCBI taxonomy): Eukaryota > Metazoa > Arthropoda > Arachnida > Araneae > Salticidae > Maratus > Maratus speciosus. The sequence continues at coordinate 379,551,348 of OZ010799.1, forward strand.
CTGCTAAATGTCCGTTTCGGCAAATTGTCCTGTATGCTATACGTACGTTTCGGCTACTTGTCCTGTCGGCTAAATGTACTTGTCGGCTACATGTCCTGTCTGCTAAATGTACGTGTCGACTAAATGTACTTGTCGGCTAAACGTCCTGTCGTCTAAATGCTGTCTGCTAAATGTCTTGTCGGCTATTTGGTTTTCGGCTAATCGTCTGCGACCGATGCTACATAACATGCTAAATTTTAGTTCAGTTATAAAACATACAGTATAGTTGAAAATTTACTTTTAGCAATTTCAGCCAACTGAAGGAAATGCACTCAAAATTCTTTTTACCTGTATATTATCTATATACTTTCATAAATAGCACATATTAGATATTAAGCCAAAATTAATTCAGGTGAAAAAACGCATAACATAATTAAAAACACGCTTCGAGCAATTGCCATCCATAGACGGTAATGCATCTAGTTCTTTGCATACACTCTCAAAAATAATTTACTTAAAAATGAGAACTTCCATGTACTCGTATTTTTTTAAGTACAATTGTTTCAAAAAGAAGTACATTGTCAAAAATAATCTACTTAAAAATGAACATTTCTATGTACGCATATTTTTTAAGTACAATTGCTTCAAAAAGGGCCATTAATCTACTTAGAAATGAAAATTTCCTTGTACTCGATTTTTTAAGTACAATTAATTCAGAAACGAGTACATGATATTTTGAAGTTGAGTATACTTATACTTGATTTATAAATGTATGCAGAAATGAATACATTTATTTTGTATTTTAAAATCTTAATATTCATGTTTAAATCCTATGTGCTCAAAATTATGAGTTTTCTGATAAACCCTTTTCTTATACCGAATTGACAGTAGGGATTTCCAAGCTTTTATTTAAGGATATGTCTATCTTTGTTATAATTTTTAATTTATAATACACACTTTTCAAATTTATTTACAATTTCATTAGAAATGTTAAAGAAGAAAATTTAGTTTAAAAATTGTTTTTATTAGAAATTAGAATATTTAAGAAAGGGAAAATTCATCTCTGCTGTCAGCGATCTTCCATCGCTGATTCATAAAAAGTATTATTTGAAAGCAGCTGGTAACTGCTCTTATAGCACAGTGAGTACAATACTTATCTCCCATCTAGAGCACTCGGGTTCAAATCACGGGGCGGCTCATATACAAGAATTAAAATGGTAAATTCGTTGTTCTTTACTCCAAAAATTGTAGTTCTTCGCAATTCAAAATTATTGTAATTAAAAATGGTGATTTGTCGGTTCTCTGTAATTTCGCTTTTTTTTCCCTTATAGTGTATGTGTGTTTCTATACATACTTAATTTGAGTCCCTGTATGTACTAAAAAAAATGAGTACATGCGTTTTTCAAATTTAAGAGTTAAGTACTCGGAGCTAGTTTAAGATCGGGAAGTGCTCAATAATTAGTACAATTTGCTTATTTTTAAGAATAGTGTTTTAACAGTGTAGCCTTGTATACGCATTTACATATACAGAGCTACGCAAACTACATACCGGGTGTCCCAAAAATGATTGATAGATTTTAAAATTCAATAACTTGCAAATGGGGACAGATATTAAAAAAATTCTTGCAGGAGCGTTATGTAAGATGTCAGGAGTTTTTATTTTGCGATTCCCAGTTTTAGTACAAATAGCATCGATAGATGGCGCTGCAAGCAATAACCGCTCAATACAGGCTCGATTTTTCGGCCTCCCTCTTCTTCCATGCGGAAAAAGGAGATTAAAATGTATTGAATGGATCCCGAAGTACCAAAAATCTGAGCTGGACTGAGCACCTATTGCTCTCAGCGACATCTATTGTTTGAAGTTCGAACTGAAATCAAGAATCACAGTAAAAAAACTCCTGACATCATACATAATCCTCCTACAAGAATTTTTTAAATATCTGTCACCGTTTTAAAGTTGTTGAATTTTAAAATCCATAAGTCATTTTTGGGACACCTGGTACATACATTTACACATGATATAACTTCAAACCCCATGATATAACTTTACATTTACACATGATATACACATGATTTACACATGATGTGTAACATGATGATTAACACATTACATGATGATTACATGATGATTACATGATTACATGATGATTACATGATGATTAACACATGATTTACACATGATATAACTTCAAACCCCACTTCCAGCAATTATCATCCATAGACGGCAATGCATCCAGCTCTTTGCGTAGCCTTGTCTATGCATTTATTTATATTCTACGAATATCTCTCATTATATACAGGGTGTACATAATTAAACGACCCTTACTTTAAAGTCTTCTACAGACAAAACTCTTGTTCATAAAGTTGTAAAATTTTGTGAAAGATATAATATAAGGATAAGAATTTGTTTAAGCAACAAAAAGTTCAAAATTTTGCCACCACAAGGCGATTTTTAATAAATTACACACTTAGCATTACGGTAGTCTAGAAATTTTATTTATTAACTTAACTTGATTCTAAAGACAGCATTTCAAGACATGTTCCTAGCATTTCTTAGAAAACACTGCGGTCAACTGCGGAACATGCTGTCTGACGGTATTTGAAAATGATGATAGTCATGCGGAACGTGTCTGTTTATAACAAACAAGTTGGAAATTGCACGTCAAACGTGGCAAATGAGGTGCGTTCGTACTATAACTAGTTTTATAATTATTTTTTGCACCCCATATTGTACTGAATGTATATTTTAGTGCACTTCAATAAGTACATATCCATTTCATTCTGTTCGAAAGGCTGTCACCTCATTAAAATGCACTTGCCATAATTTTTTTTCTCCATTGGCCGTAATGTAACGGAAAGCTTTTGACTCTCCCTGTAATTAAACTATGCATCCGATTATCATACAATTTGAAATGACTCGACAAAATCTTGCAACAATTATATACTTAAAATTTCAAACCATTCGGAAGGCTGTAACATCATTAAAATGAACTTGCAATAATTTATTCCCATTGGCCGTCATGTAACGGAAAACTTTTGACTGTCCCTGTAATTAAACTATACATGCAATTTTCATAAAATATGAAATGACTCGACAAAATTTTGCAACATTTATATATTTAAAATTTCAGACCATTCGGTTGGGTAGTTTTTGCTCTGTTATATGCGGACGGGCTGAACGACGACTATAGGTGCTACGTATTTATATTATTACGAACGCCTCTAAAAACTGGAATATAAAACTTTCTCCTAGGTTCAATATTTAAAAAAATAAAATATCATTTGGTAAAAAATGGGTCAACCCTCCCCAGTCACCCCAACGTCAATGAGGTGCCCTGCAAAATGCTTACTATAAGAAATGGTGTTATCGTTCATTTACAGGGACATACAAAAGTAATCGGTTACAGTACTGTCCATGAGCGATAATTGCTGGAAATGCGTTTTAAATAGATATACAGGGCTTTACAAAAGCATTCCAGAACATTTTTGCTCATTGATGGAAATTGCTGAAGGGAAATTTTCAATTGTGTTAAGCGTCTCCTAACTGAACAAAATTTTTGTCAACTAATTAAGGATATACCGGTTGTCCCAAAAATGACTGATGGATTTTAAAATTCAATAACTTCCAAACGGTGACAGATATTAAGGGTGTATTCGAAAAAATGTTTTCCACCCTCAACAGCTTGAAATTTTCTGAGACAATTTCAGACTCATTTTTAAAAGTAAAAGCATGAAACTTGCTGAAGTGATTTTTGAAGAGTTGCATAAGAGGCCGTGTGATTTCCTTTTTCGCTCAATTCATTAGAATTTGATTTTTAAACAATTACTTTCTCAGTATGACCATATTTTTTATTCCCAGATCTCCTATTTCTGAAAATTCGGTTCAAAACGCCAACTTTGTCAGTATTTTTTTGCAATATTTTCTGCATTTATCAAAAAATCGACAAGCACGGCACATTATGTAGTTTCTAAATAAGAGAATTTGCCAGTTTGATGCGTTTGAGAGCAAAAATGAATTTAAAAATAAATCAGAAAATAAGCAGTTTGGATTGGAATACACCCTTAAAAGCATTCTTGCAGGAGGGTTATATATGATATCAGGAGTTTTTATACTGTGATTCTTGATTTTAGTTCGAATTTCAAACAACAGATGACGCTGAGAGCAATAGGCGTTCACTCTAGATCCGATTTTTGGTACTTCGGGATCCATTCAATGCATTTTAATCTCCTTTTTTTCACATGGAAGAAAAGAGAGGCCGAAAAATCGAGCCTGGATTGAGCGGTTATTGCTTGCAGTGCCATCTATCGATGCTATTTGTAACTAAAACTGAGAATCGAAGCATAAAAACGCCTGGCGTTTGCAAGTTATTGAATTTTAAAATCCATCAGTCATTTTTGGGTCACCCGGTATATGCGAATCTATAAATAATATACATACAAGGCTGTACAAAGCAATTCAGATACTTTTTGGACTACAGATTGTAATTGCTGAAATTTAGTTTTCAATTCTACACTTATTATGCATTTTCAAAATTATTTACTGAAGTATTAGCCATCATCTTTCACTTCATTAAACGGTGACATTTTGTTACAGAATTCTGAATGTGTTGGAAAGTGTTTCATAATCTAAGCTTCGGTGGATGATTTTTCTTTTTTGTTTACACATATATTAGGTATTTACTAAACAAAAGAAAAAAAACTTTCTAAACATTGTAATGTATTGTTCATTTTATGAGTAATAATGATTTTAAACCCTTTCTAGGTGTAAATACTCGAAGCTCTACAAATATTCGTAATCATTCCTAGCTTTCCATATGTAATTTTGTTAAAACTGATGAAATACATATTTGAAAAGATGATCAATATGAATAAAAATGGAAAATGTTTCAAAACTGATGTATTTCGCATGATTGCTTTTTATACTTAGAATATACTGTAGCAAGACCCCTTTCATAAAATTCCAATTTGTAAAAGAGGCCATAGAAGTATTAAAACTCATCTACGTCCTATATGAAACCTTATTTTGCAGTGGTATTTTAATATCTGTAGGTTGTTGACGCATTTTTAAACACTCGTCTTTTGAATTTTTCAAAAATGTTACGAAATGACCCAATTTCAGAAATAAGAAAAAATAATCAAGACTCCCACGGTTCTTTTTAACACTTTCCAACAAAGTTGAAAAGTGTTTATGACTTCGGTTTGCCTGTCCGTCTGTCCGCGTGGCCGTCTGTACGCGCTCTAGTTCTCGTAAATATACTCGATTTGCCCTAAAATTTTTGGATGTTGTTGACGTTTACCATAGCACGATCCTTATTTCAAATGAAGTTTATAGCATGTTCAGTTCATCTATAGCGACAGTCAAAAGTATAACGTTACATTACGGTCAATGGAAAAAAATCGTTTCATACGATTTTTAGTGATGTTACACTCATCCAAACATAATAGAATTTATATGCATTTATGAAGTGCACTAAAGTATGCCTTTTGAAGAAGATGCGGTGATAAGAATAGTTATCATTTATTTACAGAGCGACACGAAAGAATTCCTTTACATAATGATAGAGGGGGAAGGGTTGTTTGCGGCGTATTTTAATTATATTAAACTATTTCATATATAATGAAATTCATATACGTCACTGAGCTTTAGTATAAGTTATTTCATGTATAATACGAAGTGCATAGCATTTACAGGGACACACAAAAGATTTCAGATACGATATTGTATCAGAAGTACTGTGCATTAGCGGTGATTACTGGAAATGCTTTTTCAATTATGATATGCATTTTTAGGTTTCACTATATTTATGCATACTATATGGTGTGTATAAATATTAAATTTATATACAGGGCTACACAAAAGAATTCGTATGGGTTACTGAGTATGAGCGCAAATTGCTTAAAGGTGGTTTTTAAATGAGTTACGCATTTTTACGTTGAACTACATTTAGTTTATTAAGAAATGTTTGTAGAATATAGATAAAATGATTTACAGGGTCACGCAAAGAATTGATAGATGCCGTCTATGGATGATAATTTCTGGAAATATGATTTCAGTAGTTTTAAGAGTGTTTTATATGAATTAAATTTTAGCTAAATTGTGGCGTGTAATAAAGGTACTAGGTAAACTACAGGGCTGTACAAAAGTATTAAAGTAATGTTTCCATCTATTAGTATAAAATGCTGAAAGAGAAATTTCAACCTGTTATGCGTTTTATCGCTAAACTAAATTTCCCCATTATATAGTACATATATCAACATGTAGATCAAATATAGGACTGTTCAAAAGAATTGGAATACATATTTGGCTATGGACGGTAACTGCAAAAATCAATTTTTTAAATGTTTACTTAATTATCTTATTTACCTTATTTCCCTAAATAACGAAGTTTTGTTAAAGCTTTCAGGGAGTGTTGGAAAATGTTTCATAATCTATGCCGTACAAATGATTTTTCTTTCTTGTTTTTCTTTTTTTTAAATACGAGTATTTCTGAAGAAAAATTTCGAGGTATTTTTTTACAATATTTGTAACAAAAATAATCTTTGATGTAGGTGTCGACAAAATTTGCAAGAGAATCTAAAAATCTTTTTCTCTGAAAAATAAAGGTATTCATAAAACGAACTGTATGGGGGTTCTGATAAATGTATCGCACTTATTTAATATTCAAGATGTCTAAAAATGATTTGTGTTCAGTAATTACATAAGCCTGCGATGGTTTTGTTTTTTGAATTTTAATAATTGATTTTTATGTATTTTTTAGCGCTGAATCCGAAAATGACCTTTATTTTTAACCACCACGTCAGGAATTCGTCCAAATCGTAAATTTCAAAGGTAAAAAGTAAAAAAAAAAAAAATGGCGAAAGTCTGATTCTAAAACATAGAGAAGATTGTTGTAGTTTTTAACTTTTGATAAATAATTTTTATGTATTTTTTAGTACTGAATCCGAAAATGATGTTCCTTTTTAACCATCATGTCAGGATTTTTTGCAAATCGTAAATTTCAAAGTTAAAAAATAGCAAAAATCTGATACTGTAAAATAAAGGAGATGGTTGTGTTTTTTAACTTTTTATAATTGATTTTTACGTGCTTTTAAACACTGAATCTGTAAATGTCCTTCATTTTTAACCATCACGTCAGAAATTTTCGCAAATTGTAAATTTCAAAGTAAAAAAATAGCAAAATCTGATACTGTAAAATAGATGTAAAACTTTTTTTTATTCAATTTAATTTTATTTAATTGAATAATATATTTAATTTTTTGGGCTGAGAATTCTTACAGCTAAACAGCTCAGAAGTCTGATAAGGTGGGGGGGAAAGGTTCAATTTTAACTTTGAAATTTCCAATTTGCGAAAAATCCTGACATGGTGCTTAAAAATGAAAGTCATTTTCGGATTCATTAGTGAAAAATACATAAAAATCAATTATCAAAAGTTAAACAAGTTGGAAATTGCACGTCAAACATGGAAAATGCATTGTGTAAGTATTTTAATTAGTTTTATAAATATTTTTGCACCGCATATCGTACTGAATGCATATTTTAGTGCATTTCGATAGATGAATATCAGTTTCATTCTGTTCGAAAGGCTGTAACATCATTTAAATGCACTTGAAATATTTTTTTCACATTGACCGTAATGTAACGGAAAAATTTTGACTGTCCCTGTCGTTAAACTATACATCCGATTTTCACAAAATTTGAAATGGCTCGACAAAATTTTGCAACAATTATATATTTAAAATTTCAGACCATTCGGTTGGGTAGTTTTTGCTCTGTTATTTGCGGACCGACGGACAGACAAACGGACCGAACGACGACTATAGGTGCTACGTATTCGTATGATTACGAAACTAAAACACAAAAATCACATCTATTTTATAGTATCAGATTTTCGCTATTTTTTTTACTTTTTAACTTTGAAATTTACGATTGTCAAAAAATCCTTACGTGATGGTAATAAATGAAGATAATTTTCAGATTTAGCGCTAGGAAAAATATATAAGAATCAATTCTGAAAAAGCTATAAAACATGACACAACCAAATTTTCAGGCTAATGTTATTCTTTAAACATAATTGATTTTCTTTTTAAACCAGTAATAAAAGTGTGTATTTTAAAGAAATGAACAAAATTTGTCAGCTTCAGATATCAATATATCCAAGTGCACATTCGCTGCTGTATGGAAGCTGCCGGTTTTTTTTTTGTTTGTTTGTTTGTTTTTTTTTTGTTTTTTTTTTTTTGTGCACATTTGCTGCTGCATGGAAGCTGGCCTTTTTTTTGGTGCACAAACTGTAAATGATTCATGAGAGTATTTTAATTATATTTTGAACTTATTTATTCTAAACCATTGACATAAATATAACAAATGTGTACAAAAAAAAAAAGACACAAGACTAGCAAACAGGAATTCTGCTTTTTCAGAATTTAGTGTCGCTCCCGATGAAAAAAAAAATGTATATAAATATAGATAATATAAAACATATTTCAGTTTTAAGACTTAAAACACACGCTTTTAGTTCCTATAAAATGACGTCATTCGCATCCCCTGAAGAATTCATCATTTACGATCCAGTCTTAAACAACATATACAGTAAAGTATTCATAGGACGTCACTATCGCTGAATAATACACAAATAAAAAAAAAAACAGATGTCACGCATAAAACTCTACAAAAAGAAATCGGCTATTTAATGATTCTTTCATCTGTTTGTAATATAGATAATTAAATTAAACATAGTTTATAATTTTATCATGGTTTATCAAAAATCATTCATTTATATTTTTTCAAAATAGCACGTATTTTAATTACTTTTTTTTCAGTAGCTATGGAAAAAAGGCAACAAAAAGATATCATTACTATTTTCCAACATTTTTTGCTTTACTTCTACAGAAATGGAGTACTTGAGTTTCCAAAACTAAACAAATAGTGTTGAAAACTACAGAAAAATTAATATCTCAAAAATAAATGGAGATACAGTTTTCAAACAAATTGCATTAAAAAGTACTTTTTTTTTTCAATACGGCGGTATAAAAACTGAAAATGTGCGATGCTCAGAAGTTTAAAAAATAGCAGTAGAGTATTTAAAAGTACAATGATACATCTACTTTGTTTTACGGCTGGCTTATACAACGTAACGTTATTTATTGGAGACGACACTTTATTAGCTGGGAGAAAGAAATAGCATACCGGGGGCTAATAAATGCAGTATAACCTGCTAACACAGAACAACAAAAAATCTGAGAAAAATTACATTCAAGGTCCCCACCCCTCTTTTCTTTTATCAGGTGAAATTCAAATGAAATTTTCTTGCTATGAATTTTTATTGTTAATGAGCCCGTTTTAATTTAATTAATGGATATGAAATATAGCATAAATATAAATTAGATTTTAAATAAAATTTTTGGAATTTAAACCATGATATAAACAACACTATAAAAAACAATATTTGCAGAGTGCTTATAATAACAAATTGGATGAAGAAAATATTTTTACCTGTACTCCCAATCTAAAAACGTCTGAGAAATACAATTTGAGTTCTAAAAAACATTTCTTTTCTGTAATTATGATAAAGAAATGACCATGGTTCATATACTTGAAAGCAAATAAAATTCAAGCACTTTTCTAGGCTTTATTTAAATATTTTCAACTGCGGTTTATATACAGTATAATTCTTTTTGATTCGCACAGGTGAAGAGCAAGGGTTTTGCAGATTATAGAATTTTGCGGATTATAAGTCATTTTTTGTGTACACTTCATACTGATTGGAATTTGTCATCAAATATGTAATAAGTACAACCAGCACCTATAAACGTACAACAGTACTAAATTTTCAGAAAAAAAAGAATTACGGACTTTCAAAAATATTGTGAAATTTATTAATCTTAACCACATAAATAAAATCTTTCTCCTGTTCTTTTTGTTTCCCTTTTTACTTTTGTGTCGAATGCCGTTTCATACAATTCTTTCAAATAAATCTATCTCTACACCAAAACCAATACATTCTAAAAATAAGCGCGAAATCAATTTAAAGAAAAAATTAAAGGTCGAAATATCTTTGATTCAATACTTGTAACCGCCTACCACTTTATTGTAACATTTGATTTCTACTGTCTCTAAAATTGGTACTATTCAATTGGATAAGAAAGGTCAATCTGGTGCAATTTCATTCCGTTTACGCAATTCTGAAAACCACCCGCATCTTCTTCTTTTAGTTTTGTTCTTTATTTCTTTTATTTCTTAAAAAACGAAACTGATTACTTGGGATGACAGAAATTCTGAAAATTGAATCTTTTTCGATATTAAATAAATTGCCGATTATCCGATACTCACCGGTGCTAGTTGATGTCGGAAAATGAAAGGTGCATTCAGGCCCCGAACATGGCTAATTGGGGCCCTGTGCAAAGATAAATTAGGGGGCCCCATTCGAATCATTGTAACATTCTTCAAATAGGTCAGTAATATGTGTAATGCATAAACAATATTTTCGCATCTTGGATTTTAAATATAAGAAAATTCTTAGCTCCGTCAATTCTAAATTAAGTAGTTACTACCTTAATTAGTTAAAATACTCTTTTTTCTTTGTACAGAACAAAAAACACTTTTGTATAACTTTAGCAATTTGTTATATTACTTTAAGATGAATTTAATAACTTCAACTTATGGAAGAGTGCCAAACACTCTAACATGTAAATATGAGTTAATCAAGTTACGTTCTTTTACATCTTTTTAAGTTGTACTACATACAACATAATATCAAATCAAATACATTCTACTTCACAAGTAGAAAGTGTTTTTTCAATAAATCTAAAAAGATGGCAATTTTGGGTTTGTTTTTCCTGTTAAAAGAAATAACTTTGAATACGGAAGAAAATTTATCTCAGGGTAATTAAAACTGATTATTTTCAGCCACTAAAGTTTCGATATGATTTAAATTCATTGCTAATACAATCAATTACAATCAAAATATTATTTCTTATTTAATAGCGGTTGAGATTAGCTTTGCGAAAGCATTGAGGTTTGCGAGTTTAAAATGAAATTTGTTTTTCACAATGTTCAGTAGAATCTTTTAAAGATAAAATTTATATTTTGTATTTGAAAATTTTTAGAGTTGGAATTGGAAAGAAAAAAGTAAGTATTTTAGGAATTAATATATGGATTTGGGTGCCCCTTGAGGTCTGGGGCCCCTGGGCAAAGTCCAGATTTGCCCATGCGATGATAAGGGCCTGGGTGCATTTTCAAAACTTTACAACATACAGCGAAACATTCCTGTGCGACCACCTCGATAAAACCGACCAAGTCCCTGAACGACAATTTTTCCATGGAACGAAATTTACTCCCATACGCTCAATACTAATTTTACCTCTATTCAGAGACCACACCAGTTGAACTCCCTCCATGAGCGACCCATTTCTTTGATACATAACAAAATAAATTAAAGAAAATGAAATAAATTCCGTTTTTTCCTGGTCGCTTGAAGAAGGTTTTATTAGAATAATAAATCCGGAGAGCGCATTATTCATCAAACTTCTCAACTAAGTTTAGAATTTTTATTTATTCCGGTAACTTTTGAGTGTTTAAACCCCTTTGTGCCTTTTTAGGTAATAAATGTAACTCTGATGACAAATTAAGGATGACGGTCAATAAACTCCCCTGCCCTATTCTGTCAGGAAACTCTAAAAAAAAAAAAAAAAAAAAAAAAAAAAAAAAAAAAAAAAAATTAATGAAATCGCCATACATTGTTCCCGTCCGAAAGAAAACTGCATTTATTTAATGAACTTCGAAAGGACTTGGAAATAAAAGTTATAGAAGATAAAACCCTAAAATCAAAGCAAACCTCAATGTATTCATTTTTTAATCTCTGCAGTAATCAACTTATGTAATTAACTTTTGTTTTGATAGTTAAATTTTCATATATTTTCCTAATATGAAAAATAAATTTTAGTAACATTCATTGTTACCTTTAAAATTTAGTTTTAAACATTACCTTCATTAAGAGACCACTTCTCGGAGCGACAAATTTTTATTCGAACGGAACGTGGTCGCTTTAGGGATATTTTACTGTAGTTGAAAACTATCTGCCGTCTGTTCGTGCTCTAACTTGCGTAAACAGAGTCCGTTTGCTATGAAATTCATAGATGTTATTGGGTATCACTATGGCATGTTCGGTGTTGAAGATGAAATGTGTAGAATTTTTGATTCATTTACAGGACCACTCAAAAGAATTCCGTTACATGACGGTCTATTGGGAAAAATCGCTTGTCGTCTATTTTAATGATGTGACAGTATTTTAAACATATTGAAATGGATGTACATCACTGAGGTGTACTACAAGTTTCTTACTATAGAATAGAGTGTGCATAGAACTTATCGTTTATTTACAGGGACACACAGAAGAATTTGGCTATAGAAGAAAATGAGCAATCATTGAACTATTCAAGTCTACGAAGAATAATTGTTGGAAGTAAGTTTTCAGTTGTGGTATGCGTTTTTAAATTTATCCATTTTTTAAATATTACTTGGCGTGTATAATTTCTATAGTTCCTATACAGGGTCGCACAAAAGTTCTCAACAATATCCGTTTAATGGCGAAATTGCTAACTGGAAATTTTAAACTGTGCTACACTGAGCTAACTTTCAGTATACTGTGTAGTATCCATAAATATTGGTAGATCAGATACACGGCTACCAAAAACAATCGTATACTTCAACGACTATTCATGGTAATAGCAGAAATTGGGTTTTCAAATTAGTTATGCGTTTTCCAAATTGTTCATTTAGACGTCCTCTTTCACCGTAGTAAACTGTGAAACTTTGTTATAGTATTCTGAATGTGATGGAAAATGTTTCATAATCTATGCTGTGCACATGATTTTTCGTTCTTTCTTGCCTTTTTTTTTTTATTATTCCGTTTCATACAATTCTTTCAAATAAATCTATCTCTACACCAAAACCAATAAATTCTAAAAATAAGCACGAAATCAATTTAAAGAAAAAAATAAAGGTCGAAATATCTTTGATTCAATACTTCTAATCGCCTACCACTTTATTGTAACATTTGATTTGTACTGTCTCTAAAATTGGCATTATTCAATTGCATAAGAAAGGTCAATCTGGTGTAATTTCATTCGATTACGCAGTTTAGAAAGCCACCCGCGTCTTCCTCTTGTAGTTTAGTTCTTTATTTCTTTTATTTCTTAAGAGGGTGAAATTGTATTAGTTGAATGATAGAATTTTTGAAAATTAAATCTTTTTCGATATTAAATAAATTGCCGATTATCCGACAACCATCGGAACAGGTGGGTCTCGGAAAATCGAAATCATCGGATGATCGGAAGAACGTTATCAGTTGCATTTTTAAGTGCATTCGTAATTATTTCAATACAAAGCGATATAAGTAAGCGTACAATGTCAATACTGGAATTTGGAGTATATTGACACAGCTGCGCCATCTAGTGGACGGGTTGAATAATGCAAATACGCGGGTTTTCAGTATGACGTCATATATGACAGAATATCTACTATCTGCGCATCTCTTGCGCATATTTTCTGAATCTTTACTCACTTATGGAAGGTGAATCTTGTTTACCAGATTTATTGCAAAATACTTTTATTACAGTTTGTTTTGATAAAATTATGTACATTTAGAAAAAAATAGTCGCAATACCATTTTAATTTCGCGAGAAAAACACTAATGCTACGAAAGCATTACTGCTTTTTGCCCTTAAACTAAAGTGACATTGCGACTTTTTTTTAAATACACATATTTTTATCAAAACAAACTGTAACAAAAAAAATTTGCAATAAATCTGGCAAACAAGCTTCATCTTCTGTGAGTAAGTAACAATCTTAAATTCGTAATTGAATTTTTAACAAGAGTTCTCTAAACGGCTTTGTCTGTTTAAAAAAAAATCTAATCGGACGATTTTAGGAAAATTATTGAAGTTATTGCCTAGACTCGAAAAATATTTAAACAAATAAATGGACAGCACTTGCTCCTTTAATAGTACAGCATTTAATGCATGCATTTTAAATTAAAGTGATTCGGAATATAAAATGAAATGAGTTTTAAATTAAATTAACATATTTGTTAGTTAAATAAGATGATTGCAATGCGATTAAGAAAATATTGGAAATTTATCGTTTGCACTTGATAAGCGAACAAAAGGACTTAAAACTGAATATTTTACTTATAATTAAATTCTATACATATTCTAAACATCCATAAATGTTGTATTCTCATCGGAATACAACCGTGTATATCATTTTTTATAACTTCAGCACATCAAGAATTGAGTAAAAAATAAGACTACAAAATTCAATTTTTACACATTAACTACTTACTAATTTTTAGGCGTCATTTTTCATTTCATTAAAAGAAAATAATTAAAATCGAGTGTATTTAAATCAACAACATTTGATAATATATATTAAATAATATTTTATCTTTTTTAATAAATTAAAGTTAAAATACATAACTAACTTGTTTTACTCTTTGGAAAAGGACAGATATGAATTCTATAAGAATTTTCTTACAATTTCGAAAACTACAGTTATTCGATGGCCAACATTTTGCCATTTTAACAAAAAATATTAGATCTAAAAAAACTGTTTTTTATTTAAATAATTAACTATAATAAATAAGTCAAAAAACACGAATAAAAATTAATAAAATGTTCTATTACTGTCAGAATATAAATGTACCAAACAAATGAAAACACGACGTTTGCGCTTGCGCAGTTATTTCATAGATGTGCAATTAATAGATTATCCATAAAGAAGAAAGCAGTTAGGCATCTTTCTGTAGTTCACACCGTCCTCAACGTGTTCGACCTTGAATGATTTGACCTCTCCTTTAATCTTGCTGTTACCTCTCCCATTTAAGATAGGACTTATATCGCTTTGATTTAAATATGTAGCACCTATAGTCGTCGTTCAGTCCGTCCGGTCGTCTGTCTGTCCGTACGCATATAAAAGAGCAAAAACTACCCAACCGAATTGTCTGAAATTTTAAGTATATAATTTTTGCTAAATTTTGTCGGGTCATTTCAAATTTTATGAAAATCGGATGTATAGTTTAATGACAGGGCCAGTCAAAAGTTTTCTGTTGCATTACGGCCAATGGGAAAAAATTATTTCAAGGGAATTTTAATGATGTTACAGCCTTTCGAACAGAATGAAATGGATATGCACTTATTGAAGTGCACAGGAATGTAGTATAAAGATACTCTAATGTATTTTGATATATTTCAGACATATTTGGCCATATTAATGAGGTAAATTTAATGATTTGTGAAATGTGATCCATATAACGCAAAATTCTATATAACGCACAACCTTGCGTTTTTAGGTTTGCGTTATAAAGATCTTCTACTGTATAAGGGATGGTAGTGTCAGTTATATTTGGATCATGTTTATAGAGTAAATTTAACAATGTCTGACCAATATTATGCAAAAATTTATAATTTGGATAACTCTTGGTAACAAGGAATGCAGTATAAAGATATTCTAATGTATTTTGATGTGTTTCAGACATATTTGGCCATGTTTACAAGGTGAATTTAATGATGTGATTCATGTAACGCAAAATTCTATGTAACGCACAACCTTGCGTTTTTAGGTTTGCGTTATAAAGATCTTCTACTATAACATTAAATTATAACTCTCCTCATTTCAATGAAACTTTTGAAATGGTGTCCCTGGATAATTATAATTTAATATCAGCTTAGTAATTATTAGATTGCATATATATAATAATCATTTAATATAACTAATATTGAAATGTATTATGATTATATCAAGGTTATAATTTCTTTGCTTAATAATTATTAAGCTGCATATATAAATCTATTTAATATTGAAATAATCTAAAATGTGTTATCTATATTATCAACATTATAACTTCATTTGTTTAATAATTATTAAGCTGCATATGTACCTAATAATGCATTTGATTTAATATTTACTAATGTTGAAATAAGCTAAAATGTATTGCCAAGGTATTGTATCAAGGTTATAATTTGGGTTGTTTATTTACAATTTTTTAAAGTGAGATGAATTATTTATTTAATTAGCATAAGTTATTGAAATTATCAGAAGCATATGTGTATTTTAGAATTCTGTTAAAATGCATCAATATCAATATTGTAATTAATTTTTAAAGATCTCAGCTCAAAAATAAAATTTAGTGACATTGTTTGTTTTGCTCAGTCAATGTTTGTAATTTACTTTTCAATGTCTCCCCAAATTAGAATTAATATACATATCCAGCAGTGGTGCATCCAGGATTATGCTTTGGAGGGGGCTACCATATTTTAGATGCCTATATGTGCCCAGATCTGGCCTGGCCTGCTGCCGAACTCTTTTTTCATTTGATTTGATGAGTCGTGCCGGATCAGGTCCTGACTTAAATTTTTTCTGCTGACTTGAGCAGAGTCAGATAATGCTCTGGAAAGTTTTGGTGGGGCTAATTCTAAATGCTTTTAACATGTTACATAATAAAATGCTGTACTAAAATATATCTTAGTTTTTGTGATTTTTTGGTGTGTTTCTGCATCTGAATAGTTTTACATTGTGTTTGCAATCAAACAATTTAAAGTTTTATTATTAATTATCAAAATATTATGAAGGTTAAAGATAGCAATAAGTTGCACGGAATATTAAATTTGGTACTTCTTAGTTATCGCGTTGACTAAATTACTGTTGCCAAATTGTAAAATTAAATGCCAATAATGATTGCCGTTAATTAATTGTAAGATTAAATGCCATTAAAACCATTAATTCGATGCTTTATTTGTATTTTTATTACAATTACCAATGTAAATTACCAATGTTCCGAATCGGACATTAATTTTGAATTTCGAAAAAATTTAATAAACTGAAATTTTGTTTTAAACCGTATAATTACGATAATAAAATTTTAATATATACACATATAAAGGTATATGACAAAACTGTAGTAATAAAAATGTTTTTATTACGTTAAACTTAATCTAACTATCTTCATATGAAGAGTAGAAAAAGGTTTTACTTAAAAATTATTTATCATAAAAAAAGTATCATTCAAAATTTTATTGTGCCGCCAATCAGCATTAAATTGCCAAAAAAAATTAAATTTTCATTATTTTTTTACAAACGCTAAATCGAGGTTCTGCGGATTTTTTTTTTCTATAAACATATTATATGTCACGAGAAGAATATTCTATATATTCCTCATGAGAAGATATTATATAATTTTTTCAAATATTTCTGAGCATGCACTTATCGAAACTTCCTTGATATCATCCTATCAATTTTTCAGATGCATTTTTCTTAACCTGACGCAAAAGATAAAGAGCCAAATCTTATTTCAATTGCAATATTTTAACTGAGTAATTTTTTAAGCATTACTAACATTCCCTTTCATGTTTAAATTAAATATTTTCGTTTTTTAATATTATCACTCATTAAAACAAATTTTTTTCATCTTTTTTTCTTCCTTCTTTTTTTTAAAAAATTAAAATTAGTAACAGTTTTTTCTTTTATGTTTCGAGGTGTAATAGCTGTTTCAATTTTTTTATCAACGATAAATTTCGCCAAGAAATAAAATGGTAAACCTTATTGCCAAAATAACAGAACTTTCCGTCATAATTCTATAACTAATATAGGTAGAATGATGTGTTAAAACCTTCCCTGAAACGATACCTATCTAACAGTATAAGTTCTGTAAAATTCCATGCAGTAGAACTCGAAATCTAGGCGTTCGGAACGAAATTTCTGTTTGGATTTCATATATATAATAGATTAAATGGATGCAATGCGGATGATGTTAGTTATGCAACGATGCTCGCAAACTAATATTAAACCAATGGCAACTTTCTTTATAAATTTCTTGTTTACATTTGAATAATTTTAAATGATTTTTGTTTTGCATGGGATATTTGAGGTCAATGTCTAATTTGGTATCTTTTTACTCTTTATTTCAGGTACAGTTTTTCAGAGGAAAATTTCAGTTTCGGATCCTGTTCCAAAATTAAAAGTGCCCTCAGAGAAAAAAAAACTGCATATAAAAAAAAAGTAAAGATATTTGATTAGACCTCAGGTAACCTAGGCCTAAAAAAAAAGAAAAAAAATTCAAAGTATCGAAATGCAGATAAGAATTTTGAAAAGAACACTGCCATTGGTTTAACATTTAGTTTGTGTTCTCACGTTACTACTATCATAAACTCTTATTGTAGGACGACTCATAGCCATTTCAACATGAAAACTAGCCTCACTTATGATTTTTCTTATTTGCATTACATTGTTTATTCAGATGTAGCCCTCTTTTTATTCATGACCTCCCCACTGCCTGAAAAAAAGTAAGTTGTACCAGTTAATACTTTTAAATAATTTTTGCTTTTTATTTGTACTTATTTGTAATTTTTACTGTTTATTTGTACTTATTTGTAATTTTTACTGTTTATTTATACTTTATAATAATTTTCTGATTACAAAAAATGAGAGTGTGTGTTCTTAATTTTCCTTTAAAAAGGTGCAACATGCATTTAAACAATGTTCTGGGGACAAATGTAAGACATTTACTTCTATCTTTCTTCTTATTTTTTTAAAAAATGTCTTCAGGTTATATTACACTTTCAGATATCTTCAGGTACACTTTCAGATATATCATACTTTTTTGTTATCTCTTGGCATATGTGATACAATGAGATATCATCATCATCAACCGTCTTCAATACACTGCTGGATGTAGGTCTCCCCCAGATTTTTCCAATGTTTCTTCTTTCCTGTCTAGTGCTTTAGTCATCCAATTTACACCGGCTACTTTTCTGATTTCATCACTCCATCTTACTTGAGGTCATCTTCTTGGCCGTTTTACATCTCTGGGATACCACTGTAGGATGATTGTATATAACATATAACTCTGTGGAATTTATAATTAGTTTGAAGTTAAAAGTTATTTATTCCCCCACTCCACCCTAAATACAGATACTGAATAATTTTAAGCTCTGTTTAGATGTTTCTAATTATATAAATATTTAGCGCCAATAGTCCAAAAGCTATTTTGTCTTACCTATATTCTGCCCACACAGTAAGTTTTTCTTATTTATGAGTAGTAAATACAGTATTTTAAATGTATTATCAGGGATATGTTTAGGAAAATTTTAGGTCCTTTAAAGGACCCTTCACAAAATAATTTATCTTAAAACAGGACCCTTCACAAAATTATTTATCCCAAAACAGGACCATTCACAAAACATTTTATCCCAAAACAGGACCCTTCACAAAATTATTTGTATCTTAAATAGACCTTTCACAGAATTTTTTCACTTCAAATTGAACTTTTCACAAATTTAGTCATTTAATTAAAAATAAAATCTGGCTTGTAAGTAAGCAATTGAACTCACCAAAGAGCATATTATTTAGATTTTTATATATGAAGACATCGATAATTTAAAATTCACAAAATTATAACTAGAATTTTCACAAAAATAAGAAAAACTTCACAATTTCACAAAAACAGGACCCTGTGAGAAAAGTCTGGACAGACCCCTGATTATTGAAATGTTTTTAGAAATTTTGATGTGTAAACCATAAAGGTTTTCTTTTTAATAGAACAGGAGTGTAAATTACTTGCATTTTTGATGTCTTCAAATCTGCTGATATTCTTAGCAGTTTGAATGAGACTTACTTCATTTTGTCTCACTAAATACTATTTACCAATTATTGTTTATTTCAATTAATCAACTGAAATTTTCTTTCATTCCTCTTTTTTTTTTTTTTTTTTTTTGTTTAAGTATGTCAAGAAACATGCTTTTTAATTTTGATGTACTATTTATTACTTCTTAATTATACGAACTGAAAATTATTGATTATCCCACTTCTTTATTATAAAAAAAAAAAAAAAAAAAAAACCTGTCTTAATAGTTCACAATTTCGCTAGTTATACAGTCTATTTGGTACTTTTCCGTTATATGGACACCATGCCAAAATGTATGCTAATGCGCCAATTATTTCTATCCTGGTCTTTGATCAATGAATTGTTTACTGCAATGCTAAAAGATATTTTTAATTTTATACCAGTAGTTTAATATGAGTTTTATTTTATTACTTTATTGTATAACAGTTATTTGTTCACTTATTTTAAGTATATATTTGTGATTTAATAAAATAGTTCTTAAAAGTTTGTAATTTTCAAATGTTATATTTTTTAAAAAGCTCACTTTACTATTGACAAGGTTTTTTCTTTTCTTTTTCAAATGTTTCAATTTATGTGATTTTCATTTTGCGTCAACTATTACACTTGGCGACAATGGTGTCTATATAACAGAAAAGTGCCGTCTATTTTTACAAATGCTTTATCTTTCTTTTAAATTAAAATATAAATATCTGTTTCTGCAGATCAATAAAGTTTTCTGCAAAGCATTGTGTCAATGTTATTTTATTTATTATATGTAGTAATCATTATATTCAATAATAAATTTTGTTATGTAATAATATTTATAATATAAAGAAGTTTTATTTTGTTTCTGTAACTTGTACTGTCAAATAAAAGAAATTTATTAAAAATTTGTTGTTTTCATTTGACTATATGATTTTATTAATGGTATTTCAAGTATTTACTTGCTTTGTTTATCATGTAAGAAATGTTTTTAATTATCTATTTATTTTTAATAACAAAATGGCTAAGATATAAAACAATGAGAAAATACCCTCATTTTTAACACTTTCAACATGGTTGAAAAGTGTTTATTCAGTAAGTTGAATAGTTTCGGTTTGTCTATTTCCCCGCTTTCTAACTCTCGTAAATATACTGGGATCGCCATGTAATTATTTAATGTTAATGAGGTCCGCTGTGTGCTATTTAAATGCAAAATTCAATAAATATGATTCATCAAAAAGTGTTATGCGACCAACAAGTGCTGAAAATGGATTTTTACTTATTCAGTTATGTTTTTTTAAATGGCTCATTAATATATTTCATTTCATTGTATGAAAAAAATAAAGTTCTTATTAGATTTGTTGGTGAGAATTTCATAATCTATGCCTAATTTTTCATAATTATTATTTGTGTGTATATATTCCTTATACCAGTGGTGCAGCCAATATACTTATTTGGAAGGGGTTTTGGAGAATTGTTACTCCTTGCGTGATACAATATCTGACAAATAAAAACCAATGTCATGAAAAGCAGAAACAAACAAAATAAGTTTAGCATTTATGTGTTTAAAGGTTTCATAGAAAAGCCGCTTTAATCTTCACAGAGAAAAAAAAAGAGTGGGAAAGAACAATAGCAGTAACATATAAAAATAAAAAGGATTTTTAAACATTGATAATGATATCATTATGGAGGGAGGGTGGGGGGGTGGGGGGTGAGGAATGATAACATATGATACTGTAAGTGAGGGGGGAGGGACTAAAATTACCTAAATATTGCTAACATTATACATGTACAACCCCATACACATTAAGGTACCACTTGATTATCCCGTCCACCAAAAAACTGTCATCAAACTATAAGATTAAATGCCAATAATGGATGATCGTAAATATCACATTCACTGGACATTAAACATGATACACGTGTTTGTTATGTCATCAAGTGATTTTTAATTCTACTTTTTTTTGTTTTTTTATTAATGTTTTACTAATTTATTTTTTCTTTCGTTATTTAAAATAAAATTATGTAAATTTGTATAATTTGGTGAAATTGGTCGACGGGATAATCAAGTAGTACCCACATTAATAACACACTGATAATTACTCCTCACATTAGCCATATATTGCTCTTAACTTTTTCTTTCATTAAATTTGTGTTGAAATAAAGATTCCTTTTATAAAGCCTTGAAACAAATGATAAACGTTTTGTGCTACTTGTGCTTTTCTTTACATTGGTTTTTACATATTTTTATTGTAACATAAGGTATTTTTAATACATCTTATCAGTTTTTTAAATACTCTGGGAGAAATTTTAATTTTGAAATACAACCCCTTTTTGCTGCTGCAGTGTTTATACAAATCTACATATTTTGGCTGATTTGCATGAAACTTGATATAAAGGCTGTACATATATAATCATTTTAGCATGGGGGAGAAGTCTGACACTTGGTTGTCATAAGATATTTCTGGGGAAAAGGGGTATTGTTTTCTGAAATTGTTATTTATTTATCCAAACAATATTTTTTTTGTTATTTATTTTTTTTTCTTTACATCAAAATATTCATACCTTTTAAATAGTAACTATCTCTTTTAGATGTTAATTGATATAAAGTTATTTAAATGCAAAATCATATCTTTATATCGCTGCAAATGTACAAAAGTAAAAAGGAAAGTTTAAAGTAATTGTTGAACACTTAAATCAAAAAGAAAAATCGTCTCTGCCCTCCTGGACACCCGTTTAAGGTAATTTTTGCACACAAAAAGAAAAAGCAAATTTTATTTTGTGGAAAGGAGGGATCATATCCCTCCCCAGTCAGTAAAAAAGTAGTTTGGTTTTTCTCAGTGTTTCACTATTTTAAATATTTTTTTTTTCACAGTCAGAGAAAAAAAAAATTTAGCTAATAAAATTTTGAAAATTCAGGGGACGGCAATTGCATTTTCTTGTTTTCCTTGTGAACAATCATGCTTGAAAAACGCTTTATTTGTATTAATTTACGTGTAATTAATGTCAATGCAAAAGAAATTACCGTGCAAACAAAACTGGTACATTCATTTCAATACGAATACGAATGTAAACAATCAAACATGACTGATCCCCACACTCCAACCTGCAAATATACGCAGGAGCAAGCCCAAGTTCTTGTGTGATGCTGTAGTGTAAACGCAATTTTTTTCGATCCTTGGGCCTGAAAGACCCAAAGGACCTGACAGACCATATAGTGTAAATGCAGCATAAGTGTACAGCCTCATCCAAAACAGTATGTGTACATGACATATCAACGTCTCGACTGAGTTCATTAGCCAGCTTCATTCATCATCTTGTTTCAAAATGATGTCCATTTCAATAAAATTTAAAAAAACAAAAGAGCTCAAAAAATTAGAAATTTTAAAAGTCTTTTCTTTTAAGTATACCCTGAATCCCTGATACAAGGATTCTGTCAAATTTTTTCATCTTTATCTTAAAAAATATCTCAGACATAGCAGTTTGAAATTTTAGGGTGGTTGAAATTTTGACATAACTAGTTTTGTGAGGTAGCAGCATTTGTATATATAGTGTTGACTCTAAGCCGCTTTGATATTGAAATAAAATGTCTTGATTTATAGTATTATTTTTCTTTTTTTAGGGTTCCATACTTAAAAAGTAGAAACGGAACCATTATAAGATCACTCGTGTGTCTGTCTGTCCATCTGTCACAGACATTTTACTCATAAACTATAGAACATGGAAAGTTCAAATAGGGGTCAAGTAATAAAGACTATTGTTGACCCAGATATTTTCAGATTATTAAACATTTACAAATATTTTTATTAAAAAATGCAGAAAGGCTAACAAAGTTACTTGAAAAAAAAAATATTTTCTTTGTATATCGTGTGTAAGCAAAAGTCTAGTAATGCTGAACCCAAAAATACATTTCTTTTAATTTTAGGTATTATATTTTCAGAGATATAGTCGCAAATGTAGTGTAAAAATATGTTTCTCCCCCCCCCCCTTTATTTCCGAATCTACTAAAACTAAAATTATGAAAAAATTTGAGGTGGTACACGGTAATATAAACCTTGCAGGAAAATTATAGCGATTACCCTAGGTCACATAGTTTTTGAGAAGAGCGTATTTTACCGTTACACACAAATTTCAACTTGTGGGCATTCAGCAAAGTTGTTGAGGAGAACTGAAGGTACCTATCGTAGCAGAAGTATAAAAGCATTGTTGATAATAATTTTTTAAAAAAATCATCGGTAATTAGCCAAGATATTAACCCTTAAAGAGACACTTTGGACACATAATGACAGTCGTGGCGTGCTCTATGTACCATCGGCTTTTAAAGTCTAGATAACAACTTTTAATGATACATTTGTGTAATACAATCTCCAGTAGCAGTATAAAAGAAATAAACGTTAAATTGTTAAAAACAGACTAATTTAATTAGATTTAACCACATAAATACTATGGGATTCACCAGTAGTTTGCATTGAGTAGATCTCTCAATACGCTTCCCGTGCCTTTAAAAGTTAATTAAAAACCTATCTGGAAAAACGTGGCACGGACGAAGGCAGCATTCCTACTTTACAATCTCCTTTCAAAATTGAACTTTTACAGTATACCCATTCATACTTTTCTAGTATATATACAGCTATACCAAACCCTACGTTGTATTGTTTTTTATAAAGCCTTGGTTTTCTTTTAGTAACGATTTTTTTAACAATAGAGTTAATAATTCATAGATTTATTGTACGGAATCCTCTGAGCATGAGTAGTACTCGCACTTGACCATTTATTTTTGAATAAAATAAGTGTAATATTTATATTTTAAATGAAATGAATGCAGTACAAAGAAATGATTGTGACAAGAACACTATTTGTCAATTTATCAACTGTGCCTGACTAACAAAAAATACAGTTTTTCTCAAAGAACTATTATTATAGTAATAAAATACAGTCAAGGATATATAATCTGCAATTTTCTATAATTCGCATTGCTTAATGAATGTAAACAAATTTACAAATTCTTGGTCCAAAAATGATTTTTTAAAAGAAATATCTAAAAATTTGAATATAAAAGTAAATATAATCAATTTTTTAATAAAAGAGTTTGAAAAATGCATTTTTTGAGATAGCATATTAAATTATTATATTTAACATTTTTATTTTCATGTAAAAAAGAAAATGACATATAATCCATAATACTCCATAATCTGCACAACCCTTGGTCCCGCAGATTAAAGAACTTTGCCTGTACATCAGAAGGAAGTGCTAGGGATTTTTAAAAAGTGTGCTTTAGATATTAATTTAAGCATGTATAATGTTATGGTATTATTTTCGTTGGGGTTTGTGATATTCTTTCATTAGTGCAGGATTTTGGTAAAGACAATCCTTTCATTACATACAAAGATTTCATTGTTCTGGTGAAAGAAATACCATATAATTATATTTGCTGAGTGAAATGTATCTAAAATGAAAATTTCCCTTCGTCTCTAGCAATTTTGTCTTAACAAATTTTAGTACATTAGTTTTCTATTAACTTAACAATTAATAATGAACTTTAAAGTAAAATAAATCTGTGAAAACACAACAAACATAATCTGTAAAAAGCTTCAAAACATTTTTCAGAGTTTCAAATGTGCCATCAGATTTATTTTACGAAACATATCTACAGCACACATTCAATTTGTTCATGTTAATTAATATTAAAAGAATGCTTAATTTTAGAGCAGTGATAAGTGCTATAAAGGGAAAGCTAAAAGGCTGACATTTTATGACTTGTGAATATTGTTAATGAATATTGATGTATGCTTAATTTCTTGAATTATATCATTTATTTTAAGCATTGGTTTTACATTAGTATTTAATTAGTTTTGTAATTTGATAAATTTTAATACAGAAAAATAAAGAAATAACAAGAAATTTAAATATAATAATGAGAAAAACAATTTTTGTAGAAACGAAGAAATTGCAAAGGAAGCAAAATTTACGAATAAGTTGTGATAATTTCTAAAATAATCCTTTCATGCTTTTATTAATAATAATTTTTAAAAAAAATGCATCCTGGTTTGACATTACAGCCTAGTATATTAAAATACGGTTATATATATATAGATATATAAAATACATACACGATTGAGATATTTAATAAATATGGAAGTTTCCGTTCGCAATATGTCAATCGATCGTTATATTTTTTGTAACTACAAATTTTCATTTACTTCATAATAAATAATCTTGAGTGAAAAATCATTTTTTTATTATATGACTAGCAGCCTTCGCCCGCTTCGCTGGTCTGTTTTTCTAAACAAACCATGAATCAAACGAAATATATCTGTGAATTTGATCATTCGTTTGAAAGCAATATGGGCATTAACCTGGCATATCCATCAGAATTGCTACAAACGATATGGACGTCATGATACTTTTGTATTTTCTATTGAGACAGACAAAATTTGAGCTGCTAAGGACCAACTTCTTTAGTAGATCCTTTACTGTAAGATTTGGTAAAGTACGATAGAACAATATGTAATACACTTATACCCTTCCTCTGAAAATTTATCAATGCAATTCTCATCAGATTCCGTCCAATAGAACCTATGAAAAAAGCTAATCTTTCATAATTGGGCTCACCTCATTCTAGAACTTTCATCCAAAATCTTATAACCAAGCAACGAACGATATGTGTTTTATACTAAAATATTCCCTGTAAAATTAACTAACTGAGCAAGTTCCACCAAAATCCACTTAGCAGAATCTTTTAAACTGGCAAACGTACCAAAATGTTCCCTAAAAATTACCTAATTAACAGTTTGTCTTACCAAAATCCACCCAGCAGAACCTTTAAAAAAGCCAAACTTTCATAATCGTGTTCTTCTGATTTTGAATTTTCCCCCATAATTACTTAACTAAGCAACGTAGAACAATATGATGTACTAATTTTTTTTTCTGAAAAATTATATAACAATGTAAGTCCCATAAAAAATCCATTCAGCACTACTCAGGTTGTAAGCGGTCCAAACGAAATTTCTCTTTGCATTTCATACATATTATAGATAGTTAAATTTAAATATATCTTCCATAATCGCGTTAACCAGATTATAGAACTCTCATGGATGTAGGGGTAGGTCTACTTTATATACCCACTGTATTTTTTAAGAAACCCTGCACACCTTTATAGAATATATATTCTCTAGTATATACACATTGCATATAGCTTACATCCTTTTATAGTAATTTACTACACCCCAGAGAACTTTCTGGCATAGCATCAAAATCCATTTAGTAGAACTTTACATTAAAGGTAATCTTTCATAATCGGGTTCACCTAATTTTAAAAGTCCCGTATTTATCACTAATTCAAAGTAGAACTATTTTTTTACATTAAAACACTTTTAAAACAAATTACCTAACTAACAGTGTACGTTCTAAAAAATTATGTTCAGTAGAACCTGAGTTATAGTCAATCAGAATGAAATAAGAATTTGCGTTTTGTAAATATAGTAGATGATGATGAGTAAAATTGTAAGTATTGGTATTTGCGATTTATAAAATGCTATTGGCGAGATTTATGAACGGCTAACATAAAAGTATCCATTTTTTCTTTTTATCCATAGGAGCAAATGACAAATTGCAAAATATTTTTCTATTTAAACCTTTGAATATGAACACATTTTTAAACAGTACAAACATTGCTTTCATACTTAAACTAAATATTTCCGTTTTATAATATTTATTTCTTATTAAACTCTTTTTCTTTGTATTTTAAATAAAATCAGTAACTGTTTTGGTATTTTCTCGTTGTCGCCAAGCATAATAATTAGCGCAAAATGAAATGAAACATCTGAAAAAAAAATAATTTTGTTGATACAAAAATGAGCATTTAACATATATAACATTTGAAAATTACAGACTTTCACCAACTATTTTTTTAAATCAATACAAATCAATACTTAAAATAAAAGGAAAAATAAATATTTTACAATAAAATAATAAAATAAAGTCAATTTAATCTGCAGGTCTCGAAATGTAATGTCTTTCAGGTTATCATTGTAGCGTGGCGTACGTAATAAGCATATCTGTCATCGCAGTAAACATTTAATTTTTTGAATGAAGACGTTCAACGTTTTTTAACAAAACATTTTTATAGGTATAATTGCTAAGTTATGAAATAATTTTATTACACCTTCCTCGTCACCAAGTAGCTGCCAAATCGTAAAATCCATGTCAGTGTCAGTAATAAATGCAAGTTATAATTTAAAAATAAATATTTTCTATTCAAAAAATAATAAATAAAAAAGTTTTACGAAATTGCAATGGAATAATATTCATAAAAAATATTCACGTTCAATAAATAGCAAATGTTAATGTTTGGCACGGTTTGCAATAAAAATCGTTTGCACGCTAAGGGTAGAAATAAATGGCGCGATACCATACATTTTGGTACAGTGTTGATAGAACGAAAAAGTACTACAGTTTTTTTTATTATTATTATCATTTAGTTTTAGTTTTTGAGGCGTTTATAATGTTTTTCCTAAATGACATAGTTGTTTCAAATATTTAAGCAAAAGAATTGATTAAAAAATTATTCAATTTGAATTTCTTCCCTTGCTGTAGAAACATAATGAAGAGAATGAGTTTTTAGAAATTATCACTTGAAAATTTGAGGATTTGGCGCCAAAGATAGTGCCAAATTAGAAAAATATGAAATATCTCTCGAACTATTGGGCTTAAAAGAATTTAGTTAGTACCATTCGATTCAGCATACAAAAATACACCAAAATATGTTATCAGTTGAAAAATAACTATAAAATCAGATTTTTAAGGAATTTTTTTAAAGTTCGTTCTCTTTTTTACCCCCCTTAGGGGGAGAATTTTGGAAAATCCTTTCTTAGCGGCACTCTACATCATAAGAAGTATTTTTACCCCGATTTTCAAGATTTTATGTTCAGTAGTTTTGGCTGCTCGTTGATTAATAGAAAATCCAGACTTTCTTTTATATATATAGACTAGCCGCCTTCGCCCGCTACGCTGGTCAGTTTTTCTAAAAAAATTTTTAATGAAACAAAATATATCTGTGAATTTGATCATGCGTTTTAAAGCAATATGGACATTTACCTGGTGTATCCAACCGAATTGCTGAAAGCAATATGAATGTCATTACGCTTTTATATCTTTTATTGAGTCATACAAAATTTAGACTGTTAAGGGCCAATTTCTTTAATTGATCTGTTAGTGTAGGATTCGGTAAAGAACACTAGAAAAATATGTAATATACTAAAAGCGTTCATGAAAAATTATCAATCCAAGTCTCATCAGAATTTGTTAATTGGACTTATTGAAAAGGCTGATCGTTCATAATAATTGGGTTCGCCTGAGAACTTTCATCTATAATTCTACAATCAAGCAACCTAACAACCAAGCAACAGCAAATGATATGTGCTTTATACTAAAACATTCATTGAAAAATTAACTAACCGATCAAGTTGCATCGAAATCCACTTAGCAGAATCTTTTAAACTGGAAAATATACCGAAACCTTCCCTAAAAATGATCTAATTAGCAGTTTAAAGCCCATAAAAATTCATTCAGTGAAACCTTTAAAAAAAGCAAATCTTTCAAAATTGGGTTCATCTGATTTAGAACTTTCCCCATAATTATTTAACTAAGCAACGTAGAACGTTATGTTTTATACTAACATTTTTTCTGAAAAATTATCTAACTAACAATGTAAGTTCCGCCAAAATCTATTCAGCAGAACTCAAGATATAAGCGGCCGGAATGAAATTTCTCTTTGCATTATATACATATTGAGATAGTTAAATAAAACTTTCATAATCGCGTTAACCTGATTATAGAACTCTCTGAGAGGTAGGGGTAGGTATATACTGCATCACTTCTAAATTTTTTAAGGGACTCAGCTCAACTTCCATAACTATAGCATATATGCTCTCTAGTATAACCCTATCTCTGTAGCGTATATCTTCCAGTTTTCTTTACTCTACCACTGAGAACTTTTTCCGCATAAACTAAACAACACAGAATGATATGATAAATATTGAAAAAAACCCTGAAATATTATCTAACTTACTGTACATTTAATTAGTTGACTTGAAATCTTTCATAATCGACTTCACCTAATTTTAGAACTCCCGTAACAACTTAGAATGATGGTTTTTATATTAAACCATTTATAAACCAAATTTACTATTTAACAGTGTAAGTTCTACAAAATTCTGTTCAGTAGAATCTGAGTTATAGTTATATTTACAATATTTATTGCGCATTAAGCCTTTTTTCTTTACATTTGAAATAAAATCAGTAACTGTTTTGGTATTTCCCTGTTATGCCAACACCATTGTCACCAAGCGTAATATGAACAAAAATGAAATGATACATTTGAAAAAAAAATTAATTTTGTTGATAAAAAAAATGAGCATTTAAAAAATATAACTTTTAAAAATTACAGACTTTGACCTACCATTTTTTTTAAATCAATAAAAATAATGGTACTACTTGGTTATCCCGTCGACCAAAAATCTATTGCCAAACTATAAGATTAAATGCCAATAATGGTTGATCGTAAATGTCACATTCACTTGACTTTAAGCAAGTTACACGTATTTACGTCATCGGGTGATTTTTATTTCGACGTTTTAAATGTATTTTTATTAATGTTATACTAATTTATTTGTTCTTTCGTTATTTAAAGTAAAAAATATGTCAATTTGTATAATTTGGCGAGTGGTTTGGCGATTTATATAATTTGGCGAAATTGGTCGACGGGTACCAAAATAAATACTTAAAATATAAGAATAAATAAATATTTTGCAAGTAATAAAATATAGTCAATTTAAACTGCAGTCTTGAAATTATAAATGTCTTTTACTACTGAAGCATGGTGTATGTAATACGTATGTCTCACATTGCAGTAAACATTTCATTCTTTCAATGAAGACATTCATGGTTTTTTTGAACAAAACATTTTTATATGTATAATTCCTAACTTCTGAAATAATTTTATTGTAGCTTCCTCATCATCAGATAACTGCGAAATGGTAAAATCTATATCAGTATCAGTAATAAATATTTTCTATTAAAAGCATAACAAATTAAAAAGTTTTGCGAGATTATGATGGAATAAAATAAATTCCATCATTAAAAATTCCTGTATAAAAATATTCACGTTCAATAATTAGCAAATGTTAATGTGTGGCACGGTTTGCAATAAAAATCGTTTGCACGATTAGGGTTGAAATAAATGGAGCGATACCATACATTTTGGCATGGTATCGCGACGAAAATTAGAACGAAGAAGTACCACAGTTTTTTTATTTATTTTTAGTTTTTGAGGTATTTGAATTTTTTTTTTTTTTTTTTTTTTAAATTGACGAAGTTGTTTTTATTTAACCAAAAGGATTGGTTAAAAAATTATTCAATTTGAATTTTTTCCCTTGCTATAGTAATAGAATGAAAAGAATGAGTTTTTAGAAATTATCACTTGAAAAATTCAGGTTTTGGCGCCAAAGATAGAGCCAAATTAGACAAATATGAAATATCTCTCGAACTATTGGGCTTAAAAGAATTTATTTAGTACCATTCGATTCAGCGTACAAAAATACACCAAAATATGTTATCAGTTGGAAAATAACTATAAAATCAGATTTTTAAGGAATTTTTTTTAAAGTTCGTTCTCTTTTTTACCCCCTTAGGGGTGGAATTTTTTTAAATCCTTTCTTAGCGGCACTCTATATCATAAGAAGTATTTTTACACCGATTTTCAAGATTTTAGGTTCAGTAGTTTTGGCTGTGCGTTGATTAATACAAAATCCAGACTTTCTTTTATATATATAGACTAGCTGAGTACCCGCGCTTCGCTACGGTAAATTCTCTCTTTCATAACTTCGCATTTTTGTCGATTGCCTGTCTTTTTTTCTCTTTTTTAATCAGTAGTTCTAATTTTGCATCCTTTTTATTTAAGTCAACCTAGTTTTTATATGTAATGATGGAATTTTGCAATCATTAATTGATTTTTAACTCACTTCCTGGTATGTTAGAATTATAAACGTTATGTTTACATGTGTGTTTATAGGTCCAATTATGACAATGCGACAGTTTAATATTATAAAAAATTAATTATCAATGAATACATTAATTTTAAGTCATTTTACTGCTAGCCTGCCTCAGGTGATAACTCACCAAATATTATCTCTATCTCGTAAAATTTTATACGAGTTGAAACAACAGTTGATTTAATTATGCGCCAATGAACACTCGTCAAAATATGCCAAATAACTAAAACTGCAAGAATGAAATATTTTAAAATCAAAAATGCTGAAAATAAATAGAAAATAAAAAATGAAGAATGTAATATTTTAAACAATATATATATTATTTATCAATTATTAATTAATTTAGGATTATATGCTGAATAATCCATTTATAAATCCTAAAAAAGATTAAATAATGTTTCATTATTTCTTTCCTGTTGTTCTAACATTAAAAAGAAACAGAGTAAAAATATATATCATTTAATAAATTAATTTGCTTGCGTTTTTCACCAAACATCAGAAAAAGCAGTGAATTAACCATAATCGAGTTTTCTGCCCACGCCAGATTAATGTACCGCAACGGAATTAAAAAAAATGAATTTCGGTCCAAAAATTAGGATCGCGCCGGTCGGCCTAACCGTTTCGCAGTTTTCGTGGTTTTCTTCGAAACCTTGGATTTCCATGCGTAAATACGGGTTAGGTTCCCTTAGAAAGACACCGACGGAGGGCATTCTGCCTTGGGCCTATATCCCTCGTGTTGGTAATCGGCTGTGAAAAATCAACCAACCAAAAAATAGGTGTGATTTAAATAAAAACATTGAATGGTTATAAATCAGTTTTAAAACAACCATTGTTTTCTTATTATTTTGACTTTTATGTTTACCTCTTTTTGTATCTTAATCATTTTCTCTTTTTATTTTTCTTATCCATCAATCCTTGATAAGGAAATTATTGCAATGGGGAAAAAATACAATATGGACATTGTACTTCTCTTGATGTTTTGGGATCCCTGAACCCAGAAAGAACAATTTTGATTATTTCTCAGAAATACTTTTCCAGATATTTAATATTTTAAGGTATAAAGGAAGAAAGGGAAGATATGGGAAGCTGGAGGAGATAAAGGCTAATACTGAATGTTTCATGCAATATTCAAAATATTATTCAACAACTATTTGTCAACATATTTATTTAAACAATAGTGAAGTTATATATATATATAACTGCTACCCGTGCTTTATTACGGATATGACTTTCTATTTCTCTGACATAAATTATTCGTATAAATACATTCTCTTCCCTGATTCATTCCTCAGACTAAATATTTAGAACCTCCCTGTAAACGACATTCTTGGTTTTTCCCTCTGGCTGGAGGATGACGAGATTGTCTGATGAACTGACTCTGAAACACGCCACATACAGCTGACCATGAGAGAAACAGTCACTTCTCAGATCCACACCAGCTACCTTAAAACTCTGTCCCTGTGCTTTATTGATTGCCATGGCGTAGCACAACTTAACAGGAAATTGGAGACGTTTGAATTCGAAATGGTAATCTGATGGGATGAGAGGAATTCTCGGAATAAATACGGTTTCCCCCTGACTGACGCCTGTGAAAATCATGGCTTCGATTACATGTTTGTGCAGACTCTTCACATGTAGCCTGGTGCCATTGCATAGTTTGGGAGGGTTTAGATTGCGCAAAAGCATGATTGGAGCGCCAACCTTGAGGCAGAGGACGTGAGGAGGTAATCCTGGCGGTTCAAGAGTATGTAAAAACTCAACAAGGTAATGAACAGCATCATCAGCTTCCAATACAGAATCCAAAGATTCGTACTTCATCTGCTCCGTCGGCAGCTTGTTAAGCAGAAAAGTATTGATGCGATTGACGGAGTCATTCGTAGGAGTGAGAATAGCTCTTTCCTTTAGCCACAAAGTACTGTCCACTGAAGCCTGATGAATGTTGAGGTATATTCTGTCAGTTAGGCTGATAAAATCTCTCACAACTTCACAAAGGTTGTTCGGAATTTTTATTCTTTCATTCTCTTCCAAATGTTTACCATCTCCAATATCGAGTAATAAATTTGAAAACTCTTCTGACCTCAAGTCACGTTGAAGATGGATACGCATGTTAATTCTCAAGGACAGAACTTTGACATTACGCCATAAGATGGATGATTTGAAGCAAGCCTTGATTTCATCTGCACGTGTCCCTCTTTGCACAACAGGTAAAGTCTGTCTAAAATCACCAGCCAAAAGTACTGTAATTCCACCCATGAGACGGTTGCAGCCCCTAATGTCCTGGAGAGTCCTATTTAAAGCTTCAATACCTTTCTTATGAGCTATGGTGCACTCATCCCATACGATAAGTTTTGTTTCTCGAAAAACCTGAGCCATATCACTCTGCTTAGAGATGTTACAAAGTGCAGACTCAGAATGATTAAGATTGAGAGGTAACTTGAAGGTTGAGTGTGCAGTCTTGCCTCCATCGATCAAGGTAGCTGCAATACCCGAGGAAGCAACAGAGACGGCAATCTTCCTTCCACTCATAATCGTGGCCAGCAACAGGTTAATCAAGAATGTTTTCCCAGTGCTAGCAGGGGCATCAAGAAAGAACAACTGCCCAGATTCAGAAACAATACTGTGCATTATTTCATCGTAAGCTTTCCTCTGTTCTTGATTTAATTTTGGAACATTTACAGCAACTGCTTCGGCCAGCTTAACGGTTCGTAAGAGAGTTCCCTCAAGTATTGATGGTTGTCGACAATGCCTCCTTGCTTTCGTGAAGGTGATGGAAGTCCGAAATGTAGGAGTGGTTTATTAGACATAGATATCACAATATCCTCAAGAAGGATAAGGCATCTGTTGTAAACGATGTCGATGACTAATTCGACATGTCCGTACTCTCTCTGCATTTTCCATTTGATATCTTCTGCAAGACTGTCACGGTATTTCTCCCATAATTTTGGAGGGTCACCCACTTGGCAGAAAACCGACATGATAGCAAACAGCTCACGGATTTTTTTAGGAGAGTCAGAAATTGAGGCTTCTTCCAGAGTACGTTCCCAGTGAGCATCGTCTTCTAGTAAGCCTAGTTATCTGCATGCGGCCTGAAATGTTGTGTGGATTACCCCTCCTACAGTTTTTACTGCAGTAAATGATATGGCCCACGGATCTCGTGCAAGAGGAGGCATAGGTAGTAGCACTCAGCATTGCTAGGGTGGACAGTGTACACTCTACCCAAAACCTGATCTTTCTTTATCCCCGGATAACCTAGCACAGTTGTCCCTTGTTTTCTCCTGCAGAACTTCTTGTTTTTCCATACATAGTAAGTTGGAACTTCGCAATATAATAGTGTCCTTGCAAAAGCATCGTTTTTGCAAAGCTCAAAATAGGCCAGAAGGGTTGTTTTCGAAGGGTTATTGATCCTATCAACGACATTGGCCTCAGTAAACTCTTTGGCCGTTTTCAAGATGTACGGCAAGGTGCATAACAGAAGGAAACCTTTCGTGAATAGGAAAACAAAAAATGCGCCAGGCTGCCTCAGAGCTGCTGATGTATCGTCCTGTCTCGTACCTCGTCACTTCGTCCAGATTTTGAACGGTGAACGCTGCCTGATCGGATCCCTTGTTAACGTACTTGCAGATATATTTTATAGATTTTACTGAATCGCAATATTCCACATTTATATGCGCCGAGAAGGTGCGTGACAGGACGGGGTTGTATGGAACCACCCACCGATTATCAATATCTACTCCGCCGATATTCGCAGTGAACCCACCATCCACCGGAGACCGCCTGCGATATTGAGGATAGCCATTTTCTCCGGTTTGAGTTTCTTTCAAAAAGGATCTGGGATATTTCTTTGTGCACACATCATCCACCATGCAGGGCGATTTCCTGTTTAGAGGTCCACAGGGACCATGAATCATTGTTGTCTTGATGATATCATGGAGGATTCGGTCTTGGTCGGGATCAGGCACCTCAGCACTTATGACTTTATCGATTGACTCTGATTTTATTTTATCTTCTAACCACAAGAGAATATGAACATGCGGAAGTCCTCGTTTCTGCCACTCGATGGAATACATGTGACACCTGGTTCGACCAAAAATGTTATCTTTAGTTAGAATTTTCATCATATGTTTCAATTTAAGATTGAAAATCCTCGCTACTATATCATGTCTATCTTGAGATTTTTGACCTTGTTTCAAAAGCACTAAGATTTCTGGCCATTTAGGATTACATGTAAATGTAATAAACAAATCTGGTCGTCCGAAATGGCGTACATACGTCATTGCGTCTTTAGTTCGTTCATGCATATAGCGGTGTCCTCCAGTAAAAGAGGACGGCAAAACAACCATATTTCCGAGGTCTGATAACATGGTGTCAGTTCTTGTCATGGCGTCCTTCAGGTGTACATATTCCTCACATCTCAGCTTTTTCTGGTTATGACGAATATAATTGAGTCTCTCTGTTTCAATTTTCGCAAACATATCAACCAGAAATTGATTGAGAAGGCTGCGGAACAGCAATAGATAGCATTCTTCGCCATCACGCTCCATTATCCTGTAGCTGTAAAAATCAGCAGTGGACACCATCTTATTAAGAGGAGTTTTGGTCTTCACGTCGCGTTGTGGTATACTTATACCGTAACCATCTTCTCCATGACAAAATATTAGAGGATATTGGAGAGTGTCATAGGCATGGTGGGTTTCACTAATTCGTAACAATCTCTTGTCTCTACTCTTTAAAACAATATCTCTTTTCTCAAATTCCTGACCGACGATGAGAACAGCTACTTCTCTAGTTGTCGGAGCGTTGAAACGACCTTGGTGCTCTCCTGAAGGTTTCCGATTGGCGTTAATCACCACTTGGTAGTCCTGCTGTCCTTTAGGAATAGAATCAATAGCAGCTTTAAAATCTAGTATATATTTGTTGTGTTCATGCAGCAAGTGTTGCAGTTGTTTAACCAGTTCGGGTTCAATGCCAGAGTAGATTCCACATCGAATATCCCTCTCATTATCATCGTCACCAACAAAGTATATCTGGAGAAATGAAGGCTTCTGCTGGGGCCCCGCAATGAGACTTCCTATCCTGTGGTAGGCTTGCCCTTGCACTTTAAATGTAGGCATGAAATTGCCCTCCTTTACTTCTCTTGCTCCAAAAGACGTCATTTGGAAGCAACCGTTGTACTTTAGGACAGCAGAAAGAAAGTGTTCGGATTGTGGGTGCTGATGGGTCAAGAGGCTATGTAAGGGTTCAGGATAAGGCTCCAGAGCAGAGAGCTGGACTTTACCGCCACTGCAACACATCCCTGGAGTTTCATCTTGCCACTTCAAGGCACGGCACGAGGTACAGGGTAACCGAGGCCCAAGATCAACAGCTTTATCCCTGGAATAATCAATCAAAGGATCATATTTAAAACCAGAGAAATACATAATAGCTCAAGGCAATAATCTGACATGCGATTTGTTTTCATATTTTTCAGTAGCTACCTGACCCGAACGCGTAAATTAGAGGAATCTTTTTTTACTGCTTTTCTATTGACTTCGGAATGACTCTCTCTATATTCTTTTTTAGTTAATTTCTTTAACTCATGGTTGCTTTTTGCATGTTTTAAAACAGCATCTCTTACTTGTTTTTTCCTGATTTTATCTGTAAATCTTTTTCTACGTTTTATACTTCTTTTAAATTTAATTGGCATTGCAATGGTAGGATAGGTTTTGTCCGAAATGCACAGGCCAGTGTGAGCAGCAAGTTGGGATTGTGACAATATGCAAGAGAAATTCTGGCCGCAAACCATTGGCTCACTGGTGGTCGGCGATTTTTGGATATTATCAAGGTTAGTTGATAGTTTAATATTATCAGTGCTTGTTGTTTCACCCAATGGAATAAGAACATCAAAGTGACCTTCATTAAAATCCCCTGTGAATAGAATTCTTTTGATTCCATGCACTGCCTCTCCAAAGATAGCAAGAAGGGTGCCACCTTGAAATACTTGAAACTCATAAGGATATATCTCCCCTGCAGCCTTGATTTCGCAAATAGTTCCGTATGTATAAGGTTTAGACATTTCGTTGAGGTACCCAAGTTTAGTACTATAAGGAGCCCCACAGCGTTGTTGAGTGTACGGTTTGAATCTCCGCCAATTATTGGAAACGTGACGCACAATGTCTGCCCGAATTTTATTAGCCATTGAGACGTTACCGTGCACCAGATAAGACACGGAGGAGAACAGGCAATTTCCATCACCAAGGATGTTTACAATCCGGCAAGGGATTCCATTAATTACAACAACTTCTTCATTAATTATGATAGTTTCTTTCAAATCAATGGAATTAAATATTGCAAGAATAACATATTAGCACTTTTATATACACTTAAACAAAAGTAAAAAAAAAATGAAATTACTTATATAACGTGCGATACTTCAGAAACTGCTCATGTGATGTGATAATTCTCCGTAGCAAAGAAACTGTATCACATTTAAACTATTACTATTACTATAATTTAAATAACATTTAATAACTTAATATCACAAAACTTTCATTGATATTTTGTCAGAGAACACAAATAAAACTCTTTTTTTACAACAACTTATCCTGTTGACAGATGCATAATACTTTTTCTGTGGCCGATAATATTTCGATTATTTATATTTACAAAACCAAGTAAATTCTTCTGATTTTTATATTTCTTGAGGTATTGCACATTTTTAAATTAGATACCTGAATTTCTACGATTATAATTGTTAATTCCTTAAAATATGTACGTTACTATAGCTATGGACAGTCCGTGCGGAAAAAACAGCTTGCAGGTGCACATTTCGTCATGCTGTATTAAAACCATGAAAGAAAATCCTTAATGTTTTATCGACATCATTAATTTCTTCCGTTGCATACCTATAATACATGCCTAAATACACACATTTAAAATATGTCTTTAAATAATTTCATTTTAAATGGTGAAAAGAAAAAATAATAATAAGAAAAAACATCTTAAACCAAAAAATTTTATTTCAACATCAAAGAGTGTTTTGTAATTTTACACACGCGCAATATAAAAACTGCTATTGGCTATAAAATGAAATAAAGCATTTGAAAAAAAAAATGGTCATAAAAATATGAGCATTTTAAAAATATAACTTTTGAAAATTAGACTTAACCCACCAGTTTTTTAAATCAATAAAAATAAGTACTTAAAATAAAAGAACAAATTAATATTTTGCAAGTAATGAAATATAGTCAATTTAAACTGCAGTCTTGAAATTGTAAATGTCTTTTAGTACTTCTGCAGCGTGGCGTACGTAATAGTAATACTTATGTCTCACATTGCAGTAAATATTTCATTCTTTGAATGAAGACATTTATGGTTGTTCGAACAAAACATTTTTATATGTATAATTCCTACTTTTGAAATAATTTTATTGTAGCTTTCTCATCATCAGATAACTACCAAATGGTAAAATCTATGTCACTATTAGTAATAAATGTAAGTTATAATCAAGAAAAAATAACAAATTTAAAATTTTTGCCAGATTACGATGGAATAATTCTCATAAAAAATATACACGCTCAAGCAAAGGTTAATGCTTGGCATGGTTTGCAATAAAAATCGTTTGCACGATTAGTGTTGAAATAAATGGCGCGATATCACACAGTTTGGCATGGTGTTGGTAGAAGTAAAAAGTACCACAGATTTATTTTTTTTTTTAAATTTAGTTTTAGTTTTTGAGGCGTTTGTAATATTTTTATTAACTGACATAGTTGTTTTAATTATCTAACCAAAAGAGTTGATTAAAAAATTATTCAATTTGAATTTCTTCCCTTGACAGTAACAGAATGAAGAGAATGAGTTTTTAGAAATTATTGCTTGAAAATTTGAGCTTTTGGCGCCAAAGATAGCGCCAAATTAGAAAAATATGAAATATCTCTCGAACTATTGGACTTAAAAGAATTTAGTTAGTACCATTCGATTCAGCATACAAAAATACACCAAAATATGTTATCAGTTGAAAAATAACTATAAAATCAGATTTTTAAGGAATTTTTTAAAAGTTCGTTCTTTTTTTTAACCCCCATAGGGGTGGAATTTTAGAAAATCCTTTCTTAGCGGCACTCAATGCCATAAGAACTATTTTTACCCCAATTTTCAAAATTTTAGGTTCAGTAGTTTTGGCT
Source organism: Maratus speciosus (assembly GCA_963932465.1). Taxonomy (NCBI): domain Eukaryota; kingdom Metazoa; phylum Arthropoda; class Arachnida; order Araneae; family Salticidae; genus Maratus; species Maratus speciosus. The sequence continues at coordinate 379,591,170 of OZ010799.1, forward strand.
GCGCGTTGATTAATACGAAATTCAGACTTTCTTTTATATATATAGATTATAGCTGCTAATGGAACCTTTTTATCCACCGTATATTTAATAAATGTTTAGGTGATAACTTGTAACACTGATTTTATTAATATTCTTAAATATATTATCTAATATAATGTTTTTTATAAGCTATTATCCTGGTTAATAAATAATAATAGCTTTTTGTTTACAATTTTAGTATGTCAACAAATGTATACGAGGTTGCCAGAAAATCGCCAAGAAAATCCCCAAATCTCCCGCTCCATTAGCGGTGATGACGTCAAAAACATGGAAAAATATGGACATCACGTGACTCGTTGCCACCTAACGAATTGGTCTATAGAGCGAAAAATGTCCACGCCAAGTATCCAGGTTCGATTCCTGGTCTGAACATTTTTCGCTCTATTGGAATAAACTTCAATTGTGCTACTCCGGCCTTGAATATGATTTAATCCAATTGGAAAAAAGTATTCGTTCCCTTCATTATACACTAGGCTCTTTATCACAATGTTGGTTTAAATATCGCGACACAGTGTTCCAAAATTATCCTTTTTACTTTCTTCTAACTTCAATAGAAGAAAGTATTGTAATCGAAATTTTCTTCGACTTCCGGTTTTTGACGGATTTACTCGTGTTAGGGGTCAGAGATCCCCAAAAAACATGTTTATAGAAAATGTCTGTCTGTCCGTGTGTCCGTCTGTCGCCATTTTACCATCAAAAAGTGTATGGAGTTATGCACAGAATTGAATCAATTTTTTTTTAAGTTTTCGGCTATGGAAAACAGGCGTCTCCTTCAGTTCGGAAAAAATCCGCCGGAAGAGGGCGCAGTAATAGCGATTTTTGTGCAATTTTGAATATTGTACCATCGAAAGTTTTCTGAAGTTACGCCTAGAATTGAACCATATTTTTGTGTATGTTTATGGACATGGCAAGAATGTCCTTATTGAATTTGATAAAATACCGCCTGAAGGGGGCGCTGTAATAGCGATTTTTGTGCCATTTTCAATATTGTACCTTCGAAAAGTGTATGAAGTTATACATAGAATTGAACCAAATTTTTTGTGTATGTTTTTTGCAATGGCAAGAAGTGGAAAAATTCTGCCGGAAGGGGGCGCTGTAATACCGATTTTTGTGTAATCTTCTGAATTTTTCGTAGTTCTATTGTACACCAGTGGCTCGTGAATATACAGAAAATTTCCATTCTTATTAGCCGACTATTCGTGATTTTAATAAATATCATGATCGAGATTAGCTTGTTTTTACTCCGATTAACTGACTGAAGCAGAAATTTATGATCAAAGTCAAAGTTGATATAGTATTGAACTAACAAAAATGAAATATAGACATTTATAACAACATTTTGAAATATTAAAATATATGAGATAGATGAAAGTTTTGGGATTAGCACATCCAACTAGTTTAAAAGTTCAATACGAAAGGTTTTTTTATTAACACTTTCCAACAAAGTTGAAAAGTGTTTATGACTTCGGTTTGTCTGTCCGTCTGGCCGCGCTCTAACTCCCGTAAATATATTCGGATCGTTCTGAAATTTTTGGATGTTACTGACCTCTATCATAGCACAAACCCTATTTCAAATGAAATTTGTAGTATGCTTAGTTCATTTACAGGGACAGTCAAAAGTTTTTCGTTACATTACGGCCTATGGGAAAAATCGTTTATTATGATTTTTAATGATGTTACATGCCTTCAAACATAATAAAATTGATATGCATTTATCAAGTGCACTAAAATATGCATTCTATAGAATATACGGTGCAAAGAATAGTTATTATTCATTTACAGGGCAACACAAGAAAATTCCGTTACATAATGATATACATAATGGAGGGAATTTTTTCCGGCGTATTTTAATTATTTTAAATTATTTCATGTATAATCAAAATTATATACGTCGATGAGGTTTAGTATAACTTATTACATGTATAATACGAAGTGCATAGCATTTACAGGGACACACAAAAGATTTCAGATACTATATTGTATCCGAAGTACTGTACATTAGCGATGATTGCTGGAAATGCATTTTTAATTATGTTATGTGCTTTTATGTTTCACTATATTTGTGCATTGTATATGGTGTGTATAAAGGCTGAAATTCATATACAGGGCTACACAAAAGAATTTGAAATGGTTACTGGGCATGATTGCAAATTGCTTAAAGGTGGTTTTTAAATGAGTTATGCATTTTTACGCTGAACTGCATTTACTTAACTAAGAAATGTTTCTAAAACATAGATAAAATGATATGCATGGTCACGCACAGAATTGGATACATTGCCGTCTATAAATGATAATTTCTGGGAATGTGATTCCAGTAGTTTTAAGAATGTTTTACTTTGAATTAAACTTTAGCTAAATAGTGGCGTGTAATAAAGGTACTAGGTAAACTACAGAGTTGTAGAAATGTATACTAGTATGTGTCCATCTATTAGTATAAATTGCTGAAAGAGAAATTTCAACCTGTTATGTGTTTTCTTGCTAAACTAAATTTCCCCTTTATATGGTATATATATCAACCTACAGATCAAATACAGGGCTGTTCAGAAGAATTGGAATACATATTTGCTATGGACGGTAACTGCTGAAATCAGTTTTACAAATGTTTTATGCGTTTTCTAAAATGTTTACTTAGTTCTCTTATATACCTTATTTCCCTAAATAACAAAGTTTTGTTAAAACATTCAGGAAGTGTTGGAAAGTATTTCATAATCTATGCTTAACGCATGATTTTTCTTACTTGTTTCATTTACCATATGGGTAGAAGTAAAAGAAGGAAAAAGAAAAATGTGGGCAAAAATTCCGCCCAAAAAAAAGACTTCTCATTCTAAGTTCTCTGAATCTCTTTTAACTCAAATTACTTTGACGGAAACATATTTTTTTTTTATTAAGATACTATTTAACATTGTTTACGTACCATGCCAGGAAATAAGCTGGAACAACAACGAAATAAAAATTTGTATTAAAAAACACATGAATTCTAAACAACTCCAGTTTACATAATAAACAATTATTAGGATGAGTTACTTTCTTAAACGTCCAAATATTACTTTTATTTCTCATCCTAAATCAACACTATTCAAATCTCTCAGACTTTGTCCAACGTCCAACTCTCCTTTAGGGGGGCGGGGTGGTTGCCTGCAGAATGTCGAAAAAAGGGAGTATTTTAGCAATTTTTTTTTTTCTGGAATAGGAATAAAGATTTTAGCTTCTTTTTTGTGTGTGTGTGTGTGTGTGTGTTATTTTTTATCATTTGAAGAACATTTCAGTTTATTTAAAATAAAAAATGGATGGTGTGGCTGTAGTTGCGTGTTAGCTTTACCTTGCGCGTCGTGCACTTTAAAATCGGGCGGAATCCCATAGAACAGCAGAGTTTTTTTGCAATGAATTCCCGTTAAGTTTTATAAAAATACATAATATTGTCTAGAGCTTCAAACACTTTGAGGTCAAAAAGTTGAAAATCAAATCTTTGTCCAACGTCCAACTCTCCTTTAGGGGGGCGGGGTGGTTGCCTGCAGAATGTCGAAAAAAGGGAGTATTTTAGCAATTTTTTTTTCTGGAATAGGAATGAAGATTTTAGCTTCTTTTTTTTTTTTTTTTATCATTTGAAGAACATTTCAGTTTTTTTAAATAAAAAATGGATGGTGTGACTGTACTTGCGTGTTAGCTTTACCTGCGCGTCGTGCACATCCAATCGGCCGCAATCCCATAGAACGGCAGAGTTATTTGCAATGAAATCCCGTTAAGTTTTATAAAAATACATAATATTGTCTAGAGCTTCAAACACTTTGAGGTCAAAAAGTTGAAAATCAAATCTTTGTCCAACGTCCAACTCTCCTTTAGGGGGCGGGGTGGTTGCCTGCAGAATGTCGAAAAAAGGGAGTATTTTAGCAATATTTTTTCTGGAATAGGAATGAAGATTTTATCTTCTGTTTTTCTTGTGTGTGTGTGTGTTATTTTTTATCATTTGAAGAACATTTCAGTTTTTTTAAATAAAAAATGGATGGTGTGGCTGTAGTTGCATGTTAGCTTTACCTTGCGCGTCGTGCACTTCCAATCGGGCGGAATCCCATAGAACGGCAGAGTTGTTTGCAATGAATTCCCGTTAAGTTTTATTAAAATACATAATATTGTCTAGAGCTTCAAACACTTTGAGGTCAAAAAGTTGAAAATCAAATCTTTGTCCAACGTCCAACTCTGCTTTAGGGGGAGCGAGGTGGTTGCCTGCAGAATGTCGAAAAACGGGAGTATTTTAGCAATTTTTTTTCTGGAATAGGAATGAAGATTTTAGCTTCCTTTTTTTTGTGTGTGTGTGTTATTTTTTATCATTTGAAGAACATTTCAGTTTTTTAAAATAAAAAATGGATGGTGTGGCTGTAGTTGCGTGTCAGCTTTACCTTGCGCGTCGTGCACTTCCAATCGGGCGGAATCCCATAGAACGGCAGAGTTTTTTTGCAATGAATTCCCGTTAAGTTTCATAAAAATACATAATATTGTCTTGAGCTTCAAACACTTTGAGGTCAAAAAGTTGAAATCAAATCTTTGTCCAACGTTCAACTCTCCTTTAGGGGGGCGGGGTGGTTGCCTGCAGAATGTCGAAAAAAGGGAGTATTTTAGCAATTTGTTTTCTAGAATAGGAATGAAGATTTTAGCTTTATTTTTTTTTTTTTTTTTTTTTTTTTTGCGTGTTATTTTTTATCATTTGAAGAACATTTCAGTTTTTTAAAATAAAAAATGGATGGTGTGGCTGTAGTTGCGTGTTAGCTTTACCTGCGCGTCGTGCACATCCAATCGGCCGGAATCCCATAGAACGGCAGAGTTATTTGCAATGAATTCCCGTTAAGTTTTATAAAAATACATAATATTGTCTAGAGCTTCAAACACTTTGAGGTCAAAAAGTTGAAAATCAAATCTTTGTCCAACGTCCAACTCTCCTTTAGGGGGCGGGGTGGTTGCCTGCAGAATGTCGAAAAAAGGGAGTATTTCAGCAATATTTTTTTCTGGAATAGGAATGAAGATTTTATCTTCTGTTTTTTGTGTGTGTGTGTGTGTGTGTGTTATTTTTTATCATTTGAAGAACATTTCAGTTTTTTTAAATAAAAAATGGATGGTGTGGCTGTAGTTGCATGTTAGCTTTACCTTGCGCGTCGTGCCCTTCCAATCGGGCGGAATCTCATAGAACGGCAGAGTTGTTTGCAATGAATTCCCGTTAAGTTTTATTAAAATACATAATATTGCCTAGAGCTTCAAACACTTTGAGGTCAAAAAGTTGAAAATCAAATCTTTGTCCAACGTCCAACTCTGCTTTAGGGGGAGCGAGGTGGTTGCCTGCAGAATGTCGAAAAAAGGGAGTATTTTAGCAATTTTTTTTCTGGAATAGGAATGAAGATTTTAGCTTTTTTTTTTTTTTTGCGTGTTATTTTTTATTATTTGAAGAACATTTCAGTTTTTTAAAATAAAAAATGGATGGTGTGGCTGTAGTTGCGTGTTAGCTTTACCTGCGCGTCGTGCACATCCAATCGGCCGGAATCCCATAGAACGGCAGAGTTATTTGCAATGAATTCCCGTTAAGTTTTATAAAAATACATAATATTGTCTAGAGCTTCAAACACTTTGAGGTCAAAAAGTTGAAAATCAAATCTTTGTCCAACGTCCAACTCTCCTTTAGGGGGCGGGGTGGTTGCCTGCAGAATGTCGAAAAAAGGGAGTATTTCAGCAATATTTTTTCTGGAATAGGAATGAAGATTTTATCTTCTGTTTTTTGTGTGTGTGTGTGTGTGTGTTATTTTTTATCATTTGAAGAACATTTCAGTTTTTTTAAATAAAAAATGGATGGTGTGGCTGTAGTTGCATGTTAGCTTTACCTTGCGCGTCGTGCCCTTCCAATCGGGCGGAATCCCATAGAACGGCAGAGTTGTTTGCAATGAATTCCCGTTAAGTTTTATTAAAATACATAATATTGTCTAGAGCTTCAAACACTTTGAGGTCAAAAAGTTGAAAATCAAATCTTTGTCCAACGTCCAGCTCTGCTTTAGGGGGAGCGAGGTGGTTGCCTGCAGAATGTCGAAAAAAGGGAGTATTTTAGCAATTTTTTTTCTGGAATAGGAATGAAGATTTTAGCTTCCTTTTTTTTGTGTGTGTGTGTGTGTTATTTTTTATCATTTGAAGAACATTTCAGTTTTTTTAAATAAAAAATGGATGGTGTGGCTGTAGTTGCGTGTCAGCTTTACCTTGTGCGTCGTGCACTTCGAATCGGGCGGAATCCCATAGAACGGCAGAGTTTTTTTGCAATGAATTCCCGTTAAGTTTCATAAAAATACATAATATTGTCTTGAGCTTCAAACACTTTGAGGTCAAAAAGTTGAAATCATATCTTTGTCCAACGTCCAACTCTCCTTTAGGGAGGCGGGGTGGTTGCCTGCAGAATGTCGAAAAAAGGGAGTATTTTAGCAATTTGTTTTCTAGAATAGGAATGAAGATTTTAGCTTTATTTTTTTTTTTTTTTTTTTTTTTTTTTTTTGCGTGTTATTTTTTATCATTTGAAGAACATTTCAGTTTTTTAAAATAAAAAATGGATGGTGTGGCTGTAGTTGCGTGTTAGCTTTACCTGCGCGTCGTGCACATCCAATCGGCCGGAATCCCATAGAACGGCAGAGTTATTTGCAATGAATTCCCGTTAAGTTTTATAAAAATACATAATATTGTCTAGAGCTTCAAACACTTTGAGGTCAAAAAGTTGAAAATCAAATCTTTGTCCAACGTCCAACTCTCCTTTAGGGGGCGGGGTGGTTGCCTGCAGAATGTCGAAAAAAGGGAGTATTTTAGCAATTTTTTTTCTGGAATAGGAATGAAGATTTTATCTTCTGTTTTTTTTTTTTTTGTGTGTGTGTGTGTGTGTGTGTTATTTTTTATCATTTGAAGAACATTTAAGTTTTTTTAAATAAAAAATGGATGGTGTGGCTGTAGTTGCATGTTAGCTTTACCTTGCGCGTCGTGCACTTCCAATCGGGCGGAATCCCATAGAACGGCAGAGTTGTTTGCAATGAATTCCCGTTAAGTTTTATTAAAATACATAATATTGTCTAGAGCTTCAAACACTTTGAGGTCAAAAAGTTGAAAATCAAATCTTTGTCCAACGTCCACCTCTGCTTTAGGGGGAGCGAGGTGGTTGCCTGCAGAATGTCGAAAAAAGGGAGTATTTTAGCAATTTTTTTTCTGGAATAGGAATGAAGATTTTAGCTTCCTTTTTTTTTGTGTGTGTGTGTGTGTTATTTTTTATCATTTGAAGAACATTCAGTTTTTTTAAATAAAAAATGGATGGTGTGGCTGTAGTTGCGTGTCAGCTTTACCTTGCGCGTCGTGCACTTCCAATCGGGCGGAATCCCATAGAACGGCAGAGTTTTTTTGCAATGAATTCCCGTTAAGTTTCATAAAAATACATAATATCGTCTTGAGCTTCAAACACTTTGAGGTCAAAAAGTTGAAATCAAATCTTTGTCCAACGTCCAACTCTCCTTTAGGGGGGCGGGGTGGTTGCCTGCAGAATGTCGAAAAAAGGGAGTATTTTAGCAATTTTTTTTCTACAATAGAAATGAAGATTTTAGGTTTTTTTTTTTTTTTTTTTTTTTTTGCGTGTTATTTTTTATCATTTGAAGAACATTTCAGTTTTTTAAAATACAAAATGGATGGTGTGGTTGTAGTTGCGTGTTAGCTTTACCTGCGCGTCGTGCACATCCAATCGGCCGGAATCCCATAGAACGGCAGAGTTATTTGCAATGAATTCCCGTTAAGTTTTATAAAAATACATAATATTGTCTAGAGCTTCAAACACTTTGAGGTATAAAAGTTGAAAATCAAATCTTTGTCCAACGTCCAACTCTCCTTTAGGGGGCGGGGTGGTTGCCTGCAGAATGTCGAAAAAAGGGAGTATTTTAGCAATATTTTTTC